>CM027660.1:10000-635000 GCA_015731905.1 Salix dunnii | reverse complement strand
CTTCAAATCTGATGTGAACGAGACTAGGGTTGGATTTTAGGAAATAGGGAAGGAGTTGGGGTTTTGCAATGGTGACCACCTGGTATTTGAGGCCGTAGCCAATGCCTGTTGAACCTCCTTGCTTCTTCTTTTTTTGTTGTTGCTTGTGATGATGAGAGGAGTGATGTTAGAGGGTTTATAATATGAACAACACGTCTTTATCAGAAAGTGCAGAACTTGTAAGAACTCACAGCTAGAATCTTACAATGAGGCCCACTTATTGCGGATCGGTTTGAGATAAGCCCAAGAGAAGGCGAGATATGCAGTGAAGATGATGGATAAATAGATCCGAAATAAAAGGGGGCCTAAAAACTATTCCGAAAGTAGTTTTCAGTGTATTTGGAAACAGGGGCTGCGATTGATGAGCTCTGATAGAATACAAGAAAGAAATTATCATCATTCACCATCCAAAATCATAAACCAATCAGTAAAACTCTCATAAATCATTTGATGTTGAACTACTTTCACCTAGGATAAGGAACAGTATGAAATGCTAGTTTTCAAGCTATCAATTTCATAAAACTTACAAAATTTTTATATATTCTAAGTTTTTACAGAAAATTCTCCGACTTTCACTAATGACTAACCTCAAAAGAAAATATGTAAAAATAACAATTGGCAAGCAATGTACACACGTCGCTGCTTAACAGCCTCTGGCAAAAAAGCTTTCAGGGACAGTGGTCTCAATTTTAAAACACAAACAGACAGCCATCAATCTAGCACAACTCCGTCTTCATTCACCGCTTGAAAGATAATGATGTTGAACTCAAGATCACACCTTGCGGTGTTCCAAAGTCAACCCAATAAAACAGCCGTGTTGTGTCATGATATTGTTGCAGTGTTCTGTGGGGCTGGGGATCTCAATCCTGGCAGTTTTATATACAGCAGTTTGGGCATATGCAGCATGATCTTTTTGACCATTCAGCAAAAGTATGTTTAAGCACAGCAAGGAACCCAATGCAGCCCTGTCTAGTCTGAAAGAATTTCTTCCAGCTCGGGTTCTTCATTGGTGATCCCATCGTAATCCATACCTGTTCCGTTGAACTGATCTTTCTCTTGAGGGCCATTTTGGTATCCATCATCACCAGGATCAGACAATTCTGGCTCATCTTCGCCCAATACATCATCTCCCAGTGCATCATACCCCTTTCCGTATTTTCTAGGTCCTGAATCCTTCTTTGCTTTGGCTTCAGAATCTTCACAAATGCAGGTGTGTGGGTTCTCATGAAACTCTCCCCTACCCGGCCTCACCTCCTTTGGCTCCCCCATGAAGCCCCTCTGATAAGTACGCATTTTAGAGGCAAATGCTTCCCATGACATGGTTGTCTGGTTCAAGAACAACCTATATAGCTTTTTAGCATTTGGACGAATGGTAGGTTTGTGTCCAAAATATCTCCTGCAATTTAAGGAATTTTAAAAATTAGTCCCTAATGACAGCCAAAAAAAAAGTCAAAGAAGAACAAAGAAAAGAGATGGAGTAGTCAAAGTACCTTCTTCCAGCTAATATTCTAGCCATGTTACCATTGTTGTTGGTAACAAATACATCACTTTCATCGCAAACAATGAAGTCAAGTGCAGCCATCCTTGAAGAAAATGAAGAAAACGGTTCCAGCTCCTCCTTGCTGGCTAAAGTCTCTTTTGTATAGAAGTTTGGGAAGAGTACTTTTAGGGGTGCCAATGACTCTTCCCCTCCGTACACTTCTCCAGATGCCACATAAATATGAACATCATTGCTATAACCAAGAGCTCTCAACATAAGGCCAACTTCTCTTGGAGTCAGCGGGCATTTTCCATGCCTCCTTTCCTTGTCAGGGTTACTTACCTGCAAATGTATGAAGATAAGACTTATAAACACATTAGATGCTTCACATTCCGAGTACAAACACACATAACAGAAGCAAAATAATTCACTTGGGGAAGTAAAATTCACTTAGGTTTAGATTCCACACTAAGGTAGCATTTGATATTGTGGCAGCGGTTGTTTTTTAAAGTGTTTTTTGATTGAAAATGCATCAAAAAAATGTTTTTTCTTCTTATTTTTTTAAAGAATTTTTTTAATCAGCTTATAAAATAATTCAAAAACTCAAAAAAAAAAAAAAAATTGAAGCAAAAAAATAATCAAAATTTGGCAAAAGTGCCAAGCCACGTTGCCAAACATGCTCTTAATCAAATTTCCAAATGCTTAAGAATTAAATAATTTCAATGAAAACTGAACTTCAGGTTGTCAATATCTTGATGATGAGAGTATGATACTTATTTGTTTTAAATAGATGGTGGAGGAGTACATCAGTTGAGTCTTACATGTAAAGTTTTCCACCTCTTCCTTATTGCACCGAGTTCCTTCCTTTCCTTATCACCTCCACCGTAATAGCATCCAGAAAATGCCAGCATATCAGGCTCAAACCTAAGCAAGAATAATTTGGCTGCTTGAGAAAAACTAATTGTGTTTGTCCCAAGTAAATTACACTTCTTGAATTTAGAATTTATCGATTGGAATCATAAATCCACTAAAAAAAGGCTTCTCATTATGCATGCAAAACCTCCAATCCAGAAATTGGGTTTCGTGGCCTGGCAAAAAAACACTTGCTCTTAGGCTAGTCACCTGAACATTAAAATCTAATGCTCTCAAGCAGTCATGTTTTCATTGACTATTTAACTAGAGCAAACAACGTAGATGTATATTGATTTCGGATTTGTAATTTTAGGTCTCACAGAGCAATCTGTAAGCACTAACAAGCACAAGAGTGACTGCCTGTGGGTACAAATTTACAGGCCACAAACATTGTACAAACAAGGTGGCAGCCTTTGATCAGTTCAGGTGATGAGATTCAGCCTCATGGTTTCAGCTATGCATGCTAACAAATAAGTCCAGGAAATAGAAAGAGAAAAGATCATTTTATTGTAATATGTGAATAAATGACTCATAATCCAATTATATAATGCAGAGAAAACCAGAATGCCAAAGCTACCATAACCACAGATCACATTGGTGGGGTTCACATAGGTCATATGTAGAGTCCATTGGCTCTCCTTATCAGGCAAAAGGAGAAACTCTTCAAATAGCAGGTTAATAATTAGAAATACAGCCAGTTTTAGCAGGAAATGAATTAAAATACCTCAGATGCAAGGCAATGAAATGCTTGCTTTTCATCCTCATTCGATGGACCAATTTCCCACCCATTTGAAGAATAGGATCAATAAACTTTAAAGCATGGTAGTTGACTCTACACCTCAACTTTTGCAATTGGGTATCCAACCTATTTGCAACTCTATAATCAAACTTTGTGAGCTGAATTGCCTGTCGTAAAGTTAAGTCCAGTAACTCAAGTCATTCTTAAAATAAACAAAAAACTTGAACAGAGAGCATAAAATTAAGGAATGTATACCAATCAACATAGCACAGAAAACGTAATAGATCCATTTGGAGTCTTGTGAGTATATTCTATTTAAAACAAACAAATTTTTAAGTTAAAAAATGGATCGAGGAAAGGTTTGCCAAATTTTGTGCTATCAAACTTCCTCCATAATATCCAAATAGTTTAACTCAACATTTCAGTATTTGCATGTCCCCTTTAATTAATAATGATCCATATGACTTGACAAACATGATTTTTATCCCATGCCTCCTCGAGGCAACCAATTCGGGTGTTATTACCTATTAAATATGACTTATTTGACAAACTATTGGTGTAGTTGCAAGACCAGAGAAGCAGGGATGCAAACATAAAAAACAGAACTCTGCAAATATTGCATGGTAAAATATTGTAAAAAATAAAAGGTTGCAGAGAAAGGAGGACTTACATGCCTTTTCAAAAGAACAGGTAAGATACGGTTTTGATAACATCTCTCACTACACTTCCTTGGAACGCGCATGCTGCGTGGAATCCAAGTTTTCCCTCCCCTTTTAGGAAGAGATTTAATGATTTTGACATCCTTTGACAGAGAAGAAATATACCAATCAACATCAAAAATCTCTGAAAAATCACTGCAAAGACAAAGTAACACAGCAGTCATCTAATATTACAACAGAAATGCCTGCCAATAATTGCAAAGAAGATTAGAAGTAAAGGTTTCGGTTATGCTCATTCAATAACAAACCTCGAATCTTTCCAAAAAGACTTCTGGTCTAGCCGTGGAACAACAAGAGTGGCATTCAAAATACGAGCAGCAACAACAGCGTCTGTAATCTGCAAAGGTGTTCAGTGATCATCAATGCCAACATCATATTACTAATCACATGATATACAATCATCATGAATGGAAGCAACAGGAAAACATGAGCTGAAAGCCAGGTAAAGAAAAAAAAGCATGCGCAAGAGCATCATTTGACCCCAATATTACAGCCAACATAAGGTAAAATGAATGCCTTGCAGAGAATAGGCAACTCAAACTGTTTCTCTAATTCTGTATTAGCACAAACATGTTTATGATGATTCAAGGAATGTCAATCTAGTAAGAGCCACTATTAACAGTTCTCTGATCACCCTCTACAATTCTCCCAATCTATCTCATCTCTCAAGTCATGCTCTGGAATTTTACTGCCCACCAAAACTTCTGCCGCGTTTTTTTTATTCCATCCATTGCTAACCCTTGTAAAACACACTATGCATTTAAAGCTGGTAACTCACAGACAGCTAACAGCTATAAAAGCGGGTCTTGCACATTTGGTGCAAAGCATTGCCTTCAGGTAAGTGTATGAAATAGAGCTATCCTTTGGTTTGTGATTAATATGCAAAAATATTAAGCAGAGTGCATCACAAGTTAGCGTAGTGTTCCCATGGGTACTGGGTGCTCTTGGTCTGTGCACATTACAGCACTTTGAATTATTATAATGTAGCAGAAGTTGTTTCCGAAATCTCAAATGTTATCCCCTTCTCTGCTGAGTTCACCATTTAACATGTACTAAAGTGGTCCGGGTGGGGGGTAGGTTTGTATCCGTATTCCAAGAAAAAGGCAAGAAAACTTTCAATCAACCTCAGTTACACGATCATCCCTGATAACCCTAAACTGAACCCTCAAAACATAGAAACAAAAATCTATTTTCTAGAGTAATCAACTAGTAACCAGTACATAAGCTCAAAACTCACCCCAGTCCTTTGCTGATTTAAACCTCCACTGGTAACAATCAGCAAGTACCGATTGGGCTGTGTAACCGCGTCAGCATCTACAAAATGAATTAAAAAACTCAGCATAAAGGATTTACAAGAAAACAAGAAACTCTTAAAGAATCCACATTTTACAATTCAACAAAAAACAAATAAAAACGAGCAACAACTCATCCAATGCTAGTAGCTCAAATTGCTGTTTTATAATACTAGTAGTAGTAAAGGAAATTTCTCTACTCAATAAACTCACTTGCAAACGTGATGCTAGCATTACTGCATCCATAGTAGTATTTCGAGTTTCTCGAGTTCCAAATATCACGATCCGTCCTTCCTTTTTTCTATTATCCAAGCAAAAAAAAATTAAGCAAAAAAATAATAATTGGGTCATTGATAAAAAATAAAAAAGCAAAGCCCTGACCGGTATGTGAAGAACAGATTCTCCAATCGTATCTTCAACAGCACCATTCCGAGCGTACAGCTGAATACAAAAGAAGTTGGGAACAAGTAAGAAAAGTTCGTAATCGTATATTTAAATATACGCGTGCGTATGCGTCTAGAGAAATGTACGATACAATACCGAGTTCACATGTTGTGGATTATTAGAATCAATCGGAGTAGGAGCGAGAAATGAGAGGAGGGCGAAGAGAATGAGAAGAGCTCCAGAAATAGTGCATATTACAGGAAGAATAGACCGGAAACGTTTGTTATAGTGGTTTCGCCGCCGGTGAAACGCCATTATTACGGAAGTGATTTTTTCACCTATCTTAAAAATGGCTTGTGGAGCGAGGAAAAGCGAAAACGGGATCTGGTTGCTAAGACGCCAGCATTTCCTGAGGTAGGAGCCAGGGTTTATAGGAATAAATCGGTTTAAAATGGGATGAGGACAAGAAGGATTGACTGAGTTGCATGGTGTGTCGTTCGGAGTCTAGGGAGAAGGATTTTGATGGTAGAGCAGCACCGCCTGGAAAGCACGAAGAGCTATTGAGAGAGAGAGAGAAATTGAGAGTTTGTAAGCTACATTGTTCAGCTTTGCAGTCTTATTTGGCAAACTTTGTAAAGGTCCTCCATTTATAGAGATAATATTGAATAGATCCTAAACCTATTTTGTATTTCAATTTTGTCCCTGATCTATTTTTTATTGATCAATTTCTTTCTTTGGTATCGGTTCGCTGAACTATTGGGTATTCATGTTATTTTTATTTCTATCATAAACTTTCGAGTTTCTTAGCTCGATTTGCATGGAGTGATAAAAAACAAATATATTAAAAAAAAAAAAGATTCTTTCTTTAGTTTTAGTTACTAGAACTATTTAGATGGTCTTGAGTTTTTTTTCATACAAAATACACAAAAATTCTTAACATTTCCAATCTGTATCCCATGATAGATAAATAAAATAAATGAAAATATATAAAAATTATTTTTACGATAATATCTATTTATCATATATATATAAATATATATTTGTTTCAATAATATTTTTATTTTTGTTATCCAACTAAGTATATTTTTGTTTATTTTGTATTTGTTAATTTTATCACGAGATGCTGATAAATTAGAAAAAAAATTATATCATTAATTATATATAATTTTTTTGACATGACTCTTCAATAATTTTGTTATTTTTTTATACATAGGGTATCTCAGGCTAGCATGTGCATGCTAGACCAAGTCTCAACACTCTAAACAAGACTAATAATCCAAGATCTAGGCCTTGCAATTCATGATCATTGATACTAATAAGCTGAGAAAATATAAAAGAGTTCACAAGTAAAGCATATTTCCAAGTGCATATTTATTTTTACATTTCAAATGTCTTTTTTTTTTTAATTTTCCTTGCTTCAAATTATTTTTTATAGTATTTTTATATCATTTTAATAAGATGATGTCAGAAATATTATTTTAATAAATTTAATAAATAAATAAATATTTTAAAAAATAACTGTTTTCAGCGACTTTACCATCCCATGTATAGTGTAGTTTTGCTAATTGAAACCGGGTAAATTATTCAACTGAGAATATTTAGACACGTCAGGATCTAAACTAGCTTGTCGTTATAAGTCGGGGACTTTTTCGAGGAATGTCTTTCTTTTTCTTAATTTTGTTGATGTAATAACGTCATAGGAGAATTTTTATTTTTTTTATCTTGTAAACTGGAATGAGTCTACTACACGTAGATGCCAGAGCGGGGGCTTAAGCTGTGTCCAATCGGCGGTGACTGCCAGTCTGCCCAGTGGTCAGTGAGATTCTAGACTTGACAGGTCCACAGCACGTGAGTTCCGGAGGATTTGCTGGATCGCTGCCATGTATGGGATGTTTTAGCTGGATCTAACCAGTGTTTGTTTACTTTTACGTTTATTCATGTACTTAAGAATTGCCAGCGGAGCGTCTCGTCACCACCGCCTTTACAGTTTATATTAATGAACTGATATTCTCTTTTTGCCATCGCATATTTTCTTCTAGCTGTTTAATTATCTTTGTTTATTCAATGGTCACGGGGTTTCACTGGTAACGCACTCAATTTATATTTGCAGGTTCAGGTGGGTTGTGAGCAGGGGAGATATATTTTTTGAGAATAGGCAGAGTGTGCGAGGAAGGGGACCTCTTGCGAGATGCTAGGAAATGATAACGAGGTGAGGGTGAGTCCTTGCCACCTGAAGATATATTTCTCTGACCAGGTCTTGCAGTCAATAAATAGAGTGTGCTGCCAGTACAAGGCTGGAAAACCAGCGATGCGTCCCTCCACAACTTTCCGGGGCCGGAGTTCATACGTGCTTCTTATTTTATGCTCCTTGCCCGTCGATTGCCTCGAGGTTTTATCATTGACGACGCAAAAGCCCCCACCATGGCTTTATTTAATGTCAAACGGCATGTGGGGAGCAAGCAGAAATTTAGAAAAATGACACCTGTGAATATTTGGATCCACTGGCATCTTAGAGGTTAACGGAATGCTTGAAAGTATTTTTTAAAAAAATATATTTTTTAATTTTTTCCTTCTATTTTTAGATTATCCTGATATATTGATATAAAAAATATTTTAAAAAAATAAAAAAATACTTTAATATGTTTTTAAACAAAAAAAATATTTTCAATCATATTCTTAAATAGTCATCCAACCACCTTTAAGAGTTTTAAAGCATGTCAGGTTATTTGATATAGGTTAATGGATCATTTGTAGCAATGCTCCGATCACACGAGATAACCATTGTTAGAATTGCTATATATATAAAAAAGATATTGTTAAACTTTGTGAAAAAAAATAATTTGCTTACGTGGCTCACATCTCATGCTAGCATCAAGATTGTTAATACTATTCCGTTCTATTGGAATGGGCAGAACGTTTAATGCTATTTAAAAAATCAAAATAAAATGGTCTTATTTTTCTCGGTTTTAATTCCGGTCCGTTCTGGAAATACCATTCAAAATATCTCGGTACCGTCCCGTGTATGCCATTTCGGCTTTAAAATCATTTTTATTTTAATTAACTTGTGGACGCTATGAAACCGAAACGTTTCGTATCAATAGAAAAATTGGAATGATATTGACAATCTTGACCAAGATCCAAAAGGCATGAGAGGCTCACAATAATAGTGTCGATTTGGAGTGAAGCTGAAATTATTTTTAAAATATTTTTTATTTATAAATTTATTAAAATAATATTTATTTTTTAGAAATTATTTTTAATATAAACATGAAAATAATCTAAAAATATTTAATTTAAAATAAAAAAAAAATATTTTTAAAATATAATATGAAAAAGGTGGATGAACCACCATTGATGTAGAAAGCATGGAGTATTGGAGTCATGATTAGAGGGTTGAGAATATCTTGTAATTCTGCTCCATGAATGTTTTTGGTCTCGTCCACTTTAGCCGTGGTTATTCCATTGATGGCAATAGTATTTCCCACTAGTTTAATGATTTAAAATGAAATTTTAAAGGATTCTTTTAGCAATAATAATAATTAAAAAAAAGTATATTCGATTCTTTAATTTATTAGATTTCAGATCTTGAGGAAAGTATTTATATAAAAAAATGAAATTAAAATAAAACTTAGCTTCGATTGACATTCCAACTGGTTGAGTTTATCCTGAAAACCTAGGAGGTAAAAATAGACTAGGGTCAAAGCTACACGCTGCAAAACATTTAGATTTTAAGTTATTTTCATGCAGAGGTTCTAAAAGCTCGCATAAAAAAACCATAAAAGATTTATAAAAGCTCAAGACAATTTCCTTGACTGTAGCCCAGTTCGATTATCAAGGGACCTTTCATCCTCTTCAAGCCAGCACCAGCATGCATGGTTCCTTCACCCTCTGAAAAAGAAGCAAGTGCTCGAGGATCGTCGCAGCCAAGGAGTTGCATGGCTAAATGATCGCAGGTTTGATATCTAAAGCGGCGTGCAGTCGATTTCATTGATCAATTAATTTGGTTCTTGATCTCGAAGTGATTGATATAATTAGTGGCAGTGACAGAAATGATATTTAATCTCGTGTGTTCGATGATGTGATAAATTTTGTGTTCGTGGTTAAAAAAATAGATTTATAAAAATAAAATAAAATTGTAGTTTCTAATATATTTATATATATGTTTGATAAGTGTTTGCTTGAGAACGACAGAAATAACATTTAAAAGTATTTATTTATTTAAAAATACACTAAAATAAATATTTTTTTATTAGCATATTAAAACAATATAAAAACATAAGAATTGATTTAAAATAAAAAAAAAATTTATAATAGCAAAACAGCAGTGTAACTCGATATCAAACAAGCCGAAAGGATTGCCAGCTTTTCTTGAACTGAATTTTTAATATAAAATGAAATAAAAATGACAGCTGTGGGATTTGAACCCACGCCCTTTCGGACCAGAGCCTAAATCTGGCGCCTTAGACCACTCGGCCAAACTGTCTTGATGATCAACGTATCGTACATTATATTAAAAATATATATATTTCCTTCTTGTAATTCGATAAAAAAATGTATTTCCAATCAATTTTAATTTTAGTACCTTTTCTTTTACGTGGAAAATTCGCTCGTAGAGAATAAACTCATATAAAGGCAAAATCATGGGTATAAAAATAATTCGCCCTGGAACGTCTATGAAAAAACATCATATTAACATTGACAAAATCTTAATAGATAATTTTTCTAACATCATACGAGAAAAAAAGGTATCTGCCATTGATATATAGGAATTAAAAGTCAATATTATCATGTTTATCATAATTCCAGGTGATACAGCTTTTATATATATATATATATATATATATATATATATATATATATATATATATACTAATCCATGAATTGTGTGTAATTTTTTTATTATGATATAAATTTAGCCAAAATAATAAATTTATGAAGAATTTTTGTCAAATGTAAGTTTTCTATAAAATATATGAATTTTAAATTGATATAAATTAATTTGTTTATTAGTTTTCAAAGAAATAACCACTATAAATTTATCATCATTATTAAAAAACAAAAAGATTTGGATATCTTAATTGTTGAATTCACTGCATTAAGATTACTTCATTTTACAATTCAATCTAAATCAAACAATAACTAAATATAAATTATGAAAATACCTGCAATAATCAAATAACAAAAATAAGTAGTTGATTTTCTATCCACAAAAAGATAAAAACAAAAATTAAAAATTCATCTTTCCGTTATTGTCATTATTATTGTTATAATAGTTAAAATTATTATTAATATTACTTTTAAAACAATTAAAATGATTAAATTGCCTTGAGAAATCATTAAAAAAAAGATTTACATAAAAAAACAATAAAAAATAATCAATAAATTATCATTATTATTGTGCAAATAATAAAATCATAAAAATCATATAATCTAGATAACAAATAAAAATAAAAAAAACAAAAAAAAAACTGATAAAGAGAAAAGGGGAGCAATATTAATTTTAAAATAATTATCAACATAAATAAAAATTTCAGGATTGAACCGATTAAAAATAAAACTCTAATAAAAAAAATAAACTAAAAGTATAGATGCATAAATATGAATAAAAAATAAGTATTTTCAAATAATTTTAAGAAACAAATGAATTAATATCAAATAAAATATTCAAAGAATAAGGACCGAAATGAGAAATAAAATATATAATTAATTATAATAGAAGAATAAAATTGAAACAAATAAAAATCTTGAAACCAAAATAGATAATGGAATGATAATGATAATTGTTGTGAGATTTTATCAAAAAAATAAAAGAAAGAGGTCTTAAATGAAAAGTAATATATATGAACAATTTCAATTGGAGGACCAAATTAAAACAAATAAAAACCTACGCACTGAAAAAATTAAAGGAACAAAAAAAAATCAAAAGAATAAAGATTGAAATAAAAACTTCTTTGTATAGTCAATTTTAACTGAAGGACACAATTGAAAACAATCAAACTTCCAATTAAAGAAACCAGTAATAAAACCGATATCAAAATCTCAGGGACTAAAATAAACTTCCTACACGCATCAAGGACCTGTGCATAAGTTGTGACGGTAGGAGAGAGAAAACAAATAAACAACACAAAATCATTCGTCATTGTTTACTTGAATACCGATGATCGAAACACATCTCGACGGTAGACAGAGGACATAGCAACGCGCCATCTGACATAGCGAAAATGGATTTTTGACCACCTGAAAGAGTTGCATGTGCCACCGTAAGGGTGCGTTTGCATGAAACACAACGGGCACGTCTGAATGACGTGCCTGCAGTGTCTTAGAAAAAAAATATTGGTTAATTACCCACACACCCCTACACCTATTGATATTCATGAAAAAACTTGCGAGGAAAATATGGCTCTACCCCGTACACTGAATGCTATTTTGTTTTTTCCAGAGGTTATTTCAGTCGTTTTACTATGCAAATATTTTGAAAAAACCGAAACAACTCCTAGTCCCCGTGTCAATATTTTATCGTTTTCGAGGGTTATTTACGCCGTTTCACTGCGCAATAAATCCGGAAATACCATTCAGGTTTCCTGAAAAAATAAAAAATGTACCAAGGACTAAATATTTTCGGCCCTAGAGTACAATAGTAATTCTACTATCGCAATGAATAATAACCTGAATTTTGTGAATAGTACCAACATCACAGTAAAAACATGATGATTTTTATTTTATAGTTAATAATAGAGAAAAAACAGAAGAAGTAATTTATGTCTATAAATATATAATTTTAGTATATAAAATTGTTACATATAAATTAAAAATTCACATCACAGTTTTTATCGTAATTTCAGGCGATATTAAAGAAATTGAGAGCACCTTCATTAAAGGAAGAGATTGTGATTTATCCACCGGACATATCTTACTTTTGTTTTTTAACAGTGAAGCAAAGATATTTATGCATCCATTGAAATTGATTTTGTTTTTCGGTTTTTTTATAAAAAAAACATGAGATTCTGTGCCTTAGGTTTATGAATTAATCCAAAACAAGGGCCCTGATTCGTTGACCCACCAGCTCCGACAACCTTTTCAAGCGTAAGAGTCATCAAATCAACGGCTTTAAATAGAGCAGACAAAAAACGTGAAGCACCACCACCCACTCGATCCTCCACCACACCAATCCCCTACAAACCACCTCACTTTTCCACAGTGCAACCGCTCTCCCCTTCTCCCCACAAAACAAACCCTCATCTCTGAAAACTCCCTCCTCCTCCTTCACTCCGGTGCACACGACCTTCGTTGATGGATAAACTATAAAAAACTCCAGGAACAGCCCATTTCAGTAAACAAGTAACTGAGTTCGAGTCATCGAGTTGGCCATGGATTCGTTGACAGTGAAGGGCTCCTTCTTTGTATCTAAATTATCTTCTTCTTCGAACAGTCCGACAGTTCTCATCTCGACTCGTTCTCGACTATGTTCTTCAGTTTGTTTTCCAGGAAACAAGGGGAACTACTGTAGCAAAGGGAGGTTTGGCTCTCGAGTCAAGGCCTACGATTCTTCCAAGAATGACTCTTCTTCTAATAACAATAACTCTGGTGACGCCAAGCCGCCTAATGGTACTATGGTAATTTTATCAATCTCCTGCAGTTCTTGCATGAATTACTTTACTTTTTAGTGGAAATTGACTGAAATGGTATTTTGGGTTTTCTTTTTTGAAATCAACAGCCGAAGACCAGGAGGGAAATTCTATTGGAATATGTCAAAAATGTTCAGCCCGAGTTCATGGAGCTTTTTGTAAAACGAGCACCCCAGCAGGTTTTGCTTCTTCTTGTTTTTTTTTTAATTCTTGGTGTAATTTCATTAGCCCTTAGGCATTGCTTCAGTAATTTTAGCATTGTTTGTAGTGGAAATATGGATATGAAGCATCCTTGTCATTTTGTAGGTAGTTGATGCGATGAGACAGACAGTGACTACTATGATTGGGACGCTGCCTCCGCAGTTTTTCGCTGTAACAGTTACAACTGTGAGTATATTGTGTTAGAGTGGGATTGCGCATTTGGAAAATCATGGTTAAAGTGTTGCAAACTGCAGGCATTTTGGTATTGAGAGAGGTCGGTTTGGGCTTTTTTGTTTCAGGTGGCTGAAAATCTTGCGCAACTAATGTATAGTGTTATGATGACGGGCTATATGTTCAAGAATGCACAATACAGGTTGGATTTGCAACAAAGTTTGGAGCAGGTTGCACTTCCTGATGCACAAGAAGAAAAGAAGGTTGTTGGTTTGTTGAAATATGAAGATATAATTTACTGCTAGAGGTTCAATGGGTCTATAACTCTTAACATTATCTCTCTTAAAGGGGCATGTAACTTTTTCTTTGTTTTGACATAAAAAATCATCATTATTTTTCCAGTACATGAGTAGATGTTGATATGACTGTTCAGGATGAGCCAGATTACGCACATGGTACACAGAAAAATGTGTCTGGTGAAGTTATTCGGTGGAATAATGTTTCCGGCCCTGAAAGAATTGATGCTAAAAAATACATCGAGTTACTTGAAGCGGAGATTGAAGAGCTAAATAGTCAAGTTGGCAGAAAATCTGCAAATGGACAGAATGAATTATTGGAATATCTCAAGTCTCTTGAGCCCCTGAATTTGAAGGTAAATACATTTTCTGCTTTTTTATGTATCTTAGCTGGGTGCCTCAGTCAATTAATGCAGTTAACAGTTACTGTCAGGTTTCTGCTTGGTGAGATGCACCCAAGCTTGCATACCAGTGCCCATTATTTTGAATGCCTTCTAAAGCACACTTGTTTTTTGCCTTCTCATTTTTGAAAGGTTAAAAAATTTACACTTGGAATGTTTTTCTTTCATAAATCTGAGTAACGAAAGACTAAGTGTATCGAAAATATACCCCCATGACCTCCTTGCTTCCCACTTTCAGACTGACAGGCTGTATGGAGTAACTTCGATTTTATCTCCACATTTTCACTTCAAATTGCTTGTTTATGTTTTTGCAGGATTTGACAAGCAGTGCTGGAGAGGATGCTGTTCTTGCAATGAACACGTTCATCAAGCGTCTTTTGGCTGTTTCAGGTCCCGACCAAATGAAGGTTTCCCTGAACCGAATCAAATTTCTTGATTTACTGCCATGAATGGATTCACATTAGTAAAGAGAAAACATGCTTGTTTTTCAAAAAGATTGTTTAGGTAAATAAAGCGGTTAAAGGTTCTATATCTGATTATGAACCAATCAATTTGGATGAATAGTTAAATCATTTCTTCAACCCTGGCAAATAAATATTTTATTTATTTGCATTTTAGTAATAGTTGCTTATTTTCAAAAAGGGCATAACCATGAAGAAAGGGGATAATTTAAAGCCATTCGTGTTAGAGACGTGTCCAGTTGAATATCTGGCAGTTGCATCTTCTTCCCTGGATTTGATTTGATATCAAGCAAGCATTGAGCATATAATCTATGAATTCACTACCATTCTTGGATATCTCTTGAGCAAGTGGAGTGCATCAAACCTTTCAAGAGAAGGCTGATGAAAGGAATTAGTTTTACATGCAGATACTTGGGGACAATTATAATGTTGCTGGGTTTCTTGAATAATGATTTGATTTTTCTGAGCAAACTTGAAGAGTTACTCATTCTTGACTTTAATTCCAATTGCAGACATCTGTAACAGAGACTAGTGCACCAGAGCTTGCCAAGCTGCTTTATTGGTTGATGGTGGTTGGGTACAGCATTCGCAACATCGAAGTCCGTTTTGACATGGAGCGAGTACTTGGTGCACCTCCAAAGCTTGCAGAGTTACCACCTGGCGAAAATGTTTGACATGTTGCCTAGGCGTGCTAATGACTTTTGTTGACCAAGCAGGAGCATAGTGATCCTTCATACTGGATTTGATCATGTGGCGGATATCGCTGTTGAGTTCATATCTTGAAGCAGGCTTATTGCCAGCACGATTTTTTTTCCCTTGCCACGGAGATTGGATTTCTAAAATTATTGGCAATCCGTTGATCAAATAATTGTTGCAGGTTTTGAGTTAAATTTACGTAGTTAAAGATGCTTTTCAGAAGCGGTCATTTTTGAAGAACTTGAATGATAAGATTTTCAGCAAATCATTCTCAGTATCTTCAATATCTTTATGTATCTTGAAACACCTCTCAATTGCCGACACGAAAAGAAATAGTGCAGTCCCACATGGAGGATCAAAGATTAAATATCGAAGGAGTGCAACAAGATAACTCAGATAAATCTTGCATAAATTAATAAAATAAGTGAACACAAGTTTGTGTTTTTTTCCTATACTCTGCTCCCTAACTTCTATCTACCCCTGCTACTTACATCCGGGTAAACCTTGAAGTATGCTTTCCACTGTCACGCAAATAAAAAAATAAATCGAGGGCAGAACACATACAGGGGGAAATTGGAGTGAATCCATGTGACTCAACAATCTGAACCAGAGCTTCATCCCCACGAACCATAGCTGTTAATTTTTTATTTGATGGAGAAATTGCCACTGCATGATCAAGTATCAAGAATTGGGAACCCGTGTTCTTGTCACTTGGGATGTGCACGTTCATACAAGCTCATGCAAACAGTGTCATGATGCTGAAGGACCCCATTGAAAGTGCACTTCAGAGCCCATGAGCATATATTAGAAAAGTTACAAGCAAAAAACTTAAGAAGAAGAAGAAGCATCTGTTATAGATACTCTCTCCTTAAACCATCTTACATCCTCCGGGCTATGAAACATGTATCTTACAGAGGCTTTCAATTTTGAAAAGGGTAACTGTATCAAGGATATAAAGGCATTTCAATTAACAAAGAACTAAGCAACATCAGCAAGGATGAGGAGAGCGGGGAGACAGGAGGTTTTTAGAGATCATCAGTGTCAAGCTGAAGGTCAGGAAATTTGTATCCAGTCACTTCTCAAGGAACCAAAAGCAGCAACAGCAGGAAAATGGCTCCTGCGTCGAAGAATAATGAACCATGGAACGTGCTGCCGGGAATGGTAAGGAAAAACAGATGGGAGACTTAATTGCGTAGGCAAAGCAGTCGACATAGATATGTTAGAGAGCATCAAAAACAGGATACGGATCTAAAATTGTGTCCTTTCCCAAACACATCGTTCTATCAAAACAAAAATGTCACTCAGCCTCCTCAGCCGCAAAAAGAAACAGAAAATAATAAAAAATAATGATGGTGCCTTGAATGAAGTGAATTTCTTACAAGCTGATTAAATGAGAGACTGTGAGCACGCAGATGATCAATAAGAAGAAGGATTCATTTTCCTGAGTAACTTCAGAATGAGCAACAGCCCAATCGGACCATACTCATGCAGACAGAAAAAAAAGACATTAAGAAAGACCTTACGCGAATGAATACAGCAGTGTTTGGCAGGCCAAGTTGCCTAAACACAGACAGACAGTTGCTTCCAAATGAATCAACATAGCCGAGATCAGAGCTGTTTTCTTCATATCAGAGTTAGTGGATGCCTCGAAAGCAATTAGATCAGCATCCTTCAAATCAGACAGTTTCCATCCAGTTAAGAAAATTAAAAAACTCAAGACTTGCAAAGAAAAGAAAAACATAGTTACCGAAATATTCATACCTTGGCAATTTCCATAAAGGATCACAAATCCCCATGAGGCGCTTTCAGTACCTAAACACAGTATACACCAACCAGATATCACATGTCCATGCTCGATTAAATTAACATCAAACCAAGTTCAAATGGAAATGTGACTTTGGAACCTGCCGAAATTCTCATTTTGTATTCAGAGGAAGCAACCGTTGAAGACACTCACCAGCCATCGTTAGATGAAGCTCTCAAGAGATCTTCCGCAAGCGAATCTACATTCAAAGAGGCACAAAGGCCAATTTGAAAAACACAGAAAACCCGACTGGAACGATCTAAACAATAATCGTCCCTCCTTGGAATGATTCCGTGCTACTGCAGGGATATAGTAAATCAAAAGGTAGCGCCAGCAAGAATGTTGAGGAACGTTCACTGCTCTATGATATATAAGAACAGGAAGAAAGCGAGAGAAGGAATTTTGCAACTGTAAATTTTTATTACGTTAACTAACTTTCAATTTTTAGCTACAGTATTAACTACCACTAATGGACAATATTATTGCTGCTTAATGAAATGATGCGTTTTAATGGATTAGAGGTAATTTAAAATGATACTCGCTATTACAAGGGGAACACTTGTGGATGAACTGGAAACCCGAGCCTGTCCGGTTTTTTAAAACAATGGCTTCAATTTGCAGCGACGGCTACAATTTTTCGTTAAAAAATGTAGCTGTCATGCCCAAAACTAAAATACAGGGGCTAATTTAATTAATCTCTACAACTACAGGGACCATACAAATGAAAATCCGTCTTCGTCCTCTTTCACCACCAAAAGGCATAAAAGCACATCCAAACCGGATAAACCAACACCTCTCGCTTCCCGTTTAGCCACCTTTACCCACAGCCTCTCGGAGAAACCTAAAATGCTTCTGTTACCGCAACCTTCCCCAAATCGATTCCCCTCGATTCCCATAACTTCTCAAATCTTCCACCACCACCACCTTATCCTCAGACCACATCTATCTGCCACTCGCACAACCACTGCCCTCACCGCCACAAATCTCACGGACTCCTCCCTCCCTTACTCAAAACGACAGCACGGAACTTCACAAAACGACGTCGAAGACAACTACTATTACTACGCTGACGACGAAGAAGACGACATTCTCCCTCTCCAAAACCGCCGTTACGACTTTACTCCACTCATCAACTACCTCTCCAACAAAATTTCTATTTCCTCCGAATCGGACTCCGATTCAGCCTCTCCTACTGCATTAGACTCCACCGAGTTCCAACTCGCCGAGTCATACCGTGTAGTCCCTGGTCCACTCTGGCACTCCCTATTAAAATCTCTCTGCATCTCCTCTTCCTCTATTCCTCTCGCTTACGCTGTCGTTTTCTGGCTTCAAAAGCATAACCTCTGTTTCTCTTTCGAGCTGCTCTACTCTATTTTGATCCACGCACATGGTCAGTCAGAGAAACTACACGAGGCGTTTTTGCTCTCTCAAAAGCAAAAGTTGACTCCATTAACTTATAATGCCTTGATTAGCGCCTGTGCACGGAATAATGATCTTGAAAAAGCGCTTAATATGATATCCAGAATGAGGGAGGACGGTTATCCTTCGGATTGTGTTGATTATAGTGTGATAATTAGGTCATTAATGAGGAATAACAAAGCAGATTCTGCGATTTTGCGAAAGCTGTACAGGGAAATTGAGCGTGATAAGCTTGAAGTTGACGTGCAGTTATGGAATGATATTATTGTTGGGTTTGCGAAAGCTGGGGATTTAGATAAAGCGTTGGAGTTTTTGGGCGTGGTGCAAGGAAGTGGATTGAGTGTGAAAACTGCCACGCTTGTGACAGTGATTTGGGGTTTGGGGAATTGTGGTAGGACACAGGAAGCGGAGGCAATTTTTGAGGAAATGAGAGATAACGGATTGCAACCGAGGACCAGGGCGTATAATGCACTTCTTAGAGGGTATGTGAAAGCGGGTTTGTTGAGAGACGCTGAGTTTGTTGTTTTGGAGATGGAGAGGAGTGGTGTTTTGCCGAATGAACAGACTTATAGCTTGTTGATTGATGCGTATGGGAACGCGGAGAGATGGGAGAGTGCGAGGATTGTGTTGAAAGAAATGGAAGCGAGTAATGTGCAGCCTAATGCATATGTTTTTAGTCGGATTTTGGCGACTTATAGGGATAAAGGGGAGTGGCAGAAAACTTTTCAGGTTTTAAGGGAAATGGAGAACAGTGGGGTGCGTCCTGATAGGATATTTTATAATGTCATGATTGATACTTTTGGCAAGTTCAGTTGTCTGGACCATGCCATGGCTACCTTTGATAGGATGTTATCGGAAGGGATAGAGCCTGACACAATTACTTGGAATTCACTTATAGACTGTCATTGTAGGGCAGGGAAGCATGATAGAGCGGAGGAGTTGTTTGAGGAAATGATGGAAAAAGGCTACATGCCTTGTAATACTACATTTAACATTATGATTAATTCATTTGGGGACCAGGGGAGATGGGACGATGTGAAGAATTTGTTGACAAATATGCGGAGTCAGGGTTTATTGCCTAATGCTGTGACATATACTACCCTTATTGATATTTACGGGAAATCAGGTAGGTTTGATGATGCAATTGAGTGCTTGGATGATATGAAGGCTGCAGGACTGAAACCATCCTCTACTATGTACAATGCTTTGCTAAATGCCTATGCACAGAGGGTATGTTAACAGCCTCGGCACTGACATCAACTCCATTATATGATTACGTTTTCATGTGATCTTGCGAAATCCCTTATTCATATCGTTACTGATAGTCAGATGATGGTATCTTATATTTATAGTCCCGGCCACATGGAGTATTTTTGTTGCGGGTTTACAATAAACTTGTGCATCAAAATATAAGATATTTACCGGAAAGAAACTATATATATATATATATGATCTTGGGCCTAGATGTTCAACTTATAATTTTCGTGCATGCTCTTTGGACAGGACATAGGAGAGCATGACTAATATTTAGATAATTACTGATGGACTTCTCCATTACATTTGCTGTGCACTTGAGATCACTGACACTCATCATTTTTATGTTTAGTAAGATGACAGTGTCAACCTAACCAAAACGCATAGTTCTGTTTGCAATTGGGAAGGCTGCATGGTTTATCACTTGTTTTATAATTGTTTTATATTTGATTCACTGGTGGCTTTTAAACTCAGAAGATCAAGCTCAGATCTTGGTATGCAAAAATTAGACAGTATGGAGGTTCAAATCAATGCATTCTATACCCTTGCAAACAGGAACCCTGATATACATAGGATACTGTTCTGACCTCTCAATGATCTTGCATTCCATTTTCTCACAGGGTTTGTCTGATAAAGCTGTAAGTGCATTTTGGGCAATGAGGGATGATGGCCTAAAGCCTAGTCTCTTAGCTCTCAATTCGTTGATCAATGCATTTGGAAAGGATAGGAGGGATGTTGAAGCTTTTGTAGTGCTGCAGTACATGAAGGAAAATGTAAGTTGTTAATAGTTACTCAGAGAGTATCTATTTTCCTTGTTGAAACTCTTATCGTCTTGCCCTCTTATAAAATGTCCATTGGTCCTCTTACTGCAGGATTTGAAGCCAGATGTGGTTACTTACACAACACTTATGAAAGCTCTGATTCTTGTTGAGAAGTTTGATAAGGTATAATATTCATTAGACTGCATGAGTACTCGCAGACAATGTTTGGAAAATTTGATGTGCTGCCTTTTCTTTCTTGTGACATGTTTGGACAATGATACTCCACCCTTTGCATGCTGTGCCCCTTGTATATCCATCACAACTGTTAATCTCCTTTTTTTAAGGTGTTGCTGACATGATAAGCTGAACCTTGCATTTTTCATGGGTTGATAAATTGTTTGCAGCAACCCATATATCAAAAATAGATGTCCCAGCTTTTACTTTCAATCATTCTTATTCCTGCCTTAAAAGTAATCTAATTGAATGAATGCATAATTTATCAATCTAATTGAATGAATACATAATTTATCTTTGCTTCTACCTTTTAAAATGAAGCGTTATACCAATACCTGCTGCACAGTTTATTTTAGCTTGAAACTGCATAATTATAGCTTGGTGCGTGTCACGCCACATTTCTGCTTCCATCTCTTGTTCTTTTTTTGCTTACACTCCATGTCTGTATCCGTGCTGGAAGCATAGAGCCTTTGAAAGTCGATTAGCAACTAGGTGGTTCACTTTAACATTATAGTGCATCTACTAATATTGAGTTTGCATTATAGGATATAATTGAAAGGTCAACCTTTGGGTATGCCATCCGAGATTGCTTTTTTTGTCTAACAAACATCTTCGATGCCCTAGCTGTACTGTTATAAAGATGGAATATATACCTATCGATCACCCTTTGGTTCTATAACTATGTGCTTAGATAATTGGTTCTGGCATCTATAATTCTATGCTATATGTGACATGAAAATAATCTACCTGCATGTTTCAGGTGCCATCTGTGTATGAAGAAATGATTTTGTCTGGGTGCACTCCAGACAGGAAAGCCAGAGCAATGTTACGCTCTGCTCTGAAATACATGAAGCAAACACTATAAATGTAGATTGGAAGCCCAAGCTATCCAGCCATAAAAATACGAGATCGTTACTGCTTTCAAAGTTACCTTCCTGTTCAAGGTTTGTGCCTGCAACCTCTAGTGCTGCTGTCATTTTATCATATGATTAACATGTTATCCTCCATTGCATGAACTATTCTCATTTCTCTAGACTCTATGGTTTTGTAGGAAATGCTTTATATGTACATCCCGACATAACTTGGAAAGGGTTTCTACTTCAGGAGCAAATGATAGTCTGCATCCATGAAGAGTCGTATACTTGATATCAAAACACAGGATTTGAGGAAACCTCACCCCCTCCTATCTAATACAGCTCTTAACATTTTTGTCACAGCTCCTGAGTTGTATTCTATAATTGCATCAGTTCTAACCATTCTTTTATCCTAATGATATACAGGTACTGCCATTCAATTAAACATCATCCTCCCATGCTGCAAAGATTCGACCAAACAAAAACCATTATTTTTCTCATTTGAGAATGGTCTCCTCATCTGCTTGTTGCCTATACATCAGGTCAAGGCTGCTGATCTAGAGCAGATAATAGTTTCTTCACGGGAAACTAAATACTATAGGAATATTTGCAAATTATGATCAACAATTCTGTGGAAGCTCTTTGAATTCAAAAACGCAGAGGCAAATCATTGAGGAACACTGGTGTTGAACTATGGGCAAAAAAAATTGCTCTACAAGGTACCTCAAGATACAATGTCAGATGGACAAGGCTGAGACAATAGGTCTATTTGACTTGCCCTTTGCAATTCTAGAACAGAACATGAACAACAACAAAACTGAGGATAATAAGAAGAGCCTAAAATAAGTTCTTATCCCCTGCATTCCAACATCTAGCACCTCCATCTTTTTACCATATATATTTCTCCTTTCCATTAAGTACCCATCAAGGTATTCATCAATGGATACAAACTTGTCCAAACCATACGCATTTTCCTTCAAATGGTTTCCATCTAGCTGGAGCGGTCCCAGCTTGAAAATTGTTAAAAAGCAGAAGACAAGTCATTGAGAACTCTCTGTCCCCAAAACAAAAATGACCGTTAAATTTCCTTTCTTTTCCATCACCAGCCAAATGCTATTTCTGTAAAGCATTTTTTTTTTTTTAAAAAAAAAGCAATCCAGTTTACATTGAAGGTAGTGAGATCAACAGGATTGAACATTTTGAAGCAGTCCTTCGAAGAAGCTGCGGTGTCTCCATATATCTGCCAGTTACAGCATACGAAACAAAGGTTAGGCAGAAAGACTTTAAAGCATTTTTATGAAAGGTGTTCATATTTCACGAACCTCAAATGTGAAAGCCATAGGCACTTTTACAATGTCGTACATGAAATCCGTTGCTGTCCCATGTGCAAGATACCTATATTAAAACATAAAAATGTCAAGAGTTGTAAAAGCACTCCAGACCTGCTGAGTAACCACTCTCCAGCAACAAGATCATCTAATTCAACATTGTACGGTAAATCATATTTCCTTCAAGTTGATAGTATGTGGAACCAGGGCAACAAGGGCCCTGGAAGCACTGCGCACATCCAGCTATAACATCCGAATTCCCAGATGTTTTACACAAGAATGATACATATGGAACCAACTATAAGCACATGGGCAGCCATCAGTAACCACCGTCAAAACACTGAAATAGTGGGTGTCTCTCTAGAAACAAGCGGATGGAACTACGAAATTTCTGAATAGAAAAAGGTTCGCAGTTTAAGTAATACAAACCCAACAGAGCCTCCTCCTGAGCCAATCATACAATGTTTGTGGCAATGAACATTGTTCAGTTTACTAAGCAATGACCTCATACGTTCTGATAGCACACCATCAGGGGTTGTATTCCTGTGGTCACGAGGCATAAATAATGTCTGAACAACAAAAACAAATAAGAGATCATGCAACTCTAAATGAAACGGGAAAGAACACGGTATAAGAACCAGACTAAGGGAAATGAAAAAAAATGACAAAACAACATTTCAATCAATGATAAAGGATATTGACTTAGGACCACTCGCCTCCATTCCTGAACACACATTAACCCCTATGTGAGGATCGAATGTTAAGGCGAGTTTCCGCATTATTTGAGTTTCAGGCTCCCTAAAAGGACCAGTTCCAGGATTTTCTTCATATGGATCATAGTCCTGTAAATGGGGAACTATTGAATAGGAGACAAGGAAACCACATCACATAGGAGCACACCACTGAACTGAATTATAACATTCGTATCTTTCAGTGACAAAAACAAGGACTTTATAAACTTAACCGATTATTCTAAAGGCTCATTTATTGCTCATCGTACAAAAATTTCAATTCACATGTTAAATGCACGATGAGCAATTACTATTTGAGTCCACCTCAACATAATGCCCGAGGACATCATCGCAGATCATGAGCACTTAGCATGTAATGATGTTATACAAAATAGTGTTCCAAGAGTATAAAGTTAATAAGCAGAACAGACCTTCTCCTTTTTGACCCAATCAACGCTCCAATTCCGGTTGAGATCAACTCCTCTTCCTGCCAAAAAAGAAAGCTTAGCTCTTCAATTTCTCCAAACAGTCATATTAATGGTGAGTTTGACATGTTGTGGTTGAAATTTAAAAAAATAATTTTATAAAAAATGTTTTTAACTGCGATTCATAACTGAAATTAAAATATTTGATTAAAACTGTGGTTGAGTTTGAGATTTAATGAAAAATCGTTTTGTGTGTTTGGTTACTATGTTTTTCATATTGCTGTTAACTTGTGAAATTACTTTAAATGATATATACATATACACACACACATATGGATCTATCTATCTATCTATAATGTTTTTAAATAAGGTAGATTTAATAATCATAATAATATAATGTAATTAATAATTCAAGTAAATTAAACATTTATTTTTATTCTCCCATCAAACTACTTGCAATGTCATCATAGATAAAATCCATAGTGAAGACCTCTATAATTCCTGACCATTTGCGTAAGCTATAATATTTGGTAAAAAATCATCTAGAATATAATTAGGATTATGATTATATTCAACAAAAATAACATTTTGCGATCTTCTTCTAATATAGTTATGCAGTGTCATCGATGTAACAATAATCTCAATTTGTGTTTTGTATAAATAAATTGACATGTTTTGTAAAATTCTTCATCTTTGCTTCTAAGCTCCAAAAGAATAATCTATCACGTTACGTAGTGATGAATATGCATGATTAAACACTTTTTTCAACCATTTGGTTGTCCATAACGTTGAAAATCTTGTAAATGATACCCCTTACCTTTATATAGATATAAATACCTATACTCACTCGGATAAACGACATCAAATTTCTTTCTCATTTATATTTTCACATTTTCAAATTCATATATAAAAATTAAATCAATTAAAAAATAATCTAAAGATTATTCTTGAAACAAAAATAAAATCTCAATTTTATCTCAGACAACCAAGCATATTTTAAAATCTCTATTTCTCTTAAGAAACAAAAACAACAACAAAAAAAACTCTCTTTAATACTTGGATTACTGTACATATATATTATAAATTTGTTAAATTATTTTCTTTGATAATAGCTGCTGTCAAACAGTAGCAAAGTTGGGTAACAAGAGAGAAGAACACCTCATTAGTTTTCGAAGACATTCTCGACCTATTTACTAGTACCACCAGCTGCAATTTTCCACAATTAGTCCCATTGTTAAGCTTTTAATTAGCTTCCATCCATTCAATGCATGCCAAAGAAGAAGAAAAGTGTTAAAAAGCCACTAATTTATTGCTTTTCTTATTGCACAACTAGTTTACCAGTACCACCAACTACAATTTTCCACAATTAGTCCCATTGTTGTGCTTTTAACTAGCTTCCATCCATTCAATGCATGCCAAAGAAAAAAAAAAGTGTTAAAAAGCCACTACTTTATTGCCTTTCTTATTGCACAACCATTCACGCCACCATCTTCTTGCCTTTATTCTCCACAAATTGTGACTCAAGTCAAACAATATTTTTAATTCCTCATTTTCTCTATTTTCTCTATCCTTTTTTCTTTACAGTAAGGAGCACCATGAATTGATTTTTAGAAGTTAACGAGGGGCGCAGATGAACGAAAGAGAAGCGAGATCTGTTGTGGAAGTTTGTTGAGACGTGGATGAACAAAAGAGAAGGGGTCCAGTTTTCACTCTTGATGGTTTGAGAGTGATCGTGTGGGGGCTGTGTGGGGGTCGATGGTTTTGCAGATCTGTTGTCCATCGGTGATAGAAATCTATTGTGTGGTTTGAGCAAAAAGCATCAAAATGATGCTTTTTGCAAACTTACATTCACACTACAATTTTCATGGGTCCCACAGTTTTATAATTATAGGACAAAATTTACCCCACATGTTTGGGTCTGTAGTTCAAGCAAAAAGCAGAAGCCACCGCAGAATCAAACTGCATTACCATTTCTCCTCTCACAAAGATCTCCTTCTTCAACAAGTTTCCGTCCATTCAAATTTTCCAATGGCACCGCCTGCCATACCATTCAAAATAAGTATTCCAAAACATCAGCTCGTAAACACCAGTGATGCATATTGCCCCAATAGGTTACATGCTTGAATTACAAGTGATATTAATGTCCCACGAAATTTTTTAACTACCTTTATGATGAGCTTGTCTAGGGTATTGTTTAAAGAAGCAGCATCTACATCAGGTAGAAACTGTTCCTCGCTTAAAACTGACAAAATCCGAAACGCAAGTTCTGTTGTAATTAGCTCCCGACCATGTTGCCCAAAACTCTGGAAGACAAGGGAATCATCTGTCAACAAAACCAGCAGTTACCAATCACACCAAAATACTAGTATGCAATAACCTCATCCACTACACACCAAATCGAATTCCTCAACAAAAACCAATTACTCCTTAAATCAAACAACTTGACGGGTTCTTCCATAAATACATAAACAAAGAAAAAGAGAGGCTAAAACTTACAAGAAGAATCCGAACTTTGACCTGTCACCAGTCTCTTCTACTTTTGCAATAAGTAACTACAGTAATCTCGTTTCCTGTTTTAATCGTCTCCACCTTTATATATATATATATATAAACAACAGCCACCCATCATTACAACCTTAAAAACAACATTAATAACAGTAAAAAAAACTTTTTATCACCAAAAACAAAATCTTACGGTAAGTTTATCTGGGTGACTGTGTGCCAATGCCTTTATTTGCTCTAACAAATCAGCACTGCAGAAAAAAGAATCAGAATAAAAACTCAACACTATTTCGTAAGTAAAAGTTTTTTTTTTTTTTTTTGGGGGGGGGGATTTTTGATTTAGAACTTACCTGGAATGGTAGAGATCGCGATTTAAGGAAGTGAAAGTGAAATTAGATTTAGCATTGACGAGAGAAAGAGAAGCAAAAAAGATGAGGAGGAGGAGAGAAGCCATAAGTTGGAGGAGGAATAATTTCTTCCTCTTCCTCTTGATTTATGTGTTGCTTTGTGTTTCGTTTCATTTCTTCTGTATTTTTTAGCTTGCAGGCCTGAAAAGGAGATGATAACTGTGTGTGACTTTGGCAGATTTTTTAAATCCATGTTTTCACACGGTCATTCATTAAAATTGTTTATAAAATATATTAAAATAATATTTTTTATTTTTTTAAATTATTTTTTTAATATAAATACATTAAAATAATATAAAAATATTAATAATTTTTAATTTAAAATAAAAAAATTCATTTTTTTTCAAAAACATTTAGTACAGTAACCACAGGCATTCCTAAATACCATGTTAATCATAGTTATCCCAGGGATTATCATTTAATTTTATCTCAATAAATATTGATTTTTTTTTAACTTGATAAATAATAAATAGAATATAAATATTATTAAATTTAATTTAAATTTACTTAAAACTAACTTAAAATAAGTAGTAATAAATAATATATATTTTTTATTTTTTATAAAATTATTTTTGATATTAAAACATAAAATATCTAAAAATATTAATTTTTTTTTAATTTAAAAAAAAATTCAATTTCTTTTAAAAATATTTTGAAGCACCGGCAAATACCCCAAGTCATTTAGTTCATGCTTGAACTCGGCCATGTATCGTGCAGCTGCTGCTATCCAAAAGAGATTTTCCAATGGAATTCTCTGACAAGGGTGGTGTCATCCCTGAGCCGGTCACTTGAGCCTTCCGGTCAGCAATGGCCGAGGCATCAAACACAAATCTCCTGGAAGAGGGAACTAGCAATGAACTCAGGGTACACGGTGGCTTCATTACTGCCTCAGGCTGTATCATTCCATGCTCAGAAAAGAGCTCAATGCAGCACCATCCAGGAACTTTTAAATGTGCCAATGCCATTGCCACCACACTCAAACACGTTTACTTGAATCTTAGCCACGAATACTGCTGCAGTTGATTTCTTCACAATGAGTTCACAGCGAAGAAATTGATGCACTACCAGGAGGCCAAGGAATTCATCAAGATTGAAGCCAACAACTCTGGTTTCCCTTTGTCGTTGCACACTATGGAAAATAAATCTTTTATATTTCCACATAGAGGGTAAAATCGAGTTAAGGTCTCTCACAGAGATTTGTTAAAGCAGCTCCAGTCTTTTGGGACATCAGGATGGCTATGACTAAAGTTGTCAATCATGGGATAGAATAGGGTGGTTGGCTATGGGGTGCGCTCGCGCATAGGAAGTCTGAGCACGAGGGGATGAAAATTTCTGGGGATGAATTTTGCACAGATTAATTACTATTTTATACTTGATTTTTATCAAATATAATAAAAATAAAGAGATTTGAACTCATAATCACTGGGTTAGCAAGGTTAACAAGACTCTAATACTATGTTAAAAAACTATCTCACCTAAAAAATTAAATTTATAGATAAGATTCTAAAATATATATTATATTATTAGCATAGTGGACTTGAAAACACCTCAAGATGATTTAGTTCTGAGCAATCATGTTGAGTTACAAGCCCCAGCAGGAATGCTAGCAACAAATCTGTCACGGGACACGGCTTAAGAAAAATTGTTGGCAGCGACTGTCAGTACCGTAACTCTTATGTACACTGCACTGATTTATGGATGTCCAAGGGACTCGGGTTCAAAGATGCAAATTTGAGGAGCTCTGGATTCCCTTCTAAAATAGTCATGTCTTTCTCATCCAAGGTCACGAAAGCTTCTATGCCATCACACCTTGTGTCAGCTAAAATGACAAGGTTCATGGTAAGTGAACCTGACACGGCGAAACTGCTAATCCAAACAGGCTTGCCCCATCCAAAATCAGCATCATAGATGCCAAATCTACACCAGCTAGAAAAACCAAGGTAGTCCACTCCATCACTGGAGCCAAACTCACCTATTTCTCTGAGTGTTTGCTCAGCCAGAGAATTGAGTTTATCTCCTTTTATCTGCTCAACAAAGTCAGCATCAATTTTTGATATCGCTTTCCTCACCTCGCCAACCAAGTCATTTAATTCGACCCTGGACTTGTCCATGCATTTCGCAGCTGCTAACCACAGGAAATTTCCCATGGAATTCTCTGCCAACTTTGGTTCCATTTTTCTTCGCAGATTCACCAAGTGGGTTAGTAAAGAAGGCCTCCGGGATCCTCGCCATTCTTCTGAGGCTGCCATGATGCCCTTCCACAGGAAAGATGAGACCACCTCGACGCGAGTGGGGCATTCCACTCCTGCTGCTCGGGCTCTGAGGCTGGAAATCGCTGAGGCATCAAACACGAATCTCTTAGTGATGCCCTTGCCCTTTTTGAACAGGGAACCAAACATAACAACTGCTGAGTCTCTGAGCCACGAATCATTTGCAGGGAAGAGAGAAGTGGGAACGAACTCAGGATATATAATTGCTTCCGTGCTTCCTCTGGCTGTGGCAGACCATGCCTTGAGAAAGGTGCTCAGTGCAGCACAATCTAGGATAAGGTGAGATATGCATATGCCAATAGCAATACCACCACATTCAAAAACATTTACTTGAAAATTAGCAGCATGTGTGACAGCTTTCGGAAGGAGTTCACATGGAAATAATTGATTTGCTAAGAGGAGGTCAGGCTGCCTAAGGAATTCGCTGAGATGGCAGTTGACTTTTGCTTCCACATAACAGGCTCCTTCATCATCGCAATCAATGGAAAGCACATCTTTGATCTTTCCAGCGAGTGGATAAAAGTGAGTCAAGGTGTCTGATAGAGATTTTTTAAGCACTTGTAGTCTTTTGAGGACATCAAGATTGCTAGCACCAGAGTTGTCATTCATCGGATAGTACAGGAGAATTGGTGCGTATGGAACTGGAATAAGCTGGTCCAGAAGGGACAGCTTGAAATTTCTCAGGTGTGGAGGTGTTGGAGAAGATGGTCTTACATTTTGTTTGGAAATTATTTGCACTTCCATTTTTGCTGGTTTTAGCTTCCTTCCACGTTGTTTGAGAAATCTAGCGAAGCTTCAACATGTGTTTTTATAACTGAAAACACCATGATGAATCCAAACTGAGCACACTTGACTTGCAAAGAGTTGATATGTCCAAGATTCTTTTCCTGTCACTGTCCCATTTTTTCACAATCACCATGCGAGTCAAATTTGGATAGCACACATCACAAATCATTAAATATATATTCTTTTTAAAAATTATTTTTTACATCAATATATTAAAATAATATAAAAAATAATTCATAATAAAAAAAATCCATCTTTTTTAAAATCATTTTCTAAACATATTCTCAAGCAAACATAAAATACAAATCATAAAAGCTATTTTAAAATAAAATAAGTATTTGCTGTGTGTTTTAATTTTTTATATTAAAAAAATTATTTAAATATATTTTACAAAATAACAGCTCATCTCAAAATATATAAAATAGAATACTTGCTGCGTGTTTTATTTTTTTTTATATAATTTTTATAAAATAACAACTCATCTCAAATATATGGAATAAAGTGGGTTGTTTTTTAATAAAAAATTATATAAGAAGATATTAATTAAAATTTACCAGTACATTAGAAATATGAAGAAAAAAAACTAAATTCCCCCCCTCGAGAATTTTCTTTAATCTCTAGCCGATGATATTGACCAGAATTATAATTTATGGTTAAAAATCAACATCATGTTTTTATTTATTGATAGAGCATCGTGGAAAACAATGTGAGTTGACACTTACCTTTCATTTCCGTAAGAACAGTGCAACTTGTCCTCCAATCTTCTCTAGGAATTGGATGTATTTTAAAATAAGAAAATTTATTTTTTTATTTTTCAAAATTAATTGTTTATATTTTAAAGTTATTTTGATATATTAATATTACAAAATATATATTATTTCAAGTTATTTTCAAATACAAACATTTTAAAAAGTAATTTTTATTACAATACCAAAGAAACTTTTATAAAGAAACATTTATAGCATTGAACTGATTTATATATATATTAAGATTTTAATTTTAATATTTTTAAAATATGCTTTTAGTTGAAAATATTTGGGAATGCAATATAAATAAATAAAACATGCGTTTTTAATTTTTATATAACTAAGATATTAAACATAATTAATTATAAGGATCAATAAAATACAAAAAGTATTTAACTAACCAAATAAAATAAAATTTCTATATGATTAGATAAAAAAACAAAAGCTAATATAATATTAAATATTATCTTGCTTTTTCTTTTTATATTTAACAAAATATTCCAACTATTTTACTATACATAATTTATTGTATATTGCCACAATAATTTTTTTTTCTCTTGGGTGAAATTTTTTTTTTTTGGAGGTGAGGTTGTTTTTAGCTGCTTATTTATCATTATATATTTTTAGGGTTATATTATTTTTTTATAGTAAAAATATATTATTACCCTTTAAATCAACAAAAAATTAAAATTGCTGAGTTTTCAAATAATAAATATATCCATTTGCTATAAGATCAAAAAGATATTGGACTGTTGGCCAAGAAAATTTTCCCCTTCTTTGTATTTGGCTGAAAAGTTTGTATTTAGGGGTATTTTTGTGCTTTCACATGTATTTTTTTTAATTACTAGGATCATAGAGGTATTTTATATTTAACTAAATATGTTTTATTCAATCTATAAATTATGAAATCTGATAACACTCGAGATGTAAAAGGTAATATCGATTAATTAATTAATTAATTAATTTTATATATATATATATATATATATATACATACAAACATATAAGATTTCAACGTGAAAAACGATTCACACCCACCTCTTTGTTCCAATATTGTCAAGATCATGGAATTTCAGGAATAGTTAAGGCATAAAAGCATCATAGAATGTCTCGAAAGTGGTTCTTGGACATCCATTATAACATCTATCCAATTGTTTTGCTTAAACTCCTTATAATGTAAGTGTGTGTGTGTGTAAAGTGAGATCATTTGAGAACTACTTTTTTAAGAAAAAAAACTAGATTGAACCAACAGAAGCATCTGATTCTCTTGGTTTCAACTCGTATATATGCCATCTGCAGCTTTCTGCATCATTAAGTAACTAAATTACAAGGGCAGAACCGCATCAGAGCTTATCAATTATTGGATTTCACATCTTCGTTTCCATAAGGTGTGTAGAATAAGTTGGGTCGAGTCATCTATGTTGTCTGCGAACAGGGAAACTTTAATTACATTTCAGGGAGAACATCAATTCTGCTGTCTTTTGCTAGAACATCAAAAGAGTTCTTACAACTCAGTTTTTTTAATCTATTTTGATGATGAACTGTGGCAAAAAATACAGCACTAACCTTGGCAGATCCAACAGTATAGATCCCATGATCTAGTGGTCATGGAAGGAGTTTCACCATTAATATTAAACTCGGCATGACCTATTAACATAATGAAACGTCCCTGGACCGAGTCATGGGATAGGCAGAGTTTAATAAAGTTCATTTCTTGACTTGATGGGTTCAAATAACTTGATAAAATCTCCTGAAATTGAGATAATTATCGATGCCGTGTTTCTCAAGAGAAGAGTTAAATAAATTTACAACTTGAGTTAGTTTCACCATTAATATTAAACTCGGCATGACCTATTAACATAATAAAAACGTCCTTGGACTGAGTCATGGGATAGGCAGGGTTTAATAAAGTTCATTTCTTGACTTCATGGGTTCAAATAACTTGATAAAATCTCCTGAAATCGAGATAATTATCGATGCCGTGTTTCTCAAGAGAAGAGTTAAATAAATTTACAACTTCACAGCGTCCTGCAAAGATTTTCTGTCTGATTTTGTTAGATTTGATCAGTTTTTCTAACAAGGATCTAATTGATATTTTTTATTTTGCAGAACAGTACAAAAACAGCAGACAACCGTACTCGGGGGGCTCGTTACAGAACATGCCACTAGACATATAGCCACAATTATCCTAGAATTCAGAGTGAATCTAGAGACAGATCTACCATCCGAGAAGAAGCAAATGGTGTTGCAACAAGTTTAGCATGAGCACATCTACCTTGTCTTCACTAGAGTATTCTACTTCTGCCAGCATAGGTATTTGTAATCATCAGGATAATTCCTTCCTGGATTAAATCCCATGTCCTTCTTGCACAGCTGGTCGTTGCAATAGATTTGCAGCAAAACACGAACGCAAGATCTTTGGTAGCTCTCATTCGCATAATACCTCGTGCACCTTTCCCATGTTTACACGTCAGCTTCCATCTCTCTTATGGTTGGTAACTTAAATTTACCAGCAAGAAAATGTCCACGCAATTTTCTTCTCATTTGTGATGTATACAAGCTCGCAGGGCTATCTGCGTGACCAGGCATTGCAAGATTATGCGCAAACCCCACCAATGCCATTCCTCGCTTCAAACACAGTAGGGTTAAAACCCTTCTCCATTCCGTGTTTGCACGCAAGCACACCACTGATTCAGGCACGGATGATGGCAATCCTTTTCTCCGTTTTCTGATGTGGTAAAAAATTATGGAATTGATATTTTTTAATATATTTTCCCATGATTCTGGCATCAGAATATCAAAATCATGGGAAATCAAATAAAAAAATCATAATTGATGAGACTTTTCTCTTCGAAGGAGGCGGGCATGGAAGTTTCTTAATCATCCTGATAAAAAAAAAAAGGAAACCCATTTACTACCTCATTAGACAGCACTGGAGAAGGAGCCGGCATTCCATGTCCGCGAAGCGCCGATCAATTGATGGTCAAGGCAGCGGCAGTCTGGCATCTTAGAGCTGCCATGGGGTTTAGCAATTAAGCTTTTCCAAGTAATTCTTAACAGAGCCTAAGTAATTTATTGGATTGGATTGGACCACAAGAAAAAAAAATACAGTCCAGCATCAGGCTCAAAGACGAATTCTTGCCGTTATAGTTGTAAGAATCGACTCGAATTTCAACACAGAACAAGGTCAGTCATGTGTGAAGAGAATTAGCTTCAAAAAAAAAAGAAGGAAAAAAAGAAGATAAAAACATCATTTTCACAAATATTTTATTCCCATGAAAAATTTAATGAATTAAGAGCTAATTTTTTTACAAGCCACTAATTTTTGACCAAGTCATCAAGATTTTTTTCTTTTTATTTTTCTTTGATTCAGACCAGTTATTATCTAAGTTTCAAATCGACCACTAAGCCAATTTGGATTTTACAACTATGCTTGATTTAAAAGAAAAAAACCTCGTAGTTCAGAAATTCTAATATTACCCCTACTGTTCCAAGACAAATTCAATTTTGCCCTTGCAACAAATAAGTAACAAAAACCTAACTTTTTTTTGTTTTCCTTGCTTTTTCCTTTTTTTCCTTCCCATAACATCACCATACATGTCATCCTATAGCAAACTAGAAAGGTAACATTGGACAATTTTAAATTTTAGGGGTAGATATGTAACGTAGGCAAATCTACATTGGCAAAGAAGTGCTCATCCAACAGTACAGTTTCATCAACTGTTCATAATGGAGGCAGAAAATTTATGTAGATAGACAATTTTACAACACAATCAATCAACAAACCATGTTCAAAGTTATTCAATATAATAACAGGAACTGTTTGTTACCTTCCAATCAACATTGATTTACAGTTTACTGATGTTTCCCTTTGGAATGCTTCCCATGGCCTTTGCCTTCTCCTTCAGGACAAATTTTTGTACCTTTCCGGTTGAAGTCTTTGGCAATTCCTGAAACACAACAGTTCGAGGTGCCATGTAATGGGGCAAGTGATCTCTACAAAATTTGATAAGTTCTTCAGAATCCTCATGACAGCCATCCTTCAACTTCACAAATGCACAAGGTGTTTCTCCCCAGTAATCATCAGGTCGTCCTACTATAGCTGCTTCCAAAACTGCAGGATGACTAAAGAGTACAGACTCTACCTCAATTGAGCTTATATTTTCACCACCTGAAATTATAATGTCTTTCGATCGGTCCTTTAGCTCTATGTATCCATCAGGATGTTTCACCCCTAAGTCCCCACTCCTAAACCATCCACCACTGAATGCATCTTTTGTTGCTTTCAAATTTTTTAGATATCCATTCATCACAGTATTGCCTCTAAACATAACTTCACCCATGGTTTTCGCATCTGCTGGTACAGTCTTCATAGTTACGGGATCTTTAATATCAAGTTCCTCCATCCCAAGATGTTGCACCCCTTGACGAGCCTTGATCTTTGCTTGACTTTCTCGAGGTAAAGATGCCCATTCAGGTTTCCATGTGCAAACTGTACCAGGACCATAAGTTTCTGTCAAACCATACGAGTGAGTTACATGAAATCCTAATTCTTCCATCTTGAACAGCACATGAGATGGTGGGGGCGCACCTCCTGTCATGACCGACACTTTTCCTGGAAGAGGCTTTCTATCTCTAGCTGATGCATTTATTATCATGTTCAAAACTGTTGGTGCACCACCCAAGTGAGTAACATTGTGCTGAGCAATATTTTCAAATATATCTTTCGCAGTGACATTTCTCTGGCAAACATTAGTGCCACCTTGTGCAGCCACTGCCCAAGTAAGACACCAACCATTGCAATGAAACATGGGGACACACCATAGATATACAGGCATTGAGCTCATCTCATTTAGAAGAACAGCAGCAAAAGAATTAAGATAAGCTCCTCTATGGCTATAAATAACACCTTTTGGACTTGATGTAGTGCCTGAAGTATAATTAAGCGAAATGGGATCCCATTCGTCTTTTGGCCATCTGACTTCAAAGTCCAATTTTCCGGTTGCCAAGAGACTCTCATAATCCATGATTCCAGGAGAGAAAATAGGAGCCAGCTGACCACACTCAGAGATTAAGACAAGAAGAGGCAGCTTGGTTTTTGTCTCCTGGAGAATCTCAAGTGCACCTTGAGCAATTGAGAGAAATTGGTTGTCTACAAAAATAAGTTTAGCCTCCGAATGTTTCAGTAGGACAGAAACCATTGAAGAATCATGGCGGATATTAAGAGTACACAAAACTGCCCCGGCCATTGGAACACCAAAATGTAGTTCATACATTGCTGGAATATTTGGGGCCAATGCAGCAACCTGTTCAAATTAACTAGAAGTCAAAGCTTCGCAAAAATTTAAATTATTTACAATTTATTTGCAAAGATTAAAGAAATTAATAAACCCGTGATAGATTAAGAAGCAAATTTACAAGAGCAAGTAGTGTGATTTCTTTTGCAGAAACCACATCATTTTTAACCATTTGTGAGGGTATATTTATTTCAAGGCAACATCCCTTTTTTTATATATAAAAAAAATCCATAGCTAAAGTATCAAGTGGTGAATTGTTATTTATATTTTAGACCAAACACTAGCAGTATGATTAAGAGCAGCAAGCCTGGTTTGGCATAACATTTCGAAAGCGCTTTTTAAAAAAAATTAAAAAAAAATCTTTTATTTTAAATTAAAAAAATTAGTGTTTTTAGATTATTTTCATGTAATGATATCAAAAATAATTTTTTAAAAATAAAAAACATTAATTTGATGTATTTTTTAGCGAAAATCACTTTCAAAAGCAACCCCAACAATTACTCTCCCAAACAAGCAGAAAGCTCTTTAAAAAGAGTAGTCACCATTCAATCAAAAGCTACCCACCTTCTTGTCCACTATTTAGCACGAATACCAATCATAGCAGAATAGCAGCTGGGGGGGATCAATCATAGTTGAGGGCATTTCAAACAAACCACGACCTTTTGGTAAGAACAAAAACCTAAATTGGCTTTACTTCGTGGCAACTTCTTGCATCCAAGTGAACCCTGGCAGGGAATCCTATGTAGTCCACTAAAGAGCAATGTAAGCTATATACGTCTAAAGTTATGTAACATTCGTCAAATTACATGTTGAAACGAAAAAAGTCCGTCCTATATTCTCTCCGTATCTTTTATGATCTCTGGCATTTTGTTAGTAAGGTGATAGACACTGTACGCCCAACCACAAATCACAAAATAGACAAACAAATACTACTAGATTTTGCCATTATCTCCATTAAATCAACATGAAATTCAACGAGAAGCCAAACTCATGCAGTGAATTTCCATTTCAAAAACAAAAGATCAAAACCCTAAAATGTTTTGAGATGCAGAAGCCAAAGAATATTATAACTTGTCAGCAAATCAGCACCAAAACGCATTAAAACGAGAGAAAGGGAGAAGTAGTTACAACATCACCAGGGGAAATCCCGAGATGGGCAAGAGCAGAAGCGAGTCTGATGCACCTCTCATGAGTCTCCTTCCAAGTGTACTTAACATCCCCATAGATAACAGAGACTCTGTCTCTGTAAACAATCGCTGAGCGTTCAAGAAAGCTGATTGGAGTCAAAGGAACGTGGTTAGCTGAGCATTTGACCATGCCCTCCATTTCTTACACAGAAATTACCACTTCCTTCCTTTTTTTGTATGTGTTTTTATCTTCTTAGAATCGGACCAAAACCTATATGTACATTAATGAATGTCTGCAAGCATTAATATTTTCTTCTCCACAGACACCAAGATGCGGCCCAAAAGCATACAGGAATGTCTGAACGAGGGACGGGTTGAAGAGACATCTGATGTGGACCCCATATATCTTTATTTCTCAATATTACCCTCCCATTTTCTTTAAAGTTCCAATACTAGCCTTAACCATGAAAACACCTGTTTTTTTTATGCACTTAGGGCAAGTTCAACAGGAGATTAAACAGGAGAGGCAAAGATAAATTTTTAAAAATTTGATTATTTTTTTAAATTTGCATCTCCAATGAGGAAAGCAAAATGAAGAGCCAAAATAGTTTTTGGTTCTTCTAGAGACATTCCTACATATATCAAATGCAGAGGCAAAAATAGTTATTCGACCATTGCAAATGTTACCATTGGCATTTATCAAATTAAAACCCAAAGCAACACAATGAATTCAATAATTTTTCATCTCACAGACTGCATCAATTTTTCCAAACAAGACTTACCAACATAAAATATTCATCAAAATCCGACGAGCAGAGCATCTTTATCTTCGATTCAAACCTTTTGCCCACATCTTCGTTTTGTTTTCTAAACTTAATCTCTCTTTTTTCGTACAAGTAGGAAGCTTTGATTTCTTCTTCAGCGATGGATTTGTGCCAAAGATTGAGGGAGAGGTGGGAGCATGATGGGAGAGGGGAGATCGCCATGGGAGAGGGGTGGAAGCGAGAGGTGGAGGGGCTGGACAGAGAGGGACGGGGCTGGAGGCTGAGAGGGAGAGGGCTGGTCGGAGCTGAGAGAAGGACATGGACGGCTGTGAGAGAGAGGAGACGGGGGTGGCTGTGAGAGAGAGGGAAAATAGGGTTTGGGGGTGAGGGGTGTTTATATGTGGGGGATCAGGTGAGGGGGGTGTTATATATATGGGGGGTTTATATATAATTATTATTAATTATAATAATTATAATAGTCAGCATAAAATAATATTTAGCACAAAAAAATAAATATGCGAAATTCGTTAATTAGAATATTTTTATCCTATTAAAATAGATAGCATTAAAAAATAGTTAGCACAGAAAAATAATTGTGTGAAATTCGTTAATTAGATTTTTTTTTGTCAGTTAAAATAGTTAGCATAAAAAATAGTTAGCGCAGAAAAATAATTATGCGAAATTCATTAATTAGAATTGTTTTTGTCAGTTAACTTAATTACATACTATAAATTTATTGTTAGATTTATAAACTGTTTCAATTTTGTGTTATGAACTGCTGTGAATTTATTTATAAATTGTATGTTGATAATGATGTTATTTTTCTTGTATTAAATATATGTTGTTATAAGTTTATTAATACTATAAGTTTGATAGAATTTGATTTAGATAGAATGTAACATAGGTAAATCACACAATTTATTTTTTATGCAGATGGACTTAAATTTACCGACCTCATTCACTAACTTTCTTACAAGTGAGTCTGAACAATTTGTTTCTCAACAAAGTGATCATAATCAACTTTCTTATGACTCCATAGACTCTAATTTAAATGTTTGTAGAACTAAAAAATCACAAAGAAGTAAAAAATTCTCACCGGAGGAAGATTGTTTACTTGTATCTGCATGGTTAAATACTAGCAAAAATCCAATCATGGGAGTTGATCAACAAATAAGATAATTTTGGGCTCGGGTACATGCTTACTTTGTTGAGAATGGAGGAAACTTGAATAATCGTTCTCAGATAAGCATCTCAAATAGATGGCAAGAAATAAATAGAGAAGTTGGAAAATTTGTTGGTTTTGTTACCCAAATTGAAAACCGTCAGCAAAGTGGAACGACTGAAGAATCAAGGGTACTATTTTTTTTTTAATCATTTCCATATTAAATTATTTGTTTAACATATTTATTATATAATATAGTTGTATTTATTAATTTGATTTACCAGATTAATGATGTTCGGCAAATGTATGCTTCAGTCGTTGGCAAACGATTTCAACTGGAACATTGTTGGGTTATCTTAAAAAAAAGAATCCAAGTGGCAATTTCAATGTGCAAGTCTTCATCGGAAGTCAAACAAGAAACAAAAAAAATCATGGAAATGCAAGTCTAGCTTCTTCAAATCCATCAACCGCTGATTCTGTTAGTTTAGGAGAAGACAGTGACGTATTTGTTTACCAAAATAGACCAATTAGTTAGAAAGCTGTAAAGGAACGACTTAAACGCAGACAAGGAAAAGAGAAAGTTGGGGAGACAAGTGTAGTAACTATCTTGCAACAATTGAAAGATAGCTTTGATGAAATTGAGGTAGAAAAAAAACACGACAGAAAAATTATGTTAGAGTAACAAACTTTATTGATTAAACAAAAGTAAGAGAAACAAGAAATGGAGATTATGAAGATGGATACTTCTACAATGGATCCAATTTCTGCAGCATATTTTGAAGATAAAAAGTTGAAAATTATGGCAAAAAGGAATACTAATTTGTAATCAATTTGATTGAATTATTTGTAATGGAATGTATGTTAATTAATTATGTAAGAACTTATTGGTTATTTGTTAATGTGTTAAATTTATTTTTAACTTTTTCTAACACTCAAATTTCAAATTTCAAATATTCCGGATCTTTTAATTATAATTAAATTCATTTTATATTTATTTATTTTAATTTCAATATAAATAAAAATAATAATTTTATTGTTGACAGGTTTCTCAAAAGCAATTATTTAATTATATAACTTACTCCTATTAATTGTATAATTAAACTATATACAACATAATTAAATTTATTTAAAATAAGATAAAAGAAAATAGTTCTCCAAAATGGCTCTTTACCATTGGACAACACATCAACTCAAAAGTCATTTATATATTATTTAAAGAGTCATTTTTATGATTTAGCTCTCCAAAATAGCTCTTGCTATTGGACTTGCCCTTAGTATTTTATTTTAGGCTATCATGTGCTTTTATAAAATCATTATATTTAGAATGGGGATATGAGAGGAAAAAATGGGATAAATCTAAGAAAAAAAAGGTTAAAGGCATATTCATTTATTTTCTTTATTAAATGACTCCAAAATCTAATTAATGTATTTAAATTATGCATATTAGGTGTTTCAAAGATAATTATTTGCTTGTACCGGAAGTCAATGCATCAAATATAAAGCTACCTTGTTTTTAATGCAAAGTTTTTACTTTTAATTATAAAGAAAATATTCAAAGAGAGATCTCAAGGATAAGGATAAGGAGGAGATGGTGGTCATGTCTACCTTTTAAAGTTCAACATCAATAATGCCACTAACCCGACTCACTAGAAATATATAAAAAATTACTAGATAAATAAAAACATAAATTAACTCATAAATCAAATTGATTCAAATTAAATTTAATAAAAAAAACCATTAAATTGTCTGGCCGATAACTAAAATTTTACCCCAAGTTTAATAATCATGGTATCAATGCCCCTCGAACTTTTTTTATTTATTTCATATCAGCCATGGTGTATCAAAATTAAGTTCCATCTAAATGATGAATAATGATTGCACTCACTAATACACCTTCATGTGCATTTATTTAATTTATCTAACACATCTATTGCATGGAAAAGATTTTTTTATTCATAGATAAAAAATGATTCCTTAAAAAAAATCTTTGCTGGGTAGATTTTTGTTTTGTTTTATAGGTCTTTTCATGTCTCTGTTGTTATTGATGTTGTTATTAATATTTTTATTTTTTGTGACTAGTGTTGTATTTCTAGACTATCATATATGGTCAAAATTAACAAAATGGATTATTTGTCAGAAAAACTAAGTTAAAGCTATTTTTTTATAGTTTAATCTTACTTTTTCCGTTGAATAATATTTATTTTTTGTTATATTTTAGTTCAATCTTTGAGTTTTATTACTTTGTAAAATGATAATGCTTTTAATGACAACAAACTACATGAGACTTCAATTTGCTTCTTATCTTCCAGCTTGAACAATTTATATAAAAGTATTAACACATAAAAATATCTAAAAATAAAAAACTAAAAACTAAAAAATAATTTATAATTTATAATAAAAATAAAAATATTTATTTTTTAAAAACAAACGTCCATCACCAATACAAGTTGCATAAGGACACGAGTTTCCATGAGAGAGAGAGAGAGAGAGAGAGAGAGAGAGAGAGGTGGAGGTCGGTGACTACATGTGTCGCGTAAAAAGGGAGAAGAGACCGGACCCTTGCAGAATCATTTTTTACTACCAGAGAATATTGTCTGAATTTACCCTTAATCTTTTGAAAAATTTAAATCGAGAGATTAATTATGCTTTCACAATAAAAGTTAAATACCTAAAAAACCCTTTAATCAATATTAAATGGTTTTTTTCTTATAAAAATAGCAAAATCATTTTGGCATGCAAAAACATGATGAAAGTACAAAACACCACTAAACAATTCTCGACAAACAGACAAGAAAAATATATATTATTTTAACCCTAGAGTATAGGAGTTTTTTCTAAGAAATTCATAATAAACAATTATTATTATTATTATTATTATTATTATTATTATATATTAATTTCCCCAAACATTGTAGCTTCTCTCTTTAATATTGTTACTTTCTCACAAGCAGCAGCTTTAATATTGTTACTTTCTCACAAGCAGCAGCAAAATCAAGAAAACAGCACAAAGCAAACTGTAATTATGAACTGCAAACCTCTCGGGTGGTTTGGTGTTTGATGATGTCTTATTCATCATGTTCTGAAGCAAAATTAAGCGTCCATCCTTGCTTTCGTTTCAGTCTGGGTGTGAAAACCGTGACAGAATCCCAAAGCTGGAGATCTAACCATGTCTCCTCCCTAGACTTTTCTATACCTAGTTGATCAACATTTGATTTCCACAGTTAGCTTTGATCTTCTATGTCATTTAACATGCATGATTGTGTATGTGCAATAGAATTACCTTTGTTAGATTTGTAAGAATACAGACATTGAAATTCTACTGAGCTCTGCTCCAACACATGACCTACTAGCTGGTCCACAAGAGAAGAACGTTTTTTAATCACAAGTTGTTATAATCGGGTCACCTATTAAATAGTCCACTAGCTATCTACTAAATGATATCAACCTCGTATAATTCCTATTTTGCTCTCAATGGTAGGAGATGGTCCATTAACCACCTACTAAATGGTCCCAGCCTCTGATAATTCCTATTTTGCTCTCTTTGGAAGTAGACAGACCACATAAAGGATACATTTTTTGAAATTATAGTTATAACTCATCGGATTAATTTGACGATCTGTGTTTTAGTGCTAATCAATAAAAAAATTATATTTTAAAAAATAACTTAAATTTATCAATTCAACTCGTGATATAAACTTTAAACGAGGAATGCGTTTTAATTCATTGGAAATAGAATCAATTAGTTAAGAATAAAAAAAAAATCAGATTACTCTCAAAAAGGAGAAAGAATAATATCAAGCAATATATTCTGTAATCTATTATAATGACTGATGTTATAGTTATAAAAAAGAAAACCCGAGTTAAAATATTAATCATATAATCGTTGATAACTAGATTTTATTTTGAGTTATTTTTTAAAATAATAATTTGAGTTAATTCACCCACAATCTAAATCTTGTATCAAGTCGACCTCCACAATCCAAGCCTTTTTCCTTCTTTTTTAGGGGACAGTTACAGCTAAGATTTTCGAAAGGGTATCAAGGGACAGTTACAGTTACTATTAAAAGTATATTTTGCGAAATCCGAACAGTTTAAGGAAAGAAATCACTGTCGTACCTCGATCAAATAAAACTTGCTAATCATAACCGCCAGCTCAAGAATTTGACCGTTGGGCCGCTCCCCTACATCAATTCAAACACAGTCCATTGCCTCTCAATAAAACCCTAAAAACAGCAGAAAAAGAACCCGAAATGAAGCAGAAAAAAAGTGGAGCCTCACCTCTACACATTTCAATTCAATAGGTAAACCATCTTACATCTCTTTCTTTAATTTTCTGTCATCTCTCTAACCCTCTATACACAGTTTTCTTTGAAGAAAATGTCAAGGATGAAAACCGTTGGCAAGCCTCCACTTGCAAAATCGCCCACCAGGTTGCGTCCAAGCCGTTTTCTTCGATCTGAATCCACCACTTCACGGGCTCCTGGTGGGTTTTTTGTTTATTATAGTTGTTCTTGTTTACAGTTGTTGTTTGTTGGGTTTGAAGGTTTTTTAACAACGTTTATGGTCGTGTCAGATTCTATGGCTAAATCTCAGAGACCAAACCGGAAATGGGACACGGAAGAATCGCATCCCCGCCCTGAATACCAATCGATATCCTGGGAGCTACGTGCTCTAGCGAAGATGGCTGGCGGTGAATTTGGAAACGAGGAGTCAAGAAATGGTTGGGTTGGTAGAAGTTTGAGAGAAAATTCTAGTCCTTTGTTTGAGAGAGGCAGGTTCTACGAGGAGTATTCCGTTAGGAGAAATGAGAGGTTGAAGAGAAAGAAAGGAGACACAGGAGATGAGGTGAAGACTCCTTGTAATCTTGGAGTAACAGTTGAGTCTTCGAAGAGGAGGGGTTCAAAAAGGATTGAGAGCTTGAGGAAATCTGTTTCTGCTGCTTACTCTGTGGAGAGAAATGAGAATCCAAGGTACATGCTTAGGAGCATGAATAAAGAGAACAAGAAGCCTCCTTTGCCTGTTTACAATTATGAGAAATCTGCGCTTGCAAGTGGAAGGAAAGTTAATGCTCGGAAGGTCCAGAAGTTCTGAGTGCTAGAATTGGGTTTTAAAGATTGATGGTTTTATTGATTTTGAATTTTCTTTTGGGAATTTGCTTTCTAACTAGATCTTACTTCATACTTTTATGAAGTATTATTATTGTTTCAAGTAATTGTTTTTTGCTTTCTTGCATCTCTGTTTTCTCGTTTGATGCATGAGGTGTGATAGGGATATCAGCTGGCTTTATTTTCCTTGGTTGGAGGCAAGGATTTTTTTTGGAAATATAGAGTCCTTGGCATCCCAGCAAATAATTTTCCAAAGTGGATGAACTGTGTCTAAAATGGTCCAGGAGAAGAACGAAGCCAAAAACTAATGTTTCCATTTTGAGAGAAGATAAATCTGTGAACGGTCTCATTTAATCTCTCCCACCTTGGCTTCTGCTTTCATTTTTTCCAACAATTCGGCAGCAAACTGCCTCAATACTCTCAAGACTGTGACGTGGATTTTGGGGGTAAACTACAGTAGCTGAGAGAGATTTTAGCAACCATGCATTCGTAAAAGGGGTCACTGAAATTCTTGCAATAAATCTGTTCAATGCTGATGCCTTGAATTTTGATAAAATTCATCAAACAAGAGTTAATGTGATACTGATTCTAATTTGAATCCAAAACCTATTACATTACAGTACGGGGAAGAATTCAACAAACTAATAAAGGATCAAGTTTTGCAAGAAGTATAAAAAACAATGATTAAGGCTATAAAAAACTATTAGGAAGAGCAGAAGTTTACAGAGCATACAAAACTGATCGTGCTTGTAAACAGAGTTGTATCTTATGTTGTAACCAGAAGATATGCAAGGCCTTTCAAATATTCGACAATTTCAGATCCTCCTAGTTTTGAACTCCCAAATACTCTATCAACGAAGGTAATCGGGACCTAAGCCAAATTCAAAACCAAAATCAACCAAGGTCAAGGATCAATGGACAATACTATCACTTAGTCTACATTATAAATTTCAACACACAACAAAACAGCATGGCCAAATGTGAAAGAGAAATTGGGTAATATACATAACTACATGTATAGAGGTTGTTGTAGACTATATCACTTTCAATTATCTAGAGTTTATCCAGCCATATCTTAACTATTCAGAATTCAATTGGATTTTTAATGCTCAACAAATATTATTAACCAACATGCATGATGACAAGAATATAGTATAACTAAATGAACAGGGTACGGAACAGAGTAAGTTATTGGCATGCCCTGTGCTATGTAGTTGTTCAAGCCACAGCAAAGAAGAAAGCATAAATCAAGATGCATGGTCACACATGCATGAAATGTGTAATCTCAACTCAGGAAAATCAAGTTGGAAAGAACAGTCACAATATTGTATGAAGTAAAATGAACCAAAACACACAATAACAGTCCATGCATATTGAATTTAATGACAAACCAGAATAACATGAAATAAAGCACTACCTCCTCAATATGGTAGCCTTTTCTGGAAGCCCGAACAATCATCTCCATTTGGAAGACATATCCCTTGCTAACCACAGAACTGATAATATCTTCAAGCACTGATTTCTTATAAAGCCTTCAAGAAAGAATTAATTTCATTTCTAAATCACCAAGTATCAGGCAATAAATGAATGAAAACCATACAAAAATCCATACCTGAAAGATCCTGTCAGATCAGACACACCAGGCCACAGAAGGGTTTGAGCAAGAACATTAGCTCCCCTACTAGTTAGCTTGCGCATGAGATTCCACCCATGTACACCTCCACCTTTAACATATCGAGTCCCAGTAACTATGCTTGCACCAGTCTCCAACTGTTTCCTAGTGGCATATCGTGAGAAAAGGCCAGAAAACTTTAGGACACCGGCACCTTCTAATAAAAGAGCAAATAAGTGTATGGAGCATATACATGCAAATTGGAAAAGGTTGCTTACTTGATAAAGCTTGGCAAGTACTTTGGCTGAAAAATATATAAAACACGCAGATCAGGTTAACAGAACAAGGCACTATTGCCATTTCCAACCATAAGCATGCTCGGAAAAGTTATATAATCAGCTAAAGCTCATATAATCCATCATGCTTGCAAACAATTGAGTAATACTTACATGGTGAGATAGATCAGCATCCATGATGACAACAAAATTCCCGGACACATGCTTCAGCCCATGAATGTAAGCCGTACCTAGCAGCATAAACAAACATCAAGAACCATTTTTTTTATTATTCTTATTATATTTATCGAGCACAGCAACAATGCTACCTACCCAGTCCAAGCTTCTTCGCTCTAGGTCTTAACAACTGCATCATCAAGACCAAAAAGAGAGAATTAATTACACACTATCATCTCAAGCAAACCCAAAAACGAAAGATTGATCAACCCTATTAAAAAGGTCTAAAAGAGTCAACTTTTGATTGCCATGATACACTTACAATGCGATCTTCACCATATACTTGATGTAACTGTTTAACAACTTCTTGAGTGCCATCAGGACTACCATCGTCCACAATAACAATTTCAAAATCAACATCCCTAATCCAATCATGACAACGCAAATTACATTAATTAACCTTCTAATTAACAGATGATCACAATCATTTAATCATTTCTATGCTAAAATAAGCTGAATTGGAAGCAGAAAATTTCCGAAAGCAGTAAAATCTGAACCCATCAAATCATGATGATGAGGCAAAAGAGAGAATTAGAGAGTGGATACCGGAGGTGTTTGAAGATGAGATAAACGATGAGTGCAATGTTGAGACGCTCGTTGTAAGTTGGGACTATTATGCTGTATTTGTTCTTCTTCTCCTTCACCATTTTTGTTTTAATTGTAAACCCTAATTTTTTAGCAGAGCTGAGATTTAGAAGAAGGCGCCAAATTTTACAGAGGGAGAAAAGTCCTCCGGTACGAATCCAAGGTGGTTGTGATCGAGGAACGGAGGGATGGTGTGGGTTTGTGGGCCGATTTATTTGATATGGGCCGAAGCTTAGTCTTTTGGGTCAACCTTGGATGGGCTAACACGGTAAAGAAGGAAGGGAGCATAAACTAGGAAACCACGGTAAAAAAAAAAAAAATCAAAAATTAATTGCAACCCTTCATCTCAAGAAATAGAGATGACAGTGAGAGCTATGGATCATCTAATTTTACCTTTGAATGAAGCCTTCTAACCTCTAATTTTACCTAAAAGAAAAGGTTTATGTGTGTTCGCATGATTTTTTTTTTATTAAATAAAATACATACACTATGAAAAACAAAATATTTATATTTTTTTTATTAAATAAAATACATACACTATGAAAAACAAAATATTTATATTTTTCAGAAAAAATAATAATTAAGGAAATATTAAAAAAACTACACAACTGAATTTATTTTCTTTATGTTAATTTCAATTCTTTACTATTGCAACTACTTTATTGAAAATCTGAGTTATTTTTAAATTATATCATAGTAATTTCTGATTTATTTTTTATTTTGACATGTATCTTGATGATTAAGGGTAACTTGATTAATATAATGAATATTATATTTTAAAAAGAAATATCCTAAATAAAAGTTAATGAGACAAACATGTATAACAATATGTTTATGTATTTGAAAATTAGTTTTTTTTAAAAAAATCCTTCAGTTATTTTTCAGATAATTTTACATGCTAATATAAAAAATATATTCTAAAAAAAAAAAAACTTTAAAAGACTACTAAGCTAACCACTACAAAAATATCATGAAATCATAATTTGCCATAAAAAAAAGTCTGATTTAGATGATAAGAAAAGTAATTCTAGTGGTGTTTCATGATGAGTTTAGAATCTATGTTTTGTCAACAACTAAAACATAATTTATAGTTGCAACATTTGCATGTCAAGCTATATGTCTAGAAAGAATTCTTGATGAGTCACACTTCAGCAATGTGATTCTACAAGTTTTCAAGGGGTGTGATGTGGTGATAAAAGACTTAAAATCTGCATAATAGATCTTAAATTCGAGTTAGGACTTGTATTTTTTATAAGAGTCCGGGACAATTAGAATTCTATTCATTTATCTAGACCCATAAAATATGCTTTTCAAGGGATGTGATTTCTTCGAATAAAAATAAAAAAAAACTTACAATAAACTATCGAAACAATAATTCAGCAATTAAACTCATTAAAAATCAAGTTTTGCATGCCAGAAATAAACACGTAGACATCGAATATCATTCCCTAGAGACTATTGATTTAGTTTACTGATAAAGTGAAGATCAAGTCGCAAATATCGTGACCAAATCTCTCTGTGGTTTGCTTGGAGAGTGTTCATTTAAACTTCTTCGAGCAAGAAAGCTTGGCAGCCTTAGCAAGATTTGTGATAGTAGAAGATGATGAGCTTGATGATGAAACCTTCATAATTATGTCTAAATCCTAAACTGTTTTTACATAAATCAATTTAAGGGTGGGTATAAAAGTTTTAGCTATTTATTATAATAAGTTCATACTTATTAGGAAATCAGTTGTTTTTTACTCTTGAGAATTCCAGTTGATTAAGAGATTGTTAGTCATTGAATAGTTGTTGCTTATTTTCTGCAATTTGATTATTTATAATACTATTTTAAGTCAGATTCCTTTCAATGAATAAATAATTGCAGTTTTTCTGTATCATATTCTTTATTATATTTGGTTGATATTGTTTTTTATAATATTTTTTAATTAGAAATATATTGAAACAATATATATTTTTAATCTATTATATTCTATACTAAAATAATTTAAAAACACTTAAATATTTTATTTAAAATAAAATATAAAAATAATCTTTTTTAATTTATTTAAAAAACCGTGAAAGAGCTGGTGCAACCATTTTTTCATGCAATCGCTCACTTGTTGATTGTGACGTGGATATATTGCGGGCATTTCCCTTTCTTGTGTTTTAAGAATTTTTATTTTATTTTAAATTAAAAATTTTAGATCATTTTAAAAAATATTTTATTTTAATATATTTATAAATAAAAAATTCTTTCAAACATAATATCAATAACACTGTTAAACAGCCTTTCACATCATGCCACTCCAGGATTAAATCTATTCTATTACGAAACAGTCCCTGTATTCATTAAAATGGCAAATGTACCCTTACTTGCTATAAATAAAAAGCAGGATTAGACAGGGAAGAACTAGATTGTTTCTCTTGGGGTTAATTAGGGTTTTGCAGAGAGAGAGAAGAGGAGCGATGAGCAGAAGCTTAGGGATTCCGGTGAAGCTACTACACGAGGCTTCCGGTCACATAGTGACTGTGGAGCTGAAGAGCGGAGAGCTTTATAGAGGAAGCATGGTAGAGTGCGAGGATAACTGGAATTGCCAGCTCGAGAGCATCACTTACACTGCTAAGGTACCGCTCCTTACTTTTTTTTTTTATTTATCTATGCTTATGAAACCTTAGTTTTTGCGATTGTAGAGTGAAAAAACGAGTTCGAAGCGTTTTCGTTTACTATTTCGTGAAACCCCAGGATCTGGTGCGTGAGATTGGGAAAAGTTTCGTGAGCATTTTGAAAATTTGTTAACCATTGTTAATGATTTGTTGGGGAGGAGAGGGGAAGGAAGTTGTGACCCTGAAACCCTAAATTGAGAAGGTTTTTCTTTGCGGGCTTTTTAGGTGCTTTTTATAAGTAATGACGTGGGGTGTTTTCTAAATCATGCATTGATACGCTATGCTCTCCGTGAAATTTGAATGTATTTGCTTTTAACTATTTTAAATTGATGAAATCGGTTTGATATGATGTTAAATATTGTTGCTGCTGCTGTTGCAATGGAATGTGAAATAAATTTAGTTTAAAGTGAAGTTAATCGGTCATAAAGATATAAATGAAAATTTTCAGTTTCGAGTTGGATGGATGCAGATGTGGTAATGCTTAAAGATTTTAGAGAGCTGATTTTAATCACTTGCCATTTGGTTTTTATATTTTCTGTAGCAATCAATATTTTGATTTTCGATCAAGTTAATCAATATGAATTGTTGTGTCTTTGGTGCTTGCCGATGCTAATCTCTTGAGATTGGATGCTATGGCTATTGTATCTGGGTTTTTATGGATTTTATGTTTTGGTCTCCCACGTTACAGGATGGGAAGGTCTCACAGCTTGAGCATGTTTTCATTCGTGGCAGTAAAGTCAGGTAGCTAATAATATCCTTAGCAAAGCTCATGTAATTGAGACAGTTTGATGGATTTTAACAAATTGACTGTAATTAGTTGATGATAATGTGAAATTTAAACAGATTCATGGTTATACCTGATATGCTAAAGAATGCTCCCATGTTCAAGCGTTTGGATGCTAGAATCAAGGTATCCTCCCACTTTGCTAGCCCTTGTATTCTTTTGAATGAATCATTTTTATGGCAATCTCTAATTAACCATTTCTTATGTGCTTTGAAGGGTAAGAGTGCATCACTTGGAGTTGGCAGGGGAAGATCTGTTGCAATGCGGTCCAAAGTAAAGCATTTTGCTCTCATCAATATCTTAAATTTAACTCCATATGTGGTTTTTTGAGCCTAAAACACGTCAACAGCTTTGTGTTTCAGCACTCCAACAATTTTTATTTGTGGTCAGCATGAAAGGACTAACTTGCGGTTCTACTCTTCCTGCAGGCTCAGGCTGCTGGTCGTGGAGCAGCCCCTGGCAGGGGCGTTGTCCCACCTGTCAGGAGGTAATCGATGGTTTGAATGACAATGGCTAGGGTAATTAGGATCCCTGTTCTTCAATCAAATTTGGTGTATAAGGCTGGCTTTTGTAGTGTTTTTTGAGATAAAAAATGAATCCTGGATTACGAGTGACATCTCTACTTGTATGCATGTGTTCAATTTTGGTATTGGATAGTTTCTTCAAGTGATGTGATGGCCAGTCAACTTCATCATGGGTTCAAGCATGTCTCCTCGGATGTGTGTTGGGCATTGTAGATGCTTGTGTTCTTACTTTTATCCATCTTTTTGGTTCTAGCATTTTGGCATCAAAATCACGATTTGCTTCACAGAGACATTTTGGTCTTTTGTTGAAAAATCGAATGCATCCTGTAAATACAGTTGACTGCTGGGTGTGAGGAGCTAAACTACTCTTCTTGTCTTCATTTCTCCCATTTGGCACTGCTTAAAATATTAAAAAAGAGAGACCTTGAGCTGACTCCGCAACATTTCACTGCAAATCGGACATGGAATTGTCATGTTAAAGCAAATCCAGGTTACGGAGCATACCTGGAAAGCCAGGCCCTGTAACTATGTTAGCAAACAAGTGCCCCCCTTAACTCTCACGCTCCCAGTTTCCTCACCAGCAATCACCAGACCCAGATCATAAGTTTCAAAAAATACCAGTCTTCATCTCCCGACTCCTGCAGAAGAGTTTAAACAATATCATTCTTCACTGTTGTTGATAGATCTTGAATCTTCATCTTCAAATCTAGCAAACCAACCAACCCCTTTCAAGCTCCCACATGGTACAATCCACACCCAGCCTCCATATCTAGCCACGTGTCTCTCCTGCATTTGACCTTGAATCTTGTCACACCAAGTGTAATTTCTCGATCTCTGTTTATTTTTTTTTAACATATGGAAATTGAATTAGTGTAAGAGAGTTTGCAAGAGAATTAGTGTCATTGAATTAGGGTAACATATGGAAATAAACAACATTTATTTTAGAACTAAGGATGCTTACTGTGATTGCATATCATGGTTTTAAGAACTAGACCTGATGCAACTCCTTGTTAGTTGCTGGAAAATGTTTAGGCGTCTGAAAATGCAAGACCAACTAGTATTGAATTGCAAATAATTGCTCCCCTGGGCAAGCCTAAAAAATGCCCTCCAATTATTATTGATTTTGACTTTGACTTGATTATAGTATACTTCAAAAATATTTGTTACTGTTAGTTTCTTTAAATTTTAAATTATGGTTGTTAACATTTTTCCATTTGATAATTACAAATAAAAAACCTTTTCGATCACAACATTTTATTCACTAGAACTGCCTTAATATTAATCAATGTTTCAACTTTAAAGATAACACAACATCAACCACAACTAGATCCATTGTGGTTAATAAAGGTAAATAACCTCAAGTTCTTATATCAATAAAAAAAATCTTGATAATAATTTTTTATATATATAAATATGAAATTACTTTGCAAAACTTTAGCGTGATCTTAAAGCCCCTAGAAATTAATATAATTATCACGGACAAGATCATGCATGTTATATTATTTTTAATGACATAAGTAACATGTGAAGTCATTTAAAAGTATGTAAAAAGTTTTCTTTTATGGTTAATATGAAGCAAAAAAAAAAAAAAATTGGTATTAAAACCTAAGATATAAGAGGGTGAATCCAAAGATTGAAATGTGAGAACTGTTAAGGTAATAAGTTATAATTATAAAGAATGTAGATAAGCACCAGCGAAGATGATTTTAATATATGAGTTGCGTTTTAATTTTATGGAACGTTGGAGATTTAGATTGTTTACTAAAATCATGAAACCTAGATTTGGCATCTCATCTTGTTCTACTATTACAAGAGATTGTTTGACTTTATATTAAAGAGAAGAAAATATTAAGGACAATTTTTAAAGGTCAAGGATTATGCTTAATGACATACATGTGGAAATCAATCCAAAATATTAATTATATGTGTTTAACAATTTACTGGATTGATGGTGAGCGAAATTTATATAAAAGAGCTCTCTATTTTTTCTCTTCAAGTTTTCAACTTGAATTTAAGAAGTATGCAAAAAAATTGCATATATAGTGTAAGATATTATTATGTTTAAATGTTGGAACTCAATAAAATCTAACTTATTTTATATTAAATGCATGGAAAATGTTTTAAAATGTGTTTGCAAGGTTAGGTGAAAGTAAACTTAGATATATGATTTATTTTTTGGAGATTGATTCAAAAGACAATAAAAAAAGCAAAAAACCACCTAGTTTTGAGGATTGAGAAAATGCAAGAATTTTGGTGAAGTTCTTAAAGATATTTTATATAATTATATGGAGACTTTCTAACTCGATGTATATCACATCAAATTCATTCTTCAATACAAATTTATTGCAATTGTGTGATAGCATATATATAATTTTCAATTGGAATAATGGTGAATATATGTTAAAGTTTAAAAAATATTAAGGCTGTAAAGTAAATCATTTTTTTTATTGTTTATAAATAATATTTTAGATCCAAGTTTCAAGTTGAAATATGATTTTGTTTTTTGGTGACTTGTCTGGTCATGACAGAGCATATTTGTTAACAAATAAGGTGAAAAATATTTTGGTGAGCTTATATAAATTTTATTTAAAAGCTAATAAAATGATGGATGATGATAAACATAAACAAGATGTTAATGTTATTGATAATATAGAGGTAAATGTTAACATTTTGGCTTGATTAAAAAGCATTTACAAGAAAAGAACGATATGAAAAATAGAAATGAAGCTTACAGGCATTTGATTTATAATTATAAGAATCTTAATTAATGATCAACTAAATATTTTAAATATAAAATACTTTTAGATTGCATAACATGTTCTAGCCTTGTCTACATCCATAAATCAATATAATCTTTTTATTTCAGTTTTTATAACTGAACCAAACCAAAACTGGGTGGTTAAGACCGGTTTCAGTATATTTTTGTCTTATAAAATTTTAATTTAATTATTTTTAAAAATCCAAACCAAATATCACCCGTCCCGTAACTTGAACGCCGTAACATGAACAGTATGAATTGCAGGCACTTAAATTTGATTACTGGTATGCAGGGACTGTACATGGTGCGGTAATGAGAAATTTTTTCTTCTCGTTTGGTGACAGCAATGGATACATTTTATTGGACGGGAAGGGGCATATAAAAAAACCACAAAAATAAAAGGAAACACAAAACACGGAGGCGTGCCATCCCACCATGATCAAACTAGTGGAAGTAACCATAGAGTTCCAAGAAGCAAATGCACAAATTGTGGGGGTTCGAGGCATCTGTCGTGGGACCTGTAAGAATAACCCTGAAGAATCTAAATGGAAGTAGAGCTTGTGGCCCGGTTATGGGCCATGAAGCAAACTGGCCAGCCTTGCAAATTGTCTGGTCGTTCTCGTGCACTCTCAAGTTTGTCCAGGTCTTCCCATCCAGTGAACCCTGGAAAGCAACAAGGAACGACAGTAACAATGGTAAATTATTGGCATTAATCCATTTAATATGATTTAAGATAGGGTAACCCTTTTGGAGAACTGAACACGGATGACTTTACTTTTACCTGCAAATTCCAAGATCTTATGAAGACTCTTGACCCATCTTGTCTCAAAGTGTAGTGATTGCACATAAGCTGCATCAATCACGGCAGGGGGGTGAACAGGGGGCTGAGAATTCTGATTGAAAACTACGTTGAATGTTGACCGTTTCATGATTGTTACAATATTTATGTTTGCTAAGATTTTTCGAAATGTAGCCTAATTAAAAGAGGATTTTGAACAGGTTGCAATGAGTAGGGCATACCTGGTGATCTTGACCGATGTCAATCATCCACCATGCATGTATATGTCCGCCTTCCATACGAGGCCCAGCAAAAGACGTTCCCTGATGCAAGAAAGGCAACTCAATTAACAAAGAAACACAATATACATAATATATGTTGCAGACATATCATTCATACTAACCTGATAAGTTCGTGACACTAAAGCCTTGGGGTCAGTGTATCTTGAAGGGGGGCTGCTGGCGGTGATCGTGATTCTCTGGAACATTCAGTTAGAGGATAAGCAGCGGCTTATTGAATATGTTTTCACTGTTACCTAGAGATACTTGCAAGATATAAAAAATAAAAGAAAACCGCAAAATTCACCTTCGTCAAAACGGGATTAATCCACTGATGTTTCCCATAAGATGTACCAGCAAAGTAGAGTACTCCATTGCTGTCACCATCAGATATGTACTGAAGCTCTTTGTAGCTAGATCGCCGATGTTGAAACCTTAGGCTACAAAAATAAGACACTTGGCTACTATTTTATTATGCCATGGCTGATCCACAAAGCATCACCTCAGAAGCATCACCTTAACATAGAAATTGCATAAGCAAGTAACATGACTCGATAGATGTTCACTTTCACCTAGCCTTAGAAAGAAATCCTTAATGAAGTTGACGCAATATTAAGGAATTTAAAGTTTTAGTAGCAGTTCATTTGACTTTGAAAAGCCCCCATTTTCTTTTTTTGTGTGCGTGAGTCAATTAGGCAAACAAGCCCCCATCGAAAAAATCAAATTTACCATATATTTATCACATTTCTTCAATTCAACCCAACCCAATTGGACTAAATTATAAACAAACTATGACAAACTTACCCTATACAACAGTCTATATAGTTTACATCTCATTCCAAATGGGGTGAATTGAAAAATATGTGGCCATTGATGATTTTTTTTTTTTTTGCAGGGGCTTGTTTGCCAAATTGATACAAACATAGGGACTAAATTGGGGGGGGGGGGTGATATTAATTAAGATCAAAAGGTTAGGCCACTCTTACAATCAGGATCAAGACATATGAACGTAAAAGGTGAAACTAGCATCTTATACTTACTTTTGTTCAATCCCAGGCCTTAGGGATTCAAATTCTACATAACCGATGCCCTCTCTCACCTGTGATATTAGCATGCGTGAAATCTAGATGGTGAAAATGAAAAACAGCATTATTTCTAAAAAATCCTACTCTTTTCAAAGATGATAACTTACAAGATCGTGAAAAATGGGATCATGCCTGCCTAGGTTACTCTGTCCCAGCTGCAAGGTGATAGCAGGAGTTCAGGGCATGATTCTCAATAGATTAGCTAGTTGTTCTTTCCATATTCAAAGCTTACACACCTTCTTAAGCAAGTCGTGTGGCATCAATGGAAATCGCACAAATGGCAACAAGTCATTCAGGGATTGAAACCTGTCCTTGAAAAGGAGGTCAGGAGTTGAAAGTGCAAGAAGCTCAGACACCTTCTCCCATCCACAAAATTCTTTAGCTCTCATACCCCACAAGAATATTGCGTTTAGGACTCTTTCTTCAGATGTTACAGTTAGATCTTGATGCTGCAAAAACCCATTCTTTGTTATAGAGAATGTTTATGATTATATAATTTGCCAACATTCACAAATTACTTTCAATGAAGAGTTTATCAAAGTAATGTATTTCACATGTTATCTTTGGTCCATTTTAAATTTAAAAAAACAAAAGCACCACTTTGAAATTCCATCTCCAACCTGTCAATTGATGGCAGATAGGTCCAAAATCCTCTTTTATCCCATGTATTGAGTTATCTAATCCATTCATTCCTTTGCAACTAGTGAGCAACATAGCAGTAAACCACTACCATATCATGAACCTACTTCCACTGTCAAAAAGGAAACAGTATTCTACATGCATAGAACTTGCTCTTCCTAAAATATTTGGACCATTCAATCCTGGATTCTATTGGCAGATTATGCTTGTATTGACACAGCCTATAAATACTCTAATCAATCCTCAATTTTAAAGTTGTCAATTTGAAGAATGGGGACCAACCTGAATAATATTGCTAAAATTTGTCTCATCTAATAAGATGAAGTCAAGGCTTGAGGTGGTACAATAATCAAAGTGCATAGCAAATTTCCTCTCGCATGTTTCTTCAATGAGTTTACATGATGGAATTGATGACACCGCTTGAAGGATTGGACATACTGAGTCCTGCAACAAAGTTCAATAGTTAGCTTCATCAGCAATAGCCAACAACGTTCCCAAATTTGTCTGCTTCCTCGTCCATTAAACTTGTGCATAATAGAAAAACACTTGTTGTATGACCTTCCACTAGGAGAACTCCATCCCTGCATGTAATATGGACATGAAATGTATCAATATCTTTTAATTCAATGTCATAAAGGGGTCGCTTCTTTTGTTTTCAGAAGTCCGAGACCGCAAGTTCACTTCTCCTTCTTTTAATTCTAGTCAACAAGAAGCATATTGTAACAACAAAACAAAGATATGATTCTAAAAAAAATTTCTGGATTGAATTATCAGTAATATAAGGCTTAGCTACCTCAGAGAGACACTCTAAAAGTGTTTTGCAGCATTCTTGGTAAAGGTGAGTGACCCCAAATTGATCAGCTAACAAAAGAACCTGGAGTAGCAAGGTTCCAAATTCCACAGAATCTTCCAGACTGAGTACTCCGCTATACAAGAATTCAAGCATGACCTTGAAGGCTTCAGGTGACACATCGCTTAAGAAAACCTCTGAGGAGCTACTCTCACTCATTCCATTTGTAAACATCTGCCAAATACAACTATTTCCTTAAGTAATAATCCATCTGATATGGAAAATCAATAGACCAGAGCATTGATAAAGAAAATCTGGGATAAAACCTCAGCAGCAATGAACACAAATGGCATATATAGACCATCACATATTTGGTCAGCCACTATTCAAAGGTTTGCTTTAGGAGCATATGATAAGAGACTATCTCATCCAGTATGTCAATAACACCTATGACATGTAAATGTTTGAGATAGATAATTATTAAATATCAACACTAGTCAAATTCATTTAATCAGGCACTACTGAATCATCAGTCCCTTTGACCATGAAATACACTTTCATAACCATTTCCAAAACATGTTACAAAGACAACATGGAGACACAATAGACGCTAGATGAAGATGGCTCACCTTTGAAAATGGAACACTCCATAAGCTTAGAATGACTTTGTGAAGTTGAGCAACAAGACCATGACCCTCAATGTAAATGTTTATGTCACTATAGTCTCCAGTCAACTGCAACTGCTTGAGCCTTTTCACATTTATAGGTAGTTGAGAAGGAAAGGTCATACAGCAATGGGGCTGGAAGCTTGGATATGATAATTCCACACTCTGACCGGAGTGAAATAACTTTTTATTCAGTTTAAATCGTTCTGCAGTTTCCTCACACTGCTTCACCAGTGGCATCACTTCAAATTGTAAGCTCAAAGCCCGCAAAGAACCAAGTTGCGCCTCTGAAATCTATATCAAAGAGGGAACACCAGTGAGATTAAACAGCTCCAGAGTAACTAGAAGTGATGCGGGAAGCTAGAATCATTCTTAAAAGAAATGAACATGACAATAAAACAAAAGGCAGAATCATCCTCAATGAAGATGCATAAAATCTGGAAATGTGGAGCAGTGATGATACCTGTGTCTGGCCAGTGTATATATATTGAAGAAGTGCATGAAGAATTTGATATGATATGTTCTGGAGCTGAATAACATCTTCATTTGACAAGCTCAAAGGAAAATTACCGGATGCTTGTAAGATAACCTTATGAGCTGGGACAAGTCTTTCGTCCTTGCCAACAATGAATAATACATCAGATAATTCCCAACTCTCAAGAAAATTTTCAAGTCCCCATTTCTCATAGTTCATCTGTTCACCTTCTAACTCCTGTTCTCCATCATCCTTCCCGTCAAATTCTCCGGAATCGACTTGCTTCCATAGCAACATATGATTATTTGGTAATGGCAACACATTGACATTTCTATAACCGACATGTTTATCCCAACAGCTAAGACCAACATACCGAACACTACAGTTTGGTTTCGAATCTAACCACTGAAACACAAGATTCTGAAAAGGGTATCTCCCTTTGCCAATACTAATCAACCCATCATAAATACTGATCCAATAACTTTGAAAAGTGGAGGAGCAGCAAAGTGCAACCCCCTCCTCATCAACAGCTGTTTTGCCATCAACCTCAATTTTCAATCGGCGATTCCTATGACTCCCAAGAATCACAGTATAATGAGGACTATTATCCCTCTTATAATGGTAGTGTTGGCTTCCTACTTTCTCCCTAAACACCAATGTAACATCATTGTGAGCAAAAGCATCAAAAGCCACACAGCCTCTTCCTGCTTCCCTAAATTTCAAGTCTTTTCTCCACGCACACTGAAATGGTGCTACTGTGAGAAACTTCTTCTCTTCTATCATCTCTTCCTTACTATCAACAAAACACTAACCCAAACTCAACTGACACTATTCCATTATAGAATAAGCAATACTTATCGGAGCTTCAAGATACCAAGCAAAGGGGCCCCACCTTATCTATCTGTAAAAGAAGACACGGACAATTGTGTTAGATTTAAAGACAAGTAACTGGCTCAAAACTTTTCATAGGTCAAATAAAGAAAACCCACCAGACTCAATTGATCAAATCATGACAAATTTATAGTATATGATATTTGAATTAAATAGTGGTGGTGGTGGCAACCCAAAAAAAAAAATCATGAGAGAAAGCTGGGATCTGCCAGAGAAACAACCGACCAACTTGACAAAAAATCTGAACCCATCATCAATCCTACACCACATTCTTATTTCAAAGACAATAACATACATTCAAACATTTTTACAAAAATTATCCTTCCCCTCATAAAAACAAATCATGCCCAAAAAAGACCAATGACCATGAACATGTATGATGACAACTAACAACAAAATATCAGATTCAATGTAAAGGTGGTTTCTTTTTTTCTCAATTTTTACCTGCTAGAACATTCAAAGAACCATCTTTGTCAGCAACTTGTACAGGAAATGTACCGAGAACCAGACAAAAGGAAAAGATATTTTGATCAACTTGAAAAGGATTTAAATCTTATGAAAGAGTGATGTGGTGGAGAGGGAGGTTTTTGTTTCGTTTTTTTAAGGATTGGGCTGCCACTTGGATTATAGGTAAATGGTGGCTGTATAGATTGTTTGAAAGCGAGACGTGGCACTGAGTGCTCGGCAGCTGGGTGCACATGCTTGGACAAGGATGCTTCTCTCGAATTTGCTACCTCCTTCCTGAAAAAGCCAGCTAAGTGTTCAGAGATGAGAATTGAAACTGCCTCCATCAAAAGTCACGTGAGAATAGATATGCAGAATTTTTTCGTTTGAAAATGAATAAAAATACCAATATGGAGATAATCCTGGTATCCCTATAATTCTATACTCGAATTTATATATATAAATAATTTATTATATGGTTAGTTTTTAAATATATATCTAAAATAACTTATTGCTTTAATTTAGTTTGTTTGATAAATATAAAATACTTTATTTTATTTTTATAATTTATATACCTTATTCAATAAGAATTGAGACGTATTATTCTATTTTTTTAGTTTTGAATAAAAAAACTGGTTAAAAACATGTTTATTTTATATATTTTTATCTCCTTACTCTGATACTATTATGTGTGTGTGTGTGTGTGTGTGTGTGTAAGAATACTAAATTATTGTTTTATCCCTGATTAAAATGTTTTGTAAAGAGAGTACTCCGTTCATTTTATAAAAGTTTAAATATGTTTGAGGGACATTATAGTAATTCAATATTTAAATGTTAAAGTGAAAATATTTAATTGCTCTAAAAAACACTTGTTTTTATTTAATTACTTTAACGGATATTTAACAAAAAAATGGAATTGCTAAATTAATTCTAAATTCAGTTTTTCTTAGCTTTGCATTTAGGGATTTTTTTTGTCATTTTAATTAGGCTTTTATTTAATATTAATTTAGGTTTATTTATTATTAAGTTAGGTTAAAGAGGATTTAGTCTTTCTCTATTTCTATAGGAGATTTAAAAACAAATGCTGGTGTGTGTGTTAGTGTGGAGCGACTTTATGCTATTTGAGCAGCACACGAGCACCACCCCATGAAAAAAAAAAACATTTTTTATCATGCCTTTTAAAGTTTCATGATGCTATTTCCATATAGAATGTTGCATGTGACAATTTTATGTTAGCCTCCTTTTATTCTTTCTCTCCTCTGTATTAAATTTCATTTCATGCTTAACATTAAAAAAATCAATTTATCCTCTTATTTCATGATATTCTATACTTAACCTAATTTGTTTTCAATTTATAAATGGATCCATAATCTTGATTTTTATTTTTGATTTAGATTTTTATATCAATTTGGTTTTTCATTTTGACTTCACTTTTCAATTCAAAATTTGATGATATTTAATGTTAGCCCCTTACTGTTTGTTTTCAAATTATAATTCTTAGCTCTTTTGTCAAATTTAATGTGGTTACAATTTCATCCTTGGATCCATAATATTTTTTTTTTCATTTGGTCTTTATTCTCTTGAATTTTATTAGTTATTTTGGGTTTTTTTGTTAATTTTTTTTATCTTATTAATTTTACCCTTTAATTCAGTGTTTGTTGACATTTGAAGGCTAGACTCTCAATATTTGATTTTAGATTTTAATTCTTGGCCCTTTAATTAGTTTTTAATTTGTTTTTAATTCCATAATTGGATCCGTAATCTTGATTTTTTTTAAAAAAAAAATGGTCCTCAATACTTTTGATTTAGATTCATTTGTCAAATTGTTTTTTCATTTAATTCAAATTTTTAGATTGTCCTCTCATTTTCCTAGAATCGGTTTAGAAATCAATTCAAGATATAAGCGTCGAGTTATATTTTAAACAGGTTGATCGAATTAATCCAAGTTAAAAAAAAATAAAGAAAATTAATCATTAAATTAACTATTTTTATTTAAAAAAAAAAAAAAACTTGACTCACCTAGAACCCCAAGTCAATGATCAACCCACCAATTTGTTTGTCAACTGGGTCACCAACGCTTACAAGTTTTGACAATTTCACTTGAATTTGTTTAAGACTTACTCTTGTTAATTGTTTTTATATATATAAAAAAAAATCAGGTTGATATCATTTAAAAAAATAAAAAAAATAACCATCAGGTGAATTCTACTTCATTTTTAAAACAAACTTCACCCATCCTAAGTCACAAGTTAACCCCTCATTTTACTTTCTATTAGGTCATCATATTTATTTTTATTTTTTAGAGTATTGCTAGTTTTTTTTATTTATTTATTTCTTAACAACTAATTTTGATCCTTGTATATCTAGATTTGTGGGATTACATCAATATTTTGTTTGTTTGAAATTTCTTTAATTTTTTTGCCTTGAGATTTCAATTTGTTGCAGTTTTGTTTTCTGGTTGAAATTAATTTTATATTTTATTTTGCATTTTGAATCTTATTTTTTTAATTTTTTATGTAGTTTTAATTCTTTTGATTTTTTATATTTTTATTGAATAATTTTTATTTTTCATTTGTATTTATATATCTATGTTTTTAAGTTTTAGTTTTTGATTTTTGTCATTTTATTTTTTTGTTGGTTTATTTTTGTTTAATATTGTTTTGATATTTTAATTTATATTGATGCTCATTTTAAAATTGATTTTTTTTTTCATTGCTCTTTTTTTTATAGTATTTTTTGTTATTTTTATTTTTCATTTCAAATGAAATTATTTTCTTGTGCTTGTAATATTGATTTTGGTTGTCTTTAGTCTGGTTATCCTTTTGTTAAAGTTCTTTTTATTATTATTTGAAATAATTTTATGGTTTTCATTGTTTACGCTTTGTTTTTTTTTTTTCTTGCTTATTATTTTATAAAAGTATTTTGCTTTTTAAAAAATAAATTCTTCGAGATAATTTAATAATTCTCATTACTTCTCGTAGTCATGATAATAATAGTAGCGTAATTTTAGTTTGGTTAACCCCTTATTCTTTTTGTTATTATTTGAAATAATTTTATGGTTTTCATTGTTTACGCTTTATATTTTTTATTGTTTTCTTGCTTATTCTTTTATAAAAGTATTTTTCTTTTTAAAAAATAAATTCTTTAAGATAATTTAATAATTTTCATTATTTCTCGTAGTCATGATAATAGTGGCGTAATTTTAGTCTAGTTAACTCCTTTTGTTAAAAGTTTTTTTTAATTATTACTATTTGAGATAATTTTATAGTTTTCATTGTTTAAACTTTGTTTTTTTAATTGTTTTCTTACTTATTCTTTTATAAAAGTAATTTTCTTTGTTTGTGCAATAATGATAGTGAACATAGCGGTTTTCAATGATGGTTTGTTCCTTTACAAGTGGAAAATCAACAACTTATTTTTGTTATACACATTATTACTGTGTTTAATTTAAATTAAACTATTAAATGAACTAACAATACAATTAATTTAATAATTCAGATATCTGAATTATGACGATGATAATTTTATACTAGTGATTTCATTGAAATCTGTTAAATAAATAAATCTATATCAATTTAAAATATATAAATATATATATATATAGGTAAAATAAATAAATCTGCACATTATTTATGTGACACAAATTTCTATATAATGTGCAGATTTATTTATTTTACCTGAATTTATAGCATTATAAACAATATAACTCTTAATCATTATTTTTGCGTTGAAAAAAAAAAAGATAGTGCCTGTTTGGGTGGGCGGCCCAAACGGCGTTTTGCCATTTTTTTTTTCTTTTTCTTTTCTTTTTTTTTTAAAAAAGGCGGTTTGATGTTTTAAATAAATTTGATGTGCTGATATCAAAAATGATTTTTAAAAAATAAAAAAAATATCATTTTGATATATTTCGGCACGAAAAGCAATTTCAAAAGCTACCGCAACCGCCCTCCCAAACAGGCCCTATGTCTACTATGAAAAACGGGTGCTATATAAACAGTAGTGCTCATCTTGAATCGCTAATTTCAAATGCGAATGATTCAACAGGAAACATACATGCAAGGAAAATCAAGCTTTGAAAACATTATTTTACTCTGGAGAAAGGGGAATGAAAAATCCCCCTGTTATGTTCATAGCATAAAAAAGAAAGAATATTAAAAAGGTCAAAGAACTTTTGCTCTGTTGCTCCAAAAGCCTGATTCCTCGTCCAGGGGCAACTTCAGTTGCTCTGTTATAGCCCCAACCCCCAAATTTTACTTGAATAAGGTTAGTCTTTTCATGTCAAATCATCTTATGCTTGTCAGTCCTGCTAAGATTTAGCTAGCTTCCAGAAGAAAGGTAGCAGGCTCGTTCTTCACAGCATAACCAAATTTAGAGGTGCTATACTTCCGGTGTACGCCTGTTAGCTTCCCAGTTCCAGAATTCCTATGAAAATTAACCATAAGCCTTGAACATTCCCTGTATTGTATCCCCCATAGGACAGAAAACACAAACGATGAGTCAACAAATGTCGATCCTGACATGAACATGGAAACAGGCAAAGAGACTCACCCGAGCTGCTCTTCCGAGTAACTAGTATAATACTCATTAGTCTTGCTCCATTGCTTTGTTCCACTAATAGTACATTGAGCTGTATATATTGCAGCAGCAGCTAACAATGAAGGTGGATACTTGAGCATGTCATATTCAACGAGGCAAAGCTCAACAATGAAGAATGACAGAAGTTCAAGCTGATTAAAAAATAGCAACAATCAGTATCTCTCACACTAAAAAAACCAATGAGTGCAGTTAAATTGTTCATTTAATAGACCTTTTACAAACCTTCGTGTCACATTGTGAAGCCTTTAGGAATCTCCTCATAAAAACATATGGAGTGGGAACAGATAGATTAAACTGTAAGGTCTTTACCATGAGCTTCTCCTGTAGGAATTAAAAATCATAGCATACAATCAATCCACATTCCAGTCATAATTGCAATGACATAAACAATAAATGATAAAACAACAATATATACCATGTCAAGCACTTCTTTTCTGCTGTATGCTTTATCAGAAATCAAAATGAGATCCTCAACAACCGGAACGGATACTTCTTCATATTTGCATGCAAGTAGCATGGCGGTCACTCCAACGAGCTGGAGTTTCTTTCTAGCTACTGGCTGAACTGCTAGAAATCTATCGATGAGATTGACAGTAAGGTATAAGGTCTCCTCCATCAATTCAAACTTGTAGTGCACCTGTTAATTCCGTCAAATATGTAAGCAGTTCAGACGAAACCAGATAACTAACTTCAATCATAAAGCATTATTTAAGTAATTTAAACTGCATCTGCAAACCTCAATCAACCAATCAATGAGAATGCCTCTCATTCTCTCGTTGATGTCAAATTGCTGAGCCATGTAGTTTGGTGGGGGACAGCCAGATATCTGCAATTAGTTTTTCCAGAAAAAGAGTAATGAAAAGGCAAATACTTCAAACGGAAAACCATAACTATAACATCAGCAGAGTTATTTTCCATCAACCAGTTCCAAATGATTAGGCATGACAGACCTTCTAACATGTTTTGCAACATAAAGCTCCACCCTTTTTTATTTAAAATTTCAAAATAAATTTATAACGGCCCTTTTTGCCTAATAATGTGAAGGCCTTTGTTTATTTTTCTCAAATTGTATACGAAGATAGATTTCTGTGTCACCTCTGCTTTCTTGTAGAAATTGTATAAATCGTCAATGTATTCAACTACAGCAAGTGGATTCTTCTTCTCACAGCCGTCTATGTCCATGATCGGCTCTTCTTCAACATCTTCCATTTCAACTTCATCCTGTAGGAAACCAAGAATTCAACGGCACCCTAACCAGAGTTACAACAGCAATACAAACAAATTTTTTTAAAAAGTAGTATTTAATATACCATCCGGTCAATCTCCTCCAACATTGCCTCTGTATGTTGCACATACATTGGCACAGCAAAGTCATTACTGCTCTTGTAATCCTCCACATCTATGATGTTACAATCTTCTGACTCGCTAGAAATTGGTTCCGATCGAACTGCTTCTTTGATTTCCTGTTAACATACAGTCCCATCTCATAATTTGCCCCCACATATCCACCCTAAAAGTTAACAGCAAATTAAGTCCTTTTAAAAGGTACCTCTGGTTTATAATGTTGTTGCTTGTTAGCAAGCTGGGCAGCGAACTTCCTAAACAAACAAGAAGATTTAGTTAAAAAAATCAATTCATCGACATAAAAAACAGCACCTTCAACATCAAACAAAAGGTCAATTAGTTACTGACCTAGTGATAGGTCGATGCACTGGAATCGGTGGGTTCTTAATACAAATACCTTCTCTTCTAAATTGAAAAACAGACAAAACATTTTAAAAAGTAAGTAATCCAAGACAAGACACGGTTAAGTAAGAAAGATTCAAACTTTTCATCATTCAAGACCCAGGAAAATAAATTAAAAATAGGGAAAGAAAACTCCACACCACCAAGTGCCTACTTTCTTTACTTTTTCTTTCATTTTCTCAGGAACCAAACAAGAGATTAAGATTCAGATACTAGTAAGGATTTATGATCACATACTCCGGTAACCCTCTTTTGTTGACAGCACAGGGGTACGGTGGACCTCCAATGATGTTCCGATTAATGTTGCTCAACGCCCGGCGATTAGTTCCGGTCGCCACCGGAAACTTCCCTGCTCCGCCTAGTAAGACCCCTTCAAAATTGAGAAGAACTAATTGCTTGAAAAAAGAATTCGTTTTTTAAACTAGACAGATGATAAAAATTAAATACAATTTTTTGGGGGTTTGTTATTACCTTGAACATATCCGGGGCCGATCACACCCGGGTAGTTCTCATCGGATCCAGCCATTGTTATCTACCAATAAAGAAAACCCCATTAATGGGGTTCTGTTAAAACAGCTAAATATTTATAAAGAAAATAAATAAAAGAGAAAAAACTTTGATCTTTTCAGAAAAAAAATAAAAGAAAAGAGAAAGACCTAATCAAGAATTAAGATAAAAACGCAAAAACCAGATCATGAAAATCAATCAATTCACCTTCAAATCAAGTATTCTTTTAAGATTCTTCTTCGATTTCGAACAAAAAAACCTTCAAATTAAATCCAACCCGGCTTCCCTTAAAAGCCCGTGCCTTGATCTTAGAGAGAGACTAATCAAAAGAACCCCATTATTGGAGCGCGATCTCTCTCTCTCTCTCTCTCTTCCTCTGATCAAAACTTTTGTGGGTTCTAGAGGAGAAATGCAAAAGAAGGAGGAAGAAAGAAGAGGAGAAAAAAAATAAGAAGACGAACTGGAGACGCAAATATCGGACTGATGTCTGTGCCCTCTTCTTTATATTTTTAAAACCAACGGCTAGTAAATTCTGACCGTCTGATCTTTTATTATTGAAAAGTCGCGTTCTCCTGCGAGCTGCTCAACGGCTACCTTGCCATGTGCCCCGTTTTAAATACTCAGTCCATCACTCTACTGTCTTCTACTACTATTATTTTTTGTTCCTTATCCTTCGTTGCTACACCGCATTTTTAAGGGTCGCTTGCCTTTAAAGCAAGGACCTTTTAGTTCCTCATGATAGCCCCCACCCTGGAAATTTTGAATCTCAAATATATTACGCCGTGCTCCAAAACTTGGATCACGTTTAAAACTATATATTGAAATTAAATTCTGATTATTTAGTTTGAGTTGTTTTATTATAAATAAATAATATTTTATATTTTGATAATTTCGACATGACTAGTTATTAGCAAGCCCTCACATAAATCACTGATAATTATTGAGAATCCCATCCTAAATTAATTCAAGATTAAAATGTTAATATTAATTAAATAATTAGTGCGGGTGCTAGTCTCATGATTGAGCTGTGTGTTCTCTCCTTAATTATTACCTCTCATTTGAAATAAATAAATTATGAGAAGTATAATTATTATAGATTTTTAGCATTGATGGCCTAATTTTAATATATTTCCCTCCATGGAATAATTTAATACAAGAAAACTATTAGGAAACCATTTACTATAAAAATATAAGAAAAATATAATTGGTGGCTCAAAAGCATGACAGAAGAAAATCTTAATTATGTGACACGGCTAGTTTCTTACGCGTGCTTGCCGTGCATTTATTAGGTTTAGAATTTGTTTGGTGACAGGCCTGTGATGTTATCATTGTTGATCGAATACCTTCTTCTTCTTTTCTTTTTTTTATAGTTCATACGCTCTTCTGCGCTAGGGACCATAGGACGACATGTTCTTTTAAGCGAGCGGTCGGTAGTGGTGTAATTTTTGTTTTATATGCGCTTTAAAATTATTATTTTTATTTTAAAAAATATTAAATAAAAAAATGTCAATATTCTTTTGATGATTTTAATATATTAATAACAAAAATATAAAACATTATCTTTATGTATTTTTAAATAAAAAATATTTTTCATTACAATATTATATGTGTACTAAGTAACTTGCAGTGAAATAAGAAGTGAGAAAGGAAAGGAGATAGAGAAAATGATTTCAAAAACATATTATAAGTTTGATAATGATACCATCAATATCATTGGAAATATATCAATGGAATTAGTCCAATGACATAAGAGGAGATCACGTGACAACAAAAATCGATTATGCGAGCAATTCAAAGAAAAATAAACTCTAACATCCTTGAATAACTCATATAGTTCATTTTTTTCACTGTTTGCGATGTTATTTCATGTCATTGAATTAGTATTGTCAAAATATATTTATGATATTAATGATGTCATCATCAAGTCAAGGTTGTGCAAAAATTCCTTTTTCCTTCCTTTTCTCTGTTCTCTCTTTTCACTTGGTATTCTTTTATGATACAAAGTGATGTCATCATCAAATCAATATTATGAAATATTTCTTTATTTCTTCTTTTTGTCTATTCCTTTTCTTTTCTTTTTACAAATTATAACGAGGAGTGAAGAGAGAGAAGAGAAAAAAAACAAATATAAAAAATCTTGGAAATCCTTTAAAATTTCAATAACACATCATCGATATTATAAATAAAAAATCAACAAAACAAATATAACAACTTAAAAAAAAGTCATAAACATTGGACGAGTATGGGTTACATGAATTATCCAAAGATATAAAACTTTACTTGCTTTTAAGTCACTAGTGGGACCCACTCTAGTTATCATTGGTAAAAAATTTTATATCGTTTTATTTGTTTAATTGAGATTTCTCTAATAAGATTAATGAAATCAATATTAGATTTATACCGCATTTGCAATATATATATATATATTCTTTCCCTCTTCTTAATTGTCCTCTCTTTATTTAATATTGTTAAATATTGCACATGGCAGTTATGTATTTTTGTAACTTGAGCGGGTCACGTGTGATATTTATGATTCTCAAATCATATATATTACATGCAATTCTTTATATTTAGGGATGACAAAATTTATCATAAGCTGAATGATACCGATCAAACTTGAATGAATGAATATTTTTGGAACCCCATGAATAATAGATAGAATATGGATATTGTCATTTCAAACCCAAAACTTGCTAAAACCTAAATATGGATATTTAGATTATTTTTTAAAAATACAATACAATAACACACACACACACTTTTAAATATTGACTTTAAATACACCCATACACACACATGTTAACTATTTTATTCTTCATTGATTCATAAATTACAGTACACAATTAATGTTAATTGAATATCCAAAACTTGAATGATAGTTTATAGATATATAATTTTTTTATTTGATGGATAATAAATATGATATAAATATAAAAAATAAATCACGAGTATTATTTTTATTTTTCTAAATTATTTATACACTATATTATTATTATTATTATTATTATTATTTTACATACATATATATAAAAAAAAACTCCATCGTCTACCCTTCATGGATGGGACATTCTATACCACGATCAGAGGGGAGTCAGTAAACCTCATCCACATCATCGATGTGTGATAAACATGATCTTGATAGGATTTCTATCCTGGTGACCATTGTGATCGGGCGGATGAGAGACCACCACCACTAGTTTGATGATGGGGTTGCAACTCAGGGTGGCAACCTCTAATATATTTTTTTGCATTTTTCTAAGAAGACAATTTGGTCTTCATAAATATGGAATCTGTAGACTCTGTACAGTGTGTCCGGACAGCAGCAGGCTGGCAGCCTGTCACAAGCAACGTTTGCAGTGATTGAGTTAAGAGTTCTTGAGTAGACTATAACTTGGTCATTTTAGTCTTACAAAATGATAATATAGTCCTTACAGTATCATTTTGTGTGAAATAATATTTATTTTTATAAAATATCATCAAATGATACCCTGACAAGCTTCCTAATTGATTGTCTATTTATAAGAGATATATGTTAATCAGGGAGGTGAGAAGATGGTTACTGAGTTAATGGTTAAGGGACCCACCTGTGATTTTTACAATTACAAGGATTAAATTATTGGCTACTTAAATAGGGAATGCTTCATTGCTTTATTCGAAAATTTTAACAGATTAGTTTATAAGAGTTATTGACAAATACCATTCCTTTTCTAGAAAAATGCTCTGTCATTACAGGAGCATCTTGACCTGATTCAAACCAGCACGCAATTTTATTTTATTTTTTTATGCCGAAGTCTGGAGTTATTAATCCTGTCCTCTAGTTTTCGATTTTTGTTCAAGCCATGTTCCTCTGAACTGAGCATTGATTTAATTAATGTTTAATACGATATGTTTTGCAGTTCAATGGTTAGAAAAAGAGCTCTTAAGAACCTGCGATTCAAGTAAAAAAAACATGTTTTTTTTTTTTTTTATTTGGCCTGGAACACAGCAAACTGCGTAGATAAAACACATTAAAATGCTTGATGCATGGAGTATATATTGTCATGAACATGCAGCCTCCTAAAATCTCGGACAAGGTTTTATATTAAAAAATAAATTGTCAAATTCCACCATAAAGAAGCTATTGGTTTGGCCCTTGATTCCATCATGCCAAAACTTAAAGAAATTCTGTCAAGGAATTTGTGCTGTTTTCTGATTGAATTATGCCACCTGATTAACTCTAACAGGGCTAACAAGATCATCAGGACCCTGGCCGAAGCTATAGACAGGGCATGGCAACAGATTATATTTATCCTGTTATGACTATGGAAAGTATCGATCTCAGACAGGTTTGTCTCCTGGCATGAAGGAAGGAGCTCATAGCTGTAAAATTCAAACTGTCTGCCGTTATCTGACAGCTAAAATTGGGTATCCATGATGAAAATCAAGGTCAATCCAGTTTAATACCGTCTTGCAAGATGCCGGTTTGAAAGGGTTTTCATATCATCTTTAGAAATTTGAATGTTAACGGTCAAAATGATGGCCTGTTTTGTGCCACAGAAAAGGGAAGAAAACCAATGATAATCAGCACGAAATTAAGCTATCACAGGCTAAGGTAAATGGTCACCAAAAAACTTGAGAAGAAAACATCCTTTCGTATCAACTCTCTCAGTTCGAGCAATGCGAGGCTCTTTATTGATTAAATCTTAAAATGGTTTATTTATATTGATGTTAAATTAATAATCTTGATTAAATGATATTATTTTCCTGCGGTGGTATAAATCTAAAGTTTTAATGGTATTCTGATTAAATAATGATTTTTACTAGTTTATAGATGTTTAACTTTATGAACATAAATATGGTGGGTGCTAACGGAAATGAATAAATAAAAACGAATACAATTTTACTGAAAAGACTTGACAGACAAGGCGAAGGTGTCTTCCAAAATCCATTTGTCCGTACTAACTAACTTTCAAATTCTATTTTGAGAACCAAACCGCCGGAAAGCCCGCGAAGAGGTTTACATCCATCGAAGAAACTAGCCACAGCACAATATTCATCAAGAATATTTAGGTTTAGGGTTTCGTTCCCTCCAGTTTCTCATCGTTTACAAGCATTTCTTTTCTTTCTCATGCAAAACGACCAAGGTTGGTTACATGTCTAAAACCCAGCTGGAATCCACGAGTTTTCCCGGGGAAGATTGCAAGCAGCTGATGGTAATGGATGGAGAAAGAGACCAGGAAAGTACTGGATCAAATGAATCAAGCCCAAGAGAGGAAATAGATATTGCTCAAGAGATTTTGAGCGTGATTGAATCTGTTGCCAGACTTGGAGATTACAGAAGAAGTCACAAGAAAGAATGTTATGGCCTCGTTAGACGGATGAAACTTTTGTTGCCGTTCCTAGAGGAGATCAAGGATTTTGATGGGCCGATTTCTTATGTGGGTATTGCTTCTTTGAGTAGTTTGAAGAAGGCACTTGTTTTGGCCATGAAGTTGTTAACAACTTGCAATGAAGGAAGCAAAATTTATCTGGTCATGATTTTAGAATTAATTAGTTCTCAATTGATTATTAACTCTTTAATATTTGTTATCAATTCATATTTACTAACTTGTTTGCGGTTCAGGTTGTCGAGAACGAGGCGGTTATGATGAGATTCCATAATGTTCACGAAAAATTATGGAAAGCTCTTGAAGCTGTGCCTCTCGATGAATTTGAGATCTCTGACGAGGTGAAAGAACAGGTATGTTAACCAAACTTTTTAGTTTTGGTAATCTTAATGAGCAATGAAGGGTTCTTTCTTTCATTTTTTTCCTACTTCGCACTTCATGAATTTGCTTCCAAGGCTCCGTTTCTTTTTGTAATTTGGTGTTTGATATTATGGTATACTTTGAGATCATGTGAAGGTGAACTTGTCCTCCTTATCACCGTGGTTTGGATTGTTTTCTTGAAGAAATGATATGGGAAAAGGAAAGTTATACTTTAATTAATTAATTAATTAATTATGTGCTCTTCATGTTATTGAAGTATCTGTAGCCTGTTTGGAGGTTTATGGCTGGTAGTTTTGGAACCATAATGATTGTTGCAGACAAGGGCATGAATGTTGCTGGGATGGGATTCTAAATGATCTCGCACTAGCAGTCTGATAGTTGTTTATTCTGTAGTGGTTTCATACTCTGAGGCAATTCTACATGGTTGTTCAGGTTGAGCTGATGAAAGTGCAGCTTAGACGAGCAAAGAGAAGAACGGATACACAAGATATAGAGCTCGCAATGGATATGATGGTGGTACTAACAAAAAAGGATGACCGGAATGCTGACAGAGCCATTATAGAAAGGCTAGCGAAAAAGCTAGAGCTGCTTAGCGTTGAAGACCTGGAGATTGAAACAGTAGCTATGAGGAATCTTGTTAAAGAGAGAGGGAACCAAATAACTGAGAGCACCCAGCAAATGATTGATCTTCTTAACAAATTTAAGCAAATTGTAGGCATGGAAGTGACCGATGTGCTTGATGATCCTGCTGTGCCTAAAATGCTGAAGAAGAGCCCGTCTCTGATCATCCCACATGAATTCCTATGTCCAATCACACTAGAAATAATGACAGATCCTGTTATCGTTGCAAGCGGTCAGGTAAGCAGTCATATCCAAATGAAACACCTTTATTTATAATTCCTCAGCATACTAATTTGTGGTCTTCTTTCTTTTCCTTGTTGATCCCCTAAAGACGTACGAAAGAGAGAGCATACAGAAGTGGATTGATTCCAATCACCGGACCTGTCCAAAGACTCGAGAAACACTGGCTCACCTGTCATTGGCACCAAATTATGCAATCAAAAACTTAATCTTGCAATGGTGTGTGAATAATAATTTTGAGCTTCCCAAAAAACATGTTCCTGCAAGCTCAGACTCCGAGACCTCCTCCTCTGAGCACCAAGAGAAAATCTCTTCTTTGGTTAAGGACCTATCTTCTAGTCAGCTGGAAATACAGAGAAAGGCCGTGAAGAAGATTCGCGTGCTCTCCAAAGAGAATCCTGAGAACAGAATCTTGATTGCCAGCAATGGAGGAATCCCACCAATAGTTCAGCTCCTGTCCTATCCGGACTCTAAAATTCTAGAGCACGCCGTGACAGCTTTGCTGAATCTATCTATTGATGAGAATAACAAGAGACTCATAACCAAGGAGGGAGCCGTTCCAGCTATAATAGAAGTTTTGAACAGTGGAACCACTGAGGCTAGAGAGAACTCTGCAGCGACTTTATTTAGCTTATCAATGCTTGATGAGAACAAAGTGACCATAGGGTTGTCTGATGGCATCCCGCCATTAGTAGACTTGTTACAGAATGGAACTGCGAGAGGAAAAAAAGATGCTGCCACCGCACTCTTTAACCTATCCCTCAACCATTCAAATAAAGGTAGGGCTATAGATGCTGGGATTGTCACACCATTACTCCAGTTGATCAAGGACAGGAATTTGGGCATGGTCGATGAGGCCCTGTCGATCTTTCTACTCCTTGCATCGCATCCTGAAGGGAGAAATGAGATCGGACAGCTCTCATTTATTGAAACACTAGTAGAACTCATGAAAGATGGCACCCCCAAAAACAAAGAATGCGCAACATCAGTTCTTCTAGAGTTGGGATCAACCAATTCTTCTTTCATGCTTGCAGCACTTCAATTTGGTGTGTATGAACATTTAGTTGAGATCTCGGAGAGTGGAACCAATAGAGCGCAGAGGAAGGCAAATTCTCTGTTACAGCTTATGAGCAAAGCTGAGCACATTTGAGATGCTTGTCTTGAGTTGAACATACTAAAATTTATAATGTTCTGTCCATATTAAATTGCTGTAATTATAAAATATGACACCCATTAATTCTGCAATCATTTGTTTGTTCACTGTCATCTCAATTCGGCATTTGAAATTTGAATTGGAATAGGTGAGGTGGTGAACACATAAATCTCAGGATCCGAGGCTAATTGCACAATGACCTGTAAAATTTCAAGGAAACTTCGCTGCACAAATTGTCCTCCTCTCCATGTCTAGACCCCACAGTTATTAATTACCCGGCATGGCGGGTTTACTCGGATATTTTATTTTAAAAAAAACACAATATAAAAAGGTAGGGTTCTGGATGGGTTGCGTTGGAAAAAAATAAAAACAAAAGCAGTTGATGGCCACACAAAGTCGGAGTGGTTACGCCTCATCACCTTATCATCAGCCTAGTGGGCTGAAACGGCACAGGAGTTAAGGTGACGTCTCATCCTGTAACCGGGCCCGGCCCGTTTATAGCTCCATTTCTATTCTTTGCTAGATTACTTGTCACTGTAATTAAAAAAATGGACAAAAAATATCTTTTATGCAGAACAAAAGTTCATGATCACCAGAACATATTTTTTCATAAATATTTTGCTCTTCGTTTAACTCTATAAAAAAATAAAAAATAATTTTTTTTGATCAAAATAAAATAAAAAATACAAGTGAGAACGGAATCAAAGAGATTTAATCCATGGTGGGGCAGGGAGCATCCCTTGTGGCTAAGCCCACACCTCATGCCCAATTAAAATCTTCTTACCGAACCTTCTCCTCTCGTAAAATACCAAAACAGCACCTCTCAGGGACCCTTCTTACCGGTCTTAGAGAGCGTGTTTCAAGTATTTCTTAAGACGTGTCGAAGAAAGAGTGGTCCATGTCACCTCCTGCATGCGTGGATACGCATTGGTTTTAGCAAAACACCAAAACTTGGATAAGGAACCACGAATCGATGACGTACTCAATTATTCTTTTTAAAAAAATAAAAAAATTGCCACTCCCATCTTGCTGTTTCTCGCCACAAATATACCGCGATATTCATTATGTGGGTCCTAGCTTCTTCTTTCTCTTATCATGGTGCTTATAAATATCAGCAGTCTCCAATTTGTCACGAATACTTTATGATAAAATGAGGCCCATTGTCTATGGTCCAACTAATCCATTGATAAAAGATGGAAATTATATATTTTTTTTCAAGATTAAAACTAAAAAAATATTAAATTAAAAAAGAAAAAGAAAAATAGGCAGTCAATCCCGCAAAAAATTTTGCTCCACTCCTATTTCAAAAGGGATAACCTCGCCAACTCATAAGCTAGCTTTCAATTCATGAGGTTGAACAACCATTCAAACACGGAATCACAAAAATACCCTTGATGGGCAAGGGCGAGTGACCAATTTATCACGATAATACAAGTATTAAAACAGAAGGAGAATATAGACGCGAAATTACGAAGGATGTGTTTTATATATATGGAAGGAGTATCTCCAATTCCGAAATTTGTTTAGAATAACTATTAGGATTTTTTATTAGTATAATGCGCGTTTTAATATAATTTTTTTAATATTATTTTTGTATTTAATATATCAAATACTAATATTTTAATTAAAGGAAGAAAAATATTTTAAATAATATATCTTAATGTTTTGATTTTTATAGAGACATGAAAAAAACTTATTTGATAAAATGACTTTTCACTTGGCTTTTTTTTATTAGAGCTCTAAAATTAAAAAAATAATGATAATCATATTGGATAAATTTTACTAGATTAATATTTTATCTAATTAAACTAAATTTAAATTAAGTCACATTTCAAGTTTTGTATTATAGATTTCCAAGTGTTTGTGAATGAGTTCGTAAAGTGTTTTTGAAAAAAAAAATTATTTTTACTTTTTATTTTAAATTACAAAAATAATATTGATTTCAAAAATAATTTTTAAAAAATAAAAAAATATTTTAAAAAATAATTTCAACCTGCAAACTGAAACTTCTTATATCAACTCAACAAACTAGATAGGATTTAATATGAATATATGTTTTTAGAGTTCAATTTATTTTTAAAGTAATTTTCACTTGTGAAAATATTAATTTAATAATTTTAAATACATCAATATTAAAAATAAAAATAAAAACTTAAAAAATAGTTTTGTAAGAAATTAAAAACACTTTTACAAAATATCGAGCATTACCCAACACACAAAGATAAAAAGGAAATGGACGTACAAGGCACAGCACAGCTATAAATATATTTGCCATTAAACAAGCCCCGCTTTGATTGACCTGTGATTACCACACTTCTCTCCCAGTCTCTCTCTCCTCAACCACCACTTGAGTTCTTGTTTTCCCTCTTTCCTCCTCAAAGTCCTCTCCTCTCTCCTCCATGGATCCCTACAAGGTACCGATTCTTCCTCATCCATCTTATCTCTTGATTGAAAACATGTTTTTTTTTTTATATGGATTAAATTACTCGACGAACGAGCTTGTAGCGTGACTGTCACCCATCCTTGGGATTAGAGCCCAAGAAAAAAGATTAGATTAGTGATGTTGTCATTTTGTTCTTGCATTTCATCATCGTTTTGACTAATTTGATGGTGGTGGTGATGGCAGCACCGTCCATCAAGCTCTTTCAACACTCCATACTGGACTACAAATTCTGGAGCTCCGGTTTGGAACAACAACTCGTCTTTGACCGTTGGATCTAGAGGTATTTTTTGTTTCTTAAATCTATGGTTGCTTAGCTAGACAATTAATTGCTAGGTTAAGGTGTATGTGTGCTTGTCTGGTCTGGATATTGTTTTGATATGATGATGTTTTTCAAGATTGTTGCCGAGTTTATGTTGATGAAGATTGACTTTTCAGTGCAGTAATTTGCTTTCCATTTTGGAAGAAATATTACCAGTTTTCTTTTTTTCGCTGTCTTTGTGACTGGTTATTTGATGCTTCCTATGTTTCCGCTGAATTTTAAAAGACAAGGATGAATTAAGTAGCATATTTAGAGAGTTATGGTCAATATTGATGTAAGAAAAAGGTAGGAGTTACTGTACTGTTGTCGAAATCATTATGCCGGTGGCAAGCTTATAGCAGAATATGAAGTTTCCGATCAGATGCAAAATGATTTGAGGATTAGGGCCTTTTTGGGTCGGGTTGATTTTTTTATTTGAGGCTGGATACTGCGATACAAGTCAAGCTTATTTATAGAATACAAAGTCAGCTGAACCGTGAGCCAGGGAAGACCTCATGCCGAAAGGTAGAACTTAAATGAACTCAGGTCAAGCGTGTTGTTTTCAGTTAGAATAAGTTTTATGAATGTCTATGCATTGGAGAGTGAATTTTTTAAGTGTTTTTTCCCTTCCTTTTTTTGTTGAAAGTCTTATAATGATTGTAGTGGTTGTAACTTTGAGTTTTTGGGAATGTATTTTTGCTTGTCATGTAGAGCAAGGATTAAGACACTGAGGTTTGTTCTGAATATAATGTTTTCTCTGGCAGGTCCAATCCTCCTCGAGGATTACCATTTGGTGGAGAAGATTGCCAATTTTGACAGGGAGAGGATTCCAGAGCGTGTCGTCCATGCTAGGGGAGCCAGTGCAAAGGGTTTCTTTGAGGTTACCCATGATATCTCTGGCCTCACATGTGCTGATTTTCTCCGTGCCCCTGGAGTTCAGACACCTGTCATTGTCCGCTTCTCCACAGTTATCCATGAGCGTGGCAGCCCTGAAACCCTGAGGGATCCACGTGGATTTGCAGTGAAGTTTTACACCAGAGAGGTGAGGTCTTATTTGATGTTTTATTACTGTTTGTGTGATATGTTGGAGGAAAGCAAATGTGCCAAGGCACCAATGATGATGTAGACAATCATTTGTGTAGACTGATTCAACAGATATATCATATCCATAGGGATTGATGAATTAAAATTTAGTATGATTATCCCACAAAGTTTTAGATGTTCATAAATGTGGTGTTTGTAAAAAAAATAATAATCAGTTTGCTTTGATGAAGGCTTGACCGGCATGAATATGACCTTAGAAAAGAGAGAACTTAATTTCCCCCCCTATTTGTGAGTCTCAATTCAACATCATGAATGCTGTTTTTCTATACTCAGCAACAAGGTGTAACCTCTTACATGCTTCATATTCGTGCATTATCCCTTCACATAAGAATAATTAATTCCAGTTAATTATATGATGTTTATTGCTTTAGCTTTTCAAGGTTCCGGTTTTCTTATTCTCCATGTCCCTCCTTTACTTGTTAACTCAGGGTAACTTTGATCTTGTGGGAAACAATTTCCCCGTCTTCTTCATCCGTGATGGGATGAAATTCCCAGACATGGTGCATGCCCTTAAGCCCAACCCCAAGTCTCATATTCAGGAGAACTGGAGGATTCTTGACTTCTTCTCCCACCATCCTGAAAGTTTGCACATGTTCTCCTTCCTATTTGATGATGTGGGTGTGCCACGAGATTATAGACATATGGAAGGCTCTGGTGTTAACACCTACACGTTGATCAACAAGGCTGGAAAAGCCCATTATGTGAAATTTCATTGGAAACCTACTTGTGGTGTGAAATGTTTGTTGGAGGACGAGGCAATTAAAGTAGGAGGCACAAATCACAGCCATGCTACTCAGGATCTATATGACTCCATTGCAGCTGGCAACTATCCTGAGTGGAAACTTTTCATTCAGACAATCGATCCTGACCATGAAGCCAGGTTTGATTTTGACCCACTTGATGTAACGAAGACCTGGCCTGAGGATATCTTGCCCCTGCAGCCAGTTGGTCGCTTGGTCTTGAATAAGAACATCGACAACTTCTTTGCTGAAAATGAGCAGCTTGCTTTCTGCCCTGCTATTGTGGTTCCTGGTATTTACTATTCAGATGACAAGCTACTCCAGACTCGAATCTTCTCCTATTCTGATACCCAGAGGCACCGTCTTGGACCAAACTATCTGCAGCTCCCTGCTAATGCTCCCAAGTGTGCTCATCATAACAATCACCATGAAGGTTTCATGAATTTCATGCATAGGGATGAGGAGGTACTCTCTCCACAAACTACTTTAATCAGAAGCTCAGCTACTTCACCTTCTGTTTAAATTAATCATTTCACTCTTCTTCATCTATGTTGGGGTTATTTCTGTGTCCTCTTGCCTTTGCTTTTAATTTTTGTATTCTTCAGGTCAACTATTTCCCATCAAGGTTTGATCCAGTTCGCCATGCTGAGAGTTTCCCCATTCCTCCTGCTGTCTGCAGTGGAAAGCGTGAGAAGGCAAGTTTTCCCCCCCTCATTGTATTATTTTTTGGGTCCACGGTTAGAACAAATTTGTCCAGTACTCTTGTGTGTGTTAGTTTGGGGTTCCTGTTTCGGTTTTCAGAGCAATGATAGGACTTAGTAAGATTAGAAAGCTGTTGTATGATCATAGAGCTGTGGATTAAATGGATGGGCTGTTAATGTGATCGGAGATATATTTATTAGCACATAATTTATCAGCCTTTGCTGGTTAATGCAGTGCATCATTGAGAAGGAGAACAACTTCAAGCAACCTGGAGAGAGATACCGATCCTGGGCACCAGACAGGTAAACCATAGTTCTGCTATTACGTTTTGATGATTAAATAATGTGAATGACTGACCTGCCATGCTCTTTCCTTGTCTTTTTCTTCCCTCTTTTTCTACAGGCAAGAAAGATTTATTTGCCGATGGGTTGATGCCTTATCTGACCCACGCGCCACTCATGAGATTCGCAGCATCTGGATCTCATACTGGTCTCAGGTTAGACTCCCTTTAGAATTATGCAGTGTCATGTTCATACTGGATCACATATAAATGTTTTGATTCTAAATCCAATACGGGCAATGATGGGATGCAGGCTGATAAATCTCTGGGTCAGAAGCTAGCATCTCGTCTCAACGTGAGACCAAGCATATGAAGATGACACCGAAGCTCAATGTTTCAAAATGCAGAAACTGAGTAAACGAAAGGGGATTGCCGGATTGCAAGCAGAACATCAAATGCTAATCTTTACTAGCTGTGCTGTGTCATAATAGTGAATCAAACTCGCATGTTTATGTGACTTCTACTCTTGAACAGACATTCTTCTATAATAAATGCAAGCTCTGTGCCCTTCAGGCGTAATGTAAAATTCTAATCTGCTGCGTGGTTTGCAGTTCCCATTTTTTCATGCTTTATATCATTTTTTTGTTGCATTTGAAAACCTGCTTTTAAGACTTTTCCTTCCCTCGAGCTGCAAAGTCACGAGCGTAGAAATCTTTCTCGCCGCCTAGGACAATCCCAATTGTTTTGTCATCCGCTCCACTCCCATGGGCTTACCGTGTTAATTTATTCCACGCTTATTCTGTCAATGTGATTTAATTTTCGTGTTTCAAAGTAAAACATTGAGGTGAAATCTGCTTTTCAAGGAGCAAAATTGCAAATTGGTTCCTGCTAAATTGACATGCTTAGATGTTTTTGAATGATTTTTCGGTGGTTAAAAAATGTTTTTTTCAATGTATTTTCAATTGAAAAAATACTTTAAAAAATTATTATGCATCACAATACTATACACTTTATTTTTTACTAGAAAAAAATAATAAAAAAATCAGATTTTTTTATAGTTTCAATAATGTGTCGATATTAAAAAATATATATTCAACACAATTTCAATTAAAAAAATATAATGCATAATATTATCAAACCCATGCTTAATATTTGTTCATTGAAGTGGTAATATCGTGTTTTAGATACTGTATAGACAACCATAAAAAAGTAATTTAATCATTATATATCTCATAGGAAGATTAATTTGAGTTTTCAGTGGCTATGATTTATTCGATTAACGAGTGATAGAAGAGGGTTATCTCCTGATAGAAGATAAACTTCCATTCCATCTGTCTGTTACAGAGACTGCGGACACGTGAGATTGTTGAGGGAAACGAAGATGGAAAAGGAAAGCGAAGCGAGCGGAGCTGATCGTCAGCCAGATAACGAGACTGGACGCCGTTATTCTTAATTAGCCAATGAATTGGTATTTAGTGGTCCTTATCTCATGTCTGATCTGTAAATAAACATTAAAAAAAGTTATTGCGCTCTTACTATAAATAAAATGTGACTGTTATTGAACCCTTTATTACTTGTCAGGTTGACGTTTGATTGAGTTCGAAATCCACAGCTTTTCTGGCCGGTTTTTAAAAAAATCAAATCAGATTTGATTTGTGGGATTGAAACTTAGTTTAATTTTAATTATATAATAAATTATTATTATTATTATTATTATTATTATTAGTTTACTTGATAAATTAATCCAATACCTAGTCTGAACATTTTTAAAATAGTAAAATGAAAGTTCATCCAGTCAAATCTGAATGTACCGGTTAAAAAATAATTTGATTTTGAATTTATTGAAACAAAATTATTTTATTTTATTTTTTAAAAATCACTTTAATTTACCTGCAATAACTTATTTAGCTCATACCCAACTCAGACTCGAATATAAACATGAATATAGAGGGTTTTTTAAAATACATTTTAAAATTATTTTTATTTTAAATATATTTTTAAAATGCTATGCTAATAATATAAAAAATAAAAAATATTTTAAAATAGATAAAAAAAGACACTATTTTAAATAGATAAAAAATAATGTCCGGCGGAACACAAGAAGCGTTCAAGTCACGTATCTTGAAAGGTTCGAATCAATTATCATTGCGGGAGCACTTGGCTGATAAACGTTAAACAAAAAGCCAAGGGGTCAAACAGCCCCAGGTCCCCACTTGCAACACTAGCAGTTTCTTGATTATTACATCCGTGAATAAATATTTGAGAAATAATTTTAGCGAAGGTGGAATACCCCTTCAAGCAACTTTGAAGATCTCAGATACCGGTATAATTAAACTATTTATATACTTTTTACTTAAAAAATACGACAGCATCAAGGGAAGATGAGCTATAGATCGGTTCTTGATTCTGGCTTTCTTTATCCGCTGTAGTTCGATGACATAACATTAACCAGTTGACTTCTTGCTCTAACTGCGAGAGTTTCAAGGCCCCAATAGGATGAGTTTGGTGATGTGGGGTCACTCATGTAGAGCGGCAGAATCTTGAAGCACAATAATAAGGAATCATACGAGGCTGAAATGTCACAGATACTTACCGTGAGAGAAAGAGAGGGACGGGCTGTGTAATTTTCTTGAGGAGGAGATTCCATGAGGGGCAAGCTTTTGTGAATGTTTCTTGCCTCAAAAACATGAAAGAGAGTATAATAGAAAAGGAAAGCACCCGCTGAGGGTATATTCAAGAATCTTTGATAGCGAGTGAGCTATAAATCCTTTGATTCTTTTTTTCTTTCCATTTCTGCTCTTGGTTTTTTTGGAGGTGATTACTGAATTAGTTTGAGATTGTGAATTACTATTACTGTTTCTTTAATCTCTTGTGGGTAAATTGAGGATCATGAATCAAAAGTGAGAAAGCTGTTATTCTATCATATAGTAGGAAATATGTGGAAAGTGGGTTTCTATTTTTTGGTCTTTTTGGAATTTAAATCCAGAATATAATGCTGCTTCGATGGATTTGGTGGTTTTCGAATTGGGTCTTATTCTTTGGTTGACCTCGATGTTAGTTGCTTGCAAGTATTGAGCAGTTATCTTTTTGATTTTTGCTTCTTTGACCAACTTTAGATTGCATAAAGGAAATGAGAAACCTCTAGTGCTTTTCTAGAAACCTTCTTTTCCATCCTCCAGACAATGTAAAATAGGATAGAGATTCCCTGCATCCAGCTTCTCTGGCATTTGTTGTTTTTATGTTGGTTGCTGTGTTCTATTATGTTGATTGTGTTCAGTAATTCGGACAGGTTGTTGGCTTTCGAATACTGCAATGCATGAATTGTTCCGGGAGATTCCTGTCATCTGATGCAAAAAGCTGAGCCTTTTCAGTACTTCTAGTTTTGATTCTGAGAAAAGATCGTGATGGAAGATGGTGGTTTATCAACGGGTACGATGCTGGGTGCAACGGTTGATTCAGCCTCTGTTATGGATTTCGACTACATGGATGAATTGCTATTAGAAGGATGCTGGTTAGAAACAACAGATGGATCTGTTTTTCTTAATCCTAATCAGTCCAATTCTGCTGCCTTTTTTGATTCTTCATTTATGTGGCCCACTCCAGAGATTAACCATGGTGATTCAGTCTCTAGTCCATCTCAAAAGATCAATCAAGAAGATAACCAGATATCAATGTTGCCAGGGAATTCTCCTCTGAGTGATATCCAAGCCAGAAGTCTTGTTGGCGAATCTGCTGTTTCTTTGGCTGGATGGGATGAGAATGCAACTGATGGTTCTGAACTTGGAACAAGATGGTGGATAGGACCCACTCCGAATCCAAGTCCTGAATCTTCTGTGAAGAGGAGATTAATTATGGCATTGGAGTGCATTAAAGACTTGACGAAAAATAAAGATGTCCTTATACAAATATGGGTCCCTGTTAATAGAGGAGGTAGACGTGTTCTTACAACCCATGATCAACCTTTTTCACTTGATCCCAACAGTGAGAGACTGGCGAGTTACAGAGACATATCCGTTAAGTATCAATTTTCTGCTGAGGAGGATTCCAAGGACTCAGTTGGCTTGCCTGGTCGGGTTTTCTTGGGTAAAGTTCCTGAGTGGACACCTGATGTTCGATTCTTTAGAAGTGATGAATACCCACGAGTGAATCACGCTCAGCTGTATGATGTACGGGGAACTCTTGCCCTTCCTGTTTTTGAACAAGGTAGCCGGACTTGCTTGGGTGTTATTGAGGTGGTGACCACTTCGCAAAAGATCAAGTACCGTCCCGAGCTTGAAAGTGTTTGCAAGGCTCTTGAGGTTTGTTTTCCATTTTCAGAACGATTCTATCTAAAATCTTGATGTCCAATCACTGGAATCTGGCATTCATATGTCCTGCATATATGCACATACTGGCACATATCTGAAGCTCAATGGAAAAGATATACTCAAAAGATACAGTCTAACACCCCAAAATTTGCATTTACCATAATTGATGATTGCTCCAGAATAATGTAAGATTAGAGAAAATCAGGAGCCAAAAGCCAAAGAACAAAGTTGGTGAAGTATGGCAATTTTGCAGTCATACAAGTGACATAGGACAAGTTTTGGCATGTCTTGCTTGTGCGGTGTCAAAAGGAAGGAAGAGATGGGCTCTCATTCAAAGTTTTCAGTAGTAACTACATCTTTTCCATCTTTTTCTTCCATTTCTTGAACCTTAGAGAGAGCTAAACACCATCCTAAAAATTAACACTACCAAACCATATAATCCAAAAGGAAATTGTGGACTATTAGAGCTCGAATTCAATAGAATTGTTAGATAGAAAATCGAAGATAGATTGCTTATATGTGTATATGTATGTATGTTTGACCTGAGTTGATAAACTGTTTTCATAGGATCAAAATGAGAATAAAGAGGGCTTGGGTGAGAGGCCACCAACTGAAGTGTCATTGGAATCCTAGCGTGAAGAGTAACTTAAGTAGTGCTATTGTATCTTTCATAGGTTAGTTTTGTGTCAAGTCGATACACATAAATAACTACATATGTAACATATCATGTATCGATGCTTTTAATGTGTACTTGCTAAATAGAACATCTATGTACAAGGATATAGAATATATGTGAATGAACTAGACGAGATAAAAAGATGTCTTGAAAGTTTTTTGTAATGGACATCAGGTTGTGTAAACTTATAAATCCATGCTTGACTGGTAAATTGATTGACAAGATAGCAAAAAAAGTAACTAAAAAGCTTGGTTTACTTTGCCAACTAACTAAGATTCTATAGTGAATATAATCAAAGACACTTAACTAAGATGCATTACCATAGTAATTAGTAGAGGGGTGTGACAAACAGCTTCCTTTTGGGAGTCTCGACTCTTTATTTTTCTCTGCCAGAAAATGTAAAGGTGGTGCCCTACAGGATGCTTACATTTTTGTTTTATCAAACCATGTGCAATGTCCAAATTCAGCAGTGTCTTGGCAGTGCACTCAAACTTGTGTTTATAATAAGCTTTTTAACTTGCAGACTGTTGATCTTAGGAGTTCTGAAGTTCCAACCATACACAACTTAAAGGTAAAGCAAGAAAGATAGCATAAGAAAAATGTTATTCCTTAAGTTTCCCATGTCTTTTTTAGGTCATAGTGAGATTTTTTTCTTTCATCAGGCATGTAATGTGTCTTACCAAGCTGCATTACCTGAGATTCAAAAGCTTCTGAGAGCAGCCTGTGAGACACACAGATTGCCCTTAGCCCAAACTTGGGTCCCATGCACCCAACAAGGCAAGGAAGGTTGCCGGCATTCCAATGAGAATTACCATCGATGTGTTTCTACTGTGGATGATGCTTGCTGTGTAGCTGATTCCTCCATCCAAGGTTTTCAAGAGGCTTGCTCAGAGCATCACTTGCTAAAGGGTCAAGGAATTGCTGGGCAAGCCTTTATGACTAACCAACCCTGCTTCTCAAGTGACGTAACTTCATATGGCAAGACTGAGTATCCTCTTTCTCACCATGCAAGGATGTTTGGACTGTGTGCTGCTGTTGCAATTCGCTTGCGAAGCATGCACACTGGTACAATAGACTTTGTCCTGGAGTTCTTCCTGCCTATCAATTGCAGGGATCCTCAAGAACAGAAGGAGATGCTTACTTCACTGTCCACCATTATACAGCATGTTAGCCAGACCTTACGGGTAGTGACAGACAAAGAACTAGCGGAGCAAACTGATTTACCAGTTAGTGATGTGTTTGTACCTTTGGATGGTAGATCTAGTGGAGAAGAGACATCAACAGTTAAAGAGTCTTGTTCAGAAAGGCATGGTAGAGATAATTCACCCTGTACTGCCTGTCTCCAACCAAGTGGAAGTAACATCTCTTTATCTCAAAAAGAAAAACAAAAGGTAATGTTGCATGAAAAATCCTTCAAGGACAGGAAAAATCAAGAAGATAATAGCCTTAGAGAGAGTATTAAATGTGGCAGAAATTCTACTTCTGCTGAAGGTAGCTTTTCAAGTGCTGACACGACTAAAACAGGAGAAAAAAGACGTGCCAAAGCAGAAAAAACAATCACCTTGCAAGTTCTTCGCCAATATTTTGCTGGTAGCTTAAAGGATGCTGCGAAGAGTATTGGTGGTAAGCTTTATTCCATTATAGAATATTTTATTTTCTTATTTATAGTAAATGTCTTTTAGTTTTCACATTTTGGGTGACTGGTGTGCCGCCAAGTGATTTGCATTTGTCCACCCTTCATTTGCCCCCCCCCCCCCCCCCCCCCCAAAGCACTGATGACATAAGAATTGAATTTGTCTTTGTTTTGACATCCTATCTGCCTTTTCCACAAATTTCAGTTTGCCCCACTACGTTGAAAAGAATATGCAGGCAACATGGAATTAACCGCTGGCCTTCTCGAAAAATCAAGAAGGTTGATCACTCCTTGAAGAAACTCCAATGTGTTATCAACTCAGTTGAAGGTGCCTCTGGCTCTGTTCAGATTGATTCCTTTTATAAAAATTTCCCTGAGCTTGCCTCGCCAGCTTTGTCCAGAACAAGTCCACTATCAACTTTAAAGCCAAGTAGTCATCCAAAACCATCAGGCATGCAGCCTGAAGGAAGTACTTTCAGCTCCCAAGCTACTGCACCAAAATCACCTTCACCCTCTTGTAGTCTGAGTTCCAGTTCAAGCCATAGCTGTTCCAGCGGGGCAATTGCTGCTAGTGAAGATCCTATGCCTGGAGAAAACTCAGGCAATGGTGTTTTGAAGATGGCCCAGAGCAATGCGGAGCTCCATGCATCAAGTCCAGGAGAACAGGAGATACTGCCAAGATCCCAGAGTCATAAAACTCTTGCGGAACTGGGGAGCATTCGGCCCTTACCTAAAGATAGTAGCCGGTTATCTCAAGAAACGGATGCTCACAGATTGAAAGTCAGGTATGGAAATGAGATAATTCGGCTCCGCATGCCAAACAAATGGGGATTCAAAGATCTATTGCAAGAGATCATAAGACGGTTTAACATAGATGACATTCATAGATTTGATCTGAAGTACTTGGATGATGATTCTGAGTGGGTCTTATTGACATGTGATGATGATTTGGAGGAGTGTATTGATATATGTGGTTCATCTGATAACCAGATAATTAAACTCTTGCTCGAAGTTTCTCCTCGTCCTTTAGGGAGGTCTTCGCACAGCAGTGGGTTGCCTTGATCTTTGCATTCCTCCACGTCTAGTCCTTGGAAATGCAATGCAATTTGAATTAAAAATATCCGATGGACATGGGATTTGAGCATGATAGATCAGAACGATTCCACAGACAGGAATTCGAAGTTCACCATCGTGATCTGTAGAGAAGAAAAGCTTTGCAACGACGTTAGAGGAAGCCGGTGTTTTTGCTAGGGTTGGAGTTTTTGGAATCCTTTAAAATTACGAGTAAAAAAAAAAGAAAAAATCATGCATGACATGGTCGAGAGCCTCTGTAAGAGAAGTTAATGCGCTTGCGTCTGTTTTCAGATGCCACCTGTTCCTCGTCAGAAATGTAATATTCTTCCTCCTCACCAGAACTACAATCTCCGGGGGATGTTTTGAAAAATATTCCTTTTGTTTCTTATCATGATCATTATTTTCAGGTCATCTTGGACCTGCCTGATCCAGGGACGGATCAATCTGGACCGGGGAAGAAAAACCCTATTGATCTGGTACATCAACGAGATAATATTTTTTTTAAAATAAAACAATTAAATTTATTTATTTTGATTAATCTGGATAAACTCTCCCCCGATACAAGACCCAAGCGCAATCCAAGGGGCCCTCCCTCCCTCTCTTCTTTTTATTTACTTTCAACCCAGAAACTTGGTTTTTATTCGAAGGCCAAGAAGGCTTTAGCCCAAATGAAGTACAAGACATTGGAATCAACAGCCGAAGGGTGCTTGAAGAGAATACAGGCAAATCTGACAACCTTGCAGCTGAATGATTTTCTTGGAAAACACACAGTGCTTTATACATATTTCATGATTGCCATTTGAGCATCGTTGCTTTACTGACTCTGCTTAGTTTAGTATCTCGAAGAAAAGAAAAAAGAACATGTTGATTAACCTACCTAAAAGAACTATGATACAGGAACACAGCTTCTCAAGGCCTCAAGGAAACCGATGGGCGGTCTTCTTGCTTCTCGACAAGTTCACTCCTTGAAGGTGGGCCGAACATGCTCAACAGAACCTGCAAACAGTTGATCGTACGATGTTTTCAATATGGAGCCATGAGAAACGGGGATGGAAATTTACAAATTGTTCTATATTGATGGCAAAAAGAAAAATCAGCTTCCCCTGAAGTTTGGTTCCTAAAAGTTGAGACAGCATTTTACTGATTGATGGATTTGTTTTCCCTCTGAATATGAAGATTGCTACTAAACCACTAAATCCATATATGATGATGTGTTGCTACGTTCTTGTCAATGATATTTACCACCAGCATCAATTTCATGATTCATTCATAATAGAAGCCATATGGTAACGTTCAGGTAAAGGAGAGATTTTGGAAAGCTCGATAAACTTACCGGTAAGAACACCAACCCATGTAAGAAACCAAGGAGGACCAGTGCAAGGTACATTTGGAAGTAATAAACCTGCAGAACACGAGAGGAAGACGGTAAATAAATAGAAAAAAATAGTCTCATTCGATGGGTATTCGAGTGGAGAAACTCTAACCACAAAAACTTCTGTTCTTGAGAAGCAAAGAACAACCACGCCGACTAGTTTTGTTAATGTGATGCCACTGCAAAATTACATCACAGACAATTTTTTAACGAGATAATTGCGATTAATACAGAATTTCACAAGGAAATAAAGGTACGTGATTTGAGCTCAAAATCACATCTGATGCATTGATGGGGTGAAAAAGACAGGTGTTCTTATATTTCCTTTTCTTGCCTTTATATTTTTAATTGATTTTTTCATGGTGTATGTCCTGGGAAAAGGGTGACTGCATCAAACTTATATAAAATAATGTGAATTACGTGTTTTCTTATAAAATCAAAAGATCATAAAAAATTGATTAAAAAAAAATCAACCACGCCAATATTATAATCATGATATCATTTAAAAAAATGATAAAATTTATCAAAAATCAAGTCTTTTTTTAAAAAAACTTTTTGACGATTCTTTGGTGATATTTTATGAAAAAAAGTGACTTGCATGTGGTAGTTAATAGCTAACATGGACAGAGTCTAATTTTAAGGGGGTGTCAATCAAAATATCCTATAATTTGTATCAATAGAGCTAGATGCGCAGAGGTCTCAGCAAACTAGTTCATGACATGAACCACGGAAAAAAATAAGAACCTGAAGACAGAAGCTCCCATTGTACCCAAAGCATCCCTGGTTCGTTGGTCTCTGTCGCCACTACTCACCTGTTTAAGAAAAGAATAAGAACATGCAGCCAAAGTAAAAAGTATAGGATTGCACCAGTAATAACCTTAACATGCAGCCAAAGGAAGAAGTATAGTCTTGCACCAATAATAACATTAGAGCTGAAAGATTAAAGTTCTCCCAGATTCAGAGGGAAAACTATTTCTCTGGTTGCATTAGTAATCAACTAATAGTAATTAAATCAAAGTATCTGAATCCAGAAAAATATTGAGTTGCATTATAATATGGGACCGAACTTGCATCTGGAAAAATATATCTTTTAACTGAATGGAATAGAAGAGAATGAATTCGAAGTTCCATTGGAGGAACAGAATTGGTAGCGACAAAGAAAGTGGAGAAGATATAAAGAAAATGGAGAATGATGCGATGCTAACCAAGAAAGCGTGTGTTAAATGTACACAGAACTCGACACCAATTCCCACTGACATGACAAGGTTGACAACAGAGACTGCGTTCAGTTGAATGTTCAAAATTGCCATCACGCCCTGTGGGGTTTAATCTTGTAAGCAGAGAGATTACAGTCTGGGCAGAACAAGTTAATTGTTACAAATAAAATGAAAAATGCATGGATATAGATAAAGGAAGCACATTTACCATGAGATCCACGACTATCATTGCCAACACCAGCAAAATGATAGCAGAACTCCATAAACTACATTTTAAAGAAAGTTAAGAAACAAAACAATCATAAAGTCATTCTCCAATAGAGAAGATCAGTTCATTTGGAACGAACCAAACACTGAAGCCAGCATTTATTGGTGAAGGAAAAGGTGAATATTGGCAAATAAAACACCTACCTGCAAGTGATGACCAAGCAAACAATAAATACCGCTCCTGGTACATCACCAAATAAAACCAACCAGTTAAGGCTTTATGGAAAGGAAAATGACAGATGTTAAACCAAATAGTTCATTTGGAGAACAGTTAACAATAAATGTACACAGAACAAAATTGCATCCATAACTGTTTTACTCATACCACTGTGAGATATAATTAAATGATTGATGATATAGCCATAAGCAGTACAAAAATAAACAAAATGATCTTCAGTTTGAAAGGCCTGAATTTTTGCTGATTACAAGTATTGAAGAGCATATTAACAAAAGCTTAGCTTCTCAGTGAAAAAAACAAAAAGAGCAATCTGTGAGAAAAAGAAAAGGCAGCTTTATCATCAAGAAAACAAGAAAATGAGATGAAAAAAACCCAAGCACGTAATCCATGAACTCCTCAGAAAATAAGATGTCAGTCAGTTCTCGGTTTCCAAGGTTACTGACCAATTGCAATAGCGAGGTTGATCAATGCAGTCCTCCATATATCAAGGTATTGTTCAAAAAACATATAAAATACAGAGTATGGGAAGATCTCCATCTGCGCCAGATAACAAACATCATTTAAGAGACGACCTTTCTAGCAAGCAGTACGGGTCATGCCGTCTGCAAACAACAATGAACATAGATGAACAGGTAAAACTATTCTTCTTTAATGTTAAGGTTAGGAGGTCATATATAAATTCATAAAAAATCAGTCCTTTGATGAGCAGGTCTAGTATAATACTAAAGTAGCAAAAAGAGTTGGCTTCCTAGCATAAGGGAAAAACAAGACTAGAAAATCTGACCAGGATAATTTATTTTAAAAATATAGCATCAGACATATCATACAGTAATCCTGTTGCTGATTTTTTACCTTCAAAGAATTAGAAGCCCTTGAACTGAAATCTCGAGCAGCCCTCATTGAATTGACATAGTCAATCTAAAATAGATGTTAATGTTCATAAAGAAACAAGAAACATATCACACTGACCAAATTTTAACAGTGAAAAATACTGCCTACCTGCTTGTTGAGAGGTGTATGATACGTGCGAAAGGATGATGCTTGAATAACACCATTCTCATAGCCTGAAAAGAAGAGAAAGGGGTTGAGGCGTTTATATGCATTCAAAAACAAGCCACCAAATGGCATGCAGACAAACTATTTTAAAGCATGCATATGTTAGCTTGACTTTCCTTAAAATTTATCAAACTGGATTGAAAGAACAAATGTCCAACTCAGCAAACCTTGCAGATCTATACTGTTGGTGTAAGCACCATGGCCACCTTTGGCACAGTCAGCAGAGGGCAAAGCATTGAGGAACCATGGGAGTTTCTCCTTGAACTGGGATGTAGATGGACGATCACTATTCAAATCTGAGTGAAGGAAGCACTGATAAATCCCAAATGTTAGTAATTGATCCAGCTACAAATAAGAAATGATATATGCTACTGCCTTGATATAAATGACAGTCAAGCACAGAACATGTCATGGGATAATGGGCAGCAAATTGTTTCATAAAATTTCAAGAAGAAAAGAATGAGGATTACCGTAGTACAATCTTTGCATATCCCACCAAGACCACATGAACTTGTATCGGATGAACAACAAGGAGACTGGGCAAAACAGGAAAAATGGAAGTCAGATTCAGCATTATTAATGAGTACAAAAATGACACCAATGAGAAGCAATAAAAATAAGAGCTGAAAATGAGAAGGTAGATTATCATCACAATATCCCCATAATGACCATGGTTGCACCAGCTGATAATCAATTGCTATAATCACCAAAAGGAACTTGCACTTGGTCTCATATTGAACTCTTGGGGTGCCATCACCAGTTTAACTAAGTCCACAGTTTTCATTTGATCCACCATTTAGAAGACTTTCAATTTAACTTGAATCAATTGCACAAGGAGAATATGTTAGAGAATAATATAAATTATATTTTGGGACCTCACCTAACAACTTAAGTTTTTAGGTGAGATGGTTTCTTGACATTGTATCAGACCCTTGTTCCCAGCGGTCACGAGTTTGAATCTCACCAACCTCATTTTATTTGATAAAAATCAAGCACAAGGTGTTTGTGTGCAAGTTTCAAACCGAAAGGGCTTTCACTTAAGGGGATATGTTAGAGAATAATATAAATCATATTTTGGGACCTTATCTAACAGCTTAAACTTTTAGGTGAGATGGTTTATTAACAGAATATTACACAATGATTGTATGAATTACAAAGGATTAATGAGAATAAAAATGACGACAATGGGAAGTGATAAAAATAAGAGCCGAAAATGATACGGTAGGTTATCATCACAATATCCCCATAATGACCATGGTTGCACCAGCTGATAATCAATTGCTATAATCACCAAAAGGAACTTGCAGTTGGTCTCATATTGAACTCTTGGGGTGCCATCACCAGTTTAATTAAGTCTACAGTTTTCATTTGATCCACCATTCACTAGACTTTCAATTTAATATCATATGAATTGCAGAGGCAGGAGCAGCCATTTGACTATAATATTAAGGACAAATAGCACAAAATTCCATGTCAGAATAAAAGCCAGCTTTTGTTAAAGATTTTAAAACGACCTGATCATCAGGGGGGCAAAAGGTCCCATTTGTGAACTTCCTACAGCAGCCGAAAGCTTCTGGAGATATCCATACAAGAAAATCATCCAGCCATGAAGCAGCTGGCATAGCTATATAGCTAGATTCTGGTGTTAAGGATGCTCTTGCAATCTGCAGAATCAAGGCAGCAAAAGATTCTTGTCAAAGGAAAAACAACCATTCCAATAATTAACGCCCATAAGGAGTAAATAATAGAGTGATGCTCATTAGATGAGAAAGATTTGCCTCATTTAAAAGAGAGTTTGAATCGCATTGGCTGATGGAGCACAGCTGATTTGTCTGACTTGATTCTGAGCTGTGGAGTGCAGTAGCATCAGTTGAAGATCTAAGCAATAGAAGGAATATGCAAAAAAGAAGCACTGGAATTACCTATAGTTGTAGTTCTTAACTACAAAATATAGTGGTGGACCAATTATGAGATACTCTGAGACATTATTAAAATATCCCTGCAGAAAACAAAACTTGCATGATAAACTCCCCAGCCAATAGAACACCATATCCAAATATACAAAGCAAGTTATAAACTGGTATCAAGAAATCAAACCTGAAGATACGAGTCCCGTGGGAGAACAATTTTTTGTTCTAAACCAGGCTGTACTCGAGTGGATAATGCCTATATGATCCATATATATGACAAGTTAGAATAAAACATGTAACATGAACCTGCAGAAGTATGAATATGTAAAGAGTAATATCGAGCATCTCACTATGCTGGACAGTGTGAACGCAGCAAAGATGGCAATGACCACTATCTTAACTCCCCAAAGACTGAGTATGGGGGCGTGGATCTCCTAACAATGACAAGAATAACAATTTGATTAGTGAATAATGCTCAGCAGAAACACGCTCTTTCTTCTATAAAGAAAAGCACCTCATAAAACTCTCAAGAATCATAAACTAGAGTACCATGAATCTAAATTAGAATCACAGGTGAATATATGATGCAGTTGCAAACATATAGTATAACCATATTATTTCTATGGATATAATTTCTAAATTTGAAAATATATAATTTCTATGAAAAATTCAGTAAGACAAATGAGCACCTTCATATAGCGAGCCAGCAATCCAGGTCTTCTCCCACCAATTCCTAAACATTCACATTGCATTTTTCAATAAGAAACCACCAGAAGTTTACATTAAGAAACAAAATAAAGTAGATGACAAAAGCAAGTGGAAAATGAGGTAATGCATCAAGTCAAACGAGTTATAAACAACCTCCAAACACTACCTTTATCAGAGTCTGCAGATGATGATGAAATTTTCCGACATGGAATGCAATCAATTCTCTTATCCTCAGCTCGCAAAAAATCAAAGACTATGAACGCTACAAAAGCAGTAACTTGCAGAAGAAAGTCCAAAAGAACAGCGAGTGCTGCAAAAGAGGCATGGCATAAAATGGTGTTACGGTCTTGAAAAGAAGAGTTGAAATAAAAAAATAATTTAACTGGTGAGTAAGAAAAGGGATTAAAATATCTGACCAGCGAACATAGAGAACACACGGCATGCTGGCATAGGAATGAAACTTCCAACTGCAAATGCTAGAACCTCAGATAGACTAGCAAGAGTGATGGATGGTCCAACTTCCACAAGAGCATTGCTTATCCGTCCTTCTACTGGCAACTCCATTGGTTGCCTCTTAACAGCATGCACCAATATGCACATGTTATCCACCCCAACCTGATTTGACAGAGAGGTTTAGTTACTTATGCTATAGCAATACTTTATGAAACAATTGGTCAAAAATAGTTTCAAAAATTAACCTAGATAAAATAGAAGAATATTCAATCTAATACTAGCATTCAAATTAAGTTTTTTGAAATGAATGAATATAATATTTACTAAGAGTTTCAAGACTAGTACAATGGTCAGTCGGCTTGCAAGAAAGGTTATATGCATGAGACATTTGAAGAATTCTCAAAGAGTTATGCTAAATCCAAGAAATAAATTTATGCAACCGTGACACAGAGTCAATCAATAGATGACTATGTAGTTTCATGTTATTACAAATCATGTCATTGCATTTGCAAGCATTTGTGTCACTTGGTGTAAAGCTTTTCATGTCATTTAGCTTCACTATTCTCCTAATAACCCTGAATGTATTGTGTCAAACTCCAGCTCTAGGTGGCCCAGGTCAAATGCTGAGTTGAGCAGGTGGAGTGGCAACTGGTCCTTTATTTTTTAGCCAAGAACATTTTCAACAAAAGATATGGCACAATAGCTAGTCAGAATTGAAGTAGGCATAGGAATGAAACTCGTCCTCAACAGTTAATGTAGGCAAAATGATCAATACCACATGCAGTCTAAGATAAGAAGAAAGAAACTTACAGCTAATACAAGAAAAGGAATGACTTCCACGATGATTAGTGTAGACTTTACTCCAATGGCACTAAAAAATCCTACAGATCCAAGAACAGACGACATGACAAGCATAACTCCAGAAAGACCAAGCAATACCTGGAAGTCAACCAATCACAAAAAATGAATGATGGAAAGGGGAAAGTTGAAAGATTATATGAAAATTTCATTTGGAAAACCCAGCATTCATAGAATACAATTAGTTTGGAATGGGATAGAGGTTCTACCCAGGGAGAGGGCAAAGTTCAAGCCAGTGAAAGGACATACCTTAGATGAAATATAAAATGAAGATAAGCGAGGTGTGTCACCCAGAGTAAGAGATATGTAGGCAAACATCACAAGATAGCTAATCTGAAATGTTAGAAGCATCAACAATTAATAAAATAAATGACATCCAGCACATTCCTGAAAAATTACATCAAGTGGCTCACTCAGGCTTGAATTGACATCCTGTTGCTTGCAAACCCCAGGTCTTTATCAATGCCCTAAACAGTACATTTTCCGTAACTTTAAAATGGAAGTCTTTTTTTTCTTCAACAAGGAAAAAGCTCACCAATATAGTTATGGCATCAGCAGTGCTTTCCCTTTTTAGTTCCTCCTCAATGGAGCTTTCCGAAGAAAAAGAAAGTGTGAGATTCTTAGATTGCACCATTGGCAATAATTCATTCTGTCCCATTAAACACATGAAATGATTTAGATAAAACAAAGCAGTAAATCTCCATCGCTTAACAACAGAAATGATGATGCAGATATATGTTATTAAGCAGTCAAGCATTCAGGATTACACTTGCTGTTTGCAGCATATCCAATTTGAAGAAAAAGGCACAAACATTTTGGATCAGATCTAATATTTTTCACTTTCTTTAATGTTTGATAGTGGATTCCTACATCTTAGCTCCAATTCATTAGCTTAATTAAATACAAGAGATTTGGATTCCTACTTTTAACAAATGGAGTCTGGGTACTCTGGAGGATGGTCTGTTGCTCCAACAGCGCAGCCGCTTTTGTGTTCTCTTATATCTCCCTTCTCTTCATATTGTTCAAGTCAACAAATTTTAACAACCATGAAAAACATTTCAGTAAAGCATTGATACGAACCAAGTCAGGTCTGAATTTGGCTTTAAAATGTTTACTATCCAGTTTTCCGAGATCAAGCATATCTTTTAAACCATGCATTGGATCCCGCTAAAATTTTACAGAGAGATACTAGACACATGGAATTATATAGTGGTGTATTTTCAGGTCAAATGGAGTTTGGTAACATATTATTCTAGAGGGTCGAAGTTACTAGAAGAATATTATCAAATCTGCTAAACTACACCTTCGTGTACTGGTTGGGACATATTTGGACTATAAGTGTAATTTTGTTACGATTCAAGTTATGCTGGAACCAGACACCTCAAGTTTTCCAACCATATATTGTAAGGCTCTGATAATTCATCCAAACAAAGAAAGAATGATGTGTTTGAAGTCAGGATTGAAATCTGCCAAAAATATGCAAAAACTAGAGATTTGGGCTACAGGAAGTTTTAGCATGAACTTGAAGACTGTTTTTATCATCTTATTTTATTTATATATTTATTTTAAGAATAATTATTTATAATTTGAATTTGTTTTAGTCCATTAGACATTGTTTAGGGGTTTATTTTATTGTTGAACTTATGTTAGTTGATCTAGTCTAGGTCCATTAACTTGCAGCCCCAAAAAGGTTCATAAAGACTAGTTAGAGAAGACTATATTATGTTTTTTTATCTGAAAATTTTAGTTGCTAGTTAAAGAATAATCATGAGTTTTTCTTTTGTTTGTTTGTGGCAAAACAGCCTTTTTTTGCGGTGACAAAGATCGTACACTGACTTATCGAAGATTAACGGACTTTATGGTGTCATTCACATATTTAGGATTCTTATATACAAGGTTATCTCTGGGTCCAAGTTTTTTTCCAATATTTTTGGTTCTTAGATACAGGGTTACCTCTGGATTAGAGTTCTAACAAATCTGATATTTAGCTTTCAGGGTTGCTATCTACTTCGTTGAGGGTTGCTTGATCACGTGATCAAATGATCTGCATCAAACATGTTATCTAAAAAAGGAAATACATGTTTGTTCTAGATATCATATACACAATCACTGGACTAAGACAAAGAACAAACCTTCACTAAATGAATAAAAGCCTTCTCCCAAGCAACCACCTTATCAATTTCATTCCCTTCTTTATCAATCACATTGTTTACTGGATAAGTTACAATAAATGCAGATGCCTGTCACAGATAAGTGGTTTGAGGATTATTATAGAATTATGATCCAGTTGTATTCTCTATTTATGAGGAAAGAAAAAATACCTCCGAATAATTGTTCCCAGAGAAACCTCCCAAGGCTGTGCTTGGATCAAGGGGAGCTTTGAAGGCACTCCGACATGTGTCTGCAGAGGTATAATGCTGAAATAACATGGTATCATCATAATAATCAGGCAGAATTATTGGATCTGGGATAGGGGGTGGAGGAGAAAGACATGATTTTGAGAATTATTAAAACCTGAGACTGAGATGATATACCTGGAGACAATAGTTTACATGTTCAACTCCTCCATAATTATCAAGATTTTGAGGATCCATTTGGAAATACTGATGGGAAGGGGGGAGATGGGGCGAGAGAGCGAGTGAGAGTTAGTGACTGATCAAAATCAAAATACATACACCTAGATTCATCTTCCATTACTGCAAAAACATGCAACTGTAACATTGGCAAGTCCTATTAAAATTGTTACCGCTAACTTGGAATGGAACAAATTCGTTTTTACATAATTTTAAGCATTTTGTTGCAAATTTATACAAAGATCTTCAATCAAAAAAAAAAAACCTGCAGTACACTCTGAGTGGCACAATCTTTGTCCAGTGGCTTCAAGCAAATATCAGTCAGGGATACCATTGTTCCAGAATAATTTGCATGGATTCCATCAACCTGTCAGAGCTGAATGCTATTAATCTATGACATTTCAGATCACCCTTTTCCCATAAGAAAATGGAAAAAATAATATAACAGTCTGGCGATGCATGCACAAACTGTTCCCCAAAAAGTCTGGGAAGTGGTACCAAACAAATGAATACCATTTTTTGTATTTCAAAAAGTAATTTGATGTTGTTTTCTGTCACGATACTTGGTCCTTTCTCTGCCCCAGCTTCTAGTACAGTTGCTAGAATTAGCTGGAAAACATGTCACCGTTAGTTCTTTCCAGGATTAGAAAAGGAATAGAAATCCTGCAGCTATGAAAGATTCACAGGTATTTCAAATCAAGCAAACAATACGCTGTGCATGTTTTTTTTTATCATCAGAAAACATGCATCAAAAAAGCAGTAAGAATAATGCAAAGTGGTCTTTCTGTGCTCAAATTTTAGAAAGAAAAGGGCAATGATCACATAACGCAGGTATGACAATACACATGCATGCAAATTAAAATGATAAACACAGCATTTAGTGGCTTGATGATTGATTTCTGTCAACCTGTTTGCAGTCACTTTCATGGCTAATTTTTGCAATAAAAAGGAAAAGCATGGCAAGAAGCTAATGTAACTTGATTCGCTTGATACAGAGAAGAAAAGGATAGAGCATTTGTTCTACTGGTGATAACAAACAGGAAACTAGTTTTCAATCTCTAAAACCAGCATCTACAAGAGTATATTTGTGAGGACCAAAATAAAAGCACAAAGAAACAAGACATGAGAGTCAAAAATAAAAAAACATGAGTAGAATACTGCAGGACCTGCTCAATTCTGTAAAAAGGGGCTAGATGGGTGTCAAAAAAACTTTTCTCTTCCGCAGCTTTACTCCCCGGGCCTACCCATAGCTGAAATAGTACAAGTATTAGCAGTTGGATGACATATGGAGAAATATAGCACTAACAAGTGTATAGTAATGAAGACTCTATTAGACCAATTGCCCAGAATTTGAAGCATGATAAACTAAGCAACTAAACGTATAATAGATATTTTTCATGACTTCTCCAGGAAATAATGTCCACTCTCCCAAAGCAGAAGGCCTCCCAATTTGTCCCTTCCAAATGCACATTAGTTTCTCAAATTCATTTTGATGGGTTCATTGATATCTTCTAATTCTTTCCACAAATATTCATCAATTTTGCTAATTCTAGCATCAAGATTTTGTTGAGACAATATCGGTAGTAAAAACTGTAGAATGGTTAAACAGCAACGACACCCCCTTTCTCTAGGATTTAAACAAAGAAGATTAAAGAAGCTATTTGCATGTTCAATTCTACCTTCTCAGGCCTTGTCTCCACCTTGAAACGGATGAGACCTAGACAAAGGAGAAGAATTGCAGCCAATGACAAGCTCAACACAAGGATTGGGTTTCTAGCGACCCATGTTCCATAACACCTGAAATATAACCGAACTTAAAAGGTCAAAAATAATTCAATTACTCTGATAGCATTAATGGCAAAGTTAGTGGACCTGTAGAACTTCGACATGTATCCTTGAACAATTGAAAGCTGGACCCTGCTTCCAGTTTGAGAAGAACCTTCAAGCATCTTATATAAGTAGTTAAAAGAGTTCAGCAACATTGGCCAATGAATTAAAGAGTAGACCTTTTCACTTGTCAGATTAAGACCAAAAAGAAAGAACTACGGAACCACTAAATAAGAACGGGTAGGAAACTAGAGGCACCTGCGTGGGAAGGTTCTCGTCCTTCTTCCCAGTAGCTTCACCACTATCCTTGATATTCGACACTGGATTCATTCTAGAACTCTCGTCCCTTTCTCTTTTTCGATTAAACAAACCCCATCCCAAAAACATTGAAACCAATATAACATAGAGGATTGTTAGAATAAAGTCAACGCATTTGGCCTGCAGAAGTAGAACAGTGAAACTGAGTTAGTGAGACATAAATACTTTACGCAACAAAATCGAGGAACGTCAAATGGTATTCATCAGCAAATTACTCTGCATCCAAACCAAACAAATAAATCAGTGGAAAAGGCTAAATTCAAAAGTTATCTTTTGCATGATACCTCACCTTGAGAGATCCAATTCTCACAGCACAAGAAGCCCCCACTTGATGTGGAGGAGGATCAGTATTTGCACAAACAGGAGAATGAGGGCAATCACCACAAGAACAACCCAGTGAAATATCACCACATGAATATGTAGAAACATTCATAGGTTTCATTCCAGATGACTCAGGAGCAGAAGGCTTGAATGTCATAGCATATGGTGAGCCTGGCAAATTAAGGGGTGCTCGTCTACCAATAAATGCATACCACTCTGCCAGAAATAAATCATGGCATAAGCACTATAAGTCATACAAAAAACACAGAAAGTCATGCATAAAACAGAAGCAATGAGTCAAGGAACTACAGCTCTGAAACTTCCTTGGAACAGGTAATCCTTCAGAATTTCAGAGTTGTCCGTCAATTGTGCATGGTATGGTGAAAACACCCATCCATAAGATTTTCTTCCTCGGATAGAAATTCATTCTGAGATAGGCCCCCACTTCTCCACTTCCAGCAAAGTCTCAAAACCCAAAATCATCATCTACTTTAAGATCATGGGTACAATGGAAATATCGAGTTCGTGGTTTGTACAACGATGCCCTCATCATGTGTGGGAGATAGAGAGACAAAGAGAGAAGAGACTAGAGAGAAGAATCTTGAGCTACAGCTTTAAAGTACAACAATCACCTGTGAAATTTTTTGCACCAGCACCAATAAAATTTAGAGCCCGGCTATTCATGGTCCCAAACTTTACATCCTTGCAAGATTCATACAGCCCTTCACCAAAAGCATCATACACATAAAAATCAATGCCACCCACGGTCAAATTGCCTTTAACCTGAAAAGGTAACACGACACCTTAAATAAAATTACTCTCTTCAGCAAAAAGAATGATGTGTCAAGCTCCAAGAAGAATTCCAACAACATCAAAAACACAATACTCAAAGAATAAGCAATAGCAATTTTGCATTTCCTTATTTAAAATTTATAACATTTTATTAGGCGATGAGCAATAGAACTAAGCTGCAAGGCATTGATTTATTGGCTTGTTCGCATTACAAATTCAACACAATAGAATTTTACTTGCTCATGATAATACGAGAACACTAAGATCTCTTTGTAAATCCAACCAAAACAGTAGGAACTGCAAACCTTATCCGTAGAAGTCACGTTAATAAACATGCTCTGATGCGGGGAACAGGTAAGTTCACAGAACAAATTCAGAAAGTTTCTCAAACATGCTGGACAGCCGACCAGAAATGGAATTGCCTGCAAAACATAAATCAAAGACTTAAAAAGCTTCCCAAACATGTGCACATGTACTCAATCTTGTTGCCCGAAAGTCTTCTTACTTGCTGGACTTGTGACCGTAAAGTTTCAAACTGAGCTTCTGAACAGCAAACATTGCCAGTAATTGTAGGGCATAAGCTTTGAATCTTTTGTGAAAGCAAGTCGTCTGGCTGATAAATAAATAAAAAAAAAAAAAAAGAACTTACTGGCATATTCAGGAAATATAGCAAAATGCAGCATCCAAATTATTAAAATTAAAAAGAAAAGAAAACCCAGATACCTTCACAGATGGGGAGCCAAAGGGACAGTTCACGACTTTCCCATCTTCACGTGCACCACAAATATCATACATTGCACAATATTCCTCTGAATGTCTCTCCCTGCAAATCATTTCAAAAACAAATAATTAATTAATTCAATAAAATCCAAGCTATTTTATTTTAATTACATGAAAATAAAATTGAGAGAGAGAGAGAGAGAGATCTTGCCCTGATACTGCATTTCGTGTCTTAAGCGACATTGCATCAGACCTCTCCGCCCTGACTATAGATACTGCATATAGCACCTGCATATACATAAAATTCAAATTCAGTACTAAAACTCGTCAAAAAGTGCAACTCCGTCCTTTAGTTCATAGAAACTGGAGACGCAGCAGAAATGTTAGTCCTCACACACACTAGGAGGACACGAAATGTGAAAATTAAAAGCAGAAAAAATATAAACAAATTAAAGTAATTTTAATTTTCTCAAAAAAACCGGAGGAAAAGAGAGAGAAAAATCCTCATAAAACAAAAATTAAACTCTGAAGTTCTTAAAAAACAGAATCTTCTTCAAACGGAAACGTTTAAGAGGAAGGGAAAAAACCAAGAAAAATGTGAGGAGGGGGGGAAGGAAATAAAAAACAAAGCAAAATCCTCGCCTGAAAGAGAAAAATCGAAAGCAGAAAAAGTTTCATCATCCTGCTTGAGAGCTCCACTGCAACCAGCGCAATGAACTCTGCCTCTAGTTGCAGTGTCTGTGCATGTAGACAGAGAGAGAGAGAAGAGAGTCGTGAATTGATACGTTTGTAAAGGAGAAAAGTGTGTGAGAGAGAGAGTGACAAAAGAGTCAAAAGTTTCGGAATTTATAGTTGTCTGCGGAGGGAGAGTAGCATAGTGGTGGTTCTTTGTTCACTGGGTGCTGGCAACAATCACCTTGCTGAAGGTTCGTTTTTGTATTCTAAGAAAATAAAAATAAATAAATTAATATTATTAAATTATCCTGATGCAATGCATTAAAAATAAATTTAAAAAATAATATTATTTGAATATATAAAATTATTTTAAAAAATAATTGCTATTATATTATCAAAGAAACTCAAAAAAAATATTTATTTTAGCATTTAAAAAATACTTTTGAAGATTTTTTATTTTTTATTTTAAAATTATTTTAATATATTACTAAATAAAAAATATTTTAAAAAATAACTATTTTCCTAAACACAATCACTAGTTAGAAGAAATTAGGTTAGACTGGTATGTGGTTTGTTTTTATCGACGTAAATGCCGCTTCTTTTCTGTTACTTTATGCAGTAAACAACTTTTTTAATATTTTTAAATATATATTTTAATAACGGTGATGGCTTACCAGTTAAATTTTGCCATGTCGCTAAAAAAACCATTATTGATGAATGTTTTTTATTTAGAAATAAACATTTAATATTTAATGTATACAAATAATATGTTTTAATTAATCGTCAATAAATCATTTGTGTATGCTAAATTTTATTTTAAAAATAAAAAAATATTTAAAAGGACTATTCACTAACTAAAAAAATCCAGCGTGATATGGATAATTAATTCAAAATCAAATTAAAAAGACTTTGTATATTATAATCTCTGGCATGTTTAAAAATTTAAACCATCTCCATTAACTCTATCTTCTAGTGACTTTTTATAAGTGTGACTGAAATTATTTTTTAAATTTTTTTCATTTAAAATAAATTTTTAAAAAATTATTTTTGAAAAAAATAATAATAATCTAAAAATATAAATAATAATAATTTAATATAATAAATAAAAATAAAATATTTTTAATTTTTTAAAAAATATATTTGAAATACATCTAGATATCAAGAGCTATAAGTACCGGGGCGTCCTGCGAGTGATATCAAATAAATGAGATAGCAATAGTCTGCCAGGGCGTCACTAAACTATCGACATGGAATTTGGATTCCCTGCCAAAATTTAAATTGACAGGAGATATTTTTTTTAATTTTAATTGGAGGGAGTTTTGTCGTGTCAGAAAAATCTTCACTGGCTTCCGTCTTCCTATCCTCCGTGTTTTGTTTAGTAATTTCGACCGTTCATATGAGGCCGGAGGCGATGGTTGCCGTGTGAACCGAGGCTGATTTTCTGACAGGCGAAAATGTGGTTCGATGGACAGAAAGAGAAGTGCGTGGTTGTCTCTTTGCTGCACTTTCTATATTTCATCCTCCCGACGTGAACCACTTCCAGCTTGAAATTGAGTGCTGGGAAGATAGTGGGTGAAGGGGGCACGTGTCGATTGCCAAACTCAAGAACTCGATAGTGGGATAGATTCCGATCACCACCACGTGTTTATCTCTTACAGACCAGTTGTGGAACGCCTCAACTTCAGACACCTTGGCCACTAGATTTTAGCAATGTTTTGTTTTTTTGATATAAAACGTTGAAAATTAATCGTGTTTACAGAGGATTTTAATGAAACTTAAACTATATTTGATATTTTTGCAATTCAGGGAATTTATCTCTGGAAAATTAATAAAAAAAATTGGACCGGGTCAAGCATGTGCTAGATGGAAATTTATCTTCATTCGACCCCAGTCAAACCTAATTAAAACCAGATTCAAATAATATATACGAACGAGTATTCTATATTCCATATCGAGATTGGTTGGAGCAAAATTTTATTCTAATCTCTTCCATTATAAAATTTGACCCTCGTACTTTGAATCACTATATATTATATGTATAGGTGGAGCTAATAATTAAAAAAAAAAAGACAAGGCAAAAGGTGAGGTTTATAGAAAGTGCTCGAACTCCCATGACGAGATGGTCCCTCAAAATTAAAACTAATGAATCACTTAAAAACTGTTTTTATGAAAAACAAATATTTTTTAAATTATTATTTCAATATATTTTTGAAAAAACAACTTAATCACAAACTCGCATGAGATATCCAGAACTCGTCCATGAACATTGTTAGTTGTGTTATTTTCTTAGACAAATTTTAAACTGTTGTATTTCTCCTAATTTTTTTGATAAGTTTTAACTCGTGCACTTAGTTTTTTCTAATATGCTATTTTTTTATAAATAATAAAAAAAATAAGTTTGTTTTACTTAAAAATATATCAAATTAATATATTTTTTAATAATTTTAATATATTGATGTCTAGAAATAAAAAAAAAATAACTACAAGTAAATTATTTTAATATATTTTATACTGAAAATCATTTTGTATTATAATATTAAACTCAAAATATAAATTGCTTTTCAATTAAAAATATATCAAAATAATATATTTTTCTTTCTTTTAAATATTCATCACATGAATATAAAAGAATATTTAAAAAACAAAAGTTATGTAGCAATAAACAAGTTGTTTGTTTATTTTAGTATTGATTGCCTTTTTAAATTATGTTTATCAAGATATATTAAAAAAAAATATTTTAAGCATATCACATATATATATTTTTTAATAAAGAAAAAAATTACAAAATAAAATAAAAACAATCTGGCTATTACGAGACAAGGCTATCCCGACCAGTCGTGGCTGCTAATAATAAAGACTTGACGTTTCTTGTTCGAGGGGATTGTCTGGTGCAGAAGAAGGGGTTGTCTTGTCATTTGCTCTTTTTCATTTATTTCATTGTCTGTGTTCTAGTCAATGGGTGGGGGTGTTTTTCAGCAACCGTGTGCCCTTCTCCTCGTCGAAACCTTCGGGGTATTTGTGATTGTAATAAGAAAATATTTATGAAAAAATTCTATTTTAAATTAAAAATTTTAATTATTTTAATATAATAATATTAAAAATAATTTTTTAAAAATAAAAAATATTATTTCAATATATTTATAAATAAAAATCATTTTTAAAAATAATTTCAATCACACTCCATCTTCTTTTCTTAAATAGACAACACTATATGTTATTGTGTGTTATTGAAAATGTTTTCAAAATAATTTTTATTTAGGATTATATTAAAATATTATTTTTTAATATTATTATATCAAAACGATTTAAAAGTACAAAAATATTAATTAAATTAACAATAATAAAAAAAGAGCAACTCTCGATTGCTCGCGTTTGCATTTCATCATCGTTTATCATTCTTACGAGTAAGAATCCATGAAGGCAGATATCAAACAACCAAGAGACAAAATCGTGATTTTCAGACAGAGGAGCGAGGTGGTTCGGTTGAGTGTAGTTCAGGTGGTGTTTTTTTTCAGGGGTGTTGTGGTTGCTATAGTGCGCCGGGGAGGGCACAGAGTGAGGTGTAGAAATAGGGGGGGGGGGGACAGTGGGTTTATAGAAGAGGGGATTGGGTGGAAGAACAGAAGAGGAAAGACTGAGAAAGTGGGGTTCATTGATTTGTTTGATCCGTGGTGGCGGTGATGTAAGTGCTTGGGTCACACATGGTGAGCCTACGTGGACAAATTGGTTTGCTTAGAAGCTTCCGAAGAAATCCAAGGGGACGAGTGTTCCGTGATGTAATTAAAGCTAATCCACGTGTTTTCCCACATAATTTAACTTTAAATTAATATAGTATGGTTGTTAATTGCTTTTCCCACCTAATTTAATTTTAAGTTAATTGCTCTCCCGTCAATGAGTTAATGTGTTTGTTGGGAAACAAAGAGGAGGGTGTTTTTTTTATCTTGATCATCACACTTAGCTAAATTGCTTCTGTTTTTTTAATTGTTTCCTTCTGCGTGATAGTGTTATGGCTTTTTTATTCAACTACTGTCATTGTTTTCGAGCCGATATATATATATATATCAAATTTTATAGATAAGAGAATTAGGAAAAACAGTGAAGAGAGCGAAATCAAAATAAATATAAAAATCAAATTAAAAGTTGAAAAATAAAAACAAAATATACAATGATGATAAAAAATTATTATTATTAAATAATATAATAAAAAAATCAACTGTGATATCAGCGGGTGGGATTAATGATGAGAGGGTGAGGGTGAGGGTCCACCAAACAGTGGTTCTAGGGGGGGGCGAGGCGGGGGACAACACACACGCTGGGTGGAGTTTGCGAGCACTTGCCTTGGCTGTTGTTGGCTTTTGATCTGGTTTGATGTGAACTTTTTCACACACTTCTGTCTCTTAAATGTTAAAATACAAAGACCCACTTAAGGTCATGATTGCTACTCATCTGACGTAATCATAGCGGGTGAAGCCCGAGCCACGCCTCGATCATGCAAAACTGCCACACGTTATTCGTATGTATACGTGTGTGTGTGTGTACTGAAACCTCAGATTTTTTATCCTCAATGTACTGGCTCGTTACCCTAAATCTTTTGATTTTTATCAATTTTATTTTAAATATAATCAATGAAGAAGGTATCACATTATCAATCAAGTGCTATGATTTGAAGTGTCGAAACAAAAATCTATTGATTCCTAAGAAAGTCAGTGCCCAGTTATGACAGAGTCTTGGAGTCTATTATAATAGTCGTGTTATTAAAATGTTTTTATCTATAAATATATTAAAATAATATATTTTTTATTTTTTAAAATTTATTTTTGATATCATGAACTAACAAACAAAATAGAGAAAATGCATTGGAGTTTATTTTCATGCATAGAATGTCGTTCAAATTGAAAAACATTTGTGAATTGTCGTCACTCTTGCTGAATGGATGGGATCAAATCGAAAATAATAAATTTGATAAATGGGGAGCTGAGTTGAGGTTGTGCATGGATGTTGTTGTGCGGAGAAGCTTTTGGCTCAAAGTAGATTCTCCATGTGTGTAACGATGGAGCTTTCTCATGAGAAAGTCAAGAGCGTCAAATATCCAGATTCATATTCACATTTCCAGATGACTTTTTGGTGCAAAACCCGACCAATTTAACCTCAGATGCTAGCTAGTAGAATTTGATAAGATCTGGGACCGGCCCCATTTCGTTTCACATCAGTCGTTGCCAAGGCTAGTTATGGCACTGGGACCGGCCCCATTTCGTTTCACATCAGTCGTTGCCAAGGCTAGTTATAGCACTGGGTGTGCGTGTGGTGATTTTAATATTACGGGACTGGTGAGCGGATTTTAGAGCCAATATGTTCTCAGATTTTCTTAGCTTTAAATTCATTATTTAAATATATATATTATAATCACGCTCCAGTGACACGTGACATTGAGTTTTCCTTTTACTTTCAAGGTGGCATTGATTATTGATAGCGATTTGTACTTGGGGATAGTATTGTAGTTGCCCATCCTTTTCTTTCTTTCGACATGTTGCTAGCTCCCTAATCTACCTGATGGCAATACTGGGCTTATCACACTGCACCGTTTTGTCCTTCCCTGCCCAATTACCGTGCTCCGCACAGTATTAAATTATTTAAAAAAATATATATAATTTTAATGATGGATAATAGCATGGTATAATTTATTTATTTTAAAAAAAAATAATGAAAAAACCTTTCAAAACCTATGAATCAGATCATTTGGATCAAAATTTCAGATTGGATAATAATCTCTATATAGGCTTAGTAATATATTTATTTATAAATTATTGTTTATTTAATTAACGATAAAAATAGATTGTCAATTATTAAAAAAACATATAAATGCAAATCCAAATAAATAAAAATAAAAATTGAAGAGTAAAATCATGTTGTTTATTTATCAATAAATATAAAAGATAAATTAAATTAAATTAAATTAATAAATAGACTCTAAATACCAATAAACATGCAATATAAGGACTATATTAAAAAATAAGCAAAGAAGAAAAAAAGGGTCAAAATAAATTAAAATAGATTACTGTCATAACATATCATGCTAAAGGGTACAGAGAAATAATATTTTTTCCATATCTTTTAAATTTAAATATATAAATTTTATTTTTTAAATAAGTTTTAGAAATCATCTAAATCATCCGACTCTTTCTCTTTCAATTCAACCTTTCCTCGAAAAAAAATACGAAACTAGTGGTCTACTTCATATTTCAACATGACCTGGAACCCAATTGCATTGATAATAAATGAAGACGGGTGGGAGGGTGGGCGACTTGTTCTTGCTCCCTTCGAAGAGTAGACATCATGGGAGTCAGAGTTTTCGAAGTGAATTAAATACGCACGCTAATGACCATCGTTTTCAGTAATTGTTTGGGTTTTTAGCCATGAGTGTGCTCCCTTCTATAAGTTCAAGGCTACGATTGTATTCTCGGGTTGTCAGGAGGTAAGATTCCGAGTTCTAACCGCCGGGCAGGAAAGTGGACGGGAAAGGAAAAGAATCTCGGCTTACCATTCCGAGGGAGTTGAAGTTTTTGTGGACTCGTTCTTTCATTATATATGTAGAATTATTCTTATCAAATAAAGATAAATTATCCCTGAAACAGCACGAAGAAAAATCTACGGTGAACTGCAGATTTATAGAAGGGGATTCCCAGACCATCATTACAGAGAAAGGGTGTTTAAAATTAATAGAACTAAAGACTCATTTTAACCTGAAGTTGATCCATTGCTTTGTCACGTAATTGCAAATTAGGGTTTACTAAAATAAGCAATTTGTTTCAATTCACATATTGTTTTTACCGGGATGGTGAACCCCAGTTAATCAAAGTATAACCTGGTCCTTGTCACTTGAAGTGTAACTGGAGCCACTTTGAACTGTATTTAAAGGGGTTAAGTTCTTCAAACCTCGACAGAATTTACGACGACATTAAATCCGATACATGATTTACGCATGTAAGATTATCAACAATGAAGGGTAGCCCAACATAATGTTCATTGGTTGAGAGACTAGGCTCATCCAAGCTTATGTTATTATATTTTATTTATCTTTATTATTGTACTTTAATTTATGTTATTTTTCTAGAGTTTTATTATTTAGTGGGACTTGGACTCAAATTTGATTCAAATCAAGGTTTTACTATTTATATGTAATTTTATTGACATTGCAATTTTAATTTTGATGAATTGAACAAAATATAATCAAATTTGGTTTAATAGCATCGGTTTGGTGAAAGGGTCCACGACAGTCACCGCCCCACTAAGAAAAAAGATTTATAAAGATCCCTTTTATACATACCAGGCATTATAAGAAAACGAGCATGGCTCTGTTAGACAAGAAAAGGCTGGTCAAAAATGGAGAGCACGCCATGCTGGAAACATGAGTGCAATTAACAACTCAGAACAGAAACAAGGGCAAGCTATAAGTTTAACCAAACATCTTCTACATTTACTAGCAAGGTTTTATCTAGGAAATGAGTTTCCCTAGATTATTCTTTCAAAATTTTAAAAAATTAAGAGGTTAGGAGTGCAAGCAAACATCATTAACCATAATCAAGAGTGTCAGCAAACAAAAATCATTGCCCACTTGGCTGGGGCTACCCGTAACTGAAAATGCCTTGACGGGAGCTTGAAAGCAGCACTAGCATGGGGATTTTCATGGGTCAGGCTGTAGGTCCTGATTTATGCTGGCAAGAAATGCCTCTCCATCAGGCACGGTCCACAACGAGGCACTTGTTCCACGATCTTTCAAGCTCAGAAGAATGAATAGGTCAGCCCCGTGGCTACAGAAGCACGAGAACCCCAGCAAAGATGGCCCGTAACTTGTGAGCATAACACTGCCACTTGCAATGACAGTTTCGACGATGATGGGCTGGCATGAACAATAGTTAATCTGTAAAGCTATGCCTAATTATGTCATGTCCACCACGAGAGGCCTTTCATTCTTATCTCGTACTTGGAATTCAGAACTCGTCATCTGAGACTCAGAATTATGGTGCTCTCTGTTTTCCAAGCTTTTTCACGGAGCAAATTAACCTTGTCAGAGTTATTTGGATAAAAGGGTCGGGTTCAAAAAAGATGATAAGTTATTTGGTTTTTATTTCGGTTCGGTTTAAAAAATGAACAAACCGAATTGAATCTCGAGCCGTTTCGGTTGGGTCTAAAGCCCAGTTCAAATAACAAAAATAAAAAAGTAGCAGAAATAAAAAACATAAGGAACTTGGGCCGAGTGAATAAAATTTATACAAGTTGGGACCTCTACAACACAGTTATAAACAGGCATGAGATGGGAGTGTTGCACTACAGAGTCCCATAATAAAAGGGCAAAATTATTCGCGAGTAACGAAATATATGTAATTGCCAGGGCTCACCATCCATTATCTGAACCGTTCAAAGCCGGGGAGAAGGTTCGACCCATTGTAACCAGCGCCACCATGTCTGTGCTGGAATGGAGATCGATGACGGAAACTTTCTTCTTGTCTCTTTGCATAACTTCCATTGGAACGGCTGCTTTTGCTCCTCATGGGCTTCTCCTTCATATCCTTTATCTTTATTAAGGTCTCCGAAACTTCGTCCATGGATGGTCGAATTTTCCGGTCAAATTCCAAACAACGCAGTATCAGTGCAGCTGTTTCCATTGCAGCTTCTAAAGGGTATTGCTCTGCAAGTCTCGGATCCATTATTTTTTTGAGTTTTCTTTTGTCTGAGAGAGAAGGCTTGGCAAACTGTACCAAATTGTGTTGACAGCTCGGCCGATTGGTGTCGAGGGCCATTAGACCCGTCAGCAATTCTAGTAGCACGACACCAAATCCGTACACATCACTCTTGACATACAAGTGACCTGTCGTTTTTTATTTGTTGCAACTGCTCTCCATTAGTACTATTTTTGTCAAATATTTTACCAATAGAATAAATCATAAATTAATCTCTTGTAAAAACGAATTAAATAATCCCCCAAATTTTAAAAACAATCCTTTCCAGTTACTTTTTTAAAGAAAAGAAAAATTAGGAAAGTTGGTTAACAGAAGAAAGGTATTCTTTAAAATAAAAAAAAATGTATACTAAATTAAGTATGAACAAAATTGACAGAGATTTATTATTATTTTCAAATAAAAGAAACTACTTGATTGGTAAAGGAGCAAAAGGAGATACGTGATTTCTTGATCATGTACATCTAGATCTATTGTAGATTAGGTTGCATGATCTATTGTGGATTTTTTTTATATGTTTTTTTTGGTTTTTTAAATTGGAGTATCCGTAGCAATTTACATCCATTACAAATCAGATTTTTTTTTTTTGTTTTTTTTCATTTATATATTTTTTTATTATTTTTTTCCTCATAACCAGGATGTTCAGGTTAATTTATGCGCATAATGATTTTTTTTTCTCATTGATGTTTAAAAAGGTACTTCCCCCTTGCACCTTTTGATTTCCTATTTATGTATACTCAAACCCACTGTGGACTGGGATGCGTAGTCTGCTGTGTTTTTTTTTTCACGGACTTTTTTTTTAAACCTGGGTATCCGTGACAGCTTACGCGCGCCACAACTAATTTTCAGATCTATTTTTTTCCACTTATATATTTTTTTATTTTTTTTCTCATAACCAGATTGTTCAAGTTAGTTTACATGCACAACAATTTTTTTCTTATTGTTGTTTAAAAAAGTACTTTCCCCTTGCATTTTTTTTATAACCGATATTTTTTTGTTTTGTTTTTAAAAGTAATTTTCACTGTTTAGTGTTGTTTGAAAAGGTATTTTCTATTTTTTAACCAGACTTTTTATTTGTTTTTTTAAATCGGGGTATCCATGGTAGTTTATGTGCACCACAACTAATATTTGGATCTATTTTTTTATTAACATGCCTTTTTCCCTTTTCTTTCCACTTATACTCTTTTTTCATAATCGGAATGTTTGGGTTAGTTTACCCGCACCATGATTTTTTTTCTCATTACTATTTAAAAAAGTGTTTTCCCTTTACATTTTTTTTTTTATAACCGGGTTTTGTTTTTTCATAAACAGGGATATTTTTTTATTTTTTATAACCGAGGTGTCCAAGTCAACTTTTTTTTCCTTTTAACCTGGCTTTTTTTATGGTTTTTAACCGAGGTATCCGTAACAGCTTATGTGCACCATGACTAATTTTCTAATCCATTTTTTTATATTTTTTCACTTGTACATTTTTTTTATTTTTTTTATGAACATTGTGTTCGAGTCAGTTTATGCACACCATAATTTTTCTTTCTTATTTTTGTCTAAAAAAGTGATTTCTTTTTTTTAATAAATTGGGCTTCTGTTTTTTTTTATAACGGGGTGTCTTAATTAGCTTGCGCTCACAATGATTAATCTTCGGAGTCTTTTTTTTAAAAAAAAATCTCCCTATTTTTTTCCAATCATACATTTTTTTTTATATAATCAGAGTGTTCAGGCTAGCTTACGAGCACCTTAATTTTTTTTCCCAGGTGTACTTTTTTATCTTTGGATCCATGTTTTTTTATATATTTTTTTTCCTGTTTTTTTCCCACATATACATTGTTTTTTGATAATCGGAGTGTCTAGGACAGTTTATGCACGCCATGAATAATCCCCGCAACCACTGTTTTCTTACATCCTTTTTGTTTCTTTTTCCTATTTATATTTTTTATTTTATAACCGGGGTGTGTGGGTCAGTTTACAGGCACCACGACTATTATTTTATAAAATGGCTAAAGGAGATCACAATTTCAAACCGTAATGACAATTATTTCAACCGTGGTTTTCTCTTTTCATTACTATTTAAAAGAAAAAACTCTTTTTTATATATTTCTTATATAATTCTTATTCGTGTCCATGTTTATATATACATGCTTTTATTTTTTGTTTCTAATTTTTTTATAATTCCACTCTTGTTAATATTTTTTTTAATGATTAAATTTTAATTTCTATTGGTAATCATTTAAAAAATAATATTTGTTATGATTTCTCTTTTTTTTATTCTTCAAGTTAAGTAATTTCTTTAAATATAATAATATTTATTTTTTGTTAATATTGTTACGTATTGATTTTTCTAATTATTACAGATAAAATATTCAAAATATTAGGAATGATTATTTGTAAGTTTTATTTTCTTTTAAATATATCAGAATAATTATATATTTTAATATTTATTTAATATTAAAGCCTTAATATATATAAATGACGTAAGTGTTTTTGATAAAAAAAAAATTAATATCATTGTTCTAAAATATTTTTAATATAATAATATGAAAGTTAAAAAAAAATATGGAATTTTTTTCTCTGACAATAATTATGGTCTTACTAATTTTTATTATTTTCATTGTTATTAAGATTATTTTTTTAATGTTTACATTTTAATTTCTGTTCGTGATCATTTCAAAAATAATATTTTCTATTTTTTTATTCTTCCGTTCAAATAATTTTTTAAAATCTTATAATATTTTTTTAATTTTATATTTTGATATTTATTTAATATAAGCACCTTTTATATATATATATATATATATATATATATATATATGACCTATTTATTATTATTCTAAAATATTTTTAATATAATAATATGAGCAATTAATTTTACAATCTATTTTTTACATAGAAAAAAAGTCATTTATAACATATTTTATCAAAATAATTTTGGCAGTAGCAATATTAAATCACTTTTTAATGGGAAAAAACCCTATTTCTAATAAATTTTATCACTTATAATTTTACTAATTAAATATTAAAATAACAAAATATAATATATATAAAATCATACAATTTCCTACGTAAACTTAGCACATTACGCGGGTAAAATCGCTGGTTTAAAAACTTAAAAAGGGAGTAATTTATAATTTACGATCGATAATGATATTAGGAGGGGGAAAGGGTTAATTACCTGTGGCAAGGTATTCTGGAGCTGCATAACCATACGTGCCCATGATCCTTGTGGTGACGTGGGAGTCGCCATTCAATGGGCCTAATTTTGCCAGCCCAAAGTCTGAAAGTTTAGCGTTGTAGGCCTGGAAATTGAAGGCACAGTGGAAAAAGAAGAGAGTCAAGTCAAGTCAAGATGGTTAGTTGCATGGTGCCTATTTCTGAAAAAATGCATGGAAATTTACCCCATCCAATAAGATGTTAGATGTCTTGAAATCTCGATAGATGATACTCTTTTCAGATGCGTGTAGGAACGCAAGACCTTTAGCAGCTCCAATTGCTATTTTCAGCCTGATTTCCCATGGAAGTGGTTCTGCACCCTCTGCAATAACCAGGGTTTTTCATGTCAATAATTTGCGAAGCTAATTCCGGAAAAAAAAAACACCAATCCCGATATAGAAACTAAAAATATATATTAAAATTCATATATATATATATATCGTGTGCAGAATTCTTGCTTCTGAAGAGGTGCTTTTCCAAGCTTCCCTTCTGCATGTATTCATAGACAAGGAGAAACTGTCCATCTTCCCAGCAGTAACCCAAGAGCCTGACAAGGTTTGGATGATGAAGTTTTCCCAAGAACTTCACCTCGGACTGCAACCACAAACCCAACATAATCAATAAATTTCGAGAAAGAGATATATAGCAGGATAAGGGTACCGTATTAGCTTCGTTATTGTAAGCAATTATTCCCTTTTCTTTTAATTCTCTCTCTTTTTAAATATTATTAAAGAAAAAGTTTAATCAGTGAAGTTTTAGAATAAAATTTATATCATTTTCTAATAAATAGAACATGAAATAATTTATGAATGATTAGGAAACGAAGATCCTTATTAATTCTATCTAAAATCATATCAGAAACCATTGTTTTATTGCATAATATAGTTATATCATGGACGTGGGATACATTAATCTAAATTTTCTGACAAATTAGGGACCCAACTAAAATATAAATTAGCTGGTAACCTAATTGAGAATTGGTGTGTAGATATAAATCATGGATCTAGCAGCTATACGAGTTTTTTCCCGAAAGAATATTTCAATGGATGTTCGATAAACTAAGATAAATCAAAACGAAGACTCGTGTGAGGATATGAGATGTCAGCATGGACGTCATATGAAGATCAATGGAAAGGCAACATGATGTGTGAACGCGGCCAAGTATGAACTTTTCAAAGCAAATAGAGTTAGGGTTTTCGTGCTTGGTCCAGCCAATGGCAGAAAACAGCTTTAGTAAATGGCAGGAGTGCGAAAACGAAAGAAAAAAAAAGGGAGGAGGGGGTACCTGCCACTCCTCCAGGCCTTGAGAGCTCTCTGGGTTTGATTTCTTGACTGCTACAACCATTCCAGCACCGACTTTAGCTGGTGCATAAGTCTTCTCATCGACCCAGCCTTTAAAAACTCTGCCGAATCCACCTTCCCCTAGCACAGTATGAGGTTTAAAATTTCTAGTAGCACTTTTCAACTCCGCTAGAGTGAACAATTTTGGAATCATTGCTGCTTCATCCTTTTCCTTCTTTCCCATACCCGCACGAATCTTGTCATCTTCATTTTGTTTACGTTGGCTGCTGCTGCTGCTCCTGCTCCCGCTCCCCGGTCCATTTTCTTTGCTGCCTGTTGTCTCTGCATTAACATGTACATAATAAAACAAACAAAACTAACAAGAAACCCCCCTTAAATGTCAAAGAATCCAAGAAAAAAAGCAATGATCAATGAGATATTACCTGGAGTAGAAGGCCATGTAGGCGCTGGGCTATTATGGTTAGTGACAGGAGTGGTTCCACAGCAATTTCCCATGTGGATGGAGATTCTTGGTATCGTCTGGATTGGAGCTGCTGCCTGGCCAGCCGGCCTTGTATCTGAAATGATATACTGATCACGCTGGTTCCTCGAAAGGCAGAAGAAAGAGTCAAGAAGTAACAGGGATAGAGAAATCTCTCAGTGATGGTGACCTTGTTGCTGGAATCTGGACTTTTTCTTCTTGGCACTTTCCAATATTTATTTTCTTGTCGCTGCCTCGATGCCCCTCTTATATTTTGCTTACAATATATGCTTAGAACTATGTTTTAGAAATGTTTTTTTTTTTTTTTTTGTAATTTTTTTTTAAAGTAGTGTTGTTTCATATACTATCTATTTATTATTTTATGAATGAACATTACAAAAGATTTTGGGTTGGATGATGAGTAATTCGATTAATATGTATTTTCCGAAAAAAATAAAAGAGAAATGAATTCCATATGATGTACACGAGACGTTTTTGTCAATTTATTCATTTATAATTTAATGGTTTTATCGAAAAAATATATGAAAAATATTTTTTAAAAGTTATAATAATAAATAGATTTTCAGCGACAAAGTCAACGGTACTTGCATCACTCCAACCAATCACCTGTACAGGCAATTGGACCATTACCAAAAGATAAGTCGACACATTAATTTGTTTTGTATTTCGTTAATTCTAAAAGATTTTGTGCAAGCATTTATTTCTGTTATCAGTATCAGATATTGCACGACCTCGTTTTAAAACGATATTATTTTATTTTATTTTATTTTAGAAAACAACATGGATTGATGACTGGCTTGTACGTGAGAAAGAATTCAGTCTTGCACTGGAAACACGAACGACAGGACGAGGGTTGTTTCTTAATTCTTGTCATGATTCACGAACGTGAGAATCGTGTGGACCCGAGAAATAAACGTATTCACATTGTGGCACCCGGATTTAATTAGCATAGAAAATAATCACTTTTATTAATTATTTAACTTGGGCTTGGTTAATATATTAACATAAATAATTAATTATAAAAGAGACAGGAATATGTATGATTAAATAAATAATTTGTCCCTGTGATATTTTCAAAACCTGTATACTTGGAGGGGGGGAGAGAGATCTGTTTAAGAAGAAAAATTGGAACCAGGGTTCCAAAATAAATTTGATTAGAAAATAATAATTGAGTCCCTTAATTATTTCTCGTTCATATTGCAAGTAAATATGGAGATTGAGGGCTCAATTGAGTAACTTGAAAATACATGTATTTCTTGTTTAGTCCATGTATCATGTCCGTGTTAGCAGAAAACTAATTGCCTGTTTGGCACTGTGGCTGTACAGTCATTTTGTCAAAATTTGATTTTTTTTTATTTTAAATGATTTTTTTGTGTGTTTTTAGATCATGTTAATGTGCTGATGTCAAAAATAATTTTTAAAAAATAAAAAAAAAATCATTTTGATGTATTTCTAAACGAAAAGCACTTTCAAAAGCAACCGCAACCACATTCTCAAACACCCCCTAAAACTAACATGTATAGTTTGAAAAATGTTTTTTTTTTAAAAAAAATTGATTTTTTAAAGTTAATTTTTAAAATATTTTTATATTATTTTAATGTGATGGTGTTAAAAATAATTTTAAAAAATAAAAAAACATATTATATTGATGAATTTTTAAATAAAACACTTTAAAAATAAACAAGACCGCGCTATATATTAAAGATATGGGATCCGAGACTTAATGATGCCAACATTTTCCTCCCTCTTTCTTAGCCGGGGAAAAAATGTCTTTCTTCTTGCGTTCATATTTAGGATAAGAAAGTACCATGAACAGTCGTGAATCTAAGATGGTAATATATTCCAACGAGCATTTGTATCGCGATCACCTTCCTGTAGGATTTGAAAAGAAAAACAAAAAGTCAGATCAATCCGATTATAAACTTAGATTGACTTGATGAATTGGTCGGCCCAAACTTGACCCAATTAAAACCCAACCATCATAGAGAATGAAAAAACATTGGTCAAAACCATAGGATCAACCCTTCTGCATCGACAGGTTTAATAAATAGATTTTGTCCAAAGAATGATAATATACCAGAACGTTTCCAAAATCCACATTTGCATGTGTCCTTGGATTTCTGGTAGAGCAGAAGATCCAATGCTAATTCTTTATAAATTAATCATTGCCACAAGAATATGATTCTCGATGATCGGGAGGTCTCCTCAGGGATCACTTGCAAGTTACAGTTAAAATTGTCCATTATAGAGAATGATCTCTGAGCCTAGCACTGCAATGCGATAGTTGTGATACTAGAGACACTCCAGCTCACTGGTTTCCGACAGTTGGAAATGGTGAGTGCCAATGAAGTGGGAATATTTGCCCTGCTTATCAATTGCCGCAGCCTTATGAAGCAAATAACAACAGGCTGTGCTTGGAAAAAAATTCCAGCAAAAGCAAGCATGAAACACAAGCTACTCTCTTAAGACTTGCTAGCCTATATAGGAGAGGTTGTTTAAAGGAAGCGTCGCCCTTTCCTGTGGAGCTAGAGATGCCCGGTAGACCTAAGGAACTGGAGCAAAAATGCTAAGAAATCCAGATTTAAGATCCATACTACATACTTTATTTATGCCCTAATTTAAGTTAATGACACAAAAGGGTGGAAGAGAGAAAGAAAATAAGTGATAGCATAAACATATCTAAGAAAATCCCGAATCCCTTTCAAGAATGCTAAACACAATTCTGATGGCCTGCTGCTTAATGCCATTTGGAAAGAAATCACTTCAATGCAAGTAAAAGCCTCAGAAGGCATGAAGAAAACACGAGTTTATCATGATTTCATAAACAAAAAAATAACTACTCCAAACCCCAAATGTCTGTCTATACATTCATGTTAACAAACATATTTACTCACTGTATTGATGAACATATACATGGTATGAAATGTAACAGGCTTCACCCTCTAAGTTCGATGAGGCACCTGCAAGCACAGAGAAACAGGAGCTGTGACTTCGGCATGAACCAATCTAGCAAGCATCCTTTATGTATAAACCAAACGTAACAAGTGCAGCTAAAAATCGACTCCCTAACATGCACCCAAAAGAATATATGAACCACAAAAATGCTATGTCACAATGAGTTTTGGTTCCGGCAAGGATGGAAACAAATCGGCAGGATTGTGCAAGAAAATGGGAATAGTTCAAGACAATGGGAATTGGTTACTTACAGTGCAGAAATAAAGGGGCTTTAGCTTCTGTTCCGCATCATTTTAAATAGAAGCTCTACTCCTAGAATCTGGTTCTTGAGAAATGGCTTTCCTGTCAGAATATGGCAATGATGGATCGGTACCTCGTACTCGGCCAGTACTGGATTCTGAGAGACGGGTCTGTGAATCCAAATATTCCAGGGCAACAAGTATATCACTAATAAGAGGGCGAAAATTGGCTTCCTCGTTGAGGCACATTGCAGTTATAGCAATCGCATAGTTCAAACAACGACGAGGATAACACCCTTCCAACAGAGGATCAGCCAACTGACAATATTTCTTTTGCTCTCTCAAAAATGGGCGAGACTGCAAAGGAGATTGAGAGGAAAAAGCAGATCAGCACATCATCATTAGTTATAATTATCTGGGGTCTGAAATTTTGCTGAAGAAGGGTAATCAAATTACTCCAAAGAACTATCTATTTGGAAATTATGTTGTGCTTTGGTATTTATCTAGATGGCGATAGAAGGTGCATGAAGTGCTCGCTCATCACAACAAATAATATGATTAAACTCCCAGATAAGCTGATTGCTTGCATGAGCTAATGGAGCTGCAAAAAAATAAATTGGAAAAAAGATCAAGTTTTTAACCCACCCAAGCAACTAAGTTCTGCTCCCCTGGCTTCTTCGAACGATCTATGGCCTTTCTCCCTGTAATTAACTCCAGCAAAACAACACCAAAACTGTAAATATCTGATTTGACAGTCAACTTGCCGCTCATGGCATACTCTGGGGCACAGTAACCATATGTACCCATAACTCTGGTTGAAACATGTGTATTTTCACCAACAGGTCCCAATTTTGCAAGTCCAAAATCTGATAGTTTAGGATTAAAATCATTGTCTAGCAAGATATTTGCTGATTTCAGGTCACGATAAATAACAGGTGGGTCTGCTTTACAGTGTAGGTACTCAAGTCCCCGAGCAGCACCAACAGCAATCTTCATCCTAGTGCTCCAACTTAATGGCTCTTTATCAGGTTCCAGATCTGAGAAACACTTGTAGTATCAATTATCAGATCACATGCCAGCTAAAAATCACGTCTAAATTATCTACTATTCTCCCTTGCCGAAAACACCACATTATATTGAATCATGACCAACAAGAATCAGGGAACATATATCTATCAAGAAAAGGAGAATCATGCAGATAAATGAAATTCCACAAAGTAATCATTCCACGACATAATTCTAGGGGTTATCATGATAGGATTTGACACGCAACAGAACAATTAACACGGCAAACTAGTAATACCAGAATAACTTGCTCAATCTTCTGTTTTAGTTTTACAGCCAAATTTTCAATATAAAGGGATAGATAGTGGGTGGAAAGGTGGGACAGGAAGTTTGGTGCCACCAAAAATAATTGTAATGGAGCATATGACATGAAAATAAATCACAAACTAAACAAATGTAGACCCTTGGATAAGAGATTAAATGAAGTTAAAAAATCTGTGTGGGATGCTAAAGCAATTTACCAAAAAGATGATCTTCCAAGCTACCCATCGGCATGTACTCATAAACCAACAGTCTCTGATCACCAGAAGTACAGTAACCAATCAAGGTAACAAGATTGGAATGGTGTAACAGACTCAACATAAGAACCTCCACGATAAATTCTTGATGCCCCTGAAGACCGTCCTGATTAAGTTGTTTCACCGCGACAATCTAATCATCAAAAACCAAACCACAGAACTATAATAAACAACCGATACACAACACAAAAAGAAACCTACATTCATAAATTAATTGACACAATCAACATAAATTTCTTGCCTTTTAACGGCCACTTACCTCTCCTGTTTCTAACCTGCCTTTATAAACCCTGCCAAAACCTCCTTCACCAATCAAATTAATCTCCCTAAAATTTCTTGTTGCTGCTGCTAGCTCACGAAATGTGAAACTACGAGCCCCTTCATCAGCACCCTGACCCTTCCCATTTTCTGCACCCCCTTATAAAAATTAAAAAACCAAACAACGGATTAAAAACAAAACACGGCTTATAAAACCCAAATCACATCCTAAAAGAGTTCGGAATCCGACAATCACCATTTACATTAAACTTCGCTGTCTGGCTACCTACGAACTCTACACATTTTATTCACCAAAAAAAAAAACACAAGAAAACGTAAACAAAACCAAGAACAAATGGGAGATCAAGGAAAAACCTGAATACCCAGAAGAATATCGAGAACTAGATCTTGGGGCGTGCTCAATGTCGATCTTAATATCCTTTCGATGTGGGTTAATGCAAGAAAAGCAGCTCATCCTCCTTACTCAACAAAACACACGCCCTCACGCAGAGGAGATAATAGTTAAAATTATTTCCTTGTTCTTATTATGTTTCTAGATAACAGAAACCAAACAACATTATCGGGGGGGAAACCCTCTGTTACAAAGACAAGGCACGAACAAGTCCCGTTCTTTCTCTCCTCCTCCTCCTCCTCCTCCTCCTAGACAGGAGAGAAAAAACAACGAACCCTGAATGCCAGTGCTGTCTGCGTCTCTTAAGATCCTAAATTTCAGAAAAACATTTGTGAAAAATGAGATCTTTAGAGGGCAAATTTGAGAAACTCTCGTGAACTTCTAAAATTAGTAATGCTAGTCGAGGAAAAGCAAATAGAGGAACATATAAAGCGGCAGATTTAACGGCAGGTAATAATAATAAATTGTTAATTTTGTTGTGTTGTCACTGGTGCTATTGCTAGTGATAAATTTTACAACTAAATTTTATTGCAAAATAATTTCAAAATCATGCTTTCTATTGGATGGTGTAATCATAGTAATATTTTTTAAGAAAATGATAAAAATATATTTTAAAAACTATAAAATGAATGATTTTGAAATGAATTTATATATTTTCAAATAAAAAAAATATTTTTTATTTTCACTATATTTATTTATATTTTCTATAGCAAGACAAATAGCAAATGTCATCCAAGATATGATAACAATGGAATGGTTGCATCGGCTCGTGCTTGTTAGGATGCGATGTGGGGCTTTTTTTTTAATTTATTATTTCCTTTTTTTGTTTTGTTTTATTGAATAAAGTACATCGACGACAGTCGCTCTCCATGCTTCTTCACACACCACTGGATTTTTCATATTTATCTCTATTTCTCTTCCCGCATTTAAACGTTCCGGTTTGGTTATGCCGTTGCTTTTACGCTTTTGACCTTGCTGCCCCTCTCTATCTTCTATTTTGACACTGAGCTGTCAACTCTGTCGCTTCAAATCTTTCTGATTATACGCGTTAAGCACTTTTTGTTTAAGCTCGAAATCACGGCCTCCATTTCTCACATCTAGCCAAATCGACCCCCTGTTTTTTAATCCTTGCCAAACCAGCCTCTTCACGCCTGGTTGAAGCTAATCTTTGACCCTCCATTGGGTTGTTTTGTGACACGTGGCATTCATCTTGCTGCTTAGGTAGTATCATAGTTTAAGAAGAGGATCGGGTCAACTTTGATCGGATAAAAAGAGGTTGGACTTTTCTAATCGAAACGGATGGTCTAGCTTAGCCAGATATCAAAAGTAGAGGGATTAAATGGGATTTATGGCCCTTTTTGTCTGGCCGAGATGCCCTTGTTCCCGTGTTATAAGGTTGTCTCCATCTAATCTTCTTTGGTTTCTCCTGTTTGTCATGTGCAGGACAAAATCACTAAGAAATTTGCGTGTAATCTATCACCATGAAAAGTTAACCTAAATCAAACCATATGATTGTCTTGCAATCCTTGGATGTCAAATTTGTTTGGTAAGAGAGAGACGAGATGTGATGTCAGGCACAAAGAGTATCGATGAAGAGAAAACCAGACAATAATTGGCAAGCTCCTGTTGAGTCTAGCATCTATTAATGGCATCTCTAGGACAATGACTCTTTGAAGCTCGTAGATTTTCCACAACAAAGACTTCTTCTATGCGTGGACATGGAGAGTTCTTGAGAAAAACATGCTTTCGGCAAGAAAATTGTCGTGAAAACTGGCTACAACTAGCAGATCATCGAGTTAGTATTTTCAAAATAATATCTATTTTTAAATTAATTGAAGAAGAAGAAGAAGAAGAAGAACAGTTGCGCTATACAATATCCGCTTAAATGCGCGGGGTTTATATTTTATATCTGGGAAAGTGCTTTGTTTCTGGGGATAGGAGTGAAAAGCTGGCTGGGACGGGGACCAATCTACTGTATCCGGCAGGACGCCTGCCTTGGATTGACCGATTAACTTTTCGGTCGGCTAATGATTAATTCTCTGAAAGTTAGTTTGATTTTACCTTTTATCCTTTTGACCATCCTCCTCGGACACACACAAAGAGGCGCCTCGTTCCTTTCGGTGCCACCTCTACAAAAGTAAAACGAACAAACCCCCACTGCTTTATTTATTTATTGAATCTTGCCGGGGAATTAGTTACAAATATTATATATCTTATAATAATAAAATTTCATTCTAAAATCGATAACATTTCTCCAGGCATACTATTAATATACAATATTGGAAGTGTTTTTAATTATATATTATTATTTATCTTTTTTTCCCTTCTTGTCCTCGACTAAATCACCATCAAGTGAAAAAACTAACTCGAGCCTCTTGAAAGAAAAAAAAGGTGGCCCATATCACTGCGATGGCTCATGACCAGCTGACTAGCAGGGGTCCAGTATTTATCTAGAGTTAATGCTGATCACATACCATCCTCAGAAGGACCACATTGAAAATGATTCTTCACTGTATAGCCTTGGCCACGAGTAGGACAAGGTTGTAGCAGCCCATCGCGTTATCCCAGTCACTGTAGACCCAGCTTGTGTTTACATGCCCTGCCCGTTGCAGAGAGGTTCAATTTACCCAGGACCCACTTAAGATGTTTAGTTGCTTTTTATTTCCTTAAATTTAATATTACCATATTAATAAATATTTTGTCCAGATCAAGCTGTCAAAGCATGAACCTTTAGCCCGAACTGGTCTCGTAACTTCGGTGAGAATTGATGTCTTGTCTCTTATTAAAAACATATATATTTCTGTCAAAGCATAGATTTTTCTCTTTTTAAAAAAAAAAAAAAAAACAGAGAGAGAGAGGGGTGATATATTATTGTTTATACCCTTCAACATAAAAAAATATTTTCAAAAATAATTATTTTTTAAGTATCTTTTAAAAAAAGAGAAAAATATAGTAGAGTGGTTTCTTAACCATTGTCAAGCTTAAGTATTTGTTTGTAGGTGTAGTAGAAGTTGTTTTTTTATTCAAAAATATATTAAAATAATATTTTTTTTATTTATAAAAATTATTTTTGATATAGTATATGAAAATGATCTAAAAATATTAATTTTTTTAATATAAAACAAAAAAAATTATTTATTTTTTAAAATATAATACCAAACACACAGTGGAACTTGTATCTTTCAAAAGTGGACACCAGCCTAGTAGCCTTTGACAGAAGCAGGTCCAAAACAGAGAATCTGGGCCTGAAGTGCAAGAGAGCAGGAAACATGGAAACAACAAAGTAAGACTTAAAACCCTCGCCCATTGACACGTATAACGAGGGCCCATTAACAGCTCGTTACAAAAATGAATGATGTTCATGTACCCTTCGCAGAATGGCAAGTATTAACGTCGATATATCCAATGAAATTAATAAGAGGCTTGCCATTCTGGGAAGAATATCGACGCTCGCACGATCCAATTCAGAATGTTCTCCTGCTTTTTCATCCTAATCTGTAGATTATGATCAGAATATGCGAGTTAAAGTTGGATTTAGGTGATGGCTTTTGAAGCAATTAAAGGATGGGGTGCGAGAATATAAATGTCGGCTTCTTGCACAGCCAAGTGATCATACCATTGACTCTTTGTGTCTTAAACTTTTAAGCAAAAACAAAAGATATAATAGTAAAACAACATGTGTGTGAATCATGACTCTATTTTTACAAATAATAATAATAATAATGAAGGCAAGTGCTCGGCATTGTTTAGGAAGGCCTTTCTAGTCCACAACAATAAGCGGGTTAAAAAATATGTTTAGAATTGTGATAAATATTTTGGTATTTAAATAATTATTTTTAATATTAACAAATCAAAACAACCCAAAAATATTATGATTTTTTTAAAAATAAATCATTTTTTTCCTTAAAAAAAAGTGTTTAAACAACAAAAAGAAACATCTAATCGTTTTTATATTCGATTGATTTTGAGCAAACAATCTGGGATTAATCCATATTCATCTCAAAAATGCATACTGTTGATATCATTTTAGAATAAATATAAAAAATAAAAAGTTAACAATTGGCTATCGAAAATTTTTAAAATAAAATAAAATTGTTTTAAAAAATTATGATGGCGACCGTTTAAAAAAACAAATTCGTCTCGGTCAACCCATTTGTGTCATGGTAAATGTCATTAGAGCAATAGAAGCTTGGATATTTTCTTATTTTTTTAGAATTAAGCTTCAAGTATTCTAGGAATGGGTCCAGGAAAGCTCTATTAAGGGGCAATTGAGAAGATATATGGAAATTTAAAAATAAATAAATAAAATTTTACCGTTAAACATCACCGAGACAGCACCGTACCCTGCAAAAATTCAACCCTGACGATGCATGGTGGGGGCTCAATTGAGATAATATTTTGTTCAGGGGCAATTTGAGAATCAATATATAGCTGCGAGGACCAATTTGAAAAATGAATTTTTATGGATCTTCAGGATGTCAAGTACCAAAATTTGACGAGTTTCGGGGACAAACTGCTACAGAAGAGAAGAATTGACAGCAACCTTTTTACACAAACACACACTGAATCAAGGTGGTGGCAAAACTTTGAAAAGCTAGACCCAGAAAGGAAAGGAAAGCCTTTCATCTAGAGTAAGAACTCCACTGTTACGTCCACAACTACCTGAAATAGCACATCAATGCTGTCATTTTCAATGAGAATATCTTGAAAATATCTAGAAATTAAGAGTTCAACTGTTCCATACTAGTATAAAACTGTGGTTTAAACCTAAAAAAAATGATACATTAATCTGTACAGAATTCCTCCCCTACGCAATTTGATGTTATGAATCATTCCAGTAAAGTTTTGCAAGCCAGCCTTGGTTAAAAGATGACTTCTCACTTCACCAATTTTTTATTCTGTTTTTTTTTCTGGAAAATGTTCAAGCCTAGTACTACATTACCCACTCGGTCTGATTAGAAGGAAAATGATCCAATCCAATCCACCTCAGAGCTGCAATGCTAAATCTGGTTGCCGTGGTGAACCAATGGGCACGCTAGAAGTAGGTGAACCAGGTGCCAAGAATCCAACATTCAGATCTGGTGGCAATGGAACAGTACCTTGTTGCTGATATGGTAAAAATCCCTGCCAAGATGATTTGCCACCAAACCCCACATTGCCAAATGTACGAGATTCAGAGCTGGAGCCTACAGCTGGAGAAATTCCAGGCTGCAATAATCCACTTGAAGTTTCTGACAGAATAGCTTTATTTGAATTATAATCATTCCCAGGCACTGAAACGAAGGCGCTGTTGCTAGTTGGAACCACACCAAACATATGGGAAGGCACTGCAGTCTGCTCCAAATTGAACTTTCCTGTAGGTGCCGCAGTTCGTGCCATCCCTGGTTGGGGTGAAGATTTATATCCAAATCCTCCACTGAAACCATTCATATCAGGATGAATTACTGGTTTCTGCTGGATCTGGAAAGAAGGCACAGGTTTCATCCCGCCTGCACCACAGTTCATTGTAGCTAACTCATTTTGAGGATTTAACCCGCCAACAGTTTCTACCACATCTTCTCTATTCCATGCTGCCTCTCTACTTGAAGAAGTAGCAGGTTGAAATCTGCTTAAATGGTTATCAGATACAAGGTTGTTTAAAATCTTTTGCTTCTCCATTGCTTTATTTTCTCCTACCCACCCAGGGCCAAACTCAACTCCTGTTGGCAAAACGCTTTCAATTTTCTTCGATGCGATTCTCCAAACAACAGGGCCGAGATCTGCTGCAAATCGTGCCAGACTTCTTGCATAACCATGCTCAGAACTTAAACCTACCTGATGCATAGACAAAACCATCAATTGCATATAAACAGAAAAGTGGGAAAAAAACAAGACACGGGCAGGTAGCTGGATAAGTCCGGGTTGAGATTGAAGCAAACAACAGTATGGGCAAAGGCCACATGCAGCAGGGTGTGTTCATTCCTAAACAAATGGCTGTGAAAAGGTTTGTTAAGCCATATTGTCAGAGACCAACAGATGTCAAATCAGCTTTCCATCTGGGAAAACCAAAACAAAGTACTACAAGTTTCTTTGCACGTACCACCACTAGTTGCTTCAATTCTCCTTCAAAGGTCGATAAGATGGATGGCTCATGGGAGCCCAATGGATGCTTATAGGTGTCACGCTTGTTCTCATCTAGCACGAATGGTTTCTTTCCATACTTCATCACGGCCTTTACAACAGAAGCTGCAACATGGGTAAATACCTTAATAGCTATTGGAAAGAGACAGACAATTCAAATTGGCATGCAATCTGATGGAATATAAAGCAAGAAGCAGAGTCGAGCAGTCCCATACCTGGAAATTCATGTTCCCATTCAGATAACCAGGTAGAATAATTCTCATTGCTGTAAGAGGCTCGGACAAATGCATCACCGGGCTGGTACTTGTATGAAGAGCTTTTCCTGAGATTGTAACTATTGGACATGTTATTATGATCTCCTCCGGTGGCGAGAGTTGCATCAGAGGAAACTTCAGGACCAACACGGTCAATTGGAGACCTCTCAAGTGCCTTTTTCAGCTTGCCTAGGGCTGGTGGCCTCCCTCTCCTCACAACCTTGGGTTGTGGTTCACTATCATCACTATCTTGCCTAAGATTCTCGAAGTCCTTCTTTGCAAGCTCTTGCATGGCCTTTGCCTAAGTAAAGAATGATGGCTTCAAAAATAACTCCAGCGGAACTATATAGAATTATTGCACAATTGAGAAGAAGCCAAACCTGTCGGTAGTAAATAGTATCGGATGGGTTGTACTGCATTGCGTTTGAGCATATCAAAAGAACATCTTTCTGCACAAAAGAATTGTTACAAGTTTCAAATGCCAGTGAGATTGACATCAAACATAATTTCCACAACAAGCATGCTGAGAGGGCCTGAAATTGACTTCAAGGCAAACAGCTAGCTGGCAGGTAAGTAAAATATGTCCTTTCTTTTATATCCATCCTCATGCAGTTTCATTTTGTCCACGGTAGTTTCATAATCTATCATCTTTTGCCTCTTGGTAATTGCTAGCTAGGAAGCGATAAATACAAAAGTACCAAACTGGTCTTTGTAGGTTACAAAGAATGAGACAGGCAGTCTGGGCATATCACATGGAATATTTAAACACCGAAATTAACTATTCAAGGGAAAATCAAAAACTTTTTCCTTCGTAAATGGCAACTAGAAATCAAATAAATGCAACTAAAAGCCTTCAAGGGTAGGGTGTTGATGTAAAAGCTCTTATTGCAATTAACAAAATTACAAGCACAGATACTTTTGACGATCAAAAACGAGCTTCAAGGATACAATGTTCTAAGGAATAGAATTCATTGCTGTCTTTATCCAGTTAGATTCCAGCCCAGTGCATTGGTAGTTTCAGAATCAAACATATCTTACTTACAGCATCCATTTTCTATTCAAGCAAATATCCTTCCAGTTTAAGTACGAATTTGCTGCCAGGTTCCAAACATATCATAAGATCTAAAAAACCCCAGGATTAAGAAAAGTTGAAGCAACCAAGTAAATCTTCAGATTGTCTATCCCCAATGCAAAGACTCAAATGTCATTGATGCAACTCCACTAACAGAAAGTTACATGCAAATCCAAGTTAGCAAAGAATATAATCTTAAACCAACCTCAAATTGTTCCATGTAGGCATAGGCTCCCTCATCTAACTTTTTCCTCACTGTAGAAAAATCCATGGGATGCTCAACGATGTCAAAGTAATCAGGAAGCTGTAACAAAATCAAATCAGAACCAGCTAATATTCAATTAACTTTCAAACAAACACAACACTGCAAAGTAAAACAAAATGCACCTCTTCTGGATCCACTGGCTCAGAGAAAACCCCATAAGTGTCCTTCCTGCAATCAATAAATTAAAACCAAACCAATTAAAACCCAATTGAAAGCAACTAGTTAACTCAGCAATTGAAAGACGAAGACTACAAAAAGAAAAGTAAAAATCTAAGCAGCTAAAACAAAGACCCACTTTTGAAGTCTGTCAAGAATGAAGACCAGCAACTTTTTATCTGGCAAAGGTGTAGTGGGACCAGGCTCCACAGATGACCCTGCACACACACACAAACATGTACATACATACACACGCACGCACATATTTATATATGACAAAGTTTTAATTAATTACTTCCCAGCACACTTTTTAAATAACTCCCAGAAAACCCTTTTCATCAAATTTTGAGTTTGAATTGATACCATGAATAGTGTCTGTCCCTTTCAGAACCTTTTCACCCTGCAAGAAAAAATAATTTCATTTCAATACAAACTACACCCAAAATCAGTGATATAAACTATTATTGAAGAAACAATCAAGGAAAGTCACTAAAAGGCAGAGGAAGTACAGAAAATTAAAGCTTAAAATTATTATAGAAAAGACAAATTAAGCTTTTCAGGCCACTAGGACTTTGCTTCTATAATGTTGGGGAGACAACAGAAGATTAAATACAACAAACAGATAAATAATAAAATATTTATGGTAAATATTCGCATTTCGCAGATAAATAAAATAAATAAATAAATAAAACAGAAGCCTTAAACCACCAGTACCAAGATTTCCAAGAAATAAAATACTAGAAATATATAAATCTTTTAGTAAATCAGATTCCTGGAAAACATGACCGAGTCAACACAACAGCTCACTCCGATCCAACTTGCCCAAGCAGCGAATAACGCGCGAAATCCAAAAGGGTATCATTCAAAATCTCTTTGAATGGAAAACAAAAAAAAAAAACACTGGAAAAAAAAAATATATGTTTTATTTTATAATAAAATGAAAAATTAAATTAAATTCTCGGTGAGAAAATCACCAAATCATCAGATCCAAGACGGACGGCGCTGATCTTGCGCCTTCTAATTCCTTCCTCTTGATTACCGCCACCAGCATTCGAATCAGAGCCCTGAAAACTCGAAGGGCTCAGCGAATTGGAATTCTGATTGTTATTTTTCTGAGAATTCAATCCGCGCAAGAGCTTATGCTTCTTCTCTTTACGCTCGTCGTCTTCGTCGTCGTCTTCATCGTCATCTCCGTCAATCCACTCCGGTGCATAGGAATTGGAGCTCCGGCGACTGGATCGACGGTTAGGGAGGGCAGAATTGGAATTGAGAGAATTAGGGTTTTTAAGAGAAACAGGGGTTGTTTGCTGTAACTGCTGTTGTTTGAGGGAGCGTTTTTGAAGCTCTAGAAGAGAAGGACGTCCCTTTTTCTTCTTCTTCTTCATTGTTGGGTCTGCTACCTCACCCATTCTTCCTCTTGCTTCTCTCCCTATCTTTCTCTCTCTCCAAACAGGCGTTTTTTTTTCTGTTTTTTTTTTCTTTTGATGAGAAGTAATTTTTAGCGTGTGGGAGTTGTTGGTACGTGTGAAACGTACGAACGCCGAAGAAGAGATTCACACGTGATGTGGAGGGCGAGAGACACATGATTGCGTGGAGTTTGGTGCTCCTTTTAGGTACAGCTATGGAGAATGTTTTAAATATAAGGATATTTATGTTATTAATATTTCTACAAAATTGAGTTTGTTTTAAAAATAATTCATAAATTTTATTTTTATACGAAACTAATAATACTTATAAAATAAATAAATTCAAAAATACGGGTAAAATTGTCTAAAAAGGTTATGTAAAGCATGTATTTATCTAGATACCATGTGACTTTTTTTATATAGAATAGACAGAAATAAAAGAAAAAATATGCCGATTAGAAATATTAAATAAATAATCTTTTTAATGAATTTATGTAATTTTACAGTGAGAAATATACAGGAGAGACATGTTCCTGTACTTTAAATATAGTTTTAAAATAATATTTTGAAGTTTTACAATATAAAATAGACATGCTGTTCTTCTTTGTTCAATAATAATAAAAAATTACATTTATAATAAAATCATTGTATTTGTATGATATAAACAACTTAACATACTCAAAAACCACCATAGCATCCAATAAAAATACCATTAAACTTAAAAAAAATCAAAACATTGTTTTTTTATTAATAAAAATGTTAAAACTACAACATGTTAGATTGATTTTCATTCGCACAAGTTAACATTAATCGAGTAATGATGATAACTTTGTAAAAAACAAATATCACAACAATTAATGATAATTGAAAGAGGACTAACATGAAAGTCAACGTGCATGAAAGTGGTAAACTCACTATTTAAAATTGTACTAATTGACCTAGATGAATTTTATAAGCTTGAACTAATATTTTAAATTCACATCTCATTAAATTTAAAACTCATGTTTAATTAAAAAATCTATCTATCTATCAATCATTTTAATGTCATGTGGTAAGATTACAAAACTAATCAAGGCAAAACAAAAACAAAAAAGAATAAGTATCAAATATAGTAGAGCAAGAGGTAAAAGGATAAAATTGAAAAAAAAATTCTAAAAAAAAGATAAAGAACAGACATGACAACAAAAAAACATGATGCGATCGAAAATAAAATAAAATTTGAGGAATGAATTAAAACAAAACATATAAATACATATAAAAAAGGATAAAATCAAAAGAAGAAAATCTTTAAGGGCTTATATGAAAATTTAGAAGGCCAACTATAAATTTTCACAAGGAAAAGAAGAAGAAGACATTGGCGATGTATTGAAGTTCTAGTGAGCACACGTGTTATCTAGAGAAAAAATGATGTCAAAACGAATCAAGATTTAGATGACTGTATACAACCGCACGCATCACCCGGAAACATGGACTGGATGACTATATATGTTTTTCTTTTGAACAAACCATCTTACCCACGTGATGATTACATGAACAATCACTTTGAAAATATGAATTGGCCCTCGGGTCAATATTTTAAACCTAGATGTAATAAGATGTTTACACCACGGTGAAAAACATGGCTAATCAATCACTTGTTTTTAAGGGTGGCAATGACATTCTAAACAAGCAAAAGAATAATGAAAAAACCATGACACCATTCAAAAATAACAAATGTCCCAAAAAAAAAGAGGGTGTTTTGCCTTAAAAAAGAGTTAAGTGAGGATGTTTTCAAAGGTACAACCATCAATTCAACATTTGCAATCCACAATACCTAAGGGCATATGCATGATGATCTCTCCACATTACCTTAAGCTAGATGACATCAATATTCAACCGTAAAAAAAAAAATGTAATAATAGATATAAATTATTATAGATTATAATAGTAAAATTATTATTTTGTATTTTTATTATATAATGAAATAATTATTTTACTCTCAGACAAGACAAAACACAAGAGTTGTATACGGGAGTGTTTTGGGATTTTCATATTTTTAAAAACATATAAATACATATATGCTTCATATAAGATAAAATAAAAGAGTTAGCCACATGGTATTTCGGTAATTTACAAATTTATTATTATTATATTTTGTCGAATACAAGGGGCACGACTATTCGACCCCACTCATCCTTTGGTCGGTGTGTGCAGCATCTCACGACTGTGAAAAATATCTATCCAACATCTCTATGGATGCGCCACCATGTCCTTTTCCCGATGTTATGACGCTTGTTGTCAAACGATGGATGATGAAAATTGTTGACTAAACTTTCCTCCTTTTTCTCTCCCCTGCATGATAGATTACAGGGCAAACCCTTTTGTTTATAGTTTGTTCATTCCAATCCATTATCTTTAAACTTTTTTGTTTAATCCTCGTTTATGTTGTATAAGTTGCGTTTTGTTTTAATTATATTGTTCACTTGAAGAATACAATTGAATTTGATTATATATTTTGGTTTCATTAAAGTTCTTAATCTTTTAATTTTAGAATTGATTTGAAATCCCTTAATATTTATAATATAAAAATTTGAATTGTTTTCAATTTTTGTTATCCAATTGAAACTAATCATCTATTTTATGTTTTTATCAATCCTTATACCTTGACTTTTTGATTTTATTTTAATTTCTTTATTTTTTTATATATTTCTAAAATAGCTCGTATTTTTGTCCATGATTATATGCACATGCTCTTAGTTATTGTATTTAATTTTTATTATTTTTCTATTTTGTCAAAGTTGTATTTTTTAATTTAATTTTTAAATTTTAATTTGTATTGATGATCATTTAAAAATTGATATTTTTTTTATTTCTTTCCTTTGTTTTTTTTTTTTTATTCTTCAAGACAAATGAATTTTTTAAGCTAATACTATTTATTTTTGTTTTGTCAATTTTTTTTAAATGAATTTTTAAAATTTTTTATATATGATATTTTAGATATATAATCACATAAATAAAAAATATATGAAGTTACATACAAATAAAATATGTAAAAAAATTAAGTCAAATTATCTACAATTAAAAAAACACACTAACGACTTGCCCTACATATCGCCGTAGTTAGAACCACATTTTTTTAACATATAAAAAAATATTAATAATCTTAGATTTTTTTAATAATGTTGTACATATGAGAGAAAAAATCAATCCATAAACTTTTTGATTATTATATATATATATATATATATATATATATATATATATATTCATTTTATTATGAATAAAACATCTAATTCAATGATAACATTATTTTTAAGATTTTTTTCTTTGAAAATATATTTAAAAAATATATATATTTTTAAATCAAATCAATTTAATCTTAATGTCCTGAGATACATATATATATATATATATATATATATATATATATATATATATATTCATTTTATTATGAATAAAACATTTAATTCAATAATAACATTATTTTTAAGATTTTTTTCTTTAAAAATATATGAGACTATATTCATGTTTGAAAATATATTTAAAAAATATATATTTTTTTAAATCAAATCAATTTAATCTTAATGTCCTGAGATACTTTTAAATTTAATGTAATACTATGAAAAATAAATTTTAAAATATAAAAATTAGAAGGGTATAAAATAGCATGTTAGGAGCTGAAAATGATATTTTAAACAGAACAACGTGCCATTTTTTTTTTTTTTTTTATCAATGATATTAAAATTGATATAGACAAAACATAATAAAAATATATTACTAAAACTTTTTTTTTTTTTATTTTCAATCACACACAAATATCACATTCTAATAAATTACACTCCTAGCAATTATATTTCAAGAGCACTTCCAGGAACTTGTATGCCAAACACCCTTTAACGAAGCCTCATTTATACTCGAAAGGGATAACATTGAATTATTTTTTTTTTAAAATATTTTTCGTGTGGGAGAAAAAAGCACGAAACAAAGACATCAGACAAATAACAAAAGCAGGCCACCAACCATCCACCTTCACTTTCAGCTCCAAGTACAAACACCATTGATGATCAAAAAGTACAGATATTGTCACCACTATGAAGATTTCATAAATTGATTTTCAAACCATCAAAATTCACTCTGCGATAATCACAGATTCCAGATAATTTCAACCCAGAACTTATAGTTTCAAAAGGGAAGAACAAAACCATAAATTCCCCTGCATCATAGCTCATTAGTTGAAATTAAGCAGGTCCCCTCACAGCAATTATTCTACAAATTAAAAAGATTCTAACCTGGAAAATCACATCAGGTTAACAAAGTATCCCTTTATCAGCCATTGTTCTTGTCATAGAAAATATTTTCTTGGAGAAATCACAATAGCCCTTCTCCTTCAGGACTTCAGGTTTGCATTTATTCACTTAACTTTTCCATAAAGAGATAAACAGGGACATGAGCATTAGCGATGAACTTGTCAGCAAATGAACTTACCTGTAAGTCCAGAGATCAAGTGTGAGACATAACTTGCCCTGTCTTAGCGCTATCATAAGCTAATATTATGATAACTAAAATGCATCGACCCAGAATGAAAATTCAGTAGCTGCAAGCAAGTCATTGTTTTCTTGTAGCAGTCACAACAATTCAATTAAGATGCCACGAAATCCGTGAAAACCCTAATTGCTGGATGCATTTCTTTCAAGCAAATAGAAACCCTAATTGGATGCGGCGTTGAGAGATTGAATGGGTGAGAAGGGATAAAAGGAGAAACAGGAATACTAAAACGAGTATACTATATAGAGGAATAATAGCATCGTACCTGCATTGCACTCCTCGTGAAAAGGAGGAAGGCGCGTGCTGGAACTGGATTGCTTCCTCGCAGCCAATCCAGAGAGAGACACGAGCGGAAACTATCGCGTGAGGCCGGCTCCGGATTTCCTTCCACCGGTCCATCATCCTGGATGGCTTTTGGGTCCCGTAAGATTTTTTTATATTATAGAGTAAGAATTCGTTTACTTCAAGTTTTTTTTTTAATTTCTATTTCTATTATATTATTTTTAATTTTGTCATTTAAATTAATTTTGTTCGACTTTAAGATTTCTATTCCTCCTGTTTTATTCGTATGTGGTTATTCAATGTCATAAGTTAGTCAGGTTCATTCAAATTATTATTATTTAAATATTTTTTATATTAAAACTGTTATAAAAAATAAATAATTACCATATTTAATTCGACTCAGACGGAAAAAATAGTAATGAGAATAAGAAAATTCTAAGCTGGGCCGTGGGCCAGATCAATTCAGTAATCAAAGCTGATAAACGGGCCGGCTCATTTCAGCAATCAAAGCAGGGCCTGAGATCCCTGGAATCCAAGCAACCTTGCATTATCACAAATCACCACTTATGTGAGAGCAAAGAAGCACAAAGAGAAGCACAAAGAGAAAGGCAAATATCAAAAGGGTAAGGCGTCTAAAGCTTAAGACCCACGCAACCAATAGATTAAAAGCGCAAAGATCGATGACGTGTCATAAATTTCCAAATCCCGCCTAAACCCCTCCACCTCTCTAATTTCATTTCACCCGCAATTGAATTTCAATTTCCTTCACTACGCTTAATATCTCCGCCTCTCCCTCAGCTATCTTCTCATTCTCACGCCCAATATCCTCTCCCTTCCTCTCCTTTCCAAACCCTAACCCACAACACCGGTAAGTCTCCGATTTTTAACGGATTCTCACCCTTTGATCGGTTCTCGTTGATTTAGTTCGTGTTTTGATCTGATCTGGTGTTAAAACTGCAGGTCTCGGCATGAAAGGAGGTAGATCAAAGTCAGATACCAAGAGCGCCAAGTAAGTTTCTCAAATCTCGTTTTCTCTATTTTTCTTCAATTGTCACGTGTGAAACGTGTTTTCCGGTCTCGTAGATCTTAGATCTAGAAAATTCAGTTTTCAAGTTTTTGGTTGTCGTTTTGTGATCTTCTGCTCATGTCGTTTTCTGTTTTGGTTCATCAGGCTCTCTGTGAACAAGAAACCAGCCAAAGGAGGAGGAGCAGCAGCGAAGAAGTCAGGAAAGGCAGCTAAGGATCCAAACAAGCCTAAGAGACCTGCTAGTGCATTTTTCGTCTTCATGTAATTTTTTTATGCTCGATTGATATTTATTGTTGATAACTTCCATCCAGTTATGGAAAACATTGAGAAGCAATAAACGAAAACACGTTGACTTTGACTGTAGGGAGGAGTTTAGAGAGACGTACAAGAAGGAACACCCAAAAAACAAATCAGTTGCTGCTGTGAGCATTCAGTTATTGCTAATTTAATTATCGATCACAGGTTATAATCGAGATTTTGTTGGTTTTAATGTGATATATAATTTTTTATCTAGGTTGGAAAAGCTGGAGGAGATAAATGGAAGTCGTTGTCAGCGGCAGTGAGCATTTTTTGTTCATTGAATTTAATATTCGGGTGAATTTTGCAAATTATTACTGGTTTTGTTAAAATTGTTTGTTTGACTGATTACACAGGAGAAAGCACCCTTTGTTGCCAAGGCTGACAAAAGGAAAGTCGAGTATGAGAAGAAGATGAAGGCCTACAACAAGGAGCAGGTGACTGGGTTGTCTTGGTTGTTTTAGTGTCAAGCTGTAATCGTGATCGTGGTTTGAAATTGATTTGTGTTATGGGTGAGTGTTAGGCTGAAGGACCCAAGGAAGAAGAGGAATCCGAGAAGTCTGTATCGGAAGTCAACGATGAAGACGAAGATGAGGACGAGGAGGGCAGTGCAGAGGTTAGAGAATGCTTGTTGGTTTTAGTTATTGCCATTATATCGTCTTGTCTAATCTAATCTAGATTTATCTTGGAATTGGCGCAGGAGGACGACGACGACGAGTAGGATCTGGACCCGGGGAAAATAGCATAGTCATCACGTAGGTCGTGACATTGTATGTTAATGGCTGGGTATTGGGATGTTAATTTTTTGTTTTTCAATTACTGTCTACCAAGGGAAGGATATGCGGGAACTGCTCCCTTTGTTATTTTGTCCTTCTCCTGCTCCTTCCACGGGGAAAAAACAAAGCTTAATGAATTAGACAAGCGTTATATCTTCTGTAGACTATGCGGTAGCTCTACTTGCAGTTCAATTCCTTTCCCATGCTTTGTTTGTGAAGATAGTATATACTATGCTGACTGAATGGGGCATGTGACAGCTGCATTTCTGCTCCCACATTTTGAAGGGCAGTGGGATAATATGGGTTTGCTAATTATCAGGTTGCAATTTTGTCTGGATTCTGTGTTTTCAAGGGTGAATGCAAGCTTTATTCTGGTTCAGTCCCAGATTCTCCGTGTTTAGACAAGTCTTGTTCCAGTAGGGTGTGGCCCGCCTGTGTGTTTCCTCCGCTTTGTTACTGAATTTGTCTTATCGCAGCCTCTACTCCTGCTTTTGAATTTATTTTCAGTTGTGCGGGGAAATGTGAACGGTAAAAGGAGGGTGATGAACGCAGGGAAATATTAATATTAATAGAAGAGCTGCCTGCTTGAACAAGGTCAATAATAAACAAATATATATAGATATATGGTCAATATCATTTTCTAATATTATTTACATGTTTGGTTTTTCAATGATGGCTGGTTAATTTTATATACGAGTATTGTGTATGTCGCCATAAATTCAAACAATAATTAATCTTTGCATTTTTTCTTCTATCTTTCGACAGTGAGATACCAAGGGTGGAGGGGGGAGATCTGCTAAACTTTTTTCTGGGTGCAGGCAAATATTACTTGCTCTGGGTTGGGATCTTAAGCACCTTGTGCTCCTCTCGAATTCAACTGGAGTGTCATCCATCTTATTTTTTATTTAAAAATCTTTTAAAATAATATATATATCTTGAAAAAGAAAAAATAGCATTCGAATTTCAGATAAAGGATAGTGGGTCGAAGTGAAGCCAGTTTATCAAGGATCTGGGCTGGGTCAAGCAAATAAAGAGACTGTTTTGCTAGCTTTGATGGTGGGCTAGCTTTGATGGTGGGCGGGCAAGTCGTTAAGTCCAACATTAAAAAATCCATAGCTGATTTGATGGTCAGAACCCAACTTCTTCACGTTCCGAAACCAATAATCTTATACCAAGTCTGAAGTGCGAACCTAAAGGGTGTTCCCACACCTATTAACAATCTGGATCACGATAATAATAATAACGATCTGGAATTTCAAGTTGATAGTTTATTGTCATTTGTTTATTATATAATTATTGCTGGTATAGAAAAAAAATCTTATTATCGCAATATAATCTATTTTAAAAAAGAAAGATAAATAGAACTTATTAAGCTTTCTAGAGTTTATGACCTGGTTTGTGATTTAGACCAGGTTTAGTAGGGTATCTTTTTTGTTATTTTCTAATTTAACTTGATTGTGCTATAATTTATTGTGCTATAATTTATTTTGTATTCAATATATATATATATATATATATATATATATATATATATTATATATTAAATTCTATAAAGTTCACAAGCAAATTCACGTGTTGGCAAATTGAATTTCCCTTTTAATTTTATCTTTTATTATTAAATTGATTAAGAATGAAGTTTCATAGTTTATTTTATTTTATATGGTTTGACTCTTGATATGGTTATAGTTTGTTTTTGTTATTAAAAAGTTAAATAAATACTATTCTTTTTTAAATAATATCATCCCATGGAAGACGAGAGTTGTACCAATTCGATTCAATTCATGAGTTCATTAGTTTGGTCACGGGGCCTGATTTACTATTTGATAGGTTTAACGAGATGCATGTATGGATTTGTGTGTGTTTATAATTGAATTCAATTATATTGTCTTCTATTTTTTTTTTATCATATAATTATTTTTTTATAAAAAGAACAAGTTATTAAATTTTAGAGAGTTCATAAGTGTGCTTATAGGTTTGGCAAATTGAACTCTTATTTTATTTTTATTTTTTAATATTGGATTAATTAAGTTTTATTTTTATTTTTTAATATTGGATTAATTAAGTTTGGTGAGGTAACCCTGGTTACTTCAATTCATTAATTCAGGGTGATATCCTTTTCTATAATTGAACTCAATTATGTGATTGTCTATTTTTCTTATCTTATATTTAAAAAGTAGTTTAATTAAAAAGACATGTTATTAAAATTTTGAAAGTCCATGAGCTTGATGTATATTTTTTAATTTTCTTCCTTGATATGAGGTTGATCTAGAATTAAGTTTTTTTCCCCCACTTCATATGATTTGAAGCTCGATTTTACAATCATCTAATTTTATTATCAGATAAATATTAATTTAGACAAAACAAGTTATTAATCCCAATAAAATTTATTATCTAGTTTGTTGGTTTTACCTGTTGATTTAGATTACCCGGTTCATAGATTTAAATTCATATTATGTTTTTAATGACTATTACAATAGTTTTTGAAACTATTAAATTATTTAATTTTTTCTGGATCAGCTCTCACTCGATCTATCTAGAAACCCGAGCCAAATATGAAGTCTAGTTAACATGATTCTAGATTGGACTATCTCTTTGTATTTAATGATATAACCAAATATTTTTCACTCTTCTATAATGTTTTTAGATTTAAAAATAGGTTAGTCCAACTTGCATCGGAGCATGAGGAAGTTTACCACCTAACCTTATTACATGCCCTGTAATGATTCTTCTTCATGTAGTCTCTTTGAATCAGTCAGTCCGACTTTCCCTTAAAGGTTTGTTCAAGCTCCGATGAAGATCCTGACGTATATATGATAAATATTCAACTTGGAAATTTAATATTCAAGCTAATATGTGATTTGATTTATTCGATCAATCCTGACAAATATTGGTTGAATAAATACCAATGATCTAAGATCAATCTCGGACTAAGATTTTATAAATATATAAAACAAAAAAAAAACCCATAAATACAAGTTAACATATGATTTGATTGATTCAATCAAACTTGATATGGACCGTCGGTTGAATAAATAACAATTTTTAATAAGAGAAATAATCAGGAGAATCCAACGATCCCTGTCTGATAAATATAATGAAAAAAGAGAGAAGAAAGCACAAGTTAGATGGGCCTTGTTAAACTGGTTGGGCTATAAAATTCATATGCAGCCGAGATCAAACCCTAAAGCTGGATTAAATCTAGAAAAAACCGCTGGCTGTTCAATGTTTTTCTCGTCCATTTCAAGAAAGAATAGAATCTATTCGTACGCAACACATTGGCTATAAAAACACAGAAAGTGGAAGGGCAGATAGACCGAGAGGCCTCGACTGGAAGATCTTCCATTGATGGTGGGGGCACTACAAGATCTATTGTTCCGAGGCCCACCATTCCTCTCTCTGCGAATTTGCGAGCTAGTTTGATATTTTAAGCTTCCCTCGGTGTCGCAGACAAGACATGCTTCTCTAATCTCCCATCTTATTCGTCAGGACAGCCCAGAATCCCTCGACCTTGCTGCCTTGTTAGGTACACCAAATTTCCTAATTCCATGGCAAGAATCAAGAGCTGTGCTAGGCCATAGGCCATATGTTTTGGTTGCTCCTCTTTCCATTAAACTATACCTCATAAAGCTACTTCTTCCCAGGGACCCTTGTTTTTATCTTGTACTGATTGCCTATATATATATATATATATATATATATATATATTCTTATTGCTTGTAATTCTTGCTCTGGAGTGGAAAGAGATCGGTGATGGTCAAGTGATGTCGAGTCGTCACATTTTTTTGACAAAAAAAGTATTAGATTATCAAAGCAGTGTTTAGCGTAATAAAGAAAAGAAGGGTTAAACACAAGCATACCTGTAGTAGCAATAACTTCAAGAGATTAGCGTGAGTGATTTGTTCATTGAATTTTAAGTTAAACTAGATTAGAGTTAACTTGATTAATCGAGTTTTTTGATGGTCCAACCTTTGAACCGATCAAAATCTAAGCTTTAAGACAAATGATAAATTGAATCAGTTCAATAATTTTGGTATGGAAGTGTTAGATTATACTAAATAATTTTGGTATAGATTGAGACTTGTGTTAATTATTACTAATTAAACATGAGGCTATCCTAGACTAGGCAACATGACAAGGAGGGCATGTAAGTATGTCCATAATTTCACCAACACTCCTATTTTTTTTATTAGTATTGATGTCTTGATTATTTTACACGCAATTTAATTAATTACATGAATTCTAAAATTAATAACTTCGTAAAACCTGAAATTATAAAAAAAATAAACTCATGAATCTCAAGTTTATTTTTATAATCTAAAAAATATTTAACTTATTCTACCCTCCTCCATGTTAATTTAAATTTAATCTCGTTTTTATTTTTGTTTATAACAACATATTAATTTCCCAAATAAACATTCTAAAATTTGAATTTCAACTAATCAAGAGAAGGGTTAGAAATAATTATTACTAGAACTATCCTTGAAGTTAATATTTATTTGATATATCGATTTTTATTGCTTTATTTTTTTTAGATGGGGTTTCTCACAAAATAAATAATAAAATTAGTTAGAATGGAATTATGAGGAGAAAATAAATGGGATTTACAGTTATATATAACATCTATGATTTTTACGGAGAGCAAGATTTGGACGCAAGAAATGTATCTTCCCTTTATACATGGTGGCGCGCGAAACCCGCTCAATCAATGCTAAAATGCGCACCCTGTCAGCATCCCAACTCTAAACAACGCCAGCCCTTCCTTACTTTTCCATCACTTTATACAGAGACCCCAAGCCCTCTTCCTGTTGTAGTCTTGTGATTGCTTCAATTCTACTTCCACGGCTAAACTGTTTCTAAAGTCACGACCATGTGTCATAGAAAGTGAAATATTATTAGGTAAAGAAAAGGGCCTAGCATATATACCAGTGTCTGTCAAGAGGTAGGCAGAGTCAAGAAGAGGTGGAGACTGATGGAAGAGGGGAATTTTCAGAATGGTGGAGGGTTAGGTGTGAAAGTGATGACTGATGAGCAAATGGAGATGTTGAGGAAGCAAATCGCTGTTTATGCCACTATTTGTGAGCAGCTTGTTGAGATGCACAAGGCTCTCTCTGCCCAACAGGAATTTGCTGGTTTCTTTCTCCTTCTTTCTCTCCTTTAATTGGTTTCTGTGTATTTTTTGACTGAATCAACGGGAGAAGTCAGCAGGGTTTTAGAATTCTTGGATATGGAGAAATCATGTACTTTACTTTTGTGGGCTAGGATTCAATTTGCTCTCTTTAAAGCACTCTTGGTCATTTCTGTCTCTGAAAACTGTGCGGGGGCAAGTTTTGCTGAGATAATTCTTTGCCTAGACATTAATTGTCTAATTAACTTTCCATGATGAATTGCCCTATAAATCTCTTTGTAAGTATACGTTTTACATAGTTTTGTGGAGGTTAATAATCAATGTTTTGTTTTTGATTTAGGCATGCGGCTCGGGAATCCATACTGTGATCCATTACTGTCATCTGCAGTCCACAAAATAGGGTCGAGGCAGCGGTGGACACCGAAACCAGCGCAACTTCAAATCCTTGAGCAGATTTTCGAACAGTGCAATGCGACTCCAGGAAGGCAGAAGATCAAAGATATAACCAGGGAACTTGCACAACATGGCCAAATTTCTGAAACAAATGTCTATAATTGGTTCCAAAACAGGAGAGCTCGTTCAAAAAGAAAGCAATCAGCCGTAGTGCCAAACAATGGAGAATCTGAAATGGAGACAGAAAATGAGTCTTTTAAAGAGAAGAAGACCAGGCCAGAAGACAGCCAACCTGACGAAAACACCACACCGATGGCTGACCAAATGTACTTCAACAGCCCAGACATAGGTACTCCCATATGCTTGCCCTTATTTTTCCATAAGATTCATGAATTAAGGGTTCTTTTCGACACTTTCAATCCAGTTTCGATCAGGTCACTGTTCAAAAGACACGTAAATGGTCAGAGATACAGCATACGAGCATGCGATCTCCGAGCAAATAATTGTTCTTAATGTCACTGGTTTATGCGTGCAGGATTTGATCAGCTGGTGGGGAAAATGGAATCCCCAGGGAGCTGTGTTCCTTACTGGCAGATGGAGCAATATGACTTGCTTGGATGATGTCTCTTCCAGATCAGCAGAGATGCTCCGGTAGAAGCTTGCTGAGTTCGAGGCCGCTGATTGACAGTAATGTAATAGAGCATTTATGCAGCTACAGATAACATGGTAAGCAGTCTGGCACACAGAGAACTTCCATTCTCAAGGCTTATTAGGGCGTAGGTCAATCGTTGAGCTATACATTTTACTGATCGCCTAATCCAACCATCTGGGTTATTTTAGAGGAGTGAAATACCATAGTATTAGTGGCAGTAAATTTTTTATTTCTGATTATGTGAAGCTCTGTATTTCATCCATTATGATTCTACAGGGCCTGGATTATATGCATTGTGTAAAAATTGACTGGTTTGATAGAAACTGTGCAGCTTGCTAGCTGCTATCGTAAATCTTAATTTGCAATAGCATCTTCTATAGCGAAGTTTAGTGGGAGAAATTACCTTCTATTTGCAGATAAAAATCCTAGGCTTGTATTGTCTATAAAGAACTTATATACTGCAGCATACATCTACAATTGACTTTTGCAGAGGGGATTGACACTTGTATTAATCAGAAGAGACATGAAGACTTACCAAGCTATCAGCTTCTCTTTTTCATAGCGAAAAGCTTCAAAGACAAGGCCAACTTTATACATATCAAGTCACCCACCAAAAATGTACAAAACCTGATCACGAGCAATCAATCCCACTATGGGTAAACTCTATATACTAAGATTAATAAGTGTCTTATCCTGCAATATCGATTACTCTGGATTCCCACGTCCACTTCCCCGATAGACTGGATGCTGAGGTGATAAAATTATTCATCAAGAGTTTGCATGATCAATGCAGCAGCTGGGAAGCCAAACTAACGCACTTAGTTTAAGAAGACCCATAATTGTCCCAAGATATAAATTTCCTGAAAAAAGCTAGATTCCGCACTAGCCTGTAACGATTTTCAAGGCGTTATAAACATGTAAAGGAGTGTTCAAGGTGGAAATCGGAATGTCCAACCCTAGGTCATTGTTAACCTTGCGTATTAGAAAGCATGCCTCTCTTCGGTAGCCTCAACTGCAGACAACAGAAATGAGTTTCAGACAAGGAAGTTTTCCGCGTGTAAAATGCCCTGCGCCCAAAAGCCCAGAGCGTTTCTAAATCACAAACCTTTGACTTCGTAGTCCTCCACCCTCCAGAATTAGGTTGTTGGGAATATGAGAATCTATCAAGGGAGTTCAACAAGGCAGTTTTATCCATGTCTAAGCAGGGAACTGGCGACGAATCCTGCTGCCATGTTAAGAAACATTAGTCAACCACTAACAGAAAAATGAATGAAACGAACACCTATCATCTTTTTAGTGATATTAACGTTTTTGTTCTGTTGCACCATTTGCACCAAAGGTGCACCATCTAACCCCTTCCATCGCCTGGGCTGAAATAAATATTCATTTTTTTCAAACACAACCTCATTTTTGCTAGGGCAGTCCACACTTTTTCAAGTAAAGTGAGACTGTCAAGCCACATGTTCACAAGGAATTCAAGCTCAACACTACCTCTTTTTATTTTGCAGTTCTACTAGTATTTCCTTTAGCCAAGTCAGACAGATTCATGAATTACCTTGCCATCTCTCCTATATCCAGTGCAGTATTACAAAAAAGCAGGTTACCTTATCCTCAGGTTCCACGTCCTTTGATGCTTCAAGATTCTGAAATTCCAGACGATCAATATAGAATAATATCTGCAAGTAGAACAGTGTTCAGAATAACAGAGGATAGGATTTGTCGCCAAAGCAGGACTAACCAAATAGAAAGACAAGCTATTCTTAGTTTGAAGCATCAAATAAAAGCAGGATCCAATTAAAACCTACTTTGTTAAGTAACTGAACATTTGATGCATCTGTTGCCATGATCTTCACTCCAAGGCAGTTAGACATACTGCAAAAGGGACAAAAAACTGAGTTGAAAACACAGCCATCTTCTTCAATCCAAACTCCTTTTTGCCGGGCATCTTGAAGAGTAATATTGCAGAGACGCTGATCAACTGATGAGATATCAGTCACGAGAACTGGCACACATGTTGACTTGCTCTTGATACAATGCTCCATTCTTGCTTTCACAAGAGACACTAGGTGAACCTTCGATGAAGAAGTCAACGAGCACTCAACATACAGGTTGTTCTCAGGACAACCCAATGGGCTTTTGCAGAGGGTGCAAGAAATTTGCAATCTCTTGTCCATGAGAGAATCAGAAGATACACATGAAGCGGCACAAGAATTAGGACGACCCAATGGGCTTTTGCAGAGGGTGCAAGAAATTTGCAATCTTTTGTCCATGAGAGAATCAGAAGATACACATGAAGTGGCACAAGAATTAGGCAGCAATCGAGAATCATGCTTGGTAGATTGACGTCCTCTACAGTTTGTCTCCAAACCAAATTCAATCCTGCGATTTGTGTCTCCACTAGTGACTGAGCTTCTAGTGAAACTAACACAGCCAGGAGTTTCAGCATAGGAGGTATCAGATTCTTCTCCTTGAAGGCTTATTAATGATAAGTCCATGGACTTCCTCCGTTTCTGTGTACGAGAATTAACACTTAAATTCAAAGATGACTCCACTTCTGGTCTCAGGTTGCAGGTAGTTATAGTTAAATCTTTTTCAGGTGTAACCAAAAATGAACACTGAGATTTGTCTGGAGCGGCACTTTGGTTTGTCACAGACATCAAAGAGACTGACCCATGATCTGCAAGCTCAGTAGGGGCCCGCATCATAGTTGAACTAGAGTTGCCATCCTTTGAGAAGAGTCCTGGACTAGCTGCAGCTCCACACTCACCCATGCCAGGGGTTTCCTTGACAAGAGTTATTTCTGGATCTTCATGGGAAGATGCCTCGGAGCACCTGAAAAGGGGAATCCAATATGTTCCATCAGACCATCTTTTTTGCAAGGGAATCCAAGCATTCAGTTTCTTTCTTGACTGAATGAGGATAGGTCATTTGTATTATTCTATCAGCTGGATGTAGTTTTAAAAATGCAATCCATTAGCTGAAGTTCATGATTTTGTTTTATTTTTCATATCTTTTTTCTTGAGCTTGTTGACACATGCATGTTAATACTATGTTCATGGGCGATAAACCTGTTAAATGCTTGTAATCAATACTATCGGTTGCAATATGAATACCTAACTTGCCAGTACAGCAAAATAATCGGAAATGAAATTTTATAAATAATGCATGAGACCATAGCGCGTGCTAGTAGCTAATTAAATTACTTGCAAAGATAGCAAAAACATGACAATAACAGGGTTTGTCATTTACCTCGAACCTGTATGGGAATCACATTCTAGGCCAATGATTTCTTGAGAACTTTCCAACTCATCGTCTATTTGAATAGAAGCTTGCATTTCAACATCATCTCGGGACTTCAGTTTTGAAAAGGCAGCTTCACACTTTGTCAAAGATACTGTTTTCTCTCCATACTGATCAGACTTGCTCAGTTTCTGACTTTTGTTTCTTGTGTGCCCTACGATTTGATCAATACATGGGGTATTTTTCTCCATGGCATCAGAACTCAGCAAGTGTTCTGCCATATTCTCGCCAACCTTCTCCTGCAAATAAGTTGAAGCAGATACCACAATACATTATTATCATTCAATCGCATGGGAGGAAGATGGAATTCTTTAATTAAATGCAAAACACATGAAGACCAACAGAAGACCTTGGCATTCCTGAAAAAGGATCTTAATCCTTCTAGAGACATGTCAAAGTTGTTGAACTGTTGGATCGATTTCCTTAGCCATTTTGAGATGTATACTCTGTTCCGTTCTTCCTTGTATCGCTCATCTGCTTGCCAATGAAATAAAAGCCACATGAAAAAACATTGAGACAACATAAAAGTGCAGTCAAATCATAAAGATGTATTCAGTACCAGGGAGAAAAATAAAATCATTGATCAGTAGCCAATCAAATGAATTACCTAATAGGATGATGGATCCATAGTCAAACTTATGCCGTATACAGCGTCCTGCATGAGTTCAAATGAAGAAATATGCCCAAATTCATTGATCATACTTTGCAACTATCAGATATTGCTTGAATTTTAGACAAGAAAATGAGGGAGCTAGAGAAAACAATGAGTTACTAGTAGGTATAGTCAACGAGGAGAAATTGGAGAAAGGAGTTACTAGTTGAAAAGAAGAAAAGGAGGAGATAGCTAGTAAGTATAGTCAAAGAGGAGAAACTGGAGAAAGAGAAAAGGCTTGTGGATTATATGTATGTTTTATGTCATGCCAAATGGAAAGCATTAATTGTAAAACTAATCAAATGGCATACCAACAGCTTGATTGAGAGCTCGAAAGGCTTGTTGACAGTACCACTCATTTCCACCAAGAAGGTTTTTGGACGTTTTGTGTGTATCATTATATTTCTTCTTCAAACCAACTTGAATATCATTTCTGATAAAAAAAAAATGTCAATATCAATAAGCAAATCTGAAAAAAAAAATTGTTTTTAAAAGCTTTTGAGAGCTTGTAGGAACTCTTACATGTTTGGAAATGGAATGCCAACTACTATCTGAGGTATTCACAATTAAAGATAAAACAACCATCCAGGTTGATAAGCAATAGTGCTTCAAATTCAATTAAATGCTCTTACCATGAAAAATAAGGAGAAGATATCAAAATGACACTCATAAACCGACTATAAGGATCCATTATCATCCCTAAAACCAAATTCAATTAAACTTTTGACAATCCCACAAGAACAACTATCTGCACACAGTAGAGATTCCATTAACTCAAGTAGCACCAAGAACCAACTCAGATTAAAGAAAAGTAGAGAAATGCGGGTAATTGTATTTCAAACAACATAAAAGGATACAACCACCCGAGCATAATCATCGGAAAAGTCTATTCCTTCTGAAACCTGAGAGAACAACACAGCAATTTAGCATATGCATGGGGAGAAAGGTGGTGTGAATTTGAAAGAGCTTAATAGAAACATAATAGCTTAATGACTCCCATGAACTTGAAAATAATGCACTATTTAGAATTGTGGACAGTGGAATTGCAATCATTTTATATAACTTAATGCACTAAATTATCATTTGCAGGTTGTTTAACCATGCTCACAAAAATTTCACCAATACAAACTTAAAGCCCATGCTACAAACCCTATAATCCATAGATAAAACAAAATTTGGTCAGTATTATAGAAATGTTCTTCCCAGCTAATGCCACCAAAAATGGACTTAGCTCCAAACTCTTCACCAATACTCCAACTGGCTGATTACAGGTGTCCTCGGCATAAAAGTTGGCATACCTTTCCTCGACAAACAGCAAGAAATGCAGCTCCTTTTTTCCCAGAATTGTCAGCCGATTCATTTCCATCTAAGTGATTGGCATCCACTTTTTTGACCTTTCTCTTTCTCCCAAGAGCAGGTCTATTGTCTTGACGAATGCAGTCATAATAACCCTTCAAAATTGAGTCAAAATCTTCCTGGTTTCCTCCTCTGGGCTCTGCAATAATCAGGATAAACTTGTAATTTCCAAGCCAGCCAAATTTACTCCAGCGAGACAGCCAGGAAAACGAAGCTCAAGCACAGATTCCAAATAATCAGGTATATCTAACACGATACAAGATGGTAACTGAAAGTGCAGAATGTTTTTTTTTTATGCAATCATTAAATGTGTTACCAACAAAGAGGGGCTTTATTGAATTTAATCGCGACCATTGGCCTGTTTCACGCCAACGATTGCTCAGCTTTTCCATCATTTTATAGCTAGGAAAGAACACGAGAGAGCCTGCAGGGACAATCTTGCAGATTTCCTCCAAAGATTTGCCAAGGGCATCCTGCACAACCAATTAACATGGCAACTTATTAATATATGGTAAGGAATTTGCTCTGGATCATCAAAGATCAATGATAAAATGCATAAGGAACCTGGAAGGTATAGCAATCTGCTGTTTTGTAACTCGCATTCAATGGATAGTTATCAGGACTGGTTGATATTACAGAAACACACACCTGCAGTAAAACATTGATAACTTGTACCTGAAAATGGAACCAACTAAAACAGCAAAATATAAAAGGATGGGGTAATCAAACCTGTGATTCAACATCAACTACATGCGGAGCTTCCAGACAAGTTCCAAACTGAACCCCGAGTTCAGATGAGAAAGAATTCATTGGTGACAAGGTCCTGAAGAACAGAAACCATAGACGAGTATTTGCCTTAATAATACAAGTTTGATTAGTTGATTTACATGAACTGCAGGCACAAAACATGGTTTAATATCTCCAGCTTACCCTGATGTTAAAATGATTGACAAAGAAAGATCAGCTATGTCTTTAAACACTACAGCTGGATTCAAGCACCACAGACTTAAAGTATAAGTCCAGTCACCAGCCTTTTCTGCATGCACAATTAGAACAGTAGCAAAATGATAGATTATTTCTCACTCATTGCCTATAAAAAGAACATGAGAGCATGACTTTGTTTTCTAGCAAAACCAGCAATAATCGCAACAGTCTTATCATTATATTCTTTTAATGCAGCATCTGGAAGTGTGGTTCACACAACAGAATTTTTCAAGCAGTCTCATTGAGTTTACTAAACAGAGCTCAAAACAGAAAGCACTCAGGGAGTACCAAGTACTTGATTCCGTATAACCTGCAAATATAATCTCTCCAAAAAAATACCCATGTGCTGTTTGAAATATAGCTTTAACAACTGGCGTTAAACTAAATTTAACCTGCTAAGTCTTCTTCCTGTTCCTTTCAATTTTCAAATATTATAAATGAGAAATTTAGCATACTAATCTTCATTAGCTAATAAATATACTACTATGTCATAAATCGATAAGCAAATATATTATGCATTGTGTACTAACCAACAAAAGATTGACAAAACCCGCTGATCACTTACTTCCATCTCTTTTAACGTATCGCTGCAAAGCAAGCTGAAAATCAGATACGTGACATCCATTTCTTGAGAAGAAATAAGTAAGTGAAGAGAATAACCCTGTTTGACATTTTAGAAGGGAGTTAATTATGATATCAAGTTTTTTGAGCTGGTAAAATAAGCATAGAGTATGAAGCTCGACCTTCCAACAATATCACTGACATGCCACTTAAATGAGAGCCCTCTGCTTCTGTATCTGTTGCAGCTTTGATGGCCTGCAGCAAATTAGATTGATCAACAATGTAAATTATGAGAAGAAAGTGAACGGTGTGTGTCAAAACTCAAAATGCATAATAAAATTAGAAGAGGAAAAAAAACCTGTTTAGCACAATCCAGCAAGATCGGGAAGCACTGCTGTGAAATATTGGCTTCTTTTAACTCCCTCAGAGCCTTATCACCAGCCCAACTATAAACATGGAAGCATGAAAAACTAATGAGTTCCAAAGGCCTCCATCACCACAACAAATCTGAATTGAACTTCAGAAAGATGAAGATATCATGAATATATAAAATTGAATGTAAAAAAGTACAGATAGTAGTAAGTATAAAACATTAGACAAAATTACTTGCCAAGAGCAGTAGTGCTGAAATCCACGCTTCTCCAGCTTATTTTTTCTCCCTTCAATCCAACTTAGCAAGTCCTATGCATTCATAGCATATATCAATGGCAATAAAAATGACTAATGAGACTGCAGAAACAGAATCGCAAATTATAATAACTCCAATAATTACCTGTGCCAATTCATATAATGGTTGGTAAATCATGGGATCAACTGAACAGAGTTCCTGCAATTCAGTCTGCAATTCTTTGGCAAAACAACAATAATAAGCAACAGAATGATAAAAAAAATAATCAGATGTTTGCGAGTCAATGACCAACTTTGCAAGACATCTTCTTCAACATCCACACTACCAGCATCACGAGCAATGTCTTCTATGTTGCTGCATGTCCAGAAACATTCGGGGTATCATGTAGTGCCTATACAGAAATAAAACTGGAGAAACTCACTTGCACAAAGAAACCCAACCCCTAATTAGCCATTCAGGATCACATGGCAGATTATGTATAATATTTAAGCAATGGAAGAGAAAATTGCAATACATACTGGGCTTCATCAAGAACAAGAATGGCTCCTATAATGTCTACTTCCATTGCTCCTCGAATGACTGGATTAATTATGTAACTGTACGGACAGAAAACCAACTGTGCATCATCTGCCATGGAGCGAGCTGCATAGTATGAACAACCTAAGATAGAGAGGAAAAAAATAATAATCAAGCTTCAGCGATGTTGAGATTGAACCAAGCAAGTTAACAAGCCACATGCCAAAATTTTAAACAGGCCCAGTCTTATGTGAAATTACAATATACTGAACACAAACCTTTAACAGCTTGTCCAACTTTAACAAGATCTTCGATGTCATGCACGTCATGGCAACCTCCTTTTTGAAGCGAAGGGTGACCTCTGACTTTATTTACATTTCTGTTCGTGAAAAATGATTTTGTTGTGAGAGAAAAAAAATCCAATTCCTAAAATTATGATCGCGTAACATATCAGAATAGAAGAAACACACACACACACACACATATCCACATACTGTAAGAAAAGTAACTCACTTGAATTGTAGGCATCCAACCTCCTTATCCTTCAAAAGCAGCTTGCTGAAAATTTCCATGACATTTTTCAAATACAGATACGAGTAAGATTTTGCAAAGAAAAAAAATGTCCCCAGAGCTCAAAACTATACCATTCTTCATCAATATTCTCTTTCCCATTTACGCGTACATTTGTGCAGTAATGTTTCCTTGAAGCCTGACAAGTATAAAAACAGTAAGCCCTAAAAAATAACTAAAACAACATGAATCGAAGCATCAGATCACAATTATTATCAAATCAATAGCCATAATTAAAAGAAAGATACAAAGCATACCAACACTGCCATTGGCACCCTATACTTAGTTTTACGAAATTCGCTAACCACTTGAGAAATTTGGGAATGCGTCCTCCTTCAATTAACAGAAAACAGCAAAGTAATTACCCGTCTCTCCCTTCACGTTGTAAGTCATCATGCATTTGTCACCATATTAGAAAAACATTACTATAAAAGCTAATTCAAGTCAACAAACTTACGAAGCGTAGTATATTTTTGGCACAGCCTTTTTCTTTTTGTTACTTGCTACCTGTTGAGCCAGCTCCACGACAACCGGAGGTTCAGTACCTACAACAATTCACGAAGACACAAAATTCTTTAACTCGAAAAATTCGATGCAGGGTTAAAAACGTTAGGGTTTTCACGGCCCCGAACTTACTTGAAGGTGTTGATTCTGGAACAAATCCACCGCCATGAGCGAGAGGATCGGTGGTTGCATCTGGATTCGGAGTGGAGTGGGTGAGATTAGCGTGCTGGTTCTTTAATTTGTAGTTCTGTTGCCAGGCGAGAGTGGAGCAAAGAAGCGAAAGCGATTTTCCAGTACCGGTAGGGGATTCGAGTAAAGCGTGACAGTGGCCGTCTCTTTGGGCTCGATCGAGCGTAGAAATGACTCTGCCCATGAATGCGAGCTGCGTTCCATATGGTTTGTATGGGAATTCCACTTGAATGCCTCCTATGTGGTAGGATTTTTTAGGGTTAGGGTTTGTGGATTTTACTGGTGTTGGTTTCACCATTTTTTTGTGTGATGATTTTGAGGGGAGGGACAGGGATTTGTTTGGGTAAATCGTGGCGTTTTGGCGGGAGATTTTGGTTTGTTTATTTGGGTTTTGGCGGTGGCTTTTTCTTCTCACGTCCCTGTAATTAATCATTAGCGGGGCTACTGTAGATTAATTGCTTAGCTATTCGTAATTGTATTTTAAAAGTATTTTTTTGAAAAATAATTTTTTATTTTATTTTATTTATTATTTTTAAATAATTTTAATATATTGATCTCAAAAATATTTTTTTTAAAAAAATCATCATAATAAATTTTTAAACAAAAATACTTTTAAAAGCAACATCAACCACACTCTCAGACGGGCATTTAATTAAATATTTTGATTGCATTTTAAAAATATTTTTTTTTAAAAATAAAATGTTTTATATTTATTTGTTATTTTAAATTATTTTTCATGTATTTAAATTATTTTGATATAATAATACTAAAAATAATTTTTTGAAATAAAAATATTATTTTTATAATTTTTATAAAATAGTATTTTAAAAATACTGTATCTAACCCTGAACCCAACCGGGCAAGAAGATCCATAGCACTTGCAAACAAAATAATTAAGAATGGCCGGTACTGATAAAAAAAAAAATGTCTTTTTATATTTTTTATAAATTTATCTCAGTTTTGTATTATTTTTTTACTCGTTGAATTAATGAAATCGAACTATATCAATTTATATTTCATTCGTGATAGACAGGCCAATCGAGTTACGAGTTTACATGCTACCATGACTACTTGTGAGGTTTTTTTTATAACCAATCATTTTACTGTCCAGGCTTCAATTTTATAATTAAATTAATCTTGTATTTGATAAACATTTAACGTACCAAAACAGCCCATAGCGATGGCAATAACACTCATTTTTTGTCTGGTGTTTGAAACGTGCAGTGTAACGTATATATTGTTTCGCAGATCAAAGTTTGAAAAAACATTTCAGTACGTGAGCAAGGTATTGAAATGATTTTTTTTAAATAATTTTTATTAATATTTTAAAATTATTTTGATGTACTGATATTAAAATAAGTTTTTAAAAATAAAAAAAATATTATTATGATATTTTTCTAAATAAAAAATATTTTAAAAAATAATATTTGCAGTGCTCTAATATTTATATCCTTGATTGGATATACATAAACCCAATTTTACCTCTCCAACTTATAACAACTCAAGTCTCGTACCAGGTTGCCTCTCGAGTCTTGTATTTAAAATTATAATAATAATAATAATTTTTAGTTTTAAATTGACTTGACTTAACGTGTATTGATCCTCTTAACACGTGACTTGTACATTGTTTAAGGCTAGCCCCCATGAAATTATAAACTACAATAATAAATGATGTTATTTTTGCATTTAACATGTGACCTCAAGCTTTACTCCAAATCAATTTCATATCAAGTTTTTAAACCACTATGATAATAAATTTTATTTGTCAGCTAATTCAAAAAAAAACCTAGTTAATACTTTCGACCCATGACCCGGGCCATGTCTTTGGTCAACTCCCAAGTTAAGTCACCACTTATAAAACAAATTAACATGCTAGCAAAATAATTTGGCGTTGTTAAAAAATAAATAAAAATTTAACCCAAGTTGACCCATAAAAAAAATAGTTAACTCATGTTTGTCATAGCCAGTTCAATAAATTTTCAAGGGAAGGATCAAAAGTCTTGCTAGTTAAGCATATTATTAGAGCAACAATTATAAATTGTTTTCTTTCATTCGATGGTGTTAGCGATTTCCATTCTAATCATAATCAACTACATGTTGTTAAATATCGGGATTACAATCAGGTAATGTTTATGAAAAAAATTGAATTTTTTTATTTTTATTTTAAATTAATTTTTTTAGATTATTTTAATATATTGATATCAAAAATAATTTTTAAAAAATAAAAAAATTATAATTTTAATATATTTTTAAATAAAAAATAATTTAAAAAACAATCTCAACTATACTTTTAAATAGACAATAAAACTAGGCTTTATGTTTGTACACAAGCTTAGTTTAAATTAATATTTTTTAATAACTTTAATATTGTTAGGAATTTTTTTTTATTTAAAAATATATTAAAATAATATATTTTTTATTTTTTAAAATTTAGTTTCACAATCGATATATCAAAACAATAAAAAACCTCTTCAATTAAAAAAATTAGAGTTTTGAAAAAAAAGTGACAGCCCAAAAAATCTACACCGTTGTCTGAAACTGTATTCCAAACGATGTTTTAATCATTTTTTTAAATTTTTTTAAATAAAAATTATTTTAAAAACAGAATTATCCCCGTAAGATTACATTCACGAGTCACCCGACTCGAAAACCAGAAGTGGGCTAAATTGAAAATATAAATCCTCGATATCGATACATTTTTGTTTTAAACAAGGAGATTGAAGCTAATTCATAAATTCAAGCAAATAATATTTGTATTTACACCAAACACGAACAACTGAAATCAGTCTCCTTCTGGTTTCCCGTCGATCCTGGGAAATTTTTCGAATAAAATCCCAACCATTTTCCCACCTCGATCTAACCACCAAAATCCCATTTCCCTTTGATTCCACAAAATCAAATTCTCAGATTTGTAATTTTGCTCATCAAATTCAATCCATATTCATGTGATCTTCTAAATCGGAGGAGGAAGAAGAAATGGCGGCGCCAAACATGGATCAATTCGAAGCGTACTTTAAGAGAGCTGATTTAGACGGAGATGGAAGAATCAGTGGAGCCGAAGCTGTCTCTTTCTTTCAAGGATCCAATTTGCCCAAACAAGTCCTTGCTCAGGTCACCCCTCATTCTTTTTACACGCTGTTGAATCCACGTTTCGATCCGAATTAGGTCAAAATTATCGTCAATTAGATGCTTGACGGTGAAATAATCGATCTCATTAATCAATTTGAAAATAATTTTGAAATTTAGATTTTGATTAAATTAGGTCAAAGTTGTTTATTTTTCTTTTTGGAATATATGATGTGAGAATTTGTGATATTTAATTCGAGATTTTTTTAAATGTGGATGCAGATATGGATGCATGCTGATCAGAGTCGAACTGGCTTCCTTGGCCGGCCGGAGTTTTTTAATGCCTTAAGACTTGTAACTGTTGCACAGAGTAAGCGAGATCTGACACCAGACATTGTCAAGGCAGCGTTATATGGACCGGCCGCAGCTAAAATCCCTCCACCGCAAATTAATCTTCAAGCCACAGCTGCTGCGCCTCAAATGGCGGCGGCTTCATCTGCGGCGCAGATGGGTTCCGTTGCTACAACAGCATCTCAAGGTTCTGGCTTTAGAGGTCCAGGAGTTCCTACGGCTGCGCCTCAAATGGTTGCTTCATCTGCTACGCAGATAGGTGCTGTTGCTCCGACAGCATCTCAAGGTTTCGGCTTTAGAGGACCCGGAGTTCCAAATGCTACTATGAACCAGCAATACTTTCCCCAGCCTGGTCAGACGATGAGACCACTTCAGGGTGTCCTTCCGGGAACTGCTTCCCGTCCACCTCAGGGTATGACTGCCAGTAGTCTGGGGGGTCCATCACCAGTAATGCCTACTGCAACTGCTTCCCGACCACCTCAGGGTATGCCTTCCAGTAGTCTGGGGGGTCCATCACCAGTAATGCCTACTGGAACTGCTCCCCGTCCACCTCAATTCATGTCTGGTGGTCCCGCTCCCAATGTCTCAAACCCGAACACATCAAGTGATTGGCTTGGTGGAAGGACTGTTGGAGCTCCAACTAGCCCTGGAGGGGTCCAGCCATCCACCACTGCTTCTCAGCTGCGACCTCTAAGCTCAGTTTCCTCTCAGCCCATTGCTAATGATTCAAAAGTTGTTTCCGGAAATGGGTTCACCTCTGATTCATTTTTTGGCGGTGACGTGTTTTCTGCAACCCATACTGCAACAAAACAAGAACCCTCTCTGCCTACTCATTCAGCTACCAGTGGCATACAAGCTCCCATCAAGTCCGGATCTCTTGATTCACTGTTGAAAGCTGTTAACACTCCAACCTCATCTTCCATTGTCTCGGGGTCTAGTAGTGCCCAAGCACGAGGTCCAGTCAAGTCCAGCTCACTTAATTCACTTCAGAGTGCTTTTGCTATGCAACCTCTAGGTGGTCAGCCCCAGCAAACCCAGTCATTACAGAGCTCTGGCCCACAAGTTTCAGCTTCAAGTTCTGCCTCACTTGTGTCGCCTGGCATTTCAGTTGGAGTTGGAAAATCTTCTGATAACACACAGCTGTCATGGCCAAAGATGAAACCGACAGACATTCAGAAGTATAATAAAGTTTTTATGGAAGTAGATACTGACAGAGATGGAAGAATCACTGGTGAGCAGGCTAAGAATCTTTTTTTGAGCTGGAGGCTTCCAAGAGGTAATGGATTATCTTTTTTTCCACATGGCTATTGATTCTCTGTGAATTAAGCATTATAAAATGTTCATGGCAAAGTATCCATATGGTGTAGGTTCCTTCCAATTTTGCGCGCGCGCGCGCGGGGTGGTCAATTGCTAATTGGACATTGATTTAGGATTTAGTTTTTCTAGATTTATAATTTGATTTAGGTTTTTAGACTGTATTGTTTGTTTATTGATACGAAGAGATGAATCTCCATTGATGTATTTGTAATGCTTTGCAAGCTATTGGCTTAGCGCCTTGTCTGATATTATTTTGGGGTGATGGTTTCTCTAGACTGTAAATTGATTTTGGATATTATTGAGATGAATCTTCAGTGGTATCTGTGTGTTGCTGCATAAAAACTGCAGATCTGCTTTTCTTTTCTGATTGCTTATGCTTATCAAGTCCTTATTTGCCTTTTGCAGAGATTTTAAAGCAGGTCTGGGATTTATCTGATCAGGATAGTGATAGCATGCTTTCTTTGAGGGAATTCTGCTTTGCCCTTTATTTGATGGAGCGATACAGGGAAGGCCATCCTCTTCCAGCAACTCTTCCAAGTAATATTATGTACGATGAGATCTTGTTGTCCATGACGGGTCAACCCAAAGTTGCTTATGGAAATGCTGCATGGGGTTCTGGTATGGGCTACAATTTCTTTGAAAGGTCTTTTATTTCTTATTCTTTCCTTTGTAGCGGATGAGATTTTCTTGACATTCCCATCCTCCTAATTAGGTTTTGGACAGCAGCCTACACTACCCATGGCCCCTGTCCCTGGTATGAGGACACCTGTTCCAGCAACTGCCTCCCAGCTTGATGGTGCCAGGGTAAACAATCAACATAAGTCAGGAGCTCCAGTGATGGAGGATTCCTTTTTGAACCAAGATGATGGTGGAGAGCAGAGTTCGCCTAACTCAATGACCCAAGATGGACCATTCTCAGAGAAAAAGGCATCATGCTCTGCCCTTTTGGCTCACATGCCAAACTATAGTTGAATTGGATACTTTATCTCTTTTGACTTTTGGTTGAACTTTTTTAACTTCCTAACCATAGAAAAAATGAATCTCCTTTGCTTTTAATCCAACTTGCAAATTGTCTGGTCAAAGTTTTTCATCCAATTCCAACTGTTTCGTTGTCATTTTTATCTCCAATTTTATTTTGCTCGCCATATCGTTCTTTTTACTTAAGGAGACACATGTACAGTTTTGAAAGTCATTCCTGAAGTGCAATGAAATTGTTATATTTGGTGCAGAGTGATGAAACAGAGAAGCTGATTTTGGACTCCAAAGAGAAGATTGAGTTTTACCGCAATAAAATGCAGGATCTTGTGAGTAGCTGCTTTTTCTATCCCCTCCCCTCCTTTTTTTTCTCGGTTTTCTTTTCACTAACACCCAACTGTTTTGGCAATACTTGATGCATGAAAATCAAATATACACTATGAAGTCCTGAGTCTTAATAAAAATGATGGTTTCAGACCTTGACCGATGCTTGTTTACCTTATAAGTGGTGGTTGGTGATACTATAACGTGGTGGTTTGAATGGCAGTCAATGAGATCTGGGCTGAATATCAACAAGAATCTGGTGCTGCTTGTTCATGTCGATGACCATTTAGAATCATCATTTATCATTAGAGGATGTAGAGTAATAACAGAAAAAGTTCAATAGATGCTTTTTATGGAAAAAAATGTCTTCTATGAATGTTATTCATTAGGATATTTCTGTTCATGTTATTTTCTTCCCCATGATCATCAACTAGGCATATTAATATATCCACTTTGCATCAGTTCTGTTGATGAAGAGACCCTTGGTATTCAATCAGTATGTCAACCTTTATGAACAGCATGACATCCAAATGGACTTGTTCTCAACTCACCCTTCTCATTTTTTGTCTTTTTTTTGGTGTTTATATCAGGTTCTGTATAAAAGTAGATGTGATAATAGGCTAAATGAAATCACAGAAAGGGCTTTGGCAGATAAACGTGAGGTATGCTCTGAAAAATATGTTCTCTATTATTTATAATAATTGGACTTCTATTGGGTTCCATGTCAACAAATTACATAACAGGCGGAGTTGCTGGGTAAGAAATATGAAGAAAAGTACAAGCAAGTTGCAGAAGTGGCATCTAAATTAACAATTGAAGAGGCAACTTTTCGTGATATTCAGGTAAAAACTGTACTTCTACAAAGTAGTGATGAGTCTGGTGATTTGCCATTATGTAAGCCTTTGGAATGTCCAAGCTTCACTGACAAGTCCTCCCCCATCTTTCTCTGTATACGCGAAGTAAATAGTTCTACAAACAGAACATACACACATGTATACATGAGTAGCTGAACTGAATTCATCAAAGCTAATTAAGTGGATACCAGCTCTTCCTACCTCGTTACTTAACCAAAGTGGACAGCTCATGATTTCCTATTTTTAACATGGATTCTCATTCTTTTCTTCCATGAAGTTTTTCCATATGAGATGCATCATGGTTCCAGGTCCATGACTTGTGTTTATAACATGTTTAAGAATACAAGTGCGAACTAATGCTAATGCTGACTATGTAAAATTTCGTTCCTCTTTGTCTCAACAATTGCCCTTGTCTTTTAGGAGAGAAAGCTGGAGTTGCGTCAAGCAATAACTAACATGGAACACGGTGGCAGTGCAGATGGCATTCTTCAGGTAAATAGTAACAATTTAACCGTGGCGAGTCATTGGAGATTTTACCCAACACTCATCCTTTGGTGTCACTTGTAGGTTCGTGCTGATCGTATACAATCAGACCTTGATGAGCTATTGAAGGGTTTAGCTGAACGCTGCAAGAAACATGGACTGGATGTTAAGTCAACTGCAGTGATTGAGCTTCCTTTTGGTACTCTCAATCCTCTATATTTTGTTCCGGAGTGTGTGCTTCCGAGTTCTTAAAATAGCAGCTGTGCTTTATTTTACATTTGAGCAAGCCCTTGCCGGATCAAAGAAAGGATCAAAGCTTACACACATCTAGACTAATCCCATTTGAGCAAGCCCTTCCCAGATCAAAGACGGGATGTTCTCTAGTGTTGCACATTCTTAGACATGTAATAACTGATGCACATTGAAATTGATTCCCTAATAACGTGATGTTTGGATCCAATTCTTTGACAGAATTGAATTTGATTCAGTTAGCAAAATTCAATTCAATTAACAACTTAAATGATGCACTTTTATTGTTTGCCGCACATTCCGGGATTTTTTTGGTTTATTGCTCATTGTGTGGAATATTTGGTTTGAATTTGATTAGTTCCATTGACTCCTGAATGAATTAATAAATGTTATGGTTCCTGTCATAATTGATTTACATTTGTGATTCTCAAGGCTGGCAACCAGGAATCCAAGAGGGTGCTGCTACTTGGGATGAAGATTGGGATAAGTTTGAAGATGAAGGTATGGTCTTCCTTCCCTACATTGAACCATTTATCACACCTCATGCTTTTCTTTCGCCTTTCCAATCTCCAATAAATGCCATGAATTGAATGGATTTTTCTCATGAATATTGCACAAATACTAGTTGGAATTTATCTATGCAAAATATCATTTCCGCTTTCAGGGTTTTCCAATGAGCTCACTGTTGATGTGAAAAGTGCTCCTGGTCAAAAGGAGAGAGCACCTGCAGATGGTAGTTTAACCCCTGATTCGTTGTCAAATGGAGATGTGAGGTCTGGGATTTTCACTGGAGAACATGTGAGGTCTGAGAGTGAATCGGCATATATTCACAGTGAAGATGAAATTGCAAGAAGCCCTCAAGGCAGTCCAGCTGGAAGATCTGCTTCAGAAAGTCCATCTCAAGACTTTTCTAATGTTTTTACTAAGAATACCGAAGCAGATATAGATACCCATAGGTACAGCAATCAATCTGTTTCCATGTCTTTTACCTACTTGTCTCCTACTGTTGTACTGATTGTTGGCCTACTTCATGATGATAATGAACTTTATATTTTTGGCAATAGAAGTTTTGATGAATCGACTTGGGGTGCCTTTGACACAAATGATGATGTGGACTCAGTCTGGGGATTTAACCCTGCAGGCAACAAGGTGAGTCCAAAATTCCTGAAGCACTCATTTATTCTTCTGCAATTGAGCATAGATACATGTTGGTCATCTAAATTGTAGCTTGCTGAAGAACATTCTATCCAGTGATTGCTTTATAGATCACTTTATTAAGGAACTGTACCTGATTTATTATTTTAACCCACACATTATGATTGCTGGAATGCTTTTACAATGTTAGGCGTATTCTTGTTATTGTCATCATATTTGCAGCATGCAACTACTCTCTGTAGATTTCCATGTTTTCACACATAGGCACTCTGATCGAAGCAAACCTATTGGTCATCTAGGAGGACTATACTTGTGCTATCAGAGAGGTTAAACAGTGCTAAGGATATAAATGTATTTCACATACCTTGAAAACCATGTTTTCACATTCCCTGTGAAATATACATGTGTGCAGTTCTCGGGTTTTAGTCTCCAATGACATGTGATGATATAGTGAGTTGAGCTTTGTGATATATGCCACGTGCTATTAGAGAGCTTAAACAGTGCTAAAGATAAAAAAATTATTTTATGGATCGGCGTTGCTGCTATAATGGGTGTTGTAGTGATCAATTAAATGATACAAATCTGAGATATATCTTAACATTACCCTTAATTACTTCGTGTGTCATCTAGCAGGACTCTTCTGAGAACGAGAGAGATTTCTTTGGATCTGATGATTTTGGTCTAAAGCCAATTAGAACAGAATCCACGTCAATGGCAAATAATTTCCAGAAAAAGAGTATATTTTTTGAAGAATCTGTCGCAGGCTCCCCAATGTCAAGATTTGGCAACTCTCCAAGGTACAGCGAAGCAGGAGACCATTTTGACAATTACTCGAGATTTGATTCCTTCAGCATGAATGAAGGAGGCTTTTCACCACGAGAAAAGCTTACAAGGTTCGACTCCATAAACAGTTCCAAAGATTTTGGCCACAGTCGTGCATTCTCTTCGTTTGATGATGGAGATCCATTTGGCTCCAGTGCCCCCTTCAAGGTTTCATCAGAAGATCAAACTCCCAAAAAGAGTTCTGGCAATTGGAGTCCTTTCTAGCAGCAATCTGGTTTCCTCTCTCGCTTCATCCGTTTTTACGTTTGCCAATTTTTGTGTGTGCTGTATAGATTGTTTGTGTTGAAATGCTGTATTGTTGTAAAGTTATTCATCATGGCCTTGCTTAAATTTTTTTTTGTTGAGGTAAAAAACCTTGTTCTTTTTGTGGGCGTCCAGATCAAAAATAGAATGCCTTTTCTTTTGAGTGGCAAATTCTTGAGACCAATAAAGTATAAAACTGAGACGTTTGAGAAGACAGACTGTTGGCATTCCCTTTCTTCTTCTTCTTTTTTAATTTTTGGTGCTATGAACTGCGTAATAATGCAAGCTAGGCAATTAACTCCGGTTTGGAGGCGCGTGAACTTTCTTAGGGTCAAAATGATCACGCGCTTCCTTTTATATCTCTATTATCCAGATCATCTTAGCTACCAGGCTATGTCTGAACGAGATCATAGGCTTGTTAGCTGGGCCTTTACCATATTGGCAAGTTTTACTCTTATTGGGCTTTTTATGTTGAATTTGGCTCTGATTTGATGATTCTCTCTCTCTCTCTCTCTCTCTCAGTATTGGTGAATCTATTGTCCAATATACTAAAAGAGTATATGATGTTACAATCTGGTTACTGTGTATTATGAGATAAATTATTGTGGATTATAACAGTATTATTTAATTTTTGGGTCAGTTCGGGTTGTTTGGTTTGCTTTTTTTTTTCTTCTAATTTTGCACAGTATAATAGTAGTTTTGTCCTTCGAAAAAAATAAAAAACGGCTCATGGAAAGAGGGGCTCAGCAGTAAATGCACAATTTCAGTATGATCCAGTACGGTCTATTGTATTTTTTTATTTTTTTTATATATTTTTTTAAAATAGCTAGATACATATATAGCCTATAATAAGATAAAATTGATGACTTAGACATATGAGTAAACTGGTAACTGACCATTTTTTATAATTTTTTTTGAAATACTGTCGGCGCGTGAGAAACACGTGACTGACGGTATTTCACCTCATGCCTTGTTAAGGTGGCGTGTGAGGGATGCTCCAGTTGAAGGAAATGGTCTACCAGCATCTCCATTGATGCGTCTCCACGTGGTCTTCCTCTCGGTGCGGTGTGTTTTATCAACTGATGGCTGTGGATGTGGTAGTGGCTGGTTAAAGCTATTTTACCCGTTTCTCTCTCTCCTGCACGTAAAAGTACAAAAGAGGCCCCTCAATTTTATTGATATTTCACTTTAGTCCCTGTACTTTTAATTTTGTGTACGATCCTGATTTCTGTTATATAAGTTTTGATTTAGTTCAATTGAGTTCTTCAATTGAAATTAATTAAATGTTAATGTTTCACCTTGGTCCTCCTTTTAATTTCCATATCGGGTTTAAATAGCTTAATATATTCGGTACAAAAATTTTATTTTTTTTTCAATTTTATCCTTTGATTGAAATTGATAATATATTTAATTTTCGTTTTGGTTCTTATCCTTTTAATATTTGATTTTAATCCCTTTATTTTTTTTATATTTCTGAAATAAGTATGCTCTTAGTTTTGATTTTTGATTTTTGTTATTTTCTTATTTATTGAGGTGATATTTTTTTGAAAAAAAATGGCTCTTAAATTTTTTTTTTATCTATGATAATTTGAAAATTGATATTTTTTGTTTTTTTTCTCCCTATGTTCTTTCTTTTATTTCTTTTATTGTTTTTTTTTATTATTATTTTGAAGTCGAATGAATTTTTTTTTGCCTGATAATTTTTATTTTATTTTTTGTTTGATCTTTTGTTAGAGTTTTTAAGATTTTTTTAATCTATCATTTATTTTTGTTTTTTTTTCATTATTAACACAATAACAGCAGCAACAATAATTTTAGTTATTTTTCTTGCTTGCTCTTTTGTTAATGAGCTTTGAGTTTTTTTCTCGGGTTGGTTTAATAATTTTTATTGTTTTAACAGTAATAAAGATGATAATTTTAGAAGTTAAAACTTCGTTATTATTATTGTTATAATAGACTATATTGATCTGTTTTATTATATCAAAATTTACATGTAAAAATATTATATTTTAATATCAATAATTATAAAAATTATTTGCTCTACCCGCAATATAGTACGGACAATTACCTAGTTTTATCTATAAGTGAAAAGCTATTGCTGGAATAATAAAGGGATGTCGAAGTTGATTCGGCTTTTTCCGAGGAAAAGAAAAGATCATTCCTTCTTTATCTTGGAATATTAAATAGAGGTATGGTGCCATTCAAATCCAAATAATTTTGAAAATTTAAACGAAAGTATTATATGATATCACTAGAGGACTCTGGTGCTACTAATTCTGTTTGTCTTGTGGAAAATATTTTTTTCTCTAGATTTTTGCTGTGTTTGTTTTTTGAATTTCTCTTTGAAATATGTCATTATGTTTATCATAAAATAAAAAGGGATATCGTAAAAATAAAAATAATAGATGGAGCAAAATCTCTTAATTTCAAATATTCATCACTAAATCACTTATTAGGTACGGACAATCTTGACTCGACTAGCAGGATACTTTCTTTATTATTCATGTTCCTGGAAGCAGCCGAATAGTGTTTTTATTTTCTATGAAACCAAGGGTCTACAAGATGGCGGCAGTACGGACTGGCAAAGAATCAAGACCACAAATTAATCAGATGGAAAATACTTTTCTCCCCTGTGGAAAACTATAGATGGCATTATTTTCCACACGCACGGTCTCTTTCCATGAAAGGCAGGGGGGATGGATCGAGTGATTGGCCTTCTTCTTCATTTTCAAATTCCACTACTCGTGATGAATATTACATGTGAGATCTCAAGATAATTTTTATTGTAGTAAGAAAATAGAACAATGTTGTCATTGCTGCAATGAAACACTCTTTTCTTAGTCTTTGTATAATAATTTCTCAAAATAAATGTGTTAAGAAGTTTTTTGAAAAAGTAAAGAACAAAAATAATGGCATTAATAAATTAAGTATAGAGTGATATATATTCCAACTCTGAAGAGTAAAAAATGTTGATTTTTTTCCAAACAAAAGTGTAAGAAAAAGAAGAGGAAAAAATGAATAGAATATTAAAAAAATAAAGATAAGATAAAAAATGATATATAGTCCAAGTGTAAAATAATAAAAATAACAAGCATAAATGAGAAAAAAACATATAAGAAACACTTGTTTTTCTTAAAAAAAAGAGAGCAATAAATTATAGATTTACCATAAAGTAAAGTATATGTACTAGATTAGCACAAAGTCACAAGTCATACACAATCTAACAATCTCTTGCTGTAACATTTGAAGAAGGAAGAAACGGAAAACAAGTAGCCATTAACTACCAACAAATAACTACTTAGAAATCAATACACCTGCTAGTATTCCAGCATGTTTAGTGAAAGAAAAACCCCCAGATACTTTCACTATCAGCGTATTAATTTACCAAAAATATTTGCATCGACAAATTGATTCGTGATAATTTTTTACATAGATAAGAAATACTGACAGCAAATGCATCTTACAAGACCAAGATCTCCATTCTCAGTCTGTTTTAAAATCTTCAACCCAAGGCATGGTATTTCAGTTCAAGCGTTTTTCAAACTAAGGTGAAGAGATGACAGTTTTCTTTCTCACAACAAGCGTGGCTGTAAGAGCAATTAATTGCAGCATTTTTCAAATACCCTTCTTTCAAAGATGTGGTGGGAATTCAATCCATGCTATTGTAAATGATGATGATGATGCTATTGTCTTAGTCAATGGAATTGATAGAATTAAAAGCTTTGTTCTGAACGCATGGACCCATGCATCTTTGACCAGTTGAGAGGATACATGAAAGACCAGGCGAACTTGACTTGGAACGAGTCCACGAGAATGCGATGCACTTCACTCATAAGTATAGCATTATCATTGAAGGGAAGCATTAGACACAAACATGGCGTCCATTGATTATGAGCCGAAACTTGTTGCAATTTTAAGCATCCCGCTTTTCTTTTCCTGTATTTTTGTATCTAGTACTAGTCCTGTGACTGCGCCTCATTCAGCCCTTCTAGAATCGGAAGGCAAGGCTTTGCTTGAGAGTGAATGGTGGAGTGACTACAGCAACCTCACCTCGCATCGTTGCAAGAACTGGCCTGGCATAGTTTGTAATCGGGCTGGAAGCATCATCGAGATTTCTCCACCTCCAGGGTTCCTCAAGGTGGGAAATAAGTTTGGAAAGATGAACTTTTCTTGCTTCCCAAACCTTGTCCGTCTCGGAATGGCCAACCATGAGCTCAATGGGAACATCGCACCTCAAATTTCTATCCTTCCACAGCTCAGATACCTCGACCTGTCCTCAAATAACCTACCAGGTGAGTTGCCGTCTTCACTTGGAAATCTCAGCCAACTTGTTGAGCTTGATATCTCTTCCAATAATTTCACCATTACCATCCCTCCAGAGCTAGGCAATCTTAAAAAACTTGCTACCTTGAACTTGTCTCATAACAGCTTCAGTGGCCCGATTCCTTCGGCACTTTGTCTTTTGGACAATTTAACGCATTTACATATGGATCACAATACTATCGAAGGATCCATTCCTTTGGAAATAGAAAATTTAAAGAATCTAAAGGTTTTAGATCTTAGCTCTAATATCATAGTTGGTTCAATTCCTTCAACTTTGGGCCTTCTATCCAATTTGATCACTGTAAATTTTTTTAGCAACCAAATCAATGGACCCATCCCTTTAGAAATAGGAAATCTGACAAATCTACAAGATCTAGATCTTAGCTCTAATATCCTAGGTGGTACAATTCCTTCAACTTTGGGCTTTCTATCCAATTTGATTTTTGTAAATATTTCTGGCAACCAAATCAATGGACCCATCCCTTTAGAAATAGGAAACTTGACAAAACTACAATCATTAGATCTTGGTGGCAATAAGATCACTGGTTTGATTCCTTTTTCATTAGGCAATTTAACAAAGCTTACAACTCTACAACTTTCTCGCAACCAAATCAATGGATCCATCCCCTTGGAAATACAGAACTTGAAAAATTTGGAAATCTTATCTTTGAGTTCAAACACTATCAGTGGTTCAATTCCTCCTATAATAGTCAGTTTGATAAATTTGATATCTCTAGACCTTTCTAACAACCAAATCAGTGGACCCATCCCTTCATCTTTGAAATATTGTGAAAAATTGTCCTCTTTAGATTTGAGCTACAATAATTTAAGTGAAGGGATACCCTCTCAGCTATATAATTTACCCTCTTTACTGTTTGTGAATTTTAGTTACAATAATCTCTCAGGTTGTGTTCCCTTGAATTTACCATTACCCTTTGATTTTCTTCTTCGTGGTAATATTACCAATGATTCTGCAACTTTTAAAGCTACTGCATTTGAAGGCAACAATAATTTACACCTTGATTTCTTAAATTGTTCGTTACCTTCAAAAACTAACAGAAAGATCAATTCCATCAAAATATTTCTTCTTATCACCACCATTTCACTATTTCTCCTATGTCTCGAATGTTGTTATCTATATCGATGCAAGGCTACCCAACTTGAGCCAACATCATTAAAGAATGGAGACTTGCTTTCCATTTGGAATTATGATGGGAGGATTGCGTACGAAGACATCATTGCATCGACCGAAAACTTTGACCTCAGATACTGTATCGGATCCGGTGGTTATGGGAGCGTCTATCGAGCACAGCTTCCAAGTGGGAAATTAGTTGCCTTGAAGAAACTTCATCGTCAAGAGGCGGAGGAGTCGGCTTTTGACAAGAGTTTCAAGAATGAGGTGAAACTGCTCGCACACATACGTCACCGGAGCATTGTAAGGCTTTATGGATTCTGTTTGCACCGACGCTGCATGTTTCTAGTTTACGAGTACATGGAGAAGGGAAGCTTGTTTTGTGCCTTGAGAAATGATGCTGAGGCTGTGGAATTGAACTGGATGAAGAGAGCACACGTCATCAAAGACATTGCTCACGCACTATCTTACTTGCATCATGACTGTAATCCACCAATTGTTCATCGAGACATATCAAGCAGCAATGTCTTGTTGAATTCGGAATCCAGGTCTTTTGTTGCTGATTTTGGCGTGGCCAGACTCTTAGATCCTGATTCGTCGAACCTTACTGTACTTGCCGGTACCTATGGATACATTGCCCCAGGTAAAGATATTTCTTCTTAACATATATACATATTTGTCACTCATGCACTGCCAAACTAAAACAAACTCTCTTTGTATAAACACACACACACACAAACACATGCTTTCTAGAAGTGAGGTTTCCTCGAATCTAAAAAAAACTAAAGTAAACTCTCATTTATATATGTGTGTCTGTGTGTTTTTAATTTTGTTTTGTTTATGGACAGAGTTGGCTTATACTATGATGGTGACAGAGAAATGTGATGCTTACAGCTTCGGAGTTGTGGCGCTTGAAACTTTGATGGGAAGGCATCCGAGAGATATCCTGTCATCATCTGATCAGGCTATTACACTAAAAGAAGTGTTAGATCCTCGTTTGCCACCTCCAACGAATGAAATCGTCATACATAATATATGTACTGTTGCCACTCTTGCATTGTGGTGCTTACATCCGAATCCAAAATCTCGACCTTCAATGAAATTCGTGTCTCAAGAATTTCTATCTCCCAGGAGATCATTGGTAGGTCTTGATATTTCTTTGTTGAAGCTACGATATCGTAGCATGCACACAAATGGTGGTGACGCCACAGTTCCTAGTTGAAAATATGAACTTCGAGCTCAAGTTTATAATATTTTTTTAATTTTAGAAAAACTTTTTTTTTCCAATTATCTTTCAAAGGAAGACCACTTGAAGATTTATGTCTGATGTTCGGAACCAAGCTCTGACTTCAAGAGATGGTGAATAATTGGAATGTACTCCCTCCATTTTATATCTGGACTTTTGTATTGTTTAACATTGTATTTTAAAAATATTTTTGAATTTTTTTTTATTTTTATTTTCAATTATTTTTTTATCATTTTGATATGCTAATGTTAAAAATAATTTTAAAAAAATATTATTCTTATATATTTTTTAAACAAAAAATATTTTAAAAAATAATCTCAATAATAATGTCAAATATACTCTTTATAGTGATGAAATCCCGTCACAACATATTATCAGTTTTATGTATTTAGTTCTATATAGTTCATAAATCGTATATGCCAAAAATTTTAATGGTATAATTATAACAGATGATTACGTGACAACTCATATTCTATAAGATCTCCTGCATCGAAGCTCTATGCACCAGTGCTATTAATTTTGTTCGGTATTGTTACTAGATTAGCAAGGCAATATTGCTTATGTATGCTTGCTATCTTATTATCTTTCTTAATTAGTGATCAATCTAAGAGTTAAGAAAAAGCCTTTCTAAATAAAAAAATTCTTATTTTATCTAAAATAAAAAAATAAAAAAGCATATTTTTACTTATAAGTTTGTAATCCCACATATTAAAAAGAAATAAAATAAAATTGTTTTTTTTAATATAAAAAATATATCTTACGTTTAGGTTTATAATCCCATATATTAAAAACGAACACAATAAAATCTATCTGGTGCTTTTGTTTTTATATTTTATCATGGGAAATACATCTCACGTTTAAGTTCATAATCTCACATAATAAAATGAAAAATAATTTTTGATATTTTTGAAATGTAGGCCAACAAAAACAAAGAACACTAAGAACATAGAATGCAAACCGAGCAATCTGGGTTCCAACACAAATCAGATTTAGTAAAAACAAAAGCATATACATGTTGTTGCAAATCATTCAAGGAACAATTATATAGCATCCATTTACTTAGATTTTCACTTAAAATTCAACTTTTCTTTTTGTCAAAATAGGTTTATGTTTAAAACCAAAACCCTTTGGATATCAATTAAGAAGATTTCAATCAAGAAATCATATGTAGTAAAAGAAGAATTCAATTTCAAAAGAAAATAGAAAATTTCAATTGATATTCAAAAGAAAGCGGGCATTAGGAAGGGCATTATAACACATCAAACCTATATTCGTGGCACATTCGATATGGGCTGTGATAGTATTTCCCCTTTTCCAACTAAATATGAGTTTAAGGAGAGTTACCAAGGTGTCTAGTGCCGTTCTACTGCGCGTAATTAGTTTCTCTAACTCTCGGTGCCTTTGATTTTAGAAATAACATAAAAATAAAAAGGGATATAATTTGCTTTAGGAAACGTTATTACGTCCCGAGCGAGGTTTTTTCCATACAAAAGAGATAAAATAAAAACAAATTATATCTCACAAAGCAATCTCCATTTTATCAGTTACATTACAGAAGATGAGCCTTGCCAGGCGAGACTCAGATTTCAAAGCAAAACACTACAAAAAAAATCAAGATCCAGTCCGAACTAGATGATCAACGCATCGATTCCCTTCTTTAAGAACACAAGTGAGAGTTCAGTTTCAGACATCTCTCAACGTTTGAATCCCCTAAAGATGTGGCTGGGATCTATTGATGGCGCATTATCACTGAAGGGGACATGCATGGCCTACAAGACGCGGGCAATACTAAGAATGAAAACCACAAATTAATGGCGCGAGGATCATAATACCCGGGGTTTGCATTATTTTCCACACGATCTCTTTCCATTAAAAAGGCAGGGAGAATGGATTAAGTGATTGGCCTTCTTCTTAATTTCCAGATTCCACTACTCGTGATGAAGAATAGAATGCCTCTTCTTTTGAGTGACAAATGGTGTCGAGACCAATACAACCAAATTGAGAAGTACGAGAAAACAATGGTGGTGAAATTTCATGCTCTCATTTTCATCCATCAATTCACATTTTTCAAATTGCATTTTATACTAAGCTTCTTCAAGTTGGTGATGCAAACTTTTGGTTTTAGGCATGAGCTTGCTCTGTGTTTCTGACTCAATATATATGAACCTCTGGTGATGTGCTCATACCAGCACGCAATTGATGCGCCAAACGTAATCAGTGGCCACACACGCCTTGGAGCCACTTGTTTCATGACATGTTGTGCTGCTAGTGCACCTTTCGGTACCTTGTAATATGGCTTCCATGCATATTCACACAGATCAATTAGTGATTAATGCCTTAAAAATCTTGAGCGATTCTGTGATTCGTTTCATGGATATAATTAAAACATTGAAAAACATTTACAGAACAACATTAGAAATAAAATAAAATAAAAAGTGAAACAATGTTGTTATCTGTATCGATGCAAGGCTACCCAACTTGAGCCAACATCATTAAAGAACAGAGACTTGCTTTCCATTTGGAATTATGATGGGAGGATTGCATACGAAGACATCATTGCATCGACCGAAAACTGTGACCTCAGATACTGTATCGGATCCGGTGGTTAGGGAGTGTCTACCGAGCACAGCTTCCAAGTGGGAAATTAGTTGCCTTGAAGAAACTTCATCGTCAAGAGGCGGAGGAGCCGACTTTTGACAAGAGTTTCAAGAATGAGGTGAAACTGCTCGTACATATACGTCACCGGAGCATTGTAAGGCTTTATGGATTCTGTTTGCATCGGTGCTGCATGTTTCTAGTTTACGAGTACATGAAGAAGGGAAGCTTGTTTTGTGCCTTGAGAAATGATGCTGGGGCTGTGGAGTTGAACTGGATGAAAAGAGCACACATCATCAAAGACATTGCTCACGCACTATCTTACTTGCATCATGACTGCAACCCGCCAATTGTTCATCGAGACATATCAAGCAGCAATGTCCTGTTGAATTCGAAATCTAGGTCTTTTGTTACTGATTTTGGCGTGGCCAGACTCTTAGATCCTGATTCGTCCAACCTTACTGTACTTGCCGGTACCTATGGATACATTGCCCCAAGTAAATATATTTCTTCTTAACATATATACATATTTGTCACTCATGCAATGCCAAACTAAAGCAAACTCTCTTTATATAAACACACACGCACATACAAACACACGCTTTCTAGAAGTGAGGTTTCCTCGAATCTAAAAAAAACTAAAGCAAACTCTCATTTATATATATGTGTGTGTGTTTTTAATTTTGTTTTGTTTATAGACAGAGTTGGCTTATACTATGGTGGTGACAGAGAAATGTGATGCTTACAGCTTCGGAGTTGTGGCGCTTGAAACTTTGATGGGAAGGCATCCGAGAGATATCCTGTCATCATCTGATCAGGCTATTACACTAAAAGAAGTGTTAGATCCTCGTTTGCCACCTCCAACGAATGAAATCGTCATACATAATATATGTACTGTTGCCACTCTTGCATTGTGGTGCTTACATCCGAATCCAAAATCTCGACCTTTAATGAAACTCGTGTCTCAAGAATTTCTATCTCCCAGGAGATCATTGGTAGGTCTTGATATTTCTTTGCTGAAGCTATGATATCGTAGCATGCACACAAATGGTGGTGACGCCACAGTTCCTAGTTGAAAATGTGAACTTCGAGCTCAAGTTTATAATATTTTTTTAATTTTGAAAGAACTTTTTTTTCCAATTATCTTTCAAAGGAAGACCACTTGAAGATTTATGTCTGATGTTCGGAACCAAGCTCTGACTTCAAGAGATGGTGAATAATTGGAATGTACTCCCTCCATTTTATATCTGGACTTTTGTATTGTTTAGCATTGTATTTTAAAAATATTTTTGAAAAAAATTTAAAATTTTTTTATTTTTATTTTCAATTATTTTTTTTATTTTTTTTATCATTTTGAGATGCTAATGTTAAAAATAATTTTTTAAAAAATATTATTCTTATATATTTTCTAAACAAAAAATATTTTAAAAAATAATCTCAATAATAATGTCAAATATACTCTCTATAGTGATGAAATTCCGTCACAACATATTATCAGTTTTATGTATTTAGTTCTATATAGTTCATAAATCGTATATGCCAAAAATTTTACATGGTATAATTATAACAGATGATTACGTGACAACTCATATTCTATAAGATCTCCTGCATCAAAGCTCTATGCACCAGTGCTGTTAATTTTGTTCGGTATTGTTACTAGATTAGCAAGGAAACGTTGCTTTTGTATGTTTGCTTTCTCTTACTGTGATTAATCTCTTTTTTCTTAAACTTGGGCCAATTTATGAACCCACTTCTATTTATAACACAAGAAAAGTACACATGAAAGACCAAGGAACTTGAATTGGAACGAGTCCATGAGAATGCGATGGACTTCAGTCATAAATTTAGCATTATCATTGAAGGGAAGCATTAGACACAAACATGACATCCACAAATGCAAGTGATATCACAGTTCCTAGTTGAAAATGTCAACTCTCAGCTCACATCGAACTTCAACGAGAGCCTTCAAGAGCATGTGTTTATACTACTTCTTAATTTTGGGAGATCGTTTTTTTTTATTATTTTAGCACACCACAACCACCACTACATGTCTTTGTGATATTTTAGTGTGACGTTGAATGTGATGTACTTGTGCAGTGTTGCATCAATAATTTTTCTAGATTAAAAAGTTCAGGAATGGTGTGACATGACAAGAAATATATCATAATAGTTGTCATTTATTATTATGGCTATTACAAATCCTAATTGATTTCAGCGTTCGGATAAGAGACTAGTTATGTAAAAAAGAATATTTGCACTCCCAATACATTTTACATGAGAAACTACATTGTTTACGTGGTTGAAGTGAACTAATATCTTATTATCTTTCTTAATCAGTGATCAATCTAAGAATTAAGAAAAGGTCTTTCTAAATAAAGGAATTCTTATTTTATCTATATAAATAAACATATTTTTACTTATAAGTTTGTAATCCCACTTATTAAAAAGAAATAAAATAAAATTGTTTTTTTTTAATATAAAAAATATATCTTACGCTTAGGTTTATAATCCCATAAATTAAAAAAAAACACAATAAAATCTATTTGGTGTTTTTGTTTTTATATTTTATCATGGGAAACACATCTCACGTTTAAGTTCACAATCTCACGTTTAAGTTGACAATCTCACATAATAAAATAAAAAATAATTTTTAATATTTTTGAAATGTAGGCCAACAAAAACAAAGAACACTAAGAACATAGAATGCAAACCGAGCAACCTGGGTTCCAACACAAATCAGATTTAGTAAAAACAAAAGCATATACATGTTGTTGCAAATCATTTAAGCAACAATTATATAGCATCCATTTACTTAGATTTTCACTTAAAATTCAACTTTTTTTTTTGTCAAAATAGGTTTATGTTTAAACCAAAACCCTTTGGATATCAATTAAGAAGATTTCAATCAAGAAATCATATGGAGTAAAAGAAGAATTTCAATTTCAAAAGAAAATAGAAAATTTCAATTGATATTCAAAAGAAAGCGGGCATTAGGAAGGGCACTGTAACACATCAAACCTACATTCGTGGCACATTCGATTTGGGCCTGTGATGGTTTTCCCCTTGTCCTCCTAAATATGAGTTTAAGGAGAGTTACTAAGGTGTCTTTGATTGTAATTAGTTTTTTCTAACTTTCGGTGCCTTTGATTTTAGAAGTAACATGAAAATAAAAAAAGGGATATAATTTGCTTTTGGAAACGTTATCACGGCCCGAGCGAGGTTTTTCCCGTACAAAAGAGATAAAATAAAAACAAATTATACCTCACAAAGCAATCTCCATCTCTTTCGAGTGACAAATTCTGGAAACAGATGGTTGTTTTTTTATTGAAACAGAAATGGGCCTCCTGCATGGATATTTTTCCAGTACATCAAATAAACCCATGCGTGGGTGCCCTGCTCTCCCGATACTGATAGATAATCTTGACGCCGCTACTACCTGGAAAGTCTGCCAATCGCATGTTCTTGGAAGCTACCGGGATCATCTACTCTTATTTCATGAAACCAAGGGCCAACAAGACGTGCAACGAGTCCATGAAAAAGCCATGCACTTCTTTCATAAATTTAGCATTATCACTCAAGGGGACATGCATGGCCTGCAAGACGCGGGCAAATCTAAGAATGAAAACAACAAATTAATGGCGCGAGGATCATAATACCTGGGTTTTGCATTATTTTCCACACGCGCGGTCTCTTTCCATGAAAGGCAGGGAGAATGGATTAAGTGATTGGCCTTCTTCTTAATTTCCAGATTCCACTACTCGTGATGAAGAATAGAACGCCTCTTCTTTTGAGTGACAAATGGTGTCGAGACCAAAAGGACCTCATCATCCAAAACCAAAAGGCTAGCACTCCCTCACTTGAGAACCAAAAATAACTACAGAGTAAACCCTAAATTTATTCGACATTTTTATTTCTACAACTAATTGCCAGGTCCTCCAACTATTAGCGAAGTCTTAATCAAGTCCTCGAGCGAAAAGGATTTTCAATTGAATATCTATGTATAACGCATTATCCAATCCACCCAACACCATAAAAAATAATAGAAAATAAAATGAAAATAGCTACTTTGTTTAAGATGGACGGTTCAGATTTAAAATTTTTGAGATGAAACTTGGAATGCTAAAATCTTTAGTTTAAAGTAAATAAATCATCTCTTTTTAAATTAAAAGTTACTCAGCTAGTAATAATATACTAAACCAATTATCCATTTCCAACATCATAATCCTAATTCAATATTTTTTTAATATTAATAAGATTACGAGTGATTCAATGTTAATTATACGGAACCGAAATTCTCTTTTCATGGAACCATTAATTATTAAAATCTATATTCTCCCTCAAATTTTAAAGGAATTTAGAAATGCGAGAAAGCTGATCAGATTAGGCTGGCATCAAGAAAGAAACCAACGACTTTTCAATTTCCCCGTTTATTACTGCTTAATCAAGCAGAGAAGGTGGTTAATTTTTCTCCTCCAATCATTGTTTATTGTTCAGTTTCAACTATAAAACAGGCAAGACTCCTCCAAATCCAGGCTGGTTTCGGACACCAATTTAAGTGGGACGCACTTCCATTTCGCAAAGGTTAAGGTTCCGCTTCAAAACTCCGACAACACAGAACCGAGCATGGTTAAAAACTGTAAAGGGAAATATTTTCACTCTCTTTCTTTCGTCAAATGAAGGTTAATAAAAGAGAAAAACTGCATGACGACTGTTTTGTTTTGGTCAAACCTTTCTACTTTTATGCCTTGCTGCTGATCTTTCACTCTCCTTTCTTGTTTGCTTCTTCTTGTTTGTTTCTCTTCTATTTTCCCACTATTTAACTACAAAATAATTCTTTTAGTATTAAAAATAATAATAAATAAAGCACCCTTTCCCCCCCTCCCCTACTTCTCCTTCCTCTCGGTTTCCTACTGATATTAGTTTCCCATTTCGAATAAGGGAAATAAGCCCTAATAACTGAAGTCAAATCGGCCTCGTGGATGGTTCAATTCGTCAGGGCCTACTTGTTGAGTTGTTAAACCAGAAGTAGCGAGGAGGGTTTGTGGAATCTCTGTAAATTATAGACCTTTTGATAGTTCAAGGAGGATACAGGTATGGCTGTTTTCATGGGATTTTGCATTTCAATGTTTTTCAAATATATGGAGTTTCTTTCTCTTGCTTGTGATCTTTGCTGTTTCCTAATTCGCTCGCAGAGTAGTGAGAAGAGAAGGGTATTTGAGTTTAAGTTTGATTTGCGGTGTTAATGGGGGAATTCGGTTAATTTGTTTGGAAAATTGATTAAGTGCTGGTGATTATGTTGGGCATCGTTAATTTTGAATATTTTTATGAACGCACTTCTCGATGTACCCGCTGTTTCGAGTCTTTCGACTTGTCTTCTCTCGCTCTCCTTTTTTTTTTTTTTTTTTTTTTTTTTTATGTTTGCTGCAAGTGCTATCTGGTAGATTAGATAATTTGAGCAAATTTGGGGGATTAGAATTGGTAGTTTACCACACGATTTTCACTGAATTGGAAGGGAAAGGTTTGGTATTGCGTTGCTCAACTCCTCAGTACTTGCTTGTGCACTTCCTTTTCTCCACATTTTCTTTCTTTGCTACAGTTGAACTTGTGATCTTCTAGACTGGATAATTGAGCTTGCGAAATGGCAATTTTAAGATTCATATTGCCTCTTCGGTATTGTTACTGGATTAGCAAGGAAACGTTGCTTTTGTATGTTTGCTTTCTCTTACTGTGATTAATCTCTTTTTTCTTAAACTTGGGCCAATTTAATCATCTCCTTGTGCTGTTATTACTGCCTTATCAAAAAGACCATATGATAATGGGCAAAACTAAGTCTAGTGTTTTCTGACTGCACACTGCATTATTGCAGCAGGTTTATTTAGTTCAAATGGCTGAAATCTGGGATGCAAGTTATGATCCTGGTAGCCAATCGGATGACAGTCATCAATTTGAAAGACTCCATGTAGAGCCTATTTACGATGCATTTGTCTGCCCTTTAACAAAGCAGGTCATGCGTGATCCTGTCACCTTAGAAAATGGTCAAACTTTTGAACGTGAAGCAATAGAGAAGTGGTTCAGGGAATGCAGGGAGAGTGGAAGGAATTTAGTTTGCCCCATGACACAAAAAGAGTTGAAAAGCACAGACCTAAACCCCAGCATAGCTTTGCGGAACACCATTGAAGAGTGGACTGCTAGGAATGAAGCTGTTCAACTTGATATGGCATGCAGATCTCTAAACCTGGGCAGTCCAGAAAGTGATGTTATGCATTCTTTGAAGTATATTCAATACATGTGCCATAAAAGCCGATCAAATAAGCATTTTGTGCGCAATGCTGATTTAATACCTATGATCATTGAAATGTTGAAGAGTACCAGTCGTAGAGTCCGGTGTAAAGCTTTGGAAACCCTTCAAACTGTGGTTGAGGATGATGCTGATGATAAGGTCGTGCCAGGTTTGCTTGTTATTGCTGTATATCTTCCATGACATTATTATTGTTATGCGTTTCTGTGCAGCTTCCTTGACATCAACAGAGTTATACATTGCCTGTCCCCTGTTAACTGATCTTCCTTGTTTCGCAGGCAATACTGGCTGAGGGTGACACTGTGCGGACCATAGTTAAGTTTTTGTCTCATGAGCAATCCATAGAAAGGGAAGAAGCTGTCTCCTTGTTGCTTGAGCTCTCAAAATCTGAAGCCTTGTGTGAGAAGATTGGTTCAATCAATGGAGCAATTCTCATATTGGTTGGAATGACAAGCAGCAAATCAGAAAATCTTTCAACTGTGGAGAAGGCTGATAAAACTCTGGAAAATCTGGAGAAGTGTGAGAACAATGTACGGCAGATGGCTGAAAATGGCAGGCTGCAACCTCTTCTGAATCAAATCCTTGAAGGTACCTCCTTTGAGCTCAACGTTTCTATTATTTTTGAATTTCATGCAAACATTAGGGTGGTCCTTTGCTAATACACCTGTACTAATTATGTTAAATTTTTTGATCTGGAGGTGGGTAGTGGAAGCCATATAAAATGCAACTTTTGCTGCCTTTACCCTTTCTTTTTTCTTACACATTCTGATTGCTAGTTGCTATTTTGTAGATCTAAAGATGCTGCTATTTCAAGTATTTTCTTAATTTGGTCCTCCAATTCTATTTTTTCCCAAAATTCAGCCTAGTGTTTAAAAAAAGTTTGTTTCATGTGCCCCCCCCAAAAAAAAAAAAAAAAATCACTATATCCTGTTAGAGAATAATGTAAGTCATATCTTAAGGTCTCACGTAACGGTCCAAGTTTTTGGGTTGAAATTGTTCTTTGACATTATATCAAAATTTTGTAGGTTGGTGTAAGTTTCAAGTTCAAACAACTTTTTACTTAAGGGGTTAGGACCTTATCTAACATGATATCAAAACTTTAATGATCAAATGATCATAAATTCAAATCTCATTTTTTCTTCTAATTAAAATTAATTTAGCACAGTAATGTGAGTTTATCTAAGTTTCAAGCCTAAAAGGTTTTTAATTGAGAGTGTGTGATAGAGATTAATATAACTAAAATCTTGGTGTTTCATTTAATAGTTTAAGCTTTTAGGTTGAGATGGTTATTTGATATGCTTGATTTTAGTCCCAAATGCATGCATCTGATGATCATACACATGCCATATTCCTCTGGATAATGTAACCTAAACGAAAATGTTACAGGCCCACCAGAAACCAAACTGTCTATGGCTTCATATCTGGGTGAGCTGGTCTTGAACAATGACGTGGAAGTCCATGTTGCTAGAACTGTTGGCAAATCTCTGATCGATTTAATGAGAAGTGGTACTGTGCAGTCAAGAGAAGCTGCTTTGAAAGCTTTGAATCAAATTTCTTCTTACGAGGCAAGTGCCAAGGTTTTGATTGAGGCTGGAATTCTTCCTCCTCTTGTCAAAGACCTTTTTACTGTTGGCACCAATCACCTTCCCATGCGTCTCAAAGAGGTCTCAGCCACAATTCTCGCCAATGTTGTAAACTCGGGCAATGACTTTGATTTGATTCCTGTTGGACCTGACCATCAGACTCTTGTTTCAGAAGACATAGTCCATAACCTACTCTATCTAATTAGCAACACTGGTCCAGCTATTGAATGCAAGCTTCTGCAGGTTCTTGTTGGACTGACTAGTTCTCCATCTACTGTTTTAAATGTTGTTGCTGCCATTAAAAGCTCAGGTGCTATTGTCAGTTTGGTTCAGTTTATTGAGGCCCCCCAGAGGGATTTGCGTGTAGCTTCCATAAAACTTCTCCAGAATGTCTCTCCACACATGGGGGAGGAATTAGCTGATGCTCTCCGTGGCACAGTTGGCCAACTTGGAAGCCTTTTTAAGGTTGTAGCAGAAAACGTAGGAATCACAGAAGAGCAAGCAGCTGCTGTTGGCCTTTTAGCTGAGCTCCCAGAGAGGGATTTGGGTCTCACTAGGCAGATGCTAGATGAAAGCGCCTTTCCCCTAATCATCTCCAGAGTGGTAAAGATCCGTCAGGGGGAGATTAGGGGTGCCCGCTTTATGACACCTTTTTTAGAAGGACTTGTACGGGTTCTTGCAAGGGTTACTTTTGTGTTGGCTGATGAGCCAGATGCCATTAAGCTCTCCCGTGAGCACAATCTTGCTGCTCTTTTCATTGAACTGCTTCAGTCAAATGGGCTCGACAATGTACAGATGGTCTCTGCAATGGCACTAGAGAACTTATCTCAAGAGTCCAAAAATTTAACAAGATTGCCCGAATTGCCGCCTCCTACTTTCTGTGCCTCAATCTTTCCTTGTCTTGGCAAACAGCCTGTCTTAACTGGATTATGTCGGCTCCACCGAGGAACATGTTCCCTACAAGATTCATTCTGTCTTCTGGAAGGACAGGCCGTTGAGAAGCTGGTAGCTCTTTTAGACCACACGAATGAGAAAGTGGTTGAGGCAGCTCTTGCAGCAATTTCTACTTTGTTGGATGACGGGGTTGACACTGAACAAGGGATTGCAGTGTTGTGTACGGCAGAGGGAGTTAGACCTATATTCGAAGTGTTACTGGAGAAACGAACAGAGAATCTGAGAAGGAGAGCAGTTTGGGCTGTTGAGAGACTTTTACGGAATGAAGACATAGTATACGAAGTTTCTGGAGATCCAAATGTGAGTACTGCACTTGTTGATGCCTTCCAGCATGCTGACTATCGAACACGGCAGATTGCTGAGCGTGCCCTGAAACATGTTGATAAGATACCCAATTTCTCTGGCATCTTTACAAATATGGGCTAGGCCGCTTCCTGTTCCTGGAGCTGTGTGTAATTCGTCGTGTGTCCCGAGCCATTCATGGTTATGCTAGCGTTAAGCTGCAGGTATATATTGTTGTAAACAGATTTTTCACCTGTAAAGGTTTTGAAAGTGCTCATTGGTTTCTAATCACACTGCCTTTTGCTTTCCATTTTGTTTCTTTCTCCATTTTTTTTCTTCCACGATTACATGTGTTGTGCTAGTACTGAGAGTTGGATATTGGTTATGGTTCCTTTCCAGCTTCCAAGATTAACCATTCTTAAACTTTTAAATTTTCTGAGATCAATCAACAATTTATTGAAATACCCAGTGTTGTAACCTTTAACAATAGGAGCAGCTTATGTCAGTGATGGCTTTGCGGATTTTGATCCACGTCCTCGAGGGAAAGCTTTTGAGTTTAAGCAGGGTACCTTAACCTTCTTTTTATGACAAAATTCTAATCAATGCATAGAAAAACGGTTTTGATGCAATCGCAAGGGATCCAAAGACTTTGGTCTCGAGGCTGGATTGATTCGGACAGTCTTCAATCCTTCATATTGCGGTCACAAAATTCACCAAAATAGAGTCTGCTTCATGGAGTAGGATCTACAAATCTACTGCCCATATTGCTAGCATCAAGGCCTTCCCTGCAATTGCCACCATAAAAAGTCATTGTTAACGCAAGGATCCTGAGACTATGGTCTTGAGGCTGGATCGATTCTGACAGTCTTGAATCTTCAAAATTGTGGTCACAAACGTCACCCAAACGCAGTCTGCTTCATGGAGTAGGATCCACAAATCAATTGTCCAACTCCTAGCATCAAGGCCTTCCCTGCAATTGCCACCATAAACATTCATTGTTCAAGCATGAAATCAGTTTACAGAAGATATGTAAAATGAAGGATAAAAAGGGCATCATCAACAAACATCTCCTATTTGGAGTGCTGGATGAACAAGAGAACAAATTCATTATTATTGAACATAAACAAGATCAGGACAGGATGAATGATATAAACAGTGGAGAGGAAGATACACAGATGAAATTTCTGACGGGCAAATTGATCAAGTCCAAGGACTTCTGTATGGAATTTGGTGGTTCCAAATCACAATCTGTGCTCAAAATCTAGCATGGATAGATAAATGTATAAAATTATCATCACATATCAGCATTCACCAAGGACTTCAGAGATGTAAGACAGCCAATGATTTAGTCATGCACGATGACGCGTCCAGTTCATGAGTCATGTGATTCCTAGTAAGGTGGCTCCAGTTTGTCCCCATGTTAGACACATCACATACAGTAAGGAAGTCCAAGACTTGACCAAATATTTTGAACATTTCAACCCCAAATATTAGGTTTTTATCAGCAACAAATGCAGCATTCCAATCCATTGGCGCATCGGGATGGACTGATACTTCAGTCCAGGTAAGATACATGAGATCTAGCTCCCACAATTTTCTAACAGCCTTGTTTCTCTGGCCGATTTGACCTTCCCCTTCACACCAGGATACTGAAAGCATAAATAGTTGACCATTACAAGATACAAGTTTAGGGTAATACTCTTGAACACGGGGAGGGAATGGAGATGTTTGGATTGCCATCCAAAAGCCCCTTTGAATGTCATATCCCATGAGCTTGTCTGTCTCAGAGTAAACATAAAAAATCCCATTACAAATAACACCGGAACAAACCACCCCAAAATCCATTGGCAACCTCTGGATTTCTGTCCATTTATTTGATGCAGGATCATAAATTTCTCCAGAATCCAATGGCTCATCCCAGGACCCAAGACCTCCTACAGCAATCAATACAAACCTCTTACAGTGCCTTGTATTTGATTGATCATTTTTTTGTCTGATGAACCTGTGTGACTTTCTATTTGGTAGCAATGAAGGCTCATATTCATCAAAAGCCTTTCTATATTGTCGTCTTAGTGAAAGCCTGTGTGGGTCCTCATATATATCCGATACCCCACCAACACGTGACCTAGGAAAACGTCTTTCTTGTCGATGTTGATGACTGTGAACCACTGTACAGTCCGAATGAACCTCAGAAATTCCTAAAACAGGCATTGATCTTGCATTCTTCATGGATGCAATTTTACGCCAAGATTTTGTTACAGGGCTAAAAACCCACACCCCCTTGTGTGTCCGAAATGAGCTCCTATCCACCCTCCCAAAGTGTGTCAAGCTAGAACAACCTCCAACAACATAAATATCATCTTGAAAACTGGCAACAGAAAACATGAACCTTCCTTTTAGAATGTCAGAATCAATCCTATGCCACTGATCCTGAGAAACATCCAATGCATATATATCCCCGGAACAATATCCATCTTTAACAGAACCAAACAAAAACAACCACGGCTTCAGGTACGCACCTTCCCGTCTCATCTGCAGGAACCGGGGGGTGGTGGTCAAGTATCTCCATTTCTTGCATACAAGGCGGGCATTCATGAGACTAGTCAATGGGAGTCTCAACAAGCATAATTCCAGTACGTCATCTGGAAGAAACATATGCAACCTGCTATTTTGAATCGAATCTTCAAGCTCTACATCCTTTCTAATATTTTTCTTCCAGAACTTCTCTCTCACCCCATATGAGAAACAATCAAACCCTGTCTCCTCATTCCCACATACTGGTTTACAACCCTTTCCTTCTTCACTAGCACTGCAAGACCTCCTCCTACCACTTGGATCTCCAAATTCCTCACCTGTTTCAGCACCAACTTTGCATCCCCCACCCATGCCATACAATGTAAGACATTTCAGAGAAACTCCCCTTGAATCATCCTCTTCCTCTCCCTCACCTCTAAGATTCTTCTTCCTCAGCTTCTGGCTAACACTTCTCACTAGCCGTTGCGACACACTCAGAGCCTCCAATTCCCGGTGAAGAGATGCCTCTCCAGTTAATCTCTCAGAAGACATTCCGTTCTCTCCTAGTTTCCACACGACAAATTACATCCCATAACTATATTGTGCAGCATTACTCATCTTCTATCATCTACAAAAAAGAATACAGAAAAATACACACAACAAAGATTACCCACAAGCACATCTTCATATAACAAAAGGAGCACCAAAAACTAAAAATATAAAAAGAAATCGACTTTACATTCAATTTATCAGATCCATAACATAGTTTTTCAATAAACCAGATCCTACATCACTAGAATCACAACCATAAACCAACAAAAATATTTGATTTCAACCGACATCCACAACAGACATTTAAAAAAAAAAAACGAAAAACACAGGATCCCCCATGTTATCTATCCAAATCAGCAAGACCAATCATAGAAAACACGACCCTGAAATAAAGGACCGCAACCCATTTCAAATATAAAACAGGAAAGCTTAAAACAACCATTTTTAGCATAAAGCTAACTCGAAATCTACAATTTCTTACCCTCATACCAGTCAACCACGAAATCCAAGGCCAGGAAACAGATAAAAAAAGAAAAGAAACACGGACAGGGAGAGAGTTACTTACATTACAAAGATTATAGTAGAAAGAAAGAAATCTCACAATGCGAAGTGAAGCAAAAAGTTTCAATCTTGATGAACAAAGACTTGGGAGAGTTGAAGCTTGGATCTAGTTTTATTTTTTATTTTTATTTTTATTTTTATTTTTGTTAAGGTGGTCGGTCTGTATTTAGTAAAGCGACATGGCACTCGATGACGATACTTGTAATATTAATATTATAAAAGCGACGCGTCAGCGCTTTTCTTTTCCATTTGTCATTCTCCCTTTTGTTTTTTCACCTTTTTTTTCCTGCAGAGTTTGGACATGGTAGAAAACTTGAGCTCAGTGGAGAGGTAGATGTTAGCAGAGCCGTTGATGGCTGCTAGGATCTCGAGGTGGAGCTGTTTTAACTGGTTTCGAGGGGTAAGTGGGGCTCAGGGCTCTATGGAGGCGGGGAAAACGACGTCGGGGAGGAACTGTGGCGTGTGACAAATTTTCAGGGGGAGGTTGAGTGAGTGGCCCCCTTGAGGTGTCTCGTAAGTCAAAACCCACTTCCACCCTCTTGCCGATAATAATAAGAGATTAATTTGATTATGGGAACATATAATGAGTGATTAACTTAGATTAATTATATTTAAAGGGATTAATTTAGTTACTAAAAATATATACGTTTTCAATTAATTTAAGTTTCAGTATCAGTATCTACAACAAATTGAGAACGATATACTAGTTATGCTTTTTAAATTGTTAAAATTTAATTTTAATTTATAAATAAACTGTAAGCACACGAGAGAGAGAGAAGCATGTTAACTGGAAGGGTGGCTCTGCTAATTGTGTTTCTGTTTGTGCGGGAAGGATGAGCATTAGTGTTTGTTTAGCGACAGGGTGTTTTTACATAAATATTTTTTAATTAATAATATATTAAAATTATTAAGAAAGTATCGTTTAAAAAAATGTAATAATTTTTCAAAAACAATAAAAAAAACACTTTTAAAAAATCAAACTACACAATCATATACATTTTGAAAGAGAAAAATAGTCAACCATGCAGCTTGTCTTGTCGCGCAAAGAAACAAATCGTAAATTGATATTCTATTGCAGAATCATTGATTAAATAAATATTTTAAAAGTAAATTAAGTGGTCAAAAAATGTGTTTTAAATTGCAATCCTTGTTGAAATTGTGATTGAATTTGTTTTTTAAATATTTTTTATTTAGAAATATTTAAAATAATATATATTTTTTATTTTTTAAAAATAATTTTTGAAATCAATATATCATATAAAATTATCAAAAAAATTAATTGAAAATAATTTTCTTTAATTTAAAAAAATAATAATTAAAAAAGCATGAAAATACAGCTACATCAAATTGTATTGTCTTTAAAGATGTCTGGCCAGCACTGATATCTCTGGCAATAAAAGGATAATTCGGGGGTATTTATGAAAAAATTTAAATTTAAATTTTTTATTTTAAATTAATTTTTTAAGTATTTTTATATTATTTTGATAGGGTAGTATCAAAAATAATTTTTAAAAAATAAAAAAATATTTTAATATATTTTTAAATAAAAAATATTTTAAAAATAACCACAGCTACACTTCCAAACAGTAACTGAACTATTAATGGGTGAAGAAGTGCCCTTGGAGTAATATCCATGTGCACGATTTTAACATTCCTTTTTTATTTTAAAATAATATTTTTGATATTTTAAAATTAAAAAAATATATTAATTTAAAATAAATAAAAATATATTTTCGAAAAATGCATATAAAACGTAAAGACAAATAAACTCACAAATGTTTTTCGTGGATTGATGGAGACTGGAGAAAGAAAAGGAGGGAGAATATCAATTTATAAAAGGGAATAATATAAAGTATTTAAATGTATCATAAAAAAATAAAAATGATGAGCAGGTTGCTTTTTTGGACCACATGGGGATGGAGCTTCCCTTGTTTACGAGCAAGGGCCATTGCATAAAACAATACTAAATTTAATAGGCGCAGAAAAGCTTCATAAAATATTTTAGATGCGAGCTCTGAATTTAAAATTTTAAAATAATTAAATAATCGTGTATTTTCAACCATAAAATTGATTCTTGTCTAATTTTCAGCCTGCTCGTCGAATGAATTTAAAATAGCTCTCAAAATTTAAAAAATAAATTAAAGGAAAAGGAAAAGGAAAAGGAAAGGGGGAGGAAATAATGGGCCAAGATATCTCATTTACTAGAATTAGCCCAGTTCTCTCTAAACCAAGAGCGGCCCATATAGGCCTTGTCAGTATCCTGGGCCTGGACTTCCCAATTTGACGTTGGATGTTGTTTAAGACAAGCTTTCTTTAAATCACACCCCGCGGGGAGAGGGAGAGGGGGAGAAAGGTGGAATCGGAAGAGACGGGGACGGCGAAGACGAAGACGAAGACGAGAACAGATAAGATGGCGGAATCCACGGCGTTGTGGCTTCTTATGATACTTGTCGTTTTAACATTCACTGTTGTGTCAAGCATCGATGACAAATGTGCGGCTTGCAATGCCGTTGCGGTACTTTCGATTTCTCCATTTTTTCACATTTTTATAGATCCTCTAATTCTCTCTGTACTAAATTGTTACCTTTTGATGATTATTAGTGTTTGATTATTCACTAATCACCTTTCTGAGGTTAATTGAGCTTAATCGATCACCGTTTCCTAATTTCTTTGTAGGAGGAGATAGAGTATGGCCTTTCCAATGTAAGGATTTTTATTTTTATTTTTATTTTAAGCTGTGGTTCATTTTTTTTCAATATTATAAATTGGTTCGGTAAGTATGGTGTAGGAAAAACCGCGGAATCATTTGGACATGAGACATAGATTGGATTCTAAAGGTCAACGTAAAGGAAAGGTGATTGACTACAGGTAAAGCTTCAATATTTCCTTTCAGTTTTATGTTATCTATTGCTTACCACTCCTCGCCATGGAGATTAGTGTCTTATTAATATTGCTGGGTTTTTATGATTGCCTAACGTTTTTTTTTTAAGCAGAGTCAGTGAGCTTAGGGTTGTTGAATTATTAGATGGGCTTTGTGATAAAATGCAAGATTACACTCTTGAGAAGGTATTTATCAGTCAAATTGAGCTATTCATTGATTGTGCTCTTTGCTCTTGACACGTGTTTGATATATTACTTTTTTTGTAGCTGGAGATATTTGTGCTCGGCATTTTGTAGTTTCAGTTAGGATCAATGTGTAGTATTTTCTTCCTTAAGTACGTTCCCAGTACAGTATGTAGTTTCAGCTGTGTGCATGTGGCAGTTTTTTATCCTCCTGCGAGCACATTCAATTTATCATTCAATATATTTTGTAGGTAGACACGAAAATATATGAATGGGTTAGAGTGGATAGCTGGGACAATCTTTCAGTTAGTAAGTATTTGTTCCTGTCACTCTTTGTCTTGGTTTGGTTATTGTGCTGTAACCAATTTGTCCCTGGCAGTATGTTCCTTCTTTCCTACATTGAATGTCTGTCTTGAATAATTCATGCTTTTATTTGGTTCATTTAATTTCAAATGGTAGATTGATTGGTGTTTTTCGTGTTTGATGTAAGACAATCTGAATGATGGTAGGACTAGGACCACTTGCGTACTCTTGTAAAAGGAGTGGTAGCTCAGTTGTGATGTGTACTAGCCTCATGTGAGTTTAAATTTTGATGGAAAGCTGGAAATGAAGATCTTGATGCCCCTGTAATGGCAAAGGAATTCTATTCAAGCAGAAGTTTTGTTTCCTGTCTTCAGAGAGTCTGTTTCAAGTTCTATATCCTTTCTTCAATGATTTTGTTCTTTTTCTTATGGAGAATGGGATTGGAAGACCAAAAGAGTTTCTTATCCTTTCTTTTCTAGGATTTTGAATTCCTCCCTTATCCTGGTGAACTGGCTCACCTTTTAGTTGTGATTCTGATGGTTGGTTCTAACTCAGCATTTTTTTCATACATTCTTCAGCACGTCTGTCACACATTCTGCATCTCTTGCGCGTTGAACTTTTACATTCAACTAAACTACTCAAATTTTTTAAGCTGGTTTCCATTTGTTTTTGTTGATAGACAAGCAAGAGGCCAAGGCATATTCAAAAGATATATCATCTTATTGTGGAAGGTGAGATAGCAAGTGGTTTGGTCATCTGTCTCTTTTTTGCTCATTGCCAAATACACTTTAATGGCTTTGTGATTTGTACTCATATTCCAAGGATGTTAATGTCAACTAATTTATGGTTTTACCAAGTCTAACCTGTATGTTTAAAATGGGACAGGTTGTTGGAGGAAACAGAAGATGAGGTGAGTTTTCATATCCTGTTTTGCCATTTCTAACTTGACAGTTTTTCTTTAACATATGCAAACAATCCAGGCCACTAAGAATGGTTAATCTTGCAGTTGGCAGAACTGATAAAGAAAGGATCTGTGAAAGTAGGAGGTGTGAGCAAGATTCTATGCCAGAATTTGAGCAAGCACTGTAAGCAGTCACGGTAATGTTGAATCCAAATCCAAGTATACCTGTTTTAGGCAAACTAGCTGGTTATAAGGATTGTTACTACTTAGAGGTGTGCCTTGCTTGGTGCTTGAGTGGATGAGGTCAATGCTAGCAGTCTCTATTTACCTAGAGTCTTGGCTTTAAAGGACCGACAATTTATGTTGTGACCGAACTTGGAAGAATCAATAACCATGTTTGATAATAATATAAATCATATTATGGGGTCTCACCTATCAGCTTAAGCTTTTAGGTGAGATGGTTCTCTAATATGGTATCAAAACCTTGTTGACCCAGCGGTCACGGGTTCGAATCTCACTATCCTTATTCTATTTGATAAAAATGAAGTATAAGGAAATGTGAGCCTGTACAAGTTTCAAGCTAAAAGGGCATTCACCTGAGGGGGTTTGAAACCAAGGTGCAAATTATTCATTGACCTTAGCAGCATTCGCACGACACAACTCATTGGGCTCATGCCCCTACTAAAAACTAGAAAATACAATTTGCACCTTGGTTTTTCCTCAATATTGTTTTGTTTGTAGATTTGTAAAGTACCTGGTGGTTAAGAAAAAACTATTTACACATGGGCATTTCCCCAATATTGTTCTGTTTGTAGATTGTAAATTACCTGATAACAGTTTAATCATGCATAAATACAGGTTGTCAACACCATGCTCTCATTTATTTTTTAACACGAGCTTCATCTGTTTATGCAGTGATTCCCATGAGGTAGATGCTGACGATGATGAACCAGATGGAGAACTATGAGAAACTCCGATAATTTCTGGAATCAAATCCCTCGTGGGAATTTTTTTTCTCAAAATCGACGGCCTTTTCACAGTACTGAATTATGCACGAGTCTTGGCCCACAATTATCTGCTCCAATTGTATCGGTTTTCGAACTTAAAACATAGCAATAACGGTCATGAAAAGAAACCAACAAATTTATTTCGATTGCTATTTTCCGTGTCAAATATAAGACTTGTTAGCTAAACTATGTTCCTCTTTTGAATAAATGCCCCTGGATCAAGATAGGCATCAGCACTCGTTGAATTAGGTGTCATACAAGATGTTACATTTTCATGTTTGATGGGACAGATTTGGACATTTGGTATCTCACGTTAACACACTCACACACCCACATGTTTTCGCATGTTCCAAGTGATTTTGTTGATCACAAATGAATACTGTTGAATGAGGTCATGATTGGAGCTTATATCATATGTATTTTTAAGAAAAAAAGATTTTACATCTCAAAATATAAAATTAATGCTCCTCAAGATATTGCCTTTGGTATCATATAATCTCATCAAAAACCTGAATTATTCCTCTTTTTGGTTTGTTTCACGTGATTTTATTGCTTACAAATGAATTTATATCGAAGAAGTATGGAAGTCCGAACACCTGGGAAAGTTGGTATCAAATGGCACAACGCCTGGCACCTCTGTCAAACTCCTATTTGTAGTGGATTCTTGCACCAGTTCCTTGTTCAATATCGTCCTACAGGGACTCAGCGAGTCTAAACTCGTTTCCACTATTTATTTCGACAGCTATTTTCTTTCAGGCGAGGGGCATCCTAAAACTAACTCACCATCAAAAAGCACAAACATAGCTCACAGAATTGACGGCATAAGCTTACGGGAGCAGAGGCTACTCATTGTAAAACCACAGTTATAACCAGAACGACCCAGGGAACAAGCAAGGCATCCATGGAAATCCCTCGCAATCAATCAATTCATTGAATGAAAAAACATAGAGATCAACTATTTAGAAGAAAAGTGTTAGATCACAGCTCTCAATTTGCGCCCAAATTATGTACATCGGAGAAGTAAAGAATGAGAGGGAGATACACGCAACTAAACAGTTGAGCAATGAACTCCCAATGGTACAACATAAATTAAATAAAGTGTAAAGGGTTTTGAAACTCAAAGAATCACACTCTATACCATATTTATTCCCTAAATAAAGCTGAATGGCAGCCATGGCCTTGTGGATATCAGGAGCACCTTGGAGGAAAAGATGTTCTTGCTGATTCCAACCTCGAATGTATTTGTACAAATGTGATCAATCATAACTTTTTTTCAAGAGTTTCTATCTAGAATACCCTTCATTAAGTTCAGATCCTCAGCAGATATATTCCTCCGAACTCGGGGTAGTGGGATTTCTATCTGATGGGGTGGATCCTGGGAGAAACAAATAACAATCACAGTTAAATTATCACATGCATTCCGTCTGAGTGCCTCTCGGACCAGTGCTCTTGAGCATCTTTCAGGATCATTATGGAGCATCAGTTCTTTCCTAGCAATTGTCACCGCACACTGGCTGCTCATTACATCCCACAAGCCATCACAGCCCATGATCAAGAACTCGTCATCCTCAGTCAAATTTGTCTCCTGCAATTCAGGCTCAGCACTTAAAGGGCAGGCAGAGCCTTTAGGGCCCTTCATATGCCAGTCTCCAAGGGCTCGTGCAACAGACAACTGGCCATTGAGGTAGCCATCATAAATGACACCACCAAGTTTCTCAATTCTAAGTCTTTCTGATGAGCAATTAGGTTTGTGGTCTTTGGACATCTCAATTGCTCTACCTCGCCTCCCCAGCACTGCTCGACAATCCCCAGCATTGGCAACTATTAATGTCCTGTTAAAGAGAAATCATTTTAGAAAATGAAACCTCAAAACCTAAACGAAAAGCAATTAAGGAAAAAAAAACAAGGTGTTTCTCGCAACCTGGACTTGCCAGGAAGCCATGTTTGCACATAGGCATCCCTAAAAAGGACAGCTCCGTACTAAAAGAGGACAAAAACAACAAAAGGCCCTTGATCCATCACTTAACTCTCTCAATTTATAAAGGAAATTTATTTGTAATGCACACTAATGAACCCAGTTCAACTTAATCTAAAAGTTCACACAGATCTGATGTACATCACTCCCATTTCTGTCATCATCCTCTACTTTCTACCTTTAACTCACTCTCCAACTTTCTTAGTACTTTACGGAAACAAATCACAAAAGAATTAAATCGCCCCACAATCAAGTACATTAAAAGGTCAATGGCCAACTGATGGATACAAAGAAGTTTTAAAAGCTACTTCACCCCAGGTAAGAACATCCTCCTCAATATTCCAAATCTAACTGAAAAATACATCTCACTTACCTTCCAAATATAAGAGCAGTTAGTGCAGTGGTGCCAGAAGAGATATCAAGTGAACTATCATCTGCAAAAGCATAATCAGCCTTCACAAACGCACTCTTAATCGCCTTCTCTACACAAATCGGAAAATGGGAGTCCTCGACTATAAACCTCAGAATATTATTTTTCACAAATGAAGCCGCATCCGTACCTCCATGCCCATCAAACACCTGCCCACAAACATCAACAAAAATCAATCCCAACCCATTTCCAGCTACTAACAACTTGTCCATGATCGCACAGATACAGATCAACGTTTCAAATATACTCACCCCGTAAAAAGCTCCAGGAGAAGGGCAATTGGCGCTGGTGGTAGCACCTAGATGATCAACAAGATTATCTATACAAACATGCTCATCTTCCATGTACTGTTTCGGCCCTCCTTCGGCACAACTTCCCGATCGAAACACCGCCGGGAAGAAATCTGATTCCTCTTTATCCGGTGAATTACCGATCACAATTCCAACCCCAACATCAAGGGCCTAAACAGAAACCAGTCAATTCATAATATTTTCATCAAAAGCACATCCAATAATCAATTTCCTTCTTACTTACCAGATCAGCAGCTTTGAGAAACCGGACGGAGTCCATGGTTTGACGGAGATGACACGGAGGTTTGCCAATGGTAGATTGTTTGAGATTCTCCAAATTTTCTGACACATTGTTGTTGTAACCGCCTTCTAGTAGTGTAAATGGAGGTGAAAATTCCATGCTTGCTGCCATATCTATCATAAAAAAAATGTGGTGATGGAGGTTGGAGAAACCCTAGGAAAAAAGGGGACAGAAATACGGGAGAAAGGAGGAGGATGGAAAGAAAGAGAGGGGAAATGGTGTGGGTATTTGGTTGGGTACTGGCGATTCCAGGTGATCTTGTGATGGATCTAACTGGAGATGGGATTGATGACACGTGGTTTGTCTTAGTTGGTGGGGTTTTTGTTTGTTTTGATCGTTATTTTGGTTATTAATGGATTGGTACCGCCATTGTGTCCCAGCCGTTGGATCTTCTAACTGATTAATGGACGGCCCGATTCTCTGTTATCTGATTTTTTTTTCAAGGCTTGATTTTCTCAAAATGTATTAAATGAGCTGCATTTAGTTGTGAAAATTGTTATCAAGATTCTTAGAAGGAGCTTTCTAGAAAACAAATTACTATATTGCAATATTATTGTAAGATAATATTAACTTTCGAATTTACGAGACTATTAACATTCTCATAAATAAGAAAAATTATAAAAGTAAATGGATAAATCTTGTAATTTATGAAATATTTTTCTTTTCAAAACCATATCATTTTATAATTTTTTTAAAATAAATCAATCTAGGTCTACCTATTTAGCCTGTTAATCTGGTATTATATGATGTATTTTAATTTCACTCTCATTTCTTTCTTTTATTATTTTTTTTGGGAAAAAAATCAAATGATATTCTTGTACATTAACAAACACGACAACTAAAAACTATTGATATAAATGACCATCTTTCATAATAGTGTTTTCAATCCCTACCTTTTCATTAATAAGATAAGCATGAGATGTTTTTTATTACGACTTACGAGCATTTTCTTCATGGTTGGTGATCTTGGTCCTAAAATATTATATTATATCGGTATCCATCATTGTCATGAGAAAAAAGCAAATGACATTGCAAATACATAATCTTTTGGTGTAGCTTGGAAATTCTTTATAAAGAACAACAAATGTGTTCAGCGATGATATCACATTAAGAGTGTAAGTAGTTAATATCTTTAATGATTAAACCACCAATATTGTATGACAATGAATCATCATATTGTTGTGAGTCACTATCTCTTTAACCAATTAATCGCAACTTATAATTTTCCTAGTTATCATCAGAAAATCATTGTTTATCACATCTAAAGAATTTGACCAATACATTAATATCATTTATTATATGCATCAGATCATCATCCAAATAAGACGAGTCACATCTATTGTGAGCATCCATTCGAGAGCCAATTGTATTTGTTTTGTCGCAAACATAAAGTTGTGCAAATTTAAGTGAATCATCTTTAATTGATAAAAGTGAACCCATTAAATGATGAGTATATCCATTAATCTTGAAGACACATGAATTATGTCATTCATTAATTAAATGGTCAAACTCCCTTCTCATTGATATAAAAACAAACATAGAGTTATATGCTTGTATATCATCTCAAAACTTTCTTAATACTGAGCCATTTGCTGAATTATAAAGATGATCAAGAAATTCTAAGGTGGGATGCATTTTCACCGATTAAACCTCACCACCAAGACAACACAACGAGAAAGTTGGGTTCTTTTCAATGAAAATACAAGGCGTTCTTGAAGTAAAAAAAAAAAAAAGAGCTTTGCAATAACAACACATAAATTTCTTGTCACTAAAATCAATATAATAAAGGGATTATTAAAAAGGGCTAATAGTTACAAGAGGTTATAAAAACTTAAGCAATATGCAAGACTATCTAATAACAACTGAAGTTTTATAAATGACATAAAAAAAATTTAGTTGAAAGCAAGAAAAAAAATAGTGTTAAGAATATTTGATGCAAAAAACAATTGTAAATTCGAACACTTAGGTCACAATTGAAATATGTTTTAGCCTCTTAAAGCAAAAAGTTTTGACCAAAGTAATTGGTGAATTGGTTTGTCAACCTTTTCCCATTATAAAAAAAAAAAGATTTGTTTTTCCATTCATACCTAATGGTTGACACTTTTTTTTTTTTACAAATATTGTGATGCAGAAAATAAATAATTTAATAAATAAAAATGCAATGATTGAACTCTCCAACCCAAAAACTTAGTTATTTTGTCTATAAAGAATTGTAAATATTTTTTTACCGCAACATATAAAAAGGAGCCCATATCCATGCAAGTCTTGATACATGTAGAAAACACATATGCTTATAACCAAATCATAAACCAATTTGAAAACAAAAGGCCAATTATCTAGAGTCTAGACAATCAAATATCAAGTTAGGATCATGTTATTGATAGAAAAAATAAAGAAAATGGGTCCAAGACAACACAAATCTTTTAATGACAATAAAACATATTGCATTGCATAACAAGGATGCACGACATAAAATATATTGATAAATACAAAGATAAAATTATAATAATAGACCTAACAAATATCAAAACAAGGCGCATCTAATAACCATTGACCATTTTGAAATTAAATTCATTCCAGCCATTATCCTTCTTGACTTAAAAATACAATGATAGACTGAATGCTAAATTTTAGAGCCAACAAACCACGAACAACCAAATTTCTTTTCAACCAATTTAAAAGAAAAATTAAAAACATAAGCAAGAAAGTTAACATCCATAACATTAATCACTTATTTCCTTAGCAATCAAACAAAACATTAATTCTTCATTTTCATCGACTAATTTCAGCATAAAATCATTCATCAAAGGTATATGAAACATATTTGTTCCACCAAACATGGCCTATACTCTCAGTTAAAAATGATAAATTCAATTTTCTAAGCATAAACAACTAACCATACACCATAACCAGTATAAAACTTATTTTGACTCATGTTGATCATATTCAAAACAAAAAAGATCACATATAATTCCATTGACTATGACAAATAATATTTTTTTTTATTTATATACAAAGATGAATCAAATGTCAAATTATGGAGCAAAGATAGCCATAAAAATATCAACTATTACAAGAAAATCACCACTCATAGATAACAACTGGAAAAATCTAAAACATGAAAAAGGGAACTCATATCCACATAACTAATTATTTACTTCCATCAATAATCAAACAAAAAAATATTCCTTAATTTATCTTTAAATGTTTTCAAGGCAACATTAGTCAATAAAAACACATGAAAAAGTAATAAGCACAAGAATCACTACACATCTACAACGATGTTTTTAAAAAGTATGCCAAAATTTTAAATTAGCAATCAATAACATGTTTTAATAACCAATACAACATATGTTATTATTAACCTCAACTCACATCAATATTAAAAAAACATATAGTTTTATCGGTAATGACCACGACTCAAATAAAAAAGAGTACTTTTATTATAAAAAAATAGAGGAAAAAAAGATAGTAAGAGCTCCAAACCTTTTGAAAAAAAATCACAAACGCAACACCAAGATAAATAATAAATTAGTAGAAACCATCTAGTAGGTGGCCCCGTGATACGAGGTTGAAATAAAAGGGTTTGCTTTTCTCGTGGTTCCAGGTTTGAACTTTGTGATTGCTAATATGATGACAATCGGGGGTTTACATGATCATTAACTTGAAAGCCAGTAGGAATAGTCGAGATGCACGCAACCAAGCCCAAACACCCATATTAATTAAAAAAAAACAATGAATTAGCAGAGAAAATGATATCGAAAAAAGTGCAACATAATAATAAAAGTAAATGAGAGTGTAAACAATAATTAAGGTCAAGAACAAGATAACTAACCTAAAACCCACTAATTCGAGCCCAACATGTAACAAACAAATTAGCGAAGCTCTATATAACTCACAGCCCAGAACACAGCTATTCTCGCAGAGAAGATTTGTAAACTCAACAAAATTTTGCACAGTAACAAAACCCTAACTCACTAAGAGAAGATGTCCCAATATTTTACCAACTATATTTCAAAGCAGAGGAACACAAAAACTTATTTTTTTATTAATATTTTTATATTATTTTGACTTGTTAATATTAAAAATAATTTAAAAAAATATTATTTTAATATATTTCTAAATAAAAAATATTAAAAAAAAACAAACTCAATTATTCTCCCAAATAGTCACATAATGAATTTTCCTACAGAATGCCCCTGGGTCATACAAGAGTACAAATTAATTTCAAGTTTTGCAGGTTAGGTGAAATCCTTACAGAATTTCAAATCTTAATGTCACATTTTATTTTAAAAATATCTTTTGTGTTTTATAATTATCTGGACGGGCTCATAATAATATTTTTGAGAAAAAAAAGGCCGGAGATTCTCACCCTGTAGACTTTAGCAATGAAAGTCAACAGGAAATGGCCTCAAAATCAAAGACAATCATTCTTTGGTGGGGTTGGAGTAGAATATCAGTGAAATGATACGACATCAAGCCAGTCAACTCGCATTCATGCAGCCCCACTTGCACGCACAGTTATTAAATCGGCCGGCGAGGTGGGTTCTCGGCCCGACCCTGGCTTCAGGCGAGGATAAAACAAACTCGATTTAAAGCTTAGCTGGTGATTTTGATAAATCAACTCACAGCTAATTTAACAGATAAAAAACTGATTTTTTTAAAAAAATATTATTTTAATTAACCTGAATCAATCTAAATAATTTATAAAATAAAAGCTTTAACCATGTAATATACAATAAAATTACTTGTCATGAACCCTACTAGACAGAGGATCAATCTAGCAAGCCAGAGAAAGCTGGTCGACAATAAGATTCGGATCAAATCTAAGCGCTCCTCCATGCATATCTTTTATCATCTCGATACAGAACCATGTCAGCATTTTAAGGTCCTAATTATTCTCTAGGTTTTCAAACTTGATTAATTATCCTACCGTTTTATTTTATACCAACTAGTTTCCTATCCATAACTTGGTTTAAAAAAAAATCAGGGGCGAGGTTGATACGCTAAAGTAAACCTATATCTATTTATAATATTATTATTTTTTAAAATAAAATTTTATAGATTAATTTAGTAAATTAAACATTCATAATCTAAAATATTTAATAACTTTAATTTGTCAATGATCCACACGAGCTTCTCGACTTGCAATAAATTTCAATTTGATGCTGTGAAACCCGTGACTCCGTAACAGTAAACTATCTTTTATTTATGACATGAAATGCGTATTTGATACCATCATGTATCCGATGAATAACCGGAGTCTAAGCATAGATAAGTGGGAATCCACTTACAAGCAACCAGTTATTTGTCGAAGAGCAAAACGACGGCTACCAACATGGGAATCTCATCTCATGTTAAACTCGAATTTCAAACATGAAAACAAAAACGCGGCTATTTGTCTCTCTCACCCATCCCGAGTAAGCTCCAAAAATGATGCCTTCTGCTGTCCATTCACACAATGGCGTACTTCTTTCGTTATGAGGATATAATTCCCATTGAATTCTAAAGAGGCTTGTGACCAAAGAAGAAAACTTTTGGTGACTGGTCCACCTCTCAAGTATCACAGGTGAAAGAACTGTTCCTGGCTTCATTATGGGGTTCTTTCCCAGTAATTTCTTTAACATGGGCTTTTTTGAAATTTTATATTTTACCTGAGCATAGAATCTGATTCTTGTTTCCACTTGCTATCTGTCGTTTTATAGCTCGTTGTTGTATCAAATGAAGCAAATTTGCTATGGCTGAGTTCATGCTTTTGCCTGGATTCTAAAGTTTGGTTTTTTCTCAGCAGAGAACTGTTTAATTTAGTGCTTGACGAGTTTTTTAAAAGTTTAGTTTTTGCAGAAATCTTTTATTGCATTTATGCATGAAGAGACCATTGCATACTTCTTTAGTCAATTAACTGTTTTTTTTTAAATTGCTGATGTTAATAATTCTGATTAAGGTCTGGTTTTTTACACGTTCTTCAGAGCCCTTCATAATCAATTTTGTGCTGGCAGATTCGTGTTGGAGAAGATAATTGTGTTATTGAATTGAAATGGATTCTATTAGGTTTGGTTGCTGGGTATTTCTCTTCTGTTTACTGCTTTCAACAATTGGATGTAGTAGGAATCTGACCTCAAGGCCTGCTGTTGTGAATATTGGAGCTCTCTTTACATTCGAATCTTCGATTGGAAGAGTTGCCAAGATTGCTATTCAGGAAGCTGTCAAAGATGTAAATGAGAATTCTAGCATCCTGCGCGGCACCAAACTCAATGTTGATATGAGAAACTCTAACTGCAGTGGGTTTATAGGCATGGTTGAAGGTAATTTACTGCTACATCTTCAATTCCTTTTTTGCTTTCAATGTTAGTTTCTGACTACGCTTATTAGTGTGTATAGCTACTTATCATGGAGGATATTAGATTTTTAATGATGTATTCTAATCATAATGTTTGTGGCAGCTTTGCGATTTATGGAGACTGATATTGTTGCCATTATCGGCCCACAATCTTCTGTTGTTGCTCATATCATATCCCATGTTGCGAATCAGCTTCAGGTTCCTCTATTGTCATTTGCAGCAACAGACCCCAGTCTTAACTCTCAGCAGTTTCCCTTTTTTGTTCAGACCACCCCGAGCGATTTGCACCAAATGGCAGCAGTATCAGACGTTGTTGATTATTATGGTTGGAAGCAGGTAACTGCCATTTACATTGACGATGATTATGGACGAAATGGCATATCAGCTGTGGGTGATAAACTTGCAGAGAGACGTTGTAGAATATCTTACAAGGTGGGGATTCCCCCGGATTCTGGAGTTAACAGGACCGACATCTTAGATATTCTTATCAAGGTTGCATTAATGGAATCTCGAGTTATAATTCTCCATGTAAATCCTGATGTGGGCTTCGAGGTCTTTTCTGTGGCAAACCGTCTTCAAATGATGGGTAATGGGTGGGTATGGATTAATACAAATTGGCTCTCGTCTGTTTTGGATTCTGCTTCTCCTCTCCCATCAGAGACCATGGACTCAATTCAAGGAGTTCTCTTTTTGCGTCAACATACACCAGATTCAGATCGAAAGAGAGAGTTTTACTCTAGGTGGCGCAAATTGACTAGTGGTTCTTTGGGGCTGAATTCTTATGGCCTTTATGCTTATGATTCTGTCTGGCTAATTGCACATGCTCTTGATGCATTTTTTAACCAGGGTGGTATTATCTCATTTTCTAATGATTCCAGTTTACGTTCTGTGAAAGATAGTGGTCTCCACCTTGAGGCAATGAGCATCTTTGATGATGGAAAACTTTTGCTGAATAACATATTGCAGAGCGATATTGTTGGTTTGACAGGCCGTATTAAGTTTGATACAGACAGATCTCTTATTCTTCCTGCATATGATGTTAATAATGTGTTCGGAACTGGGTTCAAACGGATTGGTTACTGGTCCAATTACTCTGGTTTGACCGTCATACCTCCAGAGATACTTTACACAAAGCCACCAAATCGTTCAAGTGCAAACCAGCAACTCTACAAAGTCATTTGGCCTGGGGATACACTATTCACGCCACGGGGATGGGCTTTTGCTAACAATGGGAAGAAGCTGAGAATTGGTGTGCCTATTCGCGTCAGCTTCCGGGAGTTTGTATCACAAGCACGAGGGACAGATACATTCAAGGGTTTCTGCATAGATGTGTTTACAACTGCAATAACTTTATTACCATACCCTGTTCAATATCAGTTTATCCCCTTTGGAGACGGTGAAAACAATCCAAGCTACACAGAGCTGGTGAATAAAATCACGACGGGTGTGAGTGCATAAAAGTTGTTTGCAACTTCAAGTTCGAGTCTATATATTCCAGTGTCTGATTCGCTCATATTCTTGTTGCAGTTCTTTGATGCTGTTGTTGGTGACATTGCCATTGTCACCAACAGGACAAAAATCCTAGATGTTACACAGCCATATGTTGCATCTGGATTGGTTGTTGTGGCCCCTTTTAGGGAGTCGAACTCTATAGCATGGACTTTCCTGCGACCATTTAGTGCCCGTTTGTGGATTGTCACCGGTTGTTTCTTCATTGTTGTTGGCTTAGTTGTGTGGATTCTGGAGCATAGGATAAATGATGAGTTCAGGGGCCCACCTAAAAGACAAATCATAACTGTTATATGGTGAGATTTCAAGTCACATGGACATTCTTCAAAATTCAATAAAAGAGATATTTCCTCTTACATGCCTGCACTGTTCCTTGTGTTTTAATGTTACCATTCTTGCATCTGTGCCTGTTGTTTCTCAGTTACCGCTATAAATGTTTCCCTCCTGTTTTTGATCGGGGAAGCAATTTGCTTTCTGTACCATGCTGCTTGGCTATAATTATGTACTTGTATTCTTGCAATTCAAGCACCATTTTGTAAAGCTGACTGTATCATATGAGGGCAAGACATCAGAAAATATAACCCCAAATAACATCTTGCAAGTACTCGAAACAATCAGTGCTGACATATTTATTTCTTAACCCATGCAGGTTCAGTCTCTCGACTCTATTTTTCGCTCATAGTAAGTGAAAATCAGATTCTTGCCAAGATTTTATGCTTATCTTGGACCATAAGCATCATATTTATTTGATTGAGTTGATTTCCTAAAACTTTTGCAGGAGAAAACACTATGAGCACCCTTGCGCGTTTTGTGCTACTTATATGGCTCTTTGTGGTTTTAATAATCAACTCAAACTACACTGCAAGCTTGACGTCAATTCTCACAGTTCATCAACTGTCTTCTCCTATTAAAGGAATTGAAAGCTTGAAGGAAAGTGATGAGCCAGTAGGGTACCAGGTCGGTTCTTTTGCTGAATATTACTTGAGCGAGGAAGTTGGAATATCAAAATCTAGGCTTGTTGCCCTGGGATCACCAGAAGAATATGCTACATCGCTCCAACTCGGTCCTGGAAAAGGGGGTGTCGCTGCCATTGTTGATGAACGTCCTTATGTGGAACTTTTCCTCGCAGGGCAGTGCACATTCAGGATCGTGGGTAGAGAATTTACGAGAAGTGGCTGGGGTTTTGTGAGTACCTGCTTTCTGATCCATCTTTCTTTTTCTCACGCTTAAAGCAGAGCATTACAACATTAGATCTAAATAAAGAACATGGAACTGATAGGAATGAACAGTTCTCAATTCAGAGTGCTCACTAAAAAGGATAAGATTTCCATGAAACATCTGTCTAAAAGTGCATTAACATTTTAAAAGGCTTATTTCACAAGATTATTTGCCCGAAACTATGTTTTCAAGGGAATGGCTAGTTTCCATTGCTGATTCTTTCCATTCCGAATCCCTGGACATACATGCAGTGCACGCTACCATTATACAGAAACATATTTTCACCGGAATGGTTACTTTCCATTGTTGATTCTTTCCTCTTCTCATCTGTTTGCTGCAAACCAGGCATTTCCAAGAGACTCTCCCTTAGCTGTGGATATGTCAACTGCAATTCTAGCACTATCAGAGAATGGCGATCTACAACGGATCCATGACAAGTGGCTGATGCAAAACACATGCAGTTCGGATACCTCTGAGCTTGAAGCAGATAAACTTCACCTCAGGAGCTTTTGGGGCCTCTTTCTCTTTTGTGGTATAGCTTGCTTCATTTCACTCGTCATATATGTCTTGCAGATTACACGATTGTTCTGTCGTGCTGCACCTGCAGAATCTGCTTCTCCTGATCAATGTCCCTCACGTTCTGGGAATATCCGTAGACTGTTGACATTAATGGATCAGAAGGAAGACCGAACAAAGAATGCGAGTAAGAGAAGGAAGTTGGAAAGATCATTATCCGGGAAAGATCAAGATGGCGAGTCACAGAGGAATCCCAAGAGGAAAGAAACAGAAAGTGCGATTGGAGCGACATCAACGTAAGCATGCAAGCTTATGAAGGAACATTTTTATCCATTTACAGTACTTTATACCTTGAAAGCTGCTGCTGCTGCTGCTTCTTGATTTTGTTTTTTTAAAACTCTTTTAAGATGACATTGTGAAAATATTGGAGATAGTATAAGAGTAAGTTTATTATCAATCTTGTTTAGGAAATCATCTCTTCAAGAAGTTAAGTAGCGAGTATATCGGTATTCTTGTTCCCGATGGAGAGCAAAACCTATGAATTAGCTTCTCGGAAAATTCCCGTTTCTCTTGTAAATAGACGTGCCCAGTGATAAACTCGATTGATTTGAGATTGTTCAATATTTATCTATAGCTCCACAGATTCATCTTCCACAAGCATTAATGCACAATGCTTCAGTTGTTTGTCCTTAATTCAGAATGTTATCTATCTTTCCATCTACTTCAGTTCAACATCAATGCATGGATCAGTTTCACTGAGATTTGCTGATATTAATAGATGGCAGCAGCCACTACATTGCTGATATCTATCCCAGAATCACGTATCAGGTTATACAGAAAGGAAACGTTAGAATTTCAATGTTAACAGATCACTAACAATATGTTGGCTGAGTTCTCTCCACAGTCGAGTTAACTTTGAATTTCATAGAAACTAACTAAAAATAAGAAAATAAAAAGATATTTCCAAACAATTAAAAAAAGCTTGTATTTATGGCATTGAGTGACTAAACTGATATTTTACAATTCTTTAAGAAGCAATTTTGATTTTTAAATTAAAGATGAATCGCTTTTAAAATTAAAAAAATACAAGATTGAAAGCCAACTGGGTTCTCATTCATTTTTCTTTTCTTAACATCTACAGCCTTAAACTCGTCATGTTCTGTCTGGTCTTCTAAATTTTCAATATCCAAAGCAGTAGACGATGGATTCGACAGGGCTTCAAATGACCCAGTTATCCTTGTATCCTTTTTCTGATGCCCTCCACAAATGTTTTTTTTTTTGTTACCTTTTTTTAAAAACAATTATAAAAAACATTTTTAGTTACTCTTATTTTTTAGAAAATATAATTAATTAAAATAATTTTTTACATGTAGAATAAATAAAAAAAACATTTTATCTGAACTCCAATAAAATTAGAAGTCTAAACAGCTATCAATATAAACTATTTAATTAATCAAATAACTTTTTTTATTAAAAAAAAGAAAGAAGAAGAAGAAGCAGCTAATACGATAGCAAACAGTTTTCGAAACAAAGAGAAGTGAGCCCTACAAGGGCCCCGATTTTCGAAAGTAGGAACCTAGAGAAGGGCATAGGCAAAGATACTTTCCCGAAGAAAGAGAGACAGCTTTTTGACCACAATGGCCGAAGCAGAAAGAAAAGCCTTAGATCATGGAGGAACAGGACCCTGCCTGCCACCATCTGCTCACAATAAGATGCTTTTCATGCCTTTAATTTCATCAGACAGACCACCAAAATATCCTGACAAATCCACAATACCAACAAATTGATTTTATAAAGTTTGCAGTAACCGAGGAGGCAAGGTGTCTTCCATCAAATTACTTCTACAACAAATAATCACATTACACTAAAAGAGTTGCCGAAAGCCTCTTCAAGGCTCCTCCCATTTCTTGCTAATTAGTCATTGTTGTGAATACTTGCATGTACCATAACCTGATCGAGTCATTCACAGAAAAACCAAAAACTGGTTAACAATGAATCCATAACAAATACCTTTTTTTTAATTTTGCATGGAAAACTATTTTATATATATATATATATATATATATATTAAAAATTCGAATAATATTTTTAAACTTGACTCCGCCCATAATCAAACTATTTTAAGACTCTAAGGAGATGGTTTTGAAAAGATATTTTCTAAAAAAAGTACTTGGAAAATGAGAAGGAATTCTTACTTGGATCGGTGAAAGTAACAAGTCCAGTGCCCTTGAAGTCACAGTTCCAGTAGTTTCTCCCGTGGATTTGATAATAAACATTCATGGCATAGGATGCATGTGCATGAAGCTTATCTGGTGCAAAACAATCGCCACTTTCATAAATCTCTCTGCAATCCACACCACCTGGTCCGCAGCAAAAATCCAGCACAGCTTGAAGCACCTTCTCATCAGCATGAGGTTTAGCCACACACCAAACTGAAGGACCTCTTACTCCACTTGACATTTTCTCACCAAACCCTAATGTCGCTCCGTTGTTACTACAAAATTGGCAGCTCAAATCCACTTCATACACCTTAGATCCATCCCCATTAAACATCCCAAAATTCCTCTCACTAACGCCACCCTCTTTTTTATTCTCATTAAACAAAGCAAACACAAATATCTCGATGTTCTTTTTTGGACTCATTGGTGTCCCTTTATTAGATTGTGCACGTTCAATCAACCTGCTATTGTAAGTCTTTGCGTTATCTGGTGTGGCAGCGTTATCACCTGATTCACCCTTTGATGGCCACCCGGATTCCGATATGGTCATCTCAACTGTCCGATTACCAAACCCTAATGCAATAATTGCTGACCTAACAGCATCAACTTGTGCATCTAACATATTGCTGTACTCATACCCTTTAGGGTCACGAACCCCGCTGGCATTTCCTAGTAAGGCATATTCCAGGTCAACCAAACCAGGGTTGTCCCTGTAAGCAAAATACGGGTAAGCATTGACCATAAAGGGGGAACCTGTGTCGGCCAAAAACCCTACAATTGAGGTCATAACATGTTGAATTCTGGAATTGATTCCAGGACTGCCAAGCTGTCAGGATGAAGAAGCTGAAGAATTGAAGATTGAAGAATCAAGTTTATTGTTTCTTGTGTTAAATTCACATTGTAATCAGGATGAGTAACATCCATTAGTCAATAAGTCAACAATTTTAGTTAAATTCTGTTAAAAGTCAGATTAGTGGATAAGGTACAATTGTAACCGAATTTGAATTTCAATCGTTGTAATGTGTTTGATTACTATAAATAAAGATAATGGGATGGCAGTAACCAGACGAAAAATTCTGCCCATGTTTACGTTTCTTTCTGCTCGAATTACAGAGTATTAAAAGTTCTTCAATTCTGGAAAATTTTCGATTCCCAGTTCTTGATCGCTACAGTAGCGGTTCTCAGGTTTTTTTTCTCAGTTTTTGAGTACTGATTTGAACAGTACTTGTTTTCCACGAAAAACACAATTATTCAAGAATTTCAACATGGTATCAGAGCATAATTAGGTCTTTGAGGAGGGATTGAAAGTAATCAAGGATTGATTAAACCTTGAAAGGGAAGATTGCAATTTTTACGAAATTCCAGAATTTGTCAATCAAGAAATCAGTCTTGACTTAGTCTTTAAAGGATGAATAATTGAAAGAATTCCTCAATTTTTATCCCTATTCTTTATTCTGTGGAATCTTTGGAAGGTAAAAGATTGCAAGAAGCAAGTTTATATTAGAAGAATGGATTCATCGTTTTCTCCAAAATCACCAGTTTTCACAGGAGTGAATTATGGCGTATGGGCAGTGAAAATGGCGACATATCTCAGAGCATTTGACATGTGGGAGGTTGTGGAAAACAATAGGGATCCAACTCCCTTAAACAACAATCCTACAATGGCTCAAATCAAATTCTTTAATGAAGAGAAGGCAAAGAAATTCAAAGCACTCACATGCATTCACAATGCAGTGAGTGAGGACATTTTCACAAGGATAATGACCTGTGAAACTGCAAAGGAAGCTTGGGATAAGCTGAAATCCGAATTTCAAGGTGATGAGAAGTCAAAGAGGATGCAAATTCTGAACTTGAAGAGGCAATTTGAAGGGCTAAAGATGAAGGATTCTGACACAGTCAAGGATTTTTCTTCAAACATATCCAAGATAGTAAATCAGATGACAATGCTGGGAGAAGAAGTTCAAGAATCTAGGGTGGTTGAAAAGGTACTTGTAAGCCTACCTGAAAAATTCGAAAATAAAATCTGTTCCTTGGAAGATTCTAAGGATTTCAGTAAACTAAGTCTGCAAGAACTGATCAATGCCTTGCAAGCCGTGGAACAAAGGCAAGCATTCAGGCAAGAAAACTCAAGTGAAGAGGCTTTTGCAGCAGGGTTCAAGGGAAGAACAAAATCCCAGATGTTCTTCAAAAACCCAGAATCAAGAACAATTTCTGGAAAACAATGGCAGAGCAAAAATTGGCAAAATAATCAATCTCATGCCAACAACTTCAATGCAAGAGGGAAGGAAAGAAGAGAACAATTTCCCACCTGTAAGTACTGTCAAAAGACAAACCATCTTGAGTCATTTTGTTGGCTCAAGAATGCTCAATGTCGAAAATGCAAGCAATTTGGACATATTCAGAAATTTTGCAAGAACAACACCTCAAATGGAAAGCAAGCACTTGTAGCTGAGGTTGTGGAGCCCAAAGATGAACAATTGTTCACTGCTATTGTGAACCACAGCTGCAACAACTCAGAGGTTAGTAAGCAAAATTGGTTAATTGATAGTGGATGCTCAAATCATATGTCTGCAGAATTGAGCATGATTAAGAACCTTGATTTAAATTACAAATCAAAGGTTAAGGTAGCTAATGGACAGTATGTTAGTGTAGAGGGCAGAGGGGAAGTTGAAATTGAAACCCTGTCTGGCACACGAAATTTTAAGCATGTGTTATATGTGCCAGAAATTGATCAAAATTTGATTAGTGTTGGTCAATTACTTGAAGAAGGATATTCATTGTTTTTTAAAAATGGTATTTGCATAATTAAAGATAATCAAGGAACATCTTTATTCACTGCTAAGATGATCAATAGGTGCTTTAGTATTGAAGAAAAACTAGCACACATAAGCATGAATATCAATGCAACTGAAAATTCAGTATTATGGCATAAAAGATTAGGACATTTTAATTATGCTACTTTGAAGAAAATGGCAGAATTAAAAGTGGTAGAAGGCTTACCTTTGATACATGAGCAAAGTGAAGTATGTGAAGCATGCCAATTAGGAAAACAATCAAGGGTTAAGTTCAATAAACATGCACTTAGATCAACTTCTAAGTTGCAAATTGTGCACACGGATGTGTGTGGTCCTATGCACAATGAATCATTGAATGGTGCAAGATATTTTGTGTTGTTTATAGATGATTTTAGTAGATTTTGTTGGGTGTATTTCCTAAAAACCAAGGGGGAAGTTTTTGAGGTATTTTTGAGGTTTAAAGCTGCGGCTGAGAAGGAATCCAGCTGCAGCTTGAAGGTTTTGAGGTCTGATAATGGGGGGGAATTTACCTCCCATAAATTTGAAGAATACCTAGTTAAAGAGGGTATTAAGCATCAATTGACAATCCCTTACACCCCACAACAAAATGGTGTGAGTGAGAGAAAGAATAGGACCTTAATGGAGATGGCAAGATGCCTTCTCTATGAGAAGAAATTGCCCTTGAAATTCTGGGCAGAGGCTGTGAGCACAGCCTCTTATCTCTTGAATAGAATGATGACAAGATCATTAGGAGATAAAACACCTTATGAGGAGTGGTATGGCTACAAACCAAGCTTAGAAAACTTGAAGGTATTTGGTAGTCCATGCTATGTGATGCAGCCTGAGTTTAAGAGAAGAAAACTGGACCAAAAATCTGAGGTTGGAATTTTGATTGGTTACAGTTCAAAATCAAAGGGCTATAAGATTTTTGATGTAAAAACAAACCAAGCAATAATTGCAAGGAATGTTAAGGTAGCTGAGAATCAAATGTGGAATTGGGATGATGATAAGTTAGAAGATACAAGTAATGAAATTGCAGCCGAGATTGAAGATGAACTAGAATATGAGGATGAAGACTTACCTGTGAGGGGAACTAGGCTATTAAGTGACATCTATAACAGATGTAACTTGACCGAAATTGAACCAAATAATATTGAAGAAGCCATGGATTCTCAAGCTTGGGTGGCAGCAATGAAGGAGGAGTTAATGATGATAGAAAAGAATGATACATGGCAGCTTGTTGACAGACCTAGACATAGAAAAGTCATTGGGGTTAAGTGGATCTATAAAACAAAACTAAATGCAGATGGTAGTATCAATAAGAACAAAGCAAGACTTGTGGTTAAAGGGTACTCACAAGAGCAAGGGATTGATTACCATGATACCTTTGCCCCTGTTTCAAGAATGGACACAATCAAGCTGCTGCTCATGTTGGCTGCCCAAAAGGAATGGTTGGTTTGGCAAATGGATGTCAAATCTGCATTTTTGAATGGAACTCTGAGTGAAGAAATATATGTAGAACAACCTGAGGGATTTGAGAATGAGTCCAATTTGAACAAAGTTTATCTTCTAAAGAAAGCCTTGTATGGTTTGAAACAAGCTCCTAGAGCTTGGTATAGCAAATTGGATGATTATTTGACAAGCTTGGGGTTTGAGAAAAGCTTAAATGAAGCCACTCTATATGTGAAGAAGGTTGATGATCACATTTTGATAATATCAGTGTATGTGGATGATTTGTTAATTACGGGTAACAATGAGAAATTTGTTGATGAATTCAAGATGAACATGAAGAACAAGTTTGAGATGAATGAACTTGGATTATTAGCATACTTTCTTGGGATGGAAATAACTCAATCAAAGGAAGGATGCTTTGTATGTCAAAAGCAATTCACAACAAAGATGCTAAACAAGTTTGCAATGGAAAATTGCAAACCAGTTAGCACACCAATGGTGCTGGGAATGAAGCTCACAAAAACAGATGGTGCCCCCTCTGCAGATGGAAGAATTTATAGAAGTTTAATTGGAAGTTTATTGTATTTATCTTCCACTCGACCTGACATTGTGTTCACTGTCAACTACCTCTCGAGATTCATGCAAAATCCCAATCAAATACACTACATTGCAGCCAAAAGAGTGTTGAGATACCTTAGAGGAACACTGGAATTTGGCATGTTTTTTGGCAAGATGAACACTGTCAAATTGAAAGGATTTTGTGACAGTGATTGGGGTGGGAGTGACGAAGAGATGATGAGCACTTCAGGGTATTGTTTTTCAATGGGGGAATGCATCTTCTGTTGGAATTCAAAGAAGCAATCAGTAGTTGCACATTCAACTGCTGAAGCTGAATATATTGCAGCATTTGTGGCTGCAAACCAACTAGTTTGGTTGAGAAAAATTTTGAAGGATTTAAACTGTGATCAAGTGGAACCTACTGAGTTATTTTGTGACAACATGTCTGCAATTGCCATTTCCAAAAATTCTGTGTTTCATGATAGAACGAAACACATGAAAATCAAGTTTCATGCAATTCGGCAATTCCAGCAAGAAGGTGAATTGGAGATGAAGTACTGCTGTTCTAAGGAACAATTGGCTGATTTATTCACAAAGTCTCTAGCTAAGGAAAGGTTTGAAGAACTAAGAAGAATGGTAGGAATGCGCAGCCTAGGAATCAAGGAGGAGTGTTGAATTCTGGAATTGATTCCAGGACTGCCAAGCTGTCAGGATGAAGAAGCTGAAGAATTGAAGATTGAAGAATCAAGTTTATTGTTTCTTGTGTTAAATTCACATTGTAATCAGGATGAGTAACATCCATTAGTCAATAAGTCAACAATTTTAGTTAAATTCTGTTAAAAGTCAGATTAGTGGATAAGGTACAATTGTAACCGAATTTGAATTTCAATCGTTGTAATGTGTTTGATTACTATAAATAAAGATAATGGGATGGCAGTAACCAGACGAAAAATTCTGCCCATGTTTACGTTTCTTTCTGCTCGAATTACAGAGTATTAAAAGTTCTTCAATTCTGGAAAATTTTCGATTCCCAGTTCTTGATCGCTACAGTAGCGGTTCTCAGGTTTTTTTCTCAGTTTTTGAGTACTGATTTGAACAGTACTTGTTTTCCACGAAAAACACAATTATTCAAGAATTTCAACATAACAGGCATGAGTGTAGTTGCAAAAGTTGAAGCTGAAGGAGGGAACGAGGAAGCAAGAACTGCCATGCTATGTGGAGTTGTGACCTTAATTTTTCGGTCAAGTCCTCGTTGTACTAAAACAGAATGCAAGTTTTGCATGGCCTGGAAAAGTGCATTTGGCTTCAAGTGATCAGGATCTGTCGTTAAATACTCGTTACCAACGGCAATGGCAACAATGGAAGTGGCAGGAATAAAGGGCATCACGCGATTGGTGAACCATTCATCGGCAGCTGATGTGTCAGAGCTGATGTTTGCCACATGGTAGTTTTCGACTGCTACGATGAGGTCAATTCCGGTGTTGGAAAACGCCCCGATGATTTCAGGGTTTGTGTCATATATTTTCACCTTGTCAATGAGGGTGGATTGAAGAAGCTGAGCTACTTTTCTTGGTGATGGCAAGTTGTTTCCAAGAGTGCCGTAGTTCACACCAACAGCAGAAACGTTTGGAAATGGGCTGAGAATTGCAAGGAAGAGAAGGACAAGGACAGAGGCAGGAGCCATTTTGGTTCAACTGGGGCACTGGGCTGCTACTAGTGAGAGAATCTAGCTTGAATAGAGGATTTATGTACCAATATCTCTGAAGGAAATTGACACTGGCGTTTGCTAGAATTACTGGTCTTACCTAAGCACTATATGGATCAACTATTCTTGCCTTCTTGGTGCCAAAATTTGGGGAAATCCTGGACTGGGAAACAGTGCGATGCAAAAATTTCAAACTCCAGATCTAAAAGTGATGACGAGTGGGCCACTTCTGTAGGGTAGCAAACGGTGGAGATAAAGTTTGTGGGGTTAAACTGGGATCCAACTGTAATTTTGTTCTGAAGGGATCTTGGATTATTTGGCTGACATATACGATAGGCCAGCATATCACACGTACTGGTTGGGATGGCGTTTAGTTCTCCCATGTATAATATAATCAACTAAAGTATCAAATAATGTAGGGTTTTCAACCTGTAAAGGGTAGAGCCTTTCAATGAACACTCGTGAATGGTTAGATTTCTGTACCCTAATTTGGCTTGTTATAAGTTTTTTTTATGCTGGGGATTGGGGTTGGTGAATCAAAGTTAAGGTTAGAGAAATACGTACAAGCTAATATATAAGATTTATGAAAGAAAAACCGCCTCCTAGAGCTTGACTGCCTCTTGGATGACAGAAGATAAGATAACCCCTTGCTGGCATGCCGATATGCCAACTCCGCGTAAGTGCCTGTTTGTCACTGCTGTCAAAATTGTGTTTGGTTGTTTTTTTTTTTTTTTTAAATGAATATATTTTGGTATTTTTAGATTATTTTGATGTGTTGATATCAAAAATAATTTTTAAAAAATAAAAAAAATATTATTTTGATATATTTCGGCACGAAAAACACTTTGAAAAATAACAACAATCATACTCCATGACACCCTCTAATTCAAAGCATTTTCTACAGTGTGCTGGAGTAGAATTTGAGTCCTGCAGTTGCATGATACTCCTAGTTGAAAAATGTGGTAGCCTATTGTTGCCAGAGTGCGGATAGAAAAGACATCAGGAGTTTGAAAAACTGCCCACAACAATGTGAAAGAAACCAGTGCAGTCTCAGCTTGGACCCTACAGCAGTGAGTTTTCAAAATTTTGACAGAAAGGCAAATAATTGCACTTCGCATGCATGATGACCACTCATAAAGTTATAGAAATCTGGACAAACCTACCTGGAATCCTCAAACCCAAACCCAAATAATATCATGGATCAGGCTGCTCAAAGTATAGGCAATATTCAACTCAAAAAATCTTCAAGTATGGTGAAATGTAACATTTCCTTTAACTGGAGCCACTTGTGCCTCTGCGGTGGTAAAAGAAATGTAACTAAAAGATGTTAGCATTAGGTGGGTTACAATTGGCGTTTACAAGTTGTGATATGATACAGTTTCTATTTACAAAACCTATAACTATTCTGTTCAGAGTAACCATGATAGGTATGGAGAATGACAGTAGTTTGCTAGATTATATTGCTGTCTGTGTATTTACAAATAAATTCCTCCTCTCTGCAATACATGTAGACCACTTTGTAAGCTTCAATCCAGAGTTTTGGAAATCGACGTGAAATATAACTCTCAAATTCTTCTGGATGTGACCCATTCTTTAATCTCTCGAGGGAGTTCCCTATAGTGATGTGACTTGTTGCGTATGGCCCGCAATAGGTCACGAGCACTATCAAACGTATAACGCCTGCAGCGTCCAATGTGAATGCAGCTTCCATCTTTTCATCCCATTTTGCATTGCGTGCGAGTGTTGCGGTACTTTCAAATGCATTTACGAGTTCTGATTCATTCTCCCTAATCTTCCATGTTCCACTCGATCACTAACATCCTGGAGAAACGAGAGCCTTCTCTCAGAAGTCCAAAACAGTGGAAAATTCAAAACCTGCTGGGCTTTTGGCCTACAGCATATACAGGTAACACGTTATCACAAGAAAAGTAATACTGACAGAAGGTTTTAGAATATAGGTCTCTTTTCAAATTGCAATAAAAAAATGATTGAAGGAGCATAAAAAAATCTTTTCAGATTGGAAGTGTAAGGCAGTCTCACCTCTTCTCTGGGTCAGGATCCAAGAGACAAGATGAAATTAAGAACCAGAGCTTCTGGTATATTCTCTACTAAGAATTTGTCCTTCCGGTCATTGACAATAGTTACTTCACGTTCAATATCATCACCAATAGAGTGCTTACCCCCTGCGATACAGAAAAATAGAGCACAGCCTAAACTAAACACATCTTATGCACGTGTTTGGGGTCCACGGAGTAGTTGTTCATGTGCTTTCCAGCCTGAGCTTCCATAACCTGTAAGCCAGCTTCATTAGAAATCACAAGCAAAAAGAGGGGTGGATGAAAGCAGCAACAAGTCTCATGAAATGTGAACATTATTCGGATAATTGGACTGACAATTTTTTTACATGATTACCGGTTGGATGGGTCAAGGAAGACATGTCCCCACGAAGGCGCTTGCTAAAGCCCATATCTGAAAGCTTTGCACAGAAAGATTTCTCACTGATAATCAAAACATTCTGAGGCTTTAAGTCCCTATGTATAATTCCAACTTCATGCAAATGGGCAATCCCAGAAACCACGTCCCTGCAGAAATAAAGAGTTCATCAACTTTTGTCCAGTTTCTTAGGTACTCTACTTGATTGGTTTAGTTAATTCAAGAGCAGGGACCATCTTAATGACATGAATTCTGATCTGACTGAATTTAGAATGTCTAAAACAAAACATTATCATAGTGCTGATTACGATTTTTCTATAAGACCTTAAAAAAAGTATTCTGCAAATAATAAAGAAGCACATGCACTATCCAAGGCAAAACCTTCATTCTTTAATTACTGTTCTAGAATGTACAGACCTATGCATGGATTGCTAGAAAAAAAGAAGAGATATTAACTCGTCTCATTAATTTGAAGTTTTAACGATTGTGTCGACGGATAGCCATTGGCCTTCCACAATTCAACATTCTTGTTATGTTCTGGCATTGAATATAGTCGAACCATGTACTCAGGCAAGTGGTTGGAAGCTATATCCTCGGATGGTATTTGAGTTTGGAAAGATTAAGGGTTAACATAAATGAAATCATTCAAGCTGCAAGAGCAGCGTTCCAATGCAAGATAATCAAAGTCTTGATTACACTCCACCCCATACCATCTAACAATATTTTGGATGTTGATCCGAGGCAATAAGGTTCTGAATCTCTTTCAAAGCCAAAACGTGATGGGTTTGCACCAAGCGCTTCACAGTCACATGACACCCATCATAAACTCCCTCAAGCACCATTACCCCCCTTAGCAATTCCTTTGTTGGAAACTAACAACTAGCCAATTCTCCAACATCAACATGATCAGTAAAATTCAACAACAAATTCCTTTCATTTCCTCCAATAGGCAAAGTTCCATTGGTTTCTCTGACCTTACCCTGAAGAGACACATATTTCTGCACTGTCATTATTGGAATTATTCTTGTTGTTACCTGACCTCCGATTTTTCTTCTTTTTTGGCATCCCAGATTGGGTTTGAAGTTCCTCAATAGGTTTATTCAATTTGCCCTGTTTTCTGGATGCTAAATATTTATAAGAGATGAACCCTACAACTGACAAAACAACTGTCATAATAGGCCACACATGAGACTTTGCTGTCATTTCAGAAGTTGGGATTATAGCATTAACTGTGCCACTGTTTCCACTGAAAGGCCCCAGTATCCAGGGATTTTGGCCTCAGAAGAGGGTAACGGAAGCATAGGCATGTCTCCACTAGTGGAAAGAGCCGGCTGAAATCTAGGAACGTGTCCGAAAGGAGGTTTGTTATCTGGAACTGGAAGAAAGGTGGCTCCACCTCTTAGATGAGTAATTGCCAGTGCATCAAATTCAAACATGCTATGGTCACGAATTAGGAGGGCAACAGTCTTCATTTGACAAGGCTATTGCCACTCGATCACATCTGTGTCTCATTTGCATTCAGAGACACCCCCACCAAAAGAACTCTGAATACCCTGACACTGAAATTCAGACTCAATATCCGCAAATGCCACATTCCATAAAATCTCATTGGAGTTTGGAGAATAGTGTTGAAGCACATAATCTTTCCTCGTGATATAAACCAGATACTTAAAAGTTCCCAAATCAACATCACCAGATTCTACCAATTCTCCAGCATGTTTAGATAACATAACAGCATTCCCTTCAAATGCTTGAACCCCAGCTTTGAAGCAGCATAATCAAACTTGTATATGCGAATCACTCTACTATCTTGGGATCAACAAGAAAAGCAGTAGTCTTTTTTAATCCCTAAATAATATCTCCATCCTCAGATGTATGCGGCATCATTCTTATATATTCATCTGCACTCAGTGACAGTTTCCGCTGCACAAAAATCAGTAACAACAAAGTACTCGTTCTCCAATAAAACAACAGACCATCCAACAAACATACAAATATTTTTTTTTAAAAAAGAAACCATGTCATTATCAATAATTAACAATCTATGCGCATGTGATTTTGCAAACCAAAAAACATTAAATTTGATACTTCTTTATGGGTTTTTCAACCATTTTTACATCTTCAAATCAGAAGCATTTAAAAGAACCTAAAAAAAGTCTTAACGCACTTTGAAAAAAGCTTTCAACCACACCGTCTGAAATCCTCAAAAATTAAAGCCCAAAGCATCAAACAAATGCAAGCTGTAGCCTAGCTAATGTTATCAACACGTCTCCTTTACAGAAGAGTTTTCAAGATCAAAAATGTAATATGTTTAAACTTGCATGCAAAACTATACAATTATGCTGAAGAATTGTCAGATGGAACGACAAAGTGCTAAAGTAAAATATAATCATGCTAGCCTTGGGAGCAAGTTGGGAAGCCACCACATCAAAGAAGGATCCCTAACTAGCGTTCTTTGCATATATAGGTTACACACGAACTGACTCGAAGCCCAGAAAACTCAAGCCACTTCTAGCCTCTGCATATCCAAGTAAACTTCAAAATATCACATACAAGAGAGAAACATAGAGCACCTACTATAGGGTGCGTTGTGTATATATTACATAGAGAGGGGGCGAGAGAGATCAAGAGAAGCCTTTGCTGAGCATTGAGTTGGGAAAGAGTGATTGGTCTTGGAGGGAAGTCTGGTATTGGCTGGGATTCTTGACGGAGCAAGAGCTGCGTGGGTGGCCATGGCTGCAACTAAAGCTGGAGAGCAATAACCTGACTATAAATACAGTTCAATTCGTTTCATTAGTCACTCTCATTTTACATTTTCTTTATAATTCTCCGAAAATTTTAAAGTAACGTGCTGTGGCGAGAATGGTGCATTAGGATGTATGGGATAAGATACGATGTTCGAGCCTGTAATCAGAGCCACAGATTGTTCACCCTTTTGTATTTTCCTGAATGCCATCTTCGTGGTTCTAAAATCACAGGCTCCTTGATTGCCACTAATTTGTTGAGCAGTCATTGTACCTTGTTCCCCACATGAAGAGGAGAAACGGCCCGCAGTCAGTAGATTTCTCCTCTTTATTTTTCTGGCTAATAGGGAAAGCCATTGTACATGTGAAGATCACTGGAAAATACAAAATATCTATGCCAATTCAGGTCAGAAAGGAAGAGCGTGCGCATCAATGTCTCGGACAGAGAATCGCATTTGGTGGTTTTCTGAGGAAGGATTTAGTCCATGCAATATTTTCAGGAAAACAAGATACAAGAAAAGGATAACTACAGCAAGAAGAAACAATCTGTTGGCCACTTCCAAATCACTTGTGATTTTATGAAGCACTCGTTAGTGGCACAGAGCCCTGACCTCCTGGAAGTAAGCAGTACATGTCATTTTGTATTGTGGGAGAACTATCAAAACAAATGGCAATGCCTGCATGTGACAAGAGGAGAGGACGGCGGAAGGCACAGCAGGGTGCAGATCAGTCAGATATCTCTTTCGTATATTTGTTAAACTTGAATATTCAGAAGCTATAGCTTTACTCGGAATAGATTTCTAGTCGAACTGAATAAAACACTCGGACTAATCAAGTTTCTTTTTACTTGATTGACATGATTAATCCAGATTGTTTTAACATGATTAATCCAGATTGATGTGTTGATTCGTGAACTGACCCATTAACTAAACGCCTATATCATTTTCTTGATTAGTCTCCGAAACATGTCCAACTGTGCTCTTTTCTTCACTTGTCATCCTCAGACCGTAGTATAAATCCTATTTCAAGCAAGCAAGGACATCAAGGAAGACCATCACCAGCAATATTGCATAGTACAGGACGGCATAAATTCGATAAAATATATCCAATCTTGAACAATTAAAATCACAAAACGACAGATATTGGCTTAGTGGGTTTGTTTGAAATGATAACCTCTGCCTAGTTAATTTCTTGACTCTTTCAACGCATTATCCAATCACATATGATGCATCAAATCTCCGGAGATTGATAAAAAATACTGTATTCAAGAAGCCAATTTTTATAGTATTTTTTATGCAAAACACTGAAGGTTATTTCGTTGGAGAGGACAATGTTTCGATCCATCCCATTAATGATTTTTGACTCAGCCGGCTCATGTCAAGGATCCAACGACGGAATTTCAGATGACAAAGCTAATATTTTCGGCCTCATGTAATAACAACAAAAGGTATATGACAGATTTTATTACGCATTACAACCGCGTTGTTGTTGGCGAATTTTAAGCATAAATTTACGATCATTTCCTTCCATTTCTATGACTGGTCATCAGTTCCATAAATTTGGCCAAGAAATATTTCGAGCTTGGCAATTTTCCTACCAAGTGTTCGAAGTTTGAACGAGGCGCAATTTGGCTAGCAACCATGGCAGCTAGTTCTTATGGAGAAAGGACCTTGCAAAACACACCTACATGGGCTGTAGCGGCCGTTTGTGCAGTGTTTGTGGTCGTATCTGTTCTAATAGAGCATGGGATTCACTCGTTAGGAAAGGTGAGTGATTCTTACATCCGCCCAAAATCTGTGCTCAGCTCTATATTGTTGTTCTGATCACTTCCCTTGTGCTTTGATGCACACTACAGTGGTTTCAAAAACGTCAAAAGAAGGCCTTGAGTGAAGCCTTGGAGAAAATTAAAGCCGGTAGGTCTGTTTAGTCGCTGCTAGAAACAACATTTTTTATGACGAATGTTTAGCTGCGTCTACAATTATTAAAAACTACACCGTGTTGGGTTCCTTAGTTTATTTTGACGAATATGTCTGTCACTGCAGAATTAATGCTACTAGGCTTCATATCGTTGCTAATTACTGTGGGTACGAGAGCTATATTAAAGATATGCATCCCAGAGAAATACGAAAACCTTATGCTTCCCTGCAAAAATGATTACGCTGGAGACGACTATGGAGATAAAAATGGTGGTAAAGGAGGTGACGGAGATGATGGAGGCGACAATAAGAGGAAACTACTTTCATTTGCCGGAAACGTAGCCATCCACAGAGTTTTGGCGGCAGCTGGTGGTGGTGGTGACTATTGCTCCGATGTGATTTTCAAAGCTAGCTTCTTTTAATTGGCAAGAATTGAAGAACATGGTAGAGATGGAATTCTGATAAATCCCTTTTCTCTTTATTTGTTTACAGGGTAAAGCGTCATTGATTTCGCAAACAGGACTGCACCAACTGCACATATTTATATTTGTTCTTGCCATTTTTCATGTTCTCTACAGTGTCGTTACCATGGCACTCGCGCAAGCAAAAGTAAGTTCAAATTCTATAATTAGCTTAAAATGCTAGCTATCTTCTGGGATTCATGCTAGACGTCTCCAATGACTTCGTTACGAACAGATGAAGAAATGGAAGGCTTGGGAAGAGGAGACTTCGTCACTGGAGTACCAATTTACCAACGGTATTATTTTATTTTCTACATTTTCTTTTTGTGCTCTGCATTTTTTCACAGTTTTAATTGTTGTTCTGAAAAAAACAGAGACAATAAAAGAAAAAACTCTTAACCAATTATAAATTGTATTATATAACTGGGTTTTACATTTAAAATAGATTAATTATTTTTTTTAGAAAAAAGTTTTTATCGATGTATTTTTATCTATCCATAGCCAATAATTTTATATTAACCGATTATATACACGTTTATAGTAAGATTTATTTATTTTTAGATATTTAAATTTTAAAATAAACATATTCATGGCATGGTCATTAATAGCAATAGCATCCGCTACGTTCTGCTGCATTAAAACCATGATTTAAGGAGTTGTTTGCCTTTAAGTGCTTTTCAAAATCATTTTGAGAATGTTAAAATGGTAAGAACATCAGTTTTTTTTTTTAAAAAAAAAATAAAAATTCAAACCCAGAAACTCAATAAGTAATAAATGTGAATATGACATTGGATCTGTTGCGAGCCCATTTAGAAATTAATGGGCCTTCTTATCAATTTTTCAGATCCAACAAGATTCAGACTTGCTCGTCAGACCTCCTTCGTGAGGCGTCACTCTGGCATCTCCGCGGCTCCAGGGATCAAATGGATTGTAAGCTTATTTATGCCATTTATGTTCTCTATTACCCCAACTTGAAAACCAGCTCTGCATGGAAGATAACTATGCAAAATCTAGACCCTGACCGGGCCAAACATTATCCAACTTGTTATTTGGCAGGTTGCGTTCTTCAGGCAGTTCACTGGTTCAGTAACGAAGGTGGATTACATGACTATACGACATGGATTTATTAATGTAAGTTGCCATCGTCATCTTGATTGTAGATTTGAAGGCTGAATATGTTTCTAGTCCAGCTGGGAACTAGCCAGTGGATTGCTGATATATATAGCATTAATTGCAGGCACATTTTGCTCCAAATAGCAAGTTTGATTTCCACAAGTACATCAAAAGATGCATGGAAGATGACTTCAAGTTGGTTGTGGGCATTAGGTATCTTCTTCGACACATATTTAGTGCTTGAGCTCAAAGAAGTGGTTTGAGGCTACTGCTGTTTTACTGTATAGCCTGGCCTCGATGTTAACAGTCTATTTATTATGATATTTACAGCATGCCATTGTGGGTTTTTGCCATCCTCTTTCTGCTGTTGAATGTCTACAGTGAGCCTTTTTTACCCTGTTATTTGATCTTTTTATGAACTTGATGGTATTGATTGGTCATGACTTGGCTCATTAATGGTGCAGGATGGTACACTTTCACCTGGTTGGCAGTTGTGCCCCTTGTTGTAAGAAATGCACATAAATATTCATTAAATTCTTTCCTCGCGGAACATAAACTTGTTCCTTGTATCTATCTTCTTGATATGCCCTCGATGTGCAGATACTTCTTTTGGTGGGAACTAAACTTGAACTGGTTATCATGGAAATGGCTCAAGAAATCCAAGACAGAAGTCATGTTGTTAGAGGAGCTCCCGTGGTTCAGCCTAACAACAAGTTCTTCTGGTTTAATCGACCCCATTGGATTCTCTTCTTGATACATTACACGCTGTTCCAGGTATACATATGCATCCCCATTGCTGGTCAGATTTTAAACTCGATAATTACCAACTAATTACTCAAAGTGTACGGAATGTTTACTACCTGCTAATGCTGATCCATTTTTACAGAATGCGTTTCAAATGGCATTTTTCTTGTGGACATGGGTAAGAGCTCGTATTTTCTTTTTCCCTATAATTTCCCGCAATTTAACTTGAGAAAGAAGCCCTCTAAGGAGTCGATTTGTTTGGCTTTTGATGGCAGTATGAATTCGGGATCAAATCTTGTTTCCACGAAAACTTGGCAGTGATTTTGACAAGGGTTTTCCTTGGACTGGTCCTTCAGTTCGTGTGTAGCTATATAACATTCCCTCTCTATTCGCTGGTTACACAGGTGAGTAGTCCTCTGCTATGCGCTCCGCCAGCGGTTTAAGATAAAAACGAAGAGAAAAGTAGATATAAAAGTATACAAATTTTTTGTTTTGGAGGGAGTTTTTATCATTTCAAGATAACAAAAAGAAAGGACTCAAGAACATGTCCCTCCCAACTATCTAGGTTTCTCATGTCCTGAAATAATAACATAACACCACCACATATTTCAATTTAAAAAACTCTTGGCAAGTTAGATTTCCATTCGTTTTGAACAGATGGGTTCTCACATGAAGAAAGCAATATTCGAGGAACAAACAGCAAGAGCACTTAGAAAATGGCAGAAGGCAGCAAAGCTAAGAAAGAAATCAAGACAGACAGGAGGAGGTGATGGTGGTTCTAGTCCAGGGTTCATGAGTGTTAATTCCACACCAAGCCGAGGTACATCACCTATACATTTGCTTCAAAAGTACAGACCAAGTCAACCGGATGTCGAGAGTGTCATCAGTTCGGCATTGTCTTACCCGTCCGATACCGAACTCTCGGAGCTTGAAGGTTCCCCTCAAGATAAGCTCGAGGCAAGAAAACCAGATCACCATCAAGAACAAAGTGAAGCCCATAGTGCTGACTTTTCTTTTGTGAAACTTTGATGGATGCCTCTCCTTTATCAACTCTTGTTGTTTGTATAGTTAGCATTAAGTCCAATTTATTATTTCCACCCCCCGATTTTTGATATTTCTAATCTGTAGACTGACTCTTGGTGAATGAATCATGGACGTGAAACAAATAATGAGGAATCACTGTTTATGTATCGGATTAAACAGAAGATCGTCAGTAATACGACGTAACATGAACATCATGAGGAATCATTTACTTGTCTTGAGAAATCATTTAAACTCGTGAACTTAGACTTGAAGATATAGTTTATCCAATATAATATAATGAGGACTTAAAATATAATTTATGAAATATAAAATAAAGCATGGTTGATGTATTAAAGGTAGTTGAATTAACAATTGATAATTGAAGGGTCCAGCAAAGATATAAACAAATTACAAAGATCCAAATGATCTGAGATTAGTGAGACGGTGGATGAATAGAGTATACACAAAATCGAAAGTGCATGCACCCACCAGATTAAAAAAACAATTAGAATACTTGTCATGAAAGCATTTGCAATTAAACAATTTCGGGTAAAAATCTCACTCATGAAGAATAAAACAGCAGGCATAGATTAGTTTAATAATTATTAATTACCTTAGGAACAGCTCAATTAGGCTAAGCATCTAAGTCTACATATATATAATTTCAAATGAAAAATAAAATAAAAAATGTTATTTTGTGCATTCCATATTAATTTCCCATGTAGCAAAAAAAGTTATAAAAAATAAAACTTTAATTATATTCTCAAATTTCATGCTTTTTTATGGCAGCATATCAAAATTATATTTAGCTAGTGTTGAGAATAACAAATTAGAAACGTGTCTAATTAAAAATAAATACGTAAAATAAATTGAAAAATATTTATAAAAAAAACAAAAACAAAGGAGATGCATGAAACCACAACCAAACACTATATTTTTTTTTTTTTACTTGAAACAATAACCAAATAGTATTTAAAAATTATTATTATTTAGTTATTTTTAAATAATTTTGGTGGGTTTATCTCAAAAAATCTTAAATCTTATTTTTAGTAGGAAAACCATAGGTATAAGGCCTAATATATATAATTAAATTGACATTTTTTTTGTTATAGAGTTGTTCTCAAAACAATCTATAAAAATAAAAGGAGTTTATATAAAAAGAAATGGTTTTAAAAAAAATGAATACATTTAATTATTCATTAAATAGATCAACGTTTATCTCCGTGGTAATCATCGTAAGAATCGATAAAATGCCAGCACAGCTATCGGGTTGATAGAGATCAGAAGATTGCCAATTTTGGTAAAAACAAAAACATTAACGAAATTTTCGTAAAAAAATAAAAAGAGGAGGAAAAAATGTAAATAGTTGCTGCAAATTAGGGGTTTTTAATGACCCAAAGTGCAAAACAAACATTAACAAGCCGGCAAAAACAGTATTTATTAAAATCAAGCCGTTGCCCAAAAAAGAGTGTTGAAATAACTATAATAAATAAATAAATAAAAACGTATTTTTCAGTCTCAAAGTGTGGTCTAATGCAGTCTTTTTCCTTGAAAAATAATTCCCCTCCTCCTCCGCCTCCTGTTCCACCAAGTTTCTCTCCCTCTCTCTGATTGATGACCACTTTGAGCCCAATTTTACTTCACTAAACCACTGCGGAATTCAAAGAAATGCAACAGTTTTTTTCTACATGGATTTACATAATGTGTTTAGTCACAGGGCTTAGAGGGTAGTTGGATTTAATTGAAAATTTTGAACTTTTTTCTAATTATTTGTTTCTCTCTAAATAATGGCTAGGCGACATGGATGGCAACTCCCTGTCCATACTTTTCAGGTACATTTCTTTCTTTCTTTTTGCTTGATATGCGTTTTTTTTTTTCAGATTCTGAGTAAAGATTTAGGCTTTATCTGGGCTTTTTTCTCCTCCTCTTTTTTGCATTAAATTAGTGGAGTGGAATTATTTTGCTATGATATGAGAGAAACACAACAAAATTTTGTGTTTGTCTCTATGTCGGGGTGTCCAAATTTGAAGGTAAATTTTTTGTTAGCAATGGCTTGGTTTCTGAGATAAATGGGTCGTTGAAGTTTGGATTTTTTAGTCAAATGGTGGTCGAGATGTCTTGATGTGACCTCTCTGTACAGTAATTTGCGTAAACTTGCTCTATTTACGCTGCCCATTTTCTAAGAAAAGCAAGGCGAGTCTAGTCAGGGAGGGAGGGGCCTGCTTGTGTTGTTGAGGTAAGAAAACAAAGTCAAAAGTTGATGGTTAAAGATCATACGAGTGGATATTGACCAGTAGTGTTTTGCAAAATGTTGATGTTATAGATGGTTTGATGGTGTTCGGTCAAGTGAGTTTTGATGGTTCTGTATCCTGGGGAAGTTTGTGAATAAGCTTTATTGTTTGTTGTTAAATTTAAGTACTGATGTTGAACGTTTCTGGTGCACAGCTTGTGGCTATCACAGTTTTCTTCGTGCTATCTGTTGCATTCTATGCCTTTTTTGCTCCCTTTCTTGGGAAGGTCATTTATGAATACGTGGCTATTGGTGTTTATTCTGTACTGGTAAGCACATTGATGCTCTTCCCTGCCTTTTTTTAGTGATTGATTTCTTCTTTGGATTTTTTTTGCTGCCTTATTGCATTTTCCCTCTTTTCTGATTAATTCTCAGGCGCTCTCTGTATTTATTCTATATGTTCGATGCACTGCAATTGATCCAGCCGATCCTGGAATTCTACAGGAAGCTGAAGAGACAGCTGGCCATAAATCAGAAAATGGCACAGATCTTCCTGGTTAGTCTAGTTTCCATGCAGTTCTCTCTCTAGAAAATCAATGAATTGCAGATTTAGATTAGAGTCAACATTTGTAACATGGTTAATGAAAATAATCAAGTAGCAGCATGTGCCTCTTGGGCCCTTAGAAAGGAAACTTGAAGCATCCTGAAACTTTGTTTAGAAATGATGATGATCATGCTATTGTGGTGTCTAAAGGCTAAACTGGATTTCTTAAGTATTTTTGGTTTGTTTCAGCTTTTCTCAGTTGAATGACAGGTGTAGGCGGGCAATTGCTCAACCTTTTTATTGAAATGAACATATTGCCGACTGTGGAGATATGAAACTTCTGTCAAGGATATAAGCTTTTTTGTAAAAAAAATTTCCTTTTTTGAAACAAAATTATAAAAGCTTCATGGTCTTTGATCAGGAAATTCTGCTGAAGAACCTAGCAAGATAAGGTTAAAAAATGGAGGGAAATCCTATAAATACGGTTCAAGTTGGTGTTCAAGACTTGGAGGTTTCTTTTGCTGTTTTCTTGTGAAACATGATTGCCGTAAAGATGAAGATATTCTACAGGAAGAATCTGGAGAGGATGCTTTGTTCTGCACACTGTGCAATGCTGAGGTGCAGGTTTATTCCATAAGGATTTATTTTGATTGCCTGGGATAGATTTCCTTTTAATGTGAAATCCCCTGCCCACATACTATGCACACACAAAAATGAAGGAAAGTGAAAAATAAGGGTTAAAGGTAGAAGGGAAGATTAAACAAAAAAGAGAAACAGCAGGTCAGCCTGTCAAGGAAGTCTTATTTATCGATTGAGTGAGTGACCCATAGTTGAAGAATCATTACCTTAATGGCAGGGAAGAATAACATTCTGTAGGAGAGTGTGTGTTCCTTTTCCTTCCATGCATTTCTTTTTGAATAAAGCTCAAATATTATATCGTGTTGCTGATTTTTGCTGATTTTTTTTTCCATCTTAGGTACGCAAGTTCAGCAAACATTGCAGAAGTTGTGATAAATGTGTTGATGGATTTGATCATCACTGCCGGGTTAGTTTTAGATGTTTATCCTTGTTGTTTCCTATCCCGTCCGCAATATTGGGCTTTATGAAATATATGTTCGATGGTGCAGTGGTTGAACAATTGTGTAGGGAGGAGAAACTATATCACATTTGTTTCCCTTATGGCAACAAGCCTTGTCTGGGTAAAATTTCTGATTTAGTTTGTTATTCGTTTCTTATTTTTCTTGCTTCATAATTTTCTTGTACCATATATCTTCCCCAGATCCAAACAAAATATACTTTCTCATCTTTGTCTACATTTGTGTCTGGATGGTAGCTTGTTGTTGAATTTGGAGTTGGTGTTGCTGTCCTTGTTCGATGCTTTGTAGATAGAAAGGGCATGGACCATCAAATAGTGGATAAACTTGGCATCGGATTCTCACGCCCCCCTTTTGCAACAGTAGTGGTATGCTTCCCAATTTTTCTGTTGATTTATACAAGATGTCTACATAAACATAGTATTTTGATCATGTTGAATGGAAAAGGTACTTCAAGTTTTATAAACAAGTGTTGTCTTGTTGTTGTTACTTGTATGATCAACATATTAGGTGAGAGTCAAATGTGCATTTCTTATATTTATTATTTATAACAGGAAACAGGATGCAGAAAACTATCATCACTGTGCTATTCCTAGAAAACTTAACCTATTGGTTTTGTTGAAGAAATAGTAAATGCGTCCTTACAGATGCTAGTTTTCACACCGCTACTCTAGTATATTATGCATGAAAACTTTACAGTGATCTTAATTGTGGATTTTTTTTTTTTGTTTTGGTAACATTGAGTTTGTTTTTTGCTGTTTTGCATATTTCTGTAGATATACATATGATTTGGCTGGAACTAGAGTATGCTGTGTCTTTTACCACAATAAAGTTTCTCTTTGTTAATGCTATATTGTATTCTACAATGTTAACTTAACAATGGTTTCAGGCCCTGTGCACATTCCTATCTTTGCTTGCCACTGTTCCTCTGGGGGAACTATTTTTTTTCCACTTGATTCTGATTCGAAAGGTGTGGTCATAAATAGCCTTGCCCTCCTCTCTTACCATGTTTGTCACCACTGTATTTTGCAATTAGTGATGTTTTTTTTAATCTTTGCAGGGTATCACAACATATGAGTATGTAGTGGCCATGAGAACTCAGAGTGAACCACCTGGACCATCTGTAGATGGAGGAGAGCAGCAAAGTCTGCCATCTTCACCAACCAGTTCAGCTGTTACTGCAGTGAGCGGCAGAAGCTCTATAGGAATGAGTTTGCAATATAAAGGTGCCTGGTGTACCCCTCCAAGAATCTTCATGGACCACCAGGTACCACTTCCATATAAATTAAGTTGTTATGAAAAGTTGGTGTTGCCTATGTTGGACTTAAGACGTAAGCATAGCTTGATTCTTCTCTGTTCTTGAACTACTGCGGGAAATTATGACTGCAAAAATTTTCTTTGAAAAGGAAGAATTCAACTGCAATTAGTATTCATTATTTTATTCCATCAATGAAAAACTTTAACCGAATAAGGGTAGAATTTGCTTAATTTTTTTGTTACAATTTGCTATGCACTGCTTTATATCCTTTGGCATTCCGTGTTCCCTTTTCTTAACCATTCATAATGAGGTTGAAGTTTTATTAATTTTGGGTTGTTAATGAGCAGGATGAAATTATTCCACATTTAGAGAGAGGACGCTTGCCATCCACAGTTGATCCAGATGCAATACAAGAAGCTGACAAAGCCAAAAAGTTACCACAGCGTCCAGTTCGAATCAGTGCATGGAAACTTGCAAAATTGGATTCCAATGAGGCTATCAAAGCAGGTGCAAAGGCTAGAGCATCATCATCCGTTCTACGTCCCATAGGTTCTAGGTATAACCAATATGATGCTGATCATTTATCCGGTAGCAATTTTAGTGGAAGGAGCAGTCCGATTAGTACTGATCAAGGGTTTCAAAGTAAAAATGCTAGAGCAGTGATGCCAGGTCTATCTCCTTCCTGGACCAACTCATATCCAGCCAGCAATGCTAGTCATGCTAGCAGGGATGACATTGGATCATGCCATCAGAGTCTTGGCAACTTTAGCAGTGCTAATGTCTCAAACCTTGCCACTTCTCCAATACAGCAGCAAACTTCAAGCAGAGACCACTTCAACCCCATTTATCAAACCTCAGCAGATGAATCCCCTTGGTCAGTAAGACAAAGTGAAGTGAATGGGAATCCTCTTCATGAGAATGTGGCCCAGATTCCTATGAGAAGAAACTTAGGTGCAGCTGAGAATATGAGAACAACTGTTTACTGGGATCCAGAAGCTGGACGCTTTGTCTCTTCTACAAGAGGTGCTGGCTCTTCATCCCAGGTTCGGGGAACTGAGCTTCTGTACACAGATCAATCTATATTTTTTGGAGGTCCCCTTGTCAGTGAACAGCTAAGCAGAGGGAGGACTGGTGGTTCATTGGGTCCGAGTCAGGATAGAGGACCTGCCTCAAGTCATTATCAGCAAAGCAGATCACAGAGGGGTAGCCAACTTCCTGTGTTTGTCCCAAGCGATTCCCAACAAAACCTATATTCATCTAGGTCTCCTTAGAGCACTAAAATGAGAGAACAGTAATTTGTTTTTCCAGATGCATCGAGTTAGTTTCTATACAATAACATTCCCACTTTCCTTTCTTGTGCAGTTTCTTCTTCTTTTATATATATATATATAATCCTGTTCTTGCTAACAACCTCTATGATCAATGCAATCGCCAAAGGACATGGGGTTTACAGCAACACATACATTGACTGCTGAGAACTTGTGTCGACTTTATAATATGGTATTCACGAGTTTTTGGCTTGAATGAACGGGTGGATAATGATCAAGCATTCCTGCTTTGGATGTAAATGGGCAAGGCTAAGGCTAATGGAGGTAAACCAAGTCAATCTCTGCCAGGATACGTTTTCCAAGATGCAAAATTAGGAGAAAACAGAGAGATGAAGTGCCTATTTGTTTACGAGGTGCAAACTTTGTTGAAATCACAGTTTGCACTTGCCTTTCTGTGTTTGGTTTTAATTTGAAATGTAAATATATTAAGTGCGTCCCATGAAAAAGATAAATTAAATGCCTGTTTAAAACAAGTAGGTAATTGTTGTTTTTTTCCGCGTTGTTTGGGAGGGATAGGGTGGGTGGGTATCGGGGCCGGTGTATGTATATATATTTGGGTATGGGGTTCGGGGTTTGGGGGGGTGTATATATATATTTGGGTTGAGGGTTGGGGGGGAGATATATATATATATAATCTAAAAAAATAATTATAATAAATAAATATATTAAAAGAATATCACAATATAATTTTTATTTTGCAATTATAATTTTGTTTCAAATGATATTTTATTATATGTTGTTCTGGGATCGTAAAAACTTTCACGTACGGATTTAGTTCGTGATGAAATTACAAGTAATTTGATGGAAGAATAAAAACAAGTGTCTAATTTACTTAATTATTAATTATATTTTATTATTATAATTATTAAATATTTAAAAAACAATATATATATATATATATATATATATATATATATAGAGAGAGAGAGAGAGAGAGAGAGAGAGACTTTAAAATAATTTCACAAATTGACAGTAGTATAAAAATCATGTTAGCCAAATATACGAAATTGTTTTTTATCAACCTTAAACTTAACCACAGTTTTAAAGTAATTACAATATATATATATATATATTTCTTAGTGTTTTTTAATAATTTGGATGTAAAGATGAAATATTTAAAAAATATTTTTAATATATTATTAAACAAAAACATGTTTGTAAAAAATAATTAGTATATTACTCTATGCCCTTTACAATAATTTCACAAGTTAAAAGCAATATAAAAATTTTGGTAACCAAACACACAAAACTGTTTTTTTTCAACCTCAATCTCAACTACAGTTTTAACCAAACACTTCACTGTTTAAACTACGATAAAAATATTTTCTTAAAACTGTTTTTTTTCAATTTCAACTATAAAAATAAAAGCAATACCAAACTAAAGATTCATGGGAGAATGGAGTATGTGTCTTCGATAAACTAAGGATTGTTATTCCAGGTGATCTGAAGCAGAGGATAATGGCGATTCCCATCCCTACAGTTTCTGATCTGTAGAGTTACCTGGCTTGGAGTGTTGTAAACCAACACAACGAAGAACAGATAAAAAAGAGTTGAGGTGTGCATAACACTGTAATTAAATATATTTTCTCAGCATAATCCAACAAGTACTTAGAATTGAGGGTAAAGACCATAATAACAAGAAAAATACTACCGTGTTGACTCGCGTGTAATGAAGGGGTAATTAAAGATTTTTTTCTCATTATCTTTTTTTTATTGCTTACTACTTCATATCAAGATTTCCTCTGTATACTTGTGAATACTTGATGAATGTGGGATAAAAAACTCAAAAAGCCTACTACTAAAAACAAATAATCTAGCCGAAGATAATCATTGGTGCTGGCTTAATATACTTCATGCTCCGGAGAAGATCAAGAACCTGATTTGGATGTTGTTCCATGGTAGCCTTCCTATATAACTCACTTCGATATCAACGGGGGTTAGCATAACATCCTACCTTACTGAAGAAACCTATTTCCACTGCTTTATGGCCTGACAAATTTGGTCCAAGTTGGGATTTACTTCGGCCATTTCGTTTTGAACATGGTATGTTCCAGGAATGGCTTCTCACTCCCGCTTCAGCTGGCAATGGCCTTCTATTCTTGTCAGGGATTTGGTGGCTATGTGTGTAATATGCATATTTCTGGGACTCCGGATGAAGGAGATTATTGTAAGGCTGAAGAATGTTAAATGGCCTGGAACGTGAAGCCGTCAGAGCAGGTGCCTCCTTGTCCTGTGTTTCGGCAGAGGCCAGGTTCTGGATTTGTTAAACTGGATGCTGATGGAAATTCATGGGGCAATCCTGGTAGTGTTGGATTAGGATGTCTTATTCGGACTCCTGCAGGTCATTTTGTTGTGGGGTTTGCTGGTTTTGAGACCAATCTTCTTCCCAGGGTATTGGCTTTCAAGTGTAGTCTTCAGCTTGCCTTTGTAATCCTGTTCTGCAGAGGCTACCCACCCAACTAATCTCTAAAATCGAGCTTCACAAGTACAAAGCCCTTGTCTGCGAGATCAAGTGTAGGTTATATAGGGAGAGGGTGTGAACATTTGCCATACTTACAGGGAAGGCAACGCGCGTGCTGATTTCATGGCGAAACCTGGAACTACAGAATCTACGCACCTGAAGATCTGGGACTCTCCTCTCCTCCTGGAATGAGTCACCTCCCGTTAGCTAATTCTATGGATCATTGTTCCTCTAGATCTGTCGGGTTTTTTTTTTGTCTTCCTTTGTTCACCAAAGAAAAAAAATTCTTTTGACAGTAAATAAATTATTTTATTTAAAAATTTAAATTATTAAATGTGATTTTAAAATATAATTTATATTATTTTTTAAATTTAAAAATTACATACAAATCCATATTATTATATCCTTAATTTTTATTAAATAAAATAAGAATAATGAGATTTGAATACGTAATTGTTAAGTCAATAAAACTCTAATATCATATTAAAAAACTTAAGAATTTAAATTATTAAGTAAAACCTCAAATACAATTTATATTATTCTATGATACTATGAAGATGTTTTGTATTTTTTTTTATTGAATTTTGATATAAAAGAAAGCATATTTATTTTTACCAACTCTTAAAAGAAAATAATTCAAAAAAATGAAAAAAAATAATTTTATTGTATATTGGTCGTCGTTTTCTTGGGAAAAAGTATAAATTATTAAAATTACAAAACATTATTTTTAACAATGTTAATACAATTCAGCACGAAAATTCCAAAATAATTTATAATATTATCGCTAGTGAAGAAAATTCATCAAGTAATTTATAGTTCATAATTATACAGTTTAGAAAAAAATAAATTGATGATTAAATAGCTGCCTTGTTGTCTCCACGAAACTGATTTACATGCTGTGGATGTTAATGGGCTATGGCCCGCAAGGCCTTACTTTTCGAATTGAAGAAGCCAAATAAAATTGTAAAAAGAGACGCCGTTGCCGGGGATCGAACCCGGGTCACCCGCGTGACAGGCGGGAATACTTACCACTATACTACAACGACACAATTGATTTCGTTTTCCTCTATTGATTACTAGAAACAGATTACCGTAATGTGGTTTATTTAAATTTAAGTTGAAAAAATCTCTTAACACTGTATATGGTCCCTCCGAGGAGCGTAACATGATAATAAAAATCATGATATTTGAATAAGAAATATTGATTTTAAGTTAGAATATATATTTTTTATAAAAATATTAGACAACTAGGATTTTATTCTATCATTTTAATCTATAAAATATATTTTCTAAAAAATAGAGTTCTCAAGTCTAAATAAAATAGAGAGAGAGAGAGATACATAGCATATCAAGAAACACCATAATTATTCTTATTGAATAGAAGAAATAAAAGGTTTGAAATACAAAACGTTAGCACATTGAAGTATGATTTCTGTACCATAAAATATATATGAACTGGGTCACGGCAGTTCTTACATATGCTTCTATTTCCTGTCTAGTTTTCCTTTCTCACACTTGCTGTTAATCGGCATCGTAGCTAGAAAGATTTGCAGTCCATCACTAGAAGGATTGCTGCTTCTTAGAAGAGCAAGTTTTATGAACTGCAGACCATAACACTAAGGCAGGGGTGTAAACAGAAGTGTATATTTTATGATGCCAAAGTTTTCAAATGCACAATCCATGGCATCAGCTTTTGAGTTTTGATTGGTATAGCTGACCGGAACCGTCACTTATACCTGGAGGCATGTCAATTTTCTTCGATTCTTCTCTACCTTCAAATTCCATACACGCAACTCTCCTTCATCTGGCTTAGACTCTCATTCATGATCTTGGTCTTTCAATTCTGGAGGCATAGCAATGGTACATCAAATGCAAAATAATGCCACCGCAATGCTTTACCCAATACAAACATTCATCCAAGTCCACTACTGGATGCTTTGGCTTTTACAAAAACCATCCCGCCCCACATGTCATTTGGAAGTTAGAATTTTGTCCACTTACTCGGACCCTAAATTGATATCCGAAAACCATAAATTTCGTATCCTGAAACCAAGATTTGAGCTCTGTATATAAACATGGACAAGCCACACCCAGACTCCACTTACCATCTGGGATAACAGAAATCTTTTCAAGTACAGTCCCAAAAGTAGACATTAAAATTGGGTCAGGATTAGAAAGATGGAAACCAGAGAGAATACGAAGAAGATGTTTTCGTACTGGAAATAACCTTTTTTCAGGAGATGGCCCTGAACTTCCTTTGGAATTGTCAAGGCTTGATCATCTTATGTTCTTTTGGGCGTGAAACAGAGCAGTAGTAAACCTTGCAAGGATCGAGAACTGGGAGCAAGAAAGCCATGTAGCTCAGGAAAGAAGAGTATGATTGGTATCAAAACTAAGATGTGACACAATCTGATTCTAGCACTTGCTACGACATTTAAATCGGACAACAGATTTGTCAAAAAAAACAAAAAAGGATTTCAGTCACTACATCCTCACAAAGCCTTGATCTTGGCGGCTCTGACCAAGCACTAATTTTTAGACCAAACGAACACTACCTCTGCTTGGGAAACAATGATGGCAACAATAGGAGGGATGTTTATTTATAGTATTTTCTTAGTCTATTCGTGCAAGGATTTCCCTTTTAAATTAGCAATATAGTCCATGAAAATACTCATTGCTTTTCCTATTTTCTTTGTATATTATACTATTTTTACACCCTCATGATATTCGTGGGATAACCAAAAGGCCGGGCAGAGAAAAGAGGAGTGCAAGCAAAGAAATATTGAATAATAATAAACATCACAAACTCCCCTTTCAAGAAAAAGAGAAAAAAAAACAGAGAAATGGCCAATGAATTATTATTAATATTATTATTTTTATTAATCTAGGAAACTCTCAGAAAACCATGGAGTTTGTTTTACAGGTTAATGTTCACAGGTTATAATCAAGAGGGATCCTTAATTTTCGTGCATTTTGTATTTGTTTTTGAATTTTGTTTCTTTCAAGATTACGATTTACGAAAATGGCTGGTGGAGAAGCCCCGGGTGCAAGAGACCTCGAGCAGACACCGACATGGGCCGTCTCTGCAGTTTGTGCTGCCATGATTATCGTCTCTATTATATTGGATAAAGTTCTTCACAGAACTGGACAGGTAAGTAAATTATTAATTTTAAAAAAAATATTGATGCCTGCCATCTTCATTTCGATTGCATTCCATAACATAATGTAATCAATTTGTGGTTTGCATTTATTTTCTGATTTCTGTGATAGAAATTATGCATTTCATTTATTTTTCCTCCATGATTGATCCATTTTTATTGGAAAAATAATAATCTATTTATTTCTTTCAGTGGTTTCAGAAAAAACACAACACTGCTTTATTTGATGCTCTTGAGAAAGTGAAAGGGGGTATGCTGATTTTTTTTCATCGGTTCTTTTTAATATCTTTTGTTTTTCTAGTTGATTATTACAAAAAAAAAAAAAAAAGGGAATTACAAAGGACCATTAATATTTACTCCTGTTTTTTTCTGGTAAATATTGCAGAGCTTATGATTTTAGGATTCATATCTCTAACCCTGACATTCTCCCAAAGCTATATTGCTGGTATCTGTATTCCTTTGAGGTACGCAAATACAATGTTACCATGCCAACCGAAGGGTCATAAAGGAAATGTTGGCAGTGGAGGGGAGCCTCATCGCAGGCTTTTATGGTCTCAGCGTAGATTTTTAGCTGGAGAGAGTGAAAGTAAAGAGTGTAAAGATGTAAGTATGCCTTGTTTCCAAGGAAACATCAAATAGTTGAACCTTGTTAATTAGGTAGCGTTTTTGTCTCTATCTCCGTACCTATAACTAAACAGTTTCTGTCCCTTTTGTCGTGAGACACAAACTAAACACAACTTTAGAATAATACAAAGTTGTTTAGAAACTACAACTCATGAAGTGACCTAATGCTGGCCTTTTCGTATCCTAATCTGTAACTCATTGTTGCCAATTTGTGTTTTTAGGGGTCAGTGCCACTCATATCTGTCGAAGGACTGCATCAGTTGCACATCTTCATATTCTTTTTAGCAGTATTTCATGTGGTATACAGTGCCATAACAATGATGCTTGGAAAATTGAAGGTGGGGGTACATTATGGGTTTCTATAACGGTTCCTCCTCTGCTTCTTCTTTTTCTTTCTTTTTTTGTCCCTTGAAGCTCGATTTGACATTGATTAGCTGATGCAAGGGACATGGTGAGAATGAGAAGTTCAGAAAATTCTTACCGATCTCCGAAAAGTGAACAGCAACTTGTTTGGATTTTGATGCTTTTCCATTCCATGCTGGAGATAACCTCGTTTCTTTTCCATTCCATGACCTTAAGCTATAGTAGTCCCTCGTATGCAGATACGTAACTGGAAGGATTGGGAACGCGAGAGTTGGAAGGAGCATGATGCCATGAATGGTATTCTAGATGCTAACAAACTGTTCTATATTCCTCGTTTCGAGGCATGCATTGTTATTTTTTCAAGAATCTGGTGATATTAAGCTGTGTATTTAGTGAGGTTAGTGCTGAATGTTCAGATCCTGCAAGATTCAGGCTCACTCATGAGACATCATTCGTAAGAGGACACACAAGTTTCTGGACAAAAACGCCAATCCTCTTTTATTCGGTAAGAAAGAAGTCACTGTTTTCACCTCAGATTCTTTTATGATTCATGTCCAATTACATAAATTGTTGGTGTTTTAGCGTCAGTTCTGAATTTTGAACTCCATGCTTGCATTTGCATAGACCTGTCCATAATAGAATTTGAATCAATGTCGTGTTTTAACATTGAAAAGTTTTGAGTTAATTTCAGTCCTTAGCTTTTTAATTGACAACTGTGCTTGAATTTTTAATCCTTCCAGCTATGCTTTTATCGACAATTCTTCAGATCCGTTCGAAAGTCTGATTACTTGACAATGCGACACGGATTCATTTCTGTGAGTCTCTAACAGGTGCAAAAGTTCTAGGCATCGTTCTGAATTAGTATGATAGGCAAGTACATTTTGTTCTTCTTACAGGTCCATCTAGCTCCTGGAAGCAAGTTTAATTTTCAAAAGTATATCAAAAAAACATTAGAAGACGATTTCAAGGTAGTTGTTGGAATCAGGTATAACAACTATATTCAACTTGATTGCATATGAAATTTGGTTGTCGAGATAGCAATGTGTGTTACTTCATTTATCCGTTGTCTTTCTGTAAGTTTCCAATTCACTATCTATACATTCCTGGCAGTCCACTACTATGGGCCTCTGCAATTCTCAATCTGCTCTCGAACGTTCATGGTCAGTCCTTCCTGTTTCTTTTCTCATTTTAGCCTTTTCATACTCTTCATCAAATTTGGACCAAGTCTTCCTATAAGTTAGTGGTTTTGTACTTTTCAGGATGGAAGGCTCAGTTCTGTGTTTCCTTTCTTCCTTTATTTGTAAGAAATTTGTCCACAAAAGACTTGTCTTCTCGTGTTGTTTTACTTCAACTAGGTAAAGATTTAATATTTCCATGGGTTTTTCTGAAGGTTACCTTAGCAGTTGGAACAAAACTTCAAGCAATTATAGCCAAAATGGCTATTGAAATCAAAGAAAGACATGCTGTGGTTCAAGGGATACCACTTGTGCAAGTGTCTGACAGGAATTTCTGGTTTTCCTGGCCTGAATTAGTCCTTTATCTCATCCACTTTGTCCTCTTTCAGGTATCACACGGAACCTTTTTTTCTTCCAGACAGATAGTATAGTTCTGTCAGCAAATTTTAGGTCTCTCTTTCCCTTCGTGTCTCATTTGAAGAAAAAATAGTAATATTTGAGAAAAACTCTCTGTGGTCCAGTATCTTTATCTTATGATTCCCAGGATTTTTCTAATGAGCCTTTTGCTTATCTTCCTGTCCAGAACGCATTTGAGCTAACATATTTCCTTTGGGCATGGGTAATGGCCTCTCTCCTCTTCTCGTGGTAATTTGTCTTTGATCACAGAAGTATTATGATTAATTTTCGTGCTTCTGCAGTATGAGTTCGGGAAGGAATCTTGTGTGAATCAAGATACAGTTCTCATAATCGTCAGAGTTACTTTCGGGTAAGACATGTTGAATTACCTAGGCAGATTCTTTTGCATCATCCTGAATACGATTGTAAAGTAGAAAAGCTTGACTCTAACGTTATGAACTTATGTATTAATTTGTTGAAGAAATGACCTCATAAAACTTTCAAATTCTCAGAGTGGGAGCCCAAGTCCTGTGCAGCTATGCCACACTTCCACTCTATGCCCTTGTTACACAGGTATTACTCATTTTTCACTCTCTTTCCAAATTTCATGTTAGGTTAAACCCATTACGAATGTGGAAGCAAATCGAAAGAAATACTAAAAAGAAGTGAAACAAAACATAGCAATATGCTCCATCTGCAACTACTCCTGGGTCCTGTCAGGATATTATATACTCTGAGCCAGCATGAAAGCATTGGGTATCAGTTTTCCTGCCTGAAATTTTCAGATGGGATCAACCATGAAGCGCTCAATCTTTGATCAACAAACTTCAAAGGCCCTAAAGAGTTGGCATCAGAAGGCTGTAAAGAAAACGAATGAAGGGAAACCGGATCAGCTCCCAACAAGGACTCTAGGTGGAAGTCCGGATGCCTCTTCAGTGCATTCCCCATCCCCCACACGTTCTCCACCTAATAAATTTGGTATTGGAAGTCCACGTTTCTCTGATGTTGAAGCCGAAGCAGCATCCCGTGATCAACACACAGCTAACATAACGGCAACTGTGGATGTGGAACTCAATGCCAATCATCTGCATCGCCCTGGTGACAACAGCTCTCCATTTGTCCAACGGGATCTACTGAGTTAAGCACAGTTACGGGCTATGTTAGTCGCAAGACAAGATTTGTCTCAAGGGCCCTACACCCACACTGTAGCAGTGGATATACCAGACAATACTGCCGTTACGTTCCTGACAAGGTCACTTTTAGATGTGGCAATATATAAATTTTTTTCTCCTTTTATTTTCGCATGACCATTGCTGTGGTCTGCGCAGCAAGAAAACCCCAGTCTGAAGATAGGAATGATAGCATCCGGATCACTGTTGCTACACATTTGGAGCAACAAAATTTGTTCCCAGAACCTCTTACGGCATGTAGATTAAGTCGAAAACATTGTCAACGTTTTGTTTGTATAGCAAGTTGTCATAATACAAATATTTAAGTCCTATATTCGGCAAACCTTGCTGAAGACAATTCTCGCAAACCATCATTGAATTTCATCATAGTTGTTTTTTTGCAGTTAGTTGTTTTCAAGATTGTTGTAAGACCAGGCCCCGACTCAATTGGTTGGACAGATCAATTCACGAGTAACTATTTCAGGTTTATCCAACAAAAACAAGGTTGACATTCGATTTAAAAAGGCAGTAGATTAGGCTAATAAAAAGAATGTACTGACCAAAACCAAGTGGGGGCAGAATGGTGGTTCCAGTGACAGGAGTGGATAGAGAGATGTGGATTTTGCCGGAGTTTTATAATTGTAAGCCATTTTTGGATTCCAACGGCCATCATCATCATGGCTTCAATACAAAGCTTAGACAAACGGACAGTTAATCATTATCAAGATTTTGCAAAATCCAGACCAAAACATGTCTTCCTCTCAAAACCCACTTGAAGAAGATGAGCATTCATGATATCTATCCTCTTTTTGCCTCATTTCCTTACCCCAAACATTTCAGCCCGGTTTCTCAAGGATTTTCCACCTATCTGTACTGGGTTTTTTTTTTTAAATTAAATGTATTGGAATGGATGCGCGATTTGATTTCTTTTCCTTCCAGGAAAACAAGCATAATATCAAATATATTATGGCCTATTGGGTGCATAAGCTGATGCGCATCGTCAATAGATAGCAATGCATTACCAGGGGTCAAAAATTACAACTTAGCTACGATTTTGGCATTTTTAATGTGCCAAAAAAAACTTTGTTTTTGAAGGTCTGAGAGAATTTGAATGGTTTCTGCCTGATAACCGTACCTGACCCTAGTGCCAGACGAAGAATTCAACATGTAAGGCTGATCAGGATTAGATCATATAAGCTCAGAGTTCTTAATATCATTATCATGTATAAGTTATACCTGGTGAACTATTGCTGTAGAAAATTGCAGTTAGCTCATCAAGTATTAAGTTGGATAACCAAACTCTGACCCCAATACTCAGGCTACCTAAACCTTGAACTATATCTCTTCAATGTAATCAAGAAGATCTTCAACCTCCTGCTTCAAAACTACAACTTTCTGTTGCTGCGAAGCAACCCGATTCTCAAGTTCTTTTCCTCCAATCTTCTTCTCATAGCAGTCCACTATGGTTGAATGCTTTGTTATCAGCCTCTCTTGCAATTCCCTCTCCCTTGCCACCAGTTCCTCCACCTACATAACAAGTAGCATTGATTACATTCAGGAATGTGGAAGCACAGTGAAACAGAAGGTGAGCATGGTAACGGAACATTATAATGGTATATCATTCAAGTTTTGACATGTGTAATTCATGCCCTCAGTGATGGTTAAATGCTGTCAAGTTCTTGGAATAAATTCCACAAACTTATCCTCCATTGGTGATAAAGGATAAGGAGTAGTTAGACAAACCTTAGGTAATATTTGAGTAGCCTGAGGAGAAGATTGCAAGAATGAAAGCAAGGGCTTTAACTCTTTGGAATACTCTTTCAATAAACTGTCAGCTGCCTTTCGAGAAGTTTTACAAGCTTGAACATCACCAGTCCTAGAAAGATCACGTAGTGATGCTTCTAGCTTTTCATGAGTAGATAGGCACTGGTTGATGATACTTTGGACTTCCTGAATTGTTGCCCTCACCTGAGATCAGAAATAGCAAGTTTTATTATGTGTTGGTTTTCTCAGTTGCAAGCAATTAAGTCAGACTGAACTAAAAAAGGTACATCATATGACATCCTACTTACCTCATCCCACTGCATTTTTGCCAAATAAGAAGCAGAGGATTTCGAGATTGACAAGTCTACATGCACGTATACAATGCAAGCAACAAAAAGGAAGAAGAATCCAGAAATCAATATAAATGGCTCCATAAGCATGGAAAGGCTGTTGAACTTGTAATAGACCTGCAATACAAAGGGTTTCTTTTCAAAATCATCTTCAAATACATCTAAGAGACCAACAATGTAATTCTGAGAGACACCAAAATCAGAAGCTACTTTTCATCTAATGTTTCTTGGATCCACAGAAGGATACAAAAAATTGTTGAGTATATCAAATACAAGGAAAACCCAGTTCAATCATGAAGAGATCTAAGAAATCTAGGCCATACATTTCAGCATAATGGAAACTTAGAAACTTAGTCTTAAAAGATGAGCTCTTCAAGTCTCAAAGGATGGGAAACCCAGATGTTTCCCCTCCCACATGCACCGCATTACACACAAGAAAGCAGTTATGGCTGCAATTTCTTGCCAAGTTAAAGACCATCACTTTCCTATCCCATAACTTCTCCAAAAAATTAGCGAAACAGCTGTAAAGGATGCCATATCAATGAATCTGTTAAATCCATTAATACACAGAAGGCCTTACACTACAAGTAGGCTATTGTTTAATTACAGCAAGATTAACTTATTACATGCTTTATCTAAAACGGTAAAAAATGTCTGAATAATTGGAGCACAAACACATGTTTTGAACACAAACAATGCTTCAACTGTACAAGAATTAATTAGCACCTTCAAAACCAAGTCCAAATTATGAACAGCAAAAACATTCCTCCATGCCTTTTAATACACTATAGAAGGACCAATACCCCTCTCACCCCTCTCATTACCATTATTTGTTGAATTTTGTCTTCAACTAGACTCTAGGTTGATATTCTATAATTAGCACAATAAAGTTAAGTCTTGTAGACTGTAGTAATAATGGCCTGAGTTCACACTTTAGCACTTCAATGCAGTTCATACATATTGAAAGAGTCCAAAGAAGTACCTGGAAATACTGATTATGTTCAGGAACAACATTGGTCTTTTCCAATAAAACAACTGGTCTACCAACAAAATCTAAGTGGGAAATTTTGGTCTGCATTAAATCACAAAGTCAATCAAATAAAGGTAGATAGCCTCGTATTTTGAAGTAGAGAAGAAAACAAGCCCAAGGAAAAAGAAAACAGCTATAAGAAACAAGAAGACAAGACTATATAAATCTTATCTTTATAATACCTCTTGTTCTTGTTTTACGGGAAAAGGGGTAGAAATAAATATATCAGTGGATCCCTCTGGCAAAACAACCTGCGACAGGAAAACCAAGTCAAGACCACCTATAGAAAACATTCTTGTAGGAAACATTTTCCACTGAACTAACCTTCACGATAAGATTATCAATGACCAAATCATTTATGGGGGAACCAAAAGAGAAGTCAAGGAAACGTTTCCCCTCTGACTCAAATAAAAAATCTTGAAGTGGCAAACCATATCCAATAGTAAAAGTAGTTCTCCAACCTCCAAACAATGGATATCTAGGTTCAATCAATAGCTCTGTCTGCAATTATAGAGAAGACTTGGATTAGAGACAGGAGCAGTTATTCAAACTGTCATTTTGTTCTGTTTCAATCAAAATGTCTACCTTCTTAGGATCATCCCAAACATTGGATGTTGATATATTTCCAATCTCATCCCTATAATATATGGAATGAGCCCTTGGTGGCAATTTTGCAACAAGATTCCTGAAGGCTGACGCACCTCGAAGGTGGGGTCTTGCCTGAAAGTCAAGCCTGCAAGACTTAAAGAATTCAAATTTGAATATGATAGCAGTCACGACCACAATACTAACACAAAAAGAATAAAGCAACTGACCTGGAAAATTCACCCTTGCTTTTGGCACCTCCATGGACAATGTTATAATGTTCAGTAACTTGCACATTGCCCCAGTGGGAAATTTCAATCTCTCTCACCAACTCTTGAGCAACAGCAAAGGGTTGATTGGTTTCAAAGTGAACGACTACAGGTGCATACGAAAAGGAAGGAAGGTTTTCATATGGACCATAATTGATATCAGAGCCATGGATATTTGTGTTCTCCAACTTCGTATAAGACTCAATTCTAGACTTGGGCAATTTAACAGAAAGGGACTGAATGTTAACCGCATAAGGGGAAAGGTAGTGAGCAGTATCTTGGAACAAAACTAGTTGAGTATCAGCTTGTGTAATTTCCTCAGGAAACGCCCGTAATGCATGAGTAAATACTGCTAAGACATCTATAGTCAAACTATCCCCTTCACCCAAAGCCGTAGGTAATGATACTGAATGAAAAATCAGAGATGGGGGCATTCCCTCTGGGTTGACAACATTTATAGGGAGACTAATCCCTGAGTTTTTCACCTTCCCTTTACCCTCATTAAGTGCCGCCATCAAATATGCCAAATCTTTGGCCTGAACCTCAGGAAAAGTGAGCAAAATCTCAGAAACTGGACCAGGACCAGCATTCTCCACCTAAAAAAAGCAGTGTAAAAGAGTAAGAAAAATGCAAGCTTTGGGTTTACAGGTCAATGCCCATTTCCAAACAATCCAATCTTAAAAGGGGTCCATCAAAACAAATCAAAAAACTTATTTTCAGTTGAAAACACTATCATAAGACATCAAAACCCTTAAAAAAAACAAGAGGAAGCAAATCAATGAAGCACCTTTAATGTAGAAGTAACGCGCGCAATCTGTGAAGTCAAATCAATCTGCAAGAACGGGTAGGTCACATCAGCATAATTTCGAAACTGCAAAAACAATAACAGTAATCCATGAAATAAGATATCTCGGAAAACTGCGAGCTTACACGGCGATCTACTCTGGAGAGAATGACATCGGAAAGAACAGTAGTTGTTGTTGAGAGTAGAGCAAGTGTCGTAAACAACGAAAGTAAATCGAATCGTAACCCCATGACTAATCGATCAGCACGGAGTTTCTCTGCAGGCAACTGCTTGAACATTGAGAGATGGATCCCTCCTCAGCTCAACGTTTGATTCCATCTCACATTCATAAATTGGATGGAGCATGACTTCTTCGTCGGGTCGGGCCAGCCCATTTTGATTTCGCACTTTCACTATTTTAATACGGCCCACTATGCGCTCGTTTTTGTTTGTTTATTTTATTATTATTAGTTATGGAAGCATTTATTTTTTAAAATAATTTTTATTTGAAAAATATTTTTAAAAAGGAAAAATAAATAGGTCTGAATGAAAATAATTCAATGTGGGGTTGGTTAAAGTGTTTTTTTATAGATTAAAAAAGAATTTAATTTGATATTTTATTATTTATGGGCTGGACATCACGAGATTAATCGATTGCGACCCTATTTATGGCCCAAAAATACAAAACAAAACAAAAGCCGCGGCTTTAAGATAACACTAGCTGCCGTGGGTAACAGTAACACGGCACTCTCTCCACTCTCTAGTCTCATCTCTACCTGCCACCACTGCGACGGAGACGTGTTATTTACCTTGCTTAACAAACAAGGATTTGAGAAGAAAAGAAAGTATGGAGAAGATAACTAAGATATAATTAAAAGAATGAGTTTGACTCAGCTAAATTTTCCCGCCACTTAACTACAATTCCCGCCAAGCCTTCCTCGCTCAATCCAATTCTGTATGTGAGAAGTGTAACAATTGTTGTAATACTAGCACGAAGAGAGAAACAGATAAATTTTAAAGTTCATTAGCACTGTCGTTAAAAATATATCTTCAACAGTAAAGTATTCTTTAGATCCAATAAGCTCTTTTTCAATGTAAAAAAAACAGTAAAAATAGTCTGAACAAAAAAAAATCACTAGTGCGCGCATAGAAAAAATTCGTACGAGTTGTATCTTTGTATTTATCTATGAGTTTAACGATATGAAAATACTGATATTTTATATGGTTGAGCAGCTTTTTAGGGTTTTTGTTCAATGATTTAGGCACCCTAAACCAGCTCGATTAACTCTTTGGATATGCAGGTAATGTTATTATGGTACCGTGACAGAGGAATCCAAAAGGAGCTGGAGAATTAACTTGGAGCATATTTATTTCCCAGAAAGACCAAAACGTTACGTTCAAATTTGGGTATGAAGTGATGGACAAGGTGCATTTCTCACACCTTTATGGTTAAAACATCTGGAAGTGTGTCCATCGTGTTACCAGTTCCTTGTTAAAGTTCAAAGCAACATGCTTTCAATTTGAGCTGTATTCTACTCTTCTTTCCATGTACGATCTGGCTTTGTTTGGTCTTCCTTTTGCCACCTTTTCTATTTGATTTGATATTTTTGCCTCTTCAGGTGCCTTATATGCAGATCAGGGAGAATAATTAGGCCCCCAGTGCTGCCATGAATGTGAGATTTGACTTTGTGAGTGGACAAATGAGCATGATATATTCTTTTAGAGGTGAGATGTGAGCCTAGAGTATGTGTGTGTGTGTTTGTTTTACGTTTCAATTTACCCCTCTCGTGGGGTTCAGTAGAATACAAAATTCCAGTGATCAGAATGATGATTATGGAACTTGCAGAACTAGTTTTGGTGAGTTGCATAAGGAATCCACACAAGTATAAGAAGTTAAAATGGGAAATATTACGGGACAAAAATATTTGTGATGAAGGACAGACGACTGGTCGTTCATCCTTATCACCACCTGCACAAGAATACAAATAGCAGCACACACATTTTGTGCATGATCCCCTTTTTCTTTGTAAAAGTCAGTCATCCTGAACTCAAGGCCATTATCACTACGTATGGTTTTAATCTTGCAGTTGAACTGCGTCTCCACAAGTTGGTGGAAAGATTCAATACACTTCTTTGTTTCAGATTTTGCTTGCAGTAAGTAAACCCAAGTTGTCCTAGAGAAGTCATCTACTAAGGTCAAAAAATATCTTGACCCATCATAGGCATTGCTAGAACATGGCCCCCAAATATCACAGTGTACTAATTCAAAAATGCTAGAGGATTTATGTGAGCTCGTAGGAAAAGGAAGTCTATGTTGTTTGGCAAGAGGACAAATGCAACAAGGAGAAATTTCATTGATAAGTAAATTGTCTTTTACAGCAGGATCATCAATCAATTTCATTCGTGAATTAGAAATGTGACCGAGGCGACAATGCCAAAGACCATTCACATCTATACTACTTTTAACAGAAATAGCAACTGAAGGGAAATTTGGAGACAAACATGATAGAAGATCTGTCAAGGATGAAGGAGGGACTGCCCTAGGAATGAGGTGATATAAGCCACTTCTCACTTCAGCAACTCCAATCGTGGTCCAGGTGGAAAGGTCCTGTATGAAGCATAAATCATTTATGAAAACCAAACAACAAGTCAGTTTTTCAGTAAGTCTTTTAACAGAGATCAAGTTAAAAGTAAATGAAGGAATGCATAAAACATTGTTGAGAGCGATCTTATTGGTAAGTTGAATGTTGCCGAGATGAGTAGCTGACACAAAAGTGTCATTAGGCAAGCTTACCCTATAGGAGGCCTTCGTAATGTTAGAAGTAAAAAGGGAAGGATTACAGACCATATGGTCTGTAGCTCCTGAGTCAATGATCCAAGGGGCACTATTTTGCTTTAAAAACTCAGCAGAAATATCATTATAAAACATGGTTTTACCAGACATCTTTGAAGGTGTGATACTGGCTTTGGAATTGGCTGAAGTTTGATTTGCCGAGGGAACTGCAGCTGGCATACCATTAGGTTGGATAAGGCTTATGAGATGACGATATTGTTCCTTGGTGAAAGCCATTTTCTCCTCACTCACCTCCTCCCTTTTGGGACTTGTGGACACAGCGACTTGATTTGCAAAAGAACCTGTTACTTTTCCTCTGTATAGCTTGTGACCTAGGGGATACCCATGAATCTTGTAACACTTTTCAATCACGTGACCACTTACATTGCAATGAGAACACACTGGAGGCTCAGCATTTCCAGCCTTGTAGCAGTTTTCAAGAGTGTGTCCTTGTGTGTGACAATGTTGACAATATGGCCTTTCTTTTCTTGTGAAATTTCTGTTACCTGTCTTGAAGGGAGCATTAACATATTTACTAGCCAGTGCCATGGATTCACTAGAGGGAGTATTAATGATAAGTTGGTGATGTTGTTCTTGTTGTTGAATCAAGGAAAACACTTTGTTAATGCTGGGAAGAGGTTCGATTAACATGATTTGATCTCTAGCATTAGTGTATTGATCATTCAAACCCATAAGAAATTGTATGACATAATCCCTCTGATACCTCTCATTTAACATCTTCGACTGACCACATGTGCATAATGGCATAGAATTATAAACAATCATCTCATCCCAAAGAGTTTTGAGGTTACCGAAATATGCACTTACAGAGTCTCTGTCTTGTCGGAGGTTAGCCAAATCTCTTCTAAGCTGGAAGATGCGAGGACCATTCTGCTGTGTGAAGCGATCCTTGAGCTCTGTCCATACCACTTGAGCATCATCCACAAAGGCCAGTGTATGCTTGATATCAATGCTAACTGCATTTTGTATCCATGAAACAACCATGTCATTGCACCTCTCCCACATTTCAAACAGAGGATCTTCTTCATCTGTTGGCTTGGAAACACTTCCAGAAATGAAACCAAGTTTGTTCTTCGCTCTAAGTGCTCGACGCATTGCCCGTGACCAAGTAATGTAATTTTCAGTAGTGAGCAGTTCAGTGACGAGAACCAAGGATGTGTGGTCGCCATTCTCTATGCGATAGGGATTATTTGGATCTGTGAAGTTGAAATAAGAAGAAACGTGTTTGGGGTTTTCAATGTTTGCAGATTGTGAAGTTGGGGTTTGTTCTTCCATGGTTTGATTGAGAAAAGGAGAAATTATTGACCAAGCTCTGATACCATTAAAGATTTATCAAACCCTGAAAAGAAGAACAAAGGATTGACTGAAAGAGAAGGATGAAACTGAAAGAGAAGGATGAATTGAACTCGTTTTCTCTTTACTGAAGAATTCTTCACTCTACTTTATTTCACATAAATGGGGCCATTTATACATGCAGTGACCATGCTGCTTTTACATAACAAACTGAGAAAGGAATCAAAAAGCAAACAAAACTGGAAAATCCTACCAGCTAATGACAGAGAATCAATGTACCAAAAATAACAGAAAAGGGGGATCATGCACAAAATGTGTGTGCTGCTATTTGTATTCTTGTGCAGGTGGTGATAAGGATGAACGACCAGTCGTCTGTCCTTCATCACAAATATTTTTGTCCCGTAATATCGTGGGGTTCGGTAGAATACAAAATTCCAGTGATCAGAATGATGATTATGGAACTTGCAGAACTAGTTTTGGTGAGTTGCATAAGTAATCCACACAAGTATAAGAAGTTAAAATGGGAAATAATTACAGAGTGATGCCCCTCACCCAATTATCTTCTACTAGTCTGCTGCCTGCCAAGATATTAACGAAAAAGGTCATTTCATCCGAAGAAAAACTGGTATTCTCATGCACAATAGAGTTTTTACTAAGCTGAGTGTACTCAATTGATTTCTTCTTTTCAAATCTCATTGCAATTTATCTGGAACTACGTATGGCTCCTTTCTTGTCAGTTTGACTTGATAGCTTCTCAAGTTTGTTCACTTATTTCTGGTTTGCCGTTTCTGTCAGCATAAATTGATGAAATTTTCGAGGTATCAGTATGCTATCTTCAATAATATCATCTCCTCATGTTATCAGCTTTTCTCGTTTCTTCTGAGCTTTTTTTCTCCGTTAAATTTGATTGTTTGTTTTAGTCATTTGGGCTTCGATGGCTTGATTTCAATTGGATATATCCAACCCCGTGTCCTCCTTTCAATGCGAATGAACCATGGTTAATAAAATCCACGAAGCAGAAAATCGTCTGAAAAAATAACGAAGTGAATGATCGGGTGGTATACTTTGAATGGGCAGCAAGCACTAGTTAGTCCATGAGAAGTAAAAAATGACTCGATGGTGCCGTGAGAGGTTACAACTAGATGTTATTTTGGAAGTGGCTGGTCTGGTGTTTACACAAACCGACCGTGATATAACGCTCTTGTCCATGCAACTTTTGCAGTGACTCTGTTCCATCTCTTATGGTAGACTACGATTCTGCGTTGTTTGCTTGCAGGTAGCGGTTTCTGTTGGTCTGCATGGAATTCCAATAGGAGAACATAGTTGCAGGGGTGATTTGAACAGAACAATTGCTTATCACTGTATTATGCAGGTATATCGAGAACTGTAACATTGTTTCATGTTCCTCTGCTTTACTGCCTGCATGGATGCAGATACAAGGAAAATATTTATATTGTGGAAGCAGAAAAGAAGGAAGCAATAAGAATGAGGCTGGGTGAGTTTTGAGGGGACAAGCTAGCCATTCACACGACCCTTACCTCCGTGTTAGTTGTCTACCACAAAATTCACAGCTCACGAGTCAAAAGCACCACAAGTGTGTCGCACGAAGTCTTTTTATCTACTTGCCCAACGCATGAGGCGGGTTCACACCTTGTTGTCTTTTGTTGTCAATATATAGTTTATTGAGACAGGGACGTCGTTTTGACCTCCATTCCCTGATTCTGCTTCTGCGAAAGCAAGGATTCCTTTATGTTTGTTTTTCCCTGTCAGCGCGGTGCTCGACGTGGCAGTGTACAAGACTGAGATTCATTGAATTAAATCGGAATCTCATTATTTTTGTTGAAAAATGACTTTGGCATCTTTTTGCTGTTACGGCTGAACAATATAATGTTTGTAACTGTGTTTTAAAAAGAGTTTATAAAAAAAATTAAAATAGATTATTTTTTATTTTAAATCAAAAAATTTTGTGTAACCTGTAAATGTGAAAGAAAAAACCTGTGATGATTAAAGGAGAGATAAGATTATATCTGATTTTATAAAAAAATATTTTCACGTGCTCAAATTATTTTTTATTCTCCTCTTCTCTATCCTTTCTATGTTTATTTTGCTCCTATATTGTAAATATTAAAAATAATAGTTTTATATTACTCTAATGTGTAGCGGTAGATTTTTATTTTTCTAAAAAATATATTAAACATATTTTTTTATTTTTTAAAATTTATTTTTGACATCAATATATTAAAACAATTTTAAAAAATAAAAAAATTAATTTGAAACAAAACATTTTCAAATTTTAACACAAAAATATATATATTAAAATTCAATTTCAAACGCCCCTAGTAGCATTAAGCTTGGGCTCGCTTTGCAAAAAGATTAGAAATTAAAAAGAGATTACAGAGATCCCTCTAACTCTTTCCATTTATAAATTTAAATTCTCTATATTTGAATGCTTTGTTATACATACTCTGTATAATTAAATATTAAATTAATATAGTATTGTAAATTTATATTATAAATATTTTCAATTATTTTTTGCTCAATATTTAAAAATAAATTTGTGATTTATATCTATCGTAGATGAAATACACCAGTTTTTATTTATAAATAGACCAGGTTCCCTCTTATTAATTTATTAACTAATTTTCTCCTCTTATCAAAGAGAAAAATTAAATAATTAATCTCTATGATCAAATCTTATGATTATAGATTTAAATAAATAAGAACGGATGTGTGAGAGATACAATGACAATTTTTAACATGTTCAGTCTCCATCTTTTTAGTTCTTTTTTCTACTTTTATCATTTTTATGTATTGTTTTCCGATAAACACGCCCTTGGATTTAGAAGAAAAAAAAAGTAATCAGAGGTTTCGTTCTTGTTCACCAACAATTCAGAAAATGTTTCGACCAATTACTGCAGCAGCATGTTTATCGTCGTATTTTAAAATATTATTTAAAAAATAAAAAATATATTTTTTATTTTAAATTAAAATTAAAATAAATAATATTTTAAAATCATTTTCTAATATTAAAAATATTTTAAAAAAAATCAAAATATAACCTCTGTCGGTGGCAAAAGGTACGAAAAGTCTTAACGTTCACGAAACCACTTGCTTCCCCTTCTTTGACCTCAAATTCCAAACATGGGACCGTACGCCCCCCCCACAAAAAAAAAAAATCCTTGGACTGCCATAGGCCATGGTTTGGAATTCGAGTACGTCATATGCTTATGTATTTCTTTTTCGATCACAGGGATTTGTCTATATGATCTCATATATTGAGTTAAATAATTATTAATATAATAACTACAAGTTATTTATATGATTTTTAATTTTAAAATTTATAAATTTAATTAAGATATACATGGGATAATATAAATATCCATATTAATAAAAAAATAAAGATAATATTTGGGATGAGAATCGGTTGAAACTCTATTTTATTTCAAATATATATTTTATATAAATATTATGGAGGACTGTTCTAAAATCCTAATTGCAAGGAATATTTATAATTGTTTTGAACCAGCAAAGTTCATGCACCGATGAGGATCAAAACCGAGCTATCCCATAACTGACGTGTGTAATTACTCAAGAATTGGGAAATTTTGGAAATTTAATGTCAAGTCACTCGGAGCCCACTGAATTAATTGGATGTTTGGTATTGTGTTTCAATCAGTATTTTAAGAGAAAATGATTTTATCATTATTTGGTAATGGTATAAATCGAAGTTTTAATTCTTTTGGATCCACCACAAACCGCTGTCTAGAAGAAGCAGATTGAACAAGCTTATGAGGTTGTGTTTCATGTATTTTTTTAAAAAAATTAGGAAATCCCATGAAGTGACAATTAATTATCACTCATGCCAGTGATGTATTGTTTCGCAAGTAAAATTAATTATTGACAAAAAAAAGAGAAGCAAAGAAAGAAAAAGATAAGATAACAACCACAAATTGACATGCATGCTCATCTCTTCTCTCCCTCCCCAAGCTACTGGAAGAGGGAAAGATCAAAGAGGAGGAGAATTCGCGAAATCGAGCATTGACAACGAAGAGCTCGGGAGAGCCGAGAGACTGTGAAGTAGCAATTGAAGGCACAAAACATAAGAGCCTAGGGCAAACCCAAGGTTCTCGTTCTTTTTAGTATGGTGGTGTGTGATTTGTTGGGTTTATTTGGGAGAGGGAGGGAAATGATTTATCATCACTCTCTCTATTTTATATATATATATATATATATATATATAAGGCACAAAACATAAGAGCCTAGGCAAACCCAGAGTTCTCGCTCTCTTTAGTACGGTGGTGTGTGATTTGTTGGGTTTATTTGGGAGAGGGAGGGAAATGATTTATCGTCACTCTCTCTATTTTATATATATATATATATATATATATATATATATATATATATAAAATAGAGAGAGTGACGATAAATCTATTTTATATATATATATATATATATATATAAATGAATTAGTGATTTGATTTTCAATTAATCATGTTTTAAAAAAAATACAGATAGAGATCAATCATGATGAATCACGGATATTGTTACTAATAATATTTTATCAAATGTTATTTCTTGATCAAATAGCATGGAATCCTAGAGGTATTTGTACATTGATTTAGTTCATATTAAAATTGTAAGTAGTTTGGTGAGAAAATAAAAATAATTATTTAATTTACTTGAATTATTAATTGTATTTTATTGTTATGATTATTAACCTATAATATTTTAAAAAACAATATATATATATGTGTGTGTGTGTGTGTGTTATTTAAATACATAAAACTGTTTTTCATTAAACCTCTAACTTAATTATAATTTTAACTAAATATTTCAATATCAATTATAAATCATAACTAAAAATATTTTTCATAAAATTATTTTTAAATTTTTTTTAACCATAACAACAACTAAAATACCAAATACTGCTTAGACGGGTAGAATGACCGGAACAAAAAATCACTTGTTAATTTCCTTACAAGAACAAGCTTAGATGATAAGGTGACAAAAAGGTGATTAACTTAGTTAATTGTTGTTCGGTGGGGCCCAACATGCTTGGCTTTTGGACAGCAATATCACAACGTGATTCTTCACTTCAACTTTGAAACCGGCTTGCTTTTTTTAAAGAAAGGGAAGGCGGCTATAGCTTTGATCTGTTGAAGATTCAAGTATTTGGTATTATGTTAAAAGTTTTTTTTTTGTTTAAAAATATAATAAAAAATATTTTTTAAAAAATAAAAAAATATTTTTAATATCTATATATAAAAATAATATAAAAATAATCAAAATTTTTAATTTAAAATATTTTTTTTTAAATATTTTTAAAATACAGTGTTAAGCGTTTGTTCATCAACTTGTTAAGCCAAGTGAAAATCCAATCAAAAAAGAGGCAGGGGAGTTAAATTATATTGAGAAATAATGATAATATTGACTTATAAAAAAATCACTTATTGGGTCTATAAGGTTAATTAACTAATCCTAAATAAATATTATATTAGAAAACATTACTCTCTTAAATAAAATAAGGAATAGGATCAGAGAGAGGGAATTTTTAAAAATAAAATAAAATGTTGGCAGGCATGGACAAACTAATCTTGAACAAGCATTAACTGAGGGTGTGAAAACCTTGGTGGAGTGGCAGCACCAAGTTCAGTTCCTCAAAATTAGCTAACCATGTAAATAATAATTAATCTTTGTTTTTTAAAAATATTTTCAAGCAATAAAATAATTCATGTTTTTATTATTTTTTCTTGGTGTTTTTAGATTATTTTAACATGTAAATATAAAAAATAATTTCTAAAAACTAAAATAATACTATTTTGATGCATTTTAAAACGAAAAACGATTACAACCATACTTTTAATTATAAAAGTTTTAAACAAGCTTTTGACTATAATAAATGTATTTCAGGGGGAAAAAATTATAAATGATTTATATAAAAAAAAAAACTTAAAAGACTTTAAGTAAAAAGAGTATGCTTGATAGAAATTGCTAGAAATAATTTTTTAATATATATATAATTAATATTTTCAAGTTAGTTTATAAATTAACTTGAAAATATTAATTACTGATAAAATATAAAAAATATAGCTCAAAACGAAAAAGAAAGGAGACTGTATTTAATGTGGCCCATTTTTATTCCTTACCTATAAAAACACCCAAACTCTTCCTCTGATTAAAGAAGACAACACTCTCTCCTTCCCTCCCACTCTCTTGAAAAGCAAAGAAAAAAAAAAAGGGAACAAAACAGAGGTGCTCTCAACCCTTCTCGTTCACATGACTCGTCCTCTCAGCTTCCTTAACGCCGTCGCGAATTCTTCGGCCACCACCAATGGGCCGCCTCCACAAGCATCAGCCACGGTGGACTCAGACTTCATGGTCATACTAGCAGCACTCCTCTGCGCTCTAATTTGCGTTCTTGGCCTAATCGCAGTAGCTCGCTGCGCTTGGCTCCGCCGCTTCTCATCCCAGAACCCCACACCTCCAGCTCCCCCCCCTCCTCTTGTCGCCAGCAAAGGGTTAAAAAAGAAAGCCCTCCGCTCCCTCCCTAAACAAACCTTATCTGAAGATTTCGCTGCAAAATTCTCCGACTGTGCAATTTGCTTGACGGAATTCTCAGTTGGAGATGAAATCCGTGTGTTGCCTCAGTGCGGACATGGGTTTCATGTGAGTTGTATTGACACATGGCTTGGGTCTCGCTCTTCTTGCCCTTCTTGCCGTCAAAATTTGGTGGTTGCCAGGTGTCAGAAGTGTGGTGGCTTGCCTTCAAGTTCGAGTTCTTCAAACGGTGGTGGCGAGGGAGCTGAAACTGAGGCTAGACTAAAGGAGCGTGAAGATGATGCTAATAGGTTCTTGCCCTAGCTTAATTAAAGCTTGTCTGCAGGTTATTTCTTTTATATATCTATATATATATATAAGAAGAAGAAGAAGAAGAAATGTTCATAGCTTGTAATTCAATCCTTGATTGTAATTATGCATTGAATTAGTCAATTCAGGATTGTAAATTAAGTTTAGTTATATTAGGGATTTAGGGTTTAGAAAGGAACGAGGAAGATTGAAGACGGGGTTAATTATAAATAAATAGACCGTTTCTGTATTTTATTGGATTTAAGTTTGTGTAATTTCAAACATTTTCTCCCAGATAGCAATTAAGAAGGGTTTAATGCAAGCTATTTTTTTTAATGTTTTAATTATAATTGTCCGTGCCATCCTTCTTTATTTATTTATTTATTATGGTTATGGGATTTATTAACTTGATTTTCACATAAAAAACAAAGTAATAATTGAGGGAATCTATTTTCTATGGTCAACGTCATCATCATTATCGTCATTATTATTTAGGGATGGGAATTAGGCTGAGTGTAACTTCTGATATTATTCCTGAACGAGGGCAGACTAGAATCTTGAAAATATCACCGCTATAAAACCCAACAGCCAGTTGACATGTGACCCTTGTCGGCGTCGGAAATTGTTCAATGTGATCATGTAAAACAATAATGTTTCTAAATAAATAACAAATAATTTGAACTACCCAACAAATCTACAGATCATCCCAGCTTCCAAAGCGCATCTCCATAAATAAAGACAAGGAAAACGGGCTGAGAGCCTTTGTTCTTTGCAAATAAAGCAGGAGACATCGAATTTTTAAAAGTTACAAGCATCGCCTTTATTTTGATTTTTTTATATATTAATATAGATGTCCAAATTAATTTATATATATTTTGATTAATCTCATGGATCTTAAAGTTAATAATTATATAGATCTTTAATAATTATTATATTAACAACCACAAAACTAGAATATAAAATCAGAATAAACTTTTTTATTTCTAAATTTTTATTATTAAATCACCCGTAAAATAGTTATATTTTGATTTATTTGTAATGTATATCAAGATGTCAAGTGCTTGATTTCTACTAACTGAGTTTACACCCACACGTATATGTATATTAGTTTTACTAACTGAGTTTACACACACACGTATATATATATTAGTTTTATTTTATTTTAATTTAATGTTCGAATTAGTTATTTTTTCTATACACGCGCCAACGCTCACTTTTTTTTTAATAATTAATTATGTTTAACAATGTTCTTAGAGATATTTTTTTTAATTTACAACTTGTAGGTTGTTTGACGAGATGAGAGGATCAAATCTCTATTTTTCTTTTATATATAAAAGTAATATTATTTTTTTATATAAAAAATAATTCTAAAAGTCAATAGGTCGATAGTAGACTCCAATTTGTTTCTTTCTATTTTTCTTCAATGGCTACAGGACAGGTTCCAAATCAATCATTTTACCCACACACTTTAAAAACATAGTCAAATCACACAATTAACTGATACTTAACACCAACAAGAAACCATGCATTACACATATCAACTTGTCTATGGAGAAAATCAATAATAATAAAATAAGCAACCGTGTTACTCGGTAATACCTATATAAGAAATAAAAAAGGCATTAAAATATTCACCAAGATATGATTTAATATGTATAAATAAACCTGCAGGTAAAGAAGTTTAATTTGATATTGTAGCCACTTATGTTTTTAAATAAAAATATATATTAAATAAACTCAAGAAATATTACTTTAAATATAAAATAAATTGAAAAACACATTGCAACGCAGCACACGAAAACTCCCACTGGAAAATCAATGCAATCATCTTCTTTCTTGACTTGACCTAACAAAGGTGGTGTTTGGTCGGCGGCAAGCTAATGGTATGAGTTTATTTGTTTATTTATTTATTCATGAACCATCAATTCCTTTTCCCTCGGAGCCGTTCAATAAAATAAGAGTGCTCTCCATTGTCCAGAAAAAGGGCCGGAACAACTCATTGCGCCACCAAATCAGCCATGTCCTCCATGCCACAATCTCGATCTTATTTATTTTCTTCAGCACTAGTGGGGGAGGCATCATTTTGAATGGAGTGTATGAGTTTGAATTCGCTAACTATATTATATATCAAGGTTGGTAAAGTGGCATCGGGGTTTGACCATTTTTGCCTCCAAATAAAATAAAATGGAAATCCCGATTCAGTCCCCGCCTCAAAGATTCTTTCAATTAAGTCCCCTTCTCTTAACTGAGTAAAAAGACAAAAGATTCTTTCAATTAAGTCCCAAGTCTTAGTTCATCTCTCAACTTGGTTCTTTTCTTGCCATGTTTACACTAAACATCAAGAGTTAATCTCTGCTTTCACCTTTTTAAAAAAATAGTAGTAAAAAAATCATAGAGAGTATGGTCAAAGTTGTTTTTCAAATTATTTTTCATTAAAAATATATCAAAATAATATTTTTTATTTTTTAAAATTATTTTTGACATCAACGTACGAAAATGATATGAAAACATTATTTTTTTAATTTAACATGATTAATTCTTTTTAAAAATATTTTTAAAACACAATTCCATCCCCAACAAAAACTCTATCAACGGGATACTGAGAATGGGTTAATAGCTTAGGGACCAAAATTGAGGCAGGTTCAAATACTATTAGTATTATTATATCTTGGATCTTTTTGATGAACAATTTCACGTCCAGGCTTGAAAAGTGAGTGATGCCAAGAGCTAAATAACAAAAAAACAAATTAAATAAAAAAACAATATCCAGTGTGAAGATAAATAAATTAAAACAAATAAAATATAGAAAAGCAAGAAGTGTTGGTTTACAATGATTTTTCTACAAGAACATCTCTCAACAAAAGGGGGAATTGAACCCGACGTGAATCGAACACGCAACCTTCTGATCTGGAGTCAGACGCGCTACCATTGCGCCACGGATCCACTTGTTATTCAACCGCTTCATAAAAATACTACTAGAGTAACTGTGGATGAGAATGACTGAAACTTGAGCCCCTAATGTCTGGATTTTGGACCACGTGATGGCACTGGAGCATCAATCTAAGCTGATTTTTTTATTTGATCATGAGATGACATTGTTTGGATTCCTAAAAAAAACCCTTTTGAAAACAACAACATCATCATAATCCTCAGTTTGGACTCCTCAATTTCACGGTTTCTCTGTCCAGATAATTAATTAATTATGATTATGACCCTCCTCCTCCTCCTCCTCCTCCGGTAGTGGGACTCAGGAGAGATTTTGTCTTGTCTTGTTCACAACTCAGATGCAATCCAGTTTTATTAATTGATCCAAGTTTGCGCCTTAAAGCAATTAATAAAAATAATGATAATGTGGAGAATCCCAAAGAGGAGGGGGTGGAAGAGCAGCAGCAATGTGTTCATGACGTGGAAAAAGTTAGTGGCCAACAAGAAAGAGAGCGGGAGTAAAACTACGCTGCTGGATTGGAAAAAAGACCCTGTTTCCAAATTGCAGGGAATGATTACCACTCCCCCATCTGTTGTTTTTGTGGTGAGTTTTCGAGTTCTTTTGAATCATCGTTGAATACGAATAGGAAGTCAAGGCTGCTGCATTTTTCAGGGATGTGTTGCTGTGAGAGTAAATGTGGTTAGAAGTCAAGGCAAAACTGTCCTAGCAATGCAGCTGATCTTGTTAGACGTGGCCAGCTGAGATCTGATAGGAGAGGCATGTATGATTCAATCCCCAATGCTTTCTCCAGTTATCTTCGCTTTGCATTGTTTCTGTGCACATTGTAGAACATTTAATTTTCTGTGATTTGAATGATTTGCTAAGACTTCTCACTCCTATTCCTGAAGAATGATTGCCATTGCATGTTCTCTATTTTAGTTTTTTTCAACTAGGTGTTCTAAGGATCGCATTGCGTGCCAAGCTTTTGCCATCTCGTGCTGGTTGAATGATAATAATGTGGTTTCGCTGTGAAATCTCTTATTCACAGACCAAGTCCTTTCAAATATGAGGATCTGCTCAATAATGCATTGGTTAAATTTGGCAAGAGCAATTCAACCATTGAGATGTGTGGAAAGGTTTATCGCTTGGCCCCAGTTGTGCTAACCAAAGAACAAGAAGCCATCCATCAGAGAAGGAGGTCACGAGCATACCAGTGGAAAAGACCAACAATTTAGGGCTGCAATGGATCTTTACGATTATTGCTGAGGTACATTGAAGCCTGGTCAGGTTATGGGGATGGTCTATGTAAATGTTGCGGTTATCAATCAGAAGATCTTAGGCATCACTATCCATACATTGCCCAACTGGGGACCATCAATCGAGCCCCACAAGTGAACTTGAACTGGGGTCTGTTTGCTTATGTTGTTGGGGCTGCGTTTTTCCCCAACCAGATATTCTATCCTTCTTACCTGGCTAATAAAAACAACTATTGGTTGCATCGATTTAATTGAAAACTCTCTTGAATCTTAATTGAAAGAAAAAAAAAACAATAATTGTATCTTTTCTTAGACGTACTTTTTTCAAACTGCCAAAGCGAAACTATTACAATATTAAACACACTAAATCCCCAAGTCCCATGAAAAGAAGTCTCCCTAGTCCTCCTTGCCAGCAACTAGCTGCATCCAGTGTTAAGAAACTAAATTCATTCCTTCCCATTAAGCTACACACTATGGCCTTTAATCACAAAATATATCATCTGAATTTGCCTTCTCTCATCCTACAAGGCAGAACCTTGGAAAAATGATAATTTGATTTGTTGTAATTGAAATATATCCACCCTCAATTTAATTACAATGTGCAAGACTACAAAAAGATGTCGGGTCGCACATTCAGCAGCTAAAACTGCATAGACAATCAGCAACTTCTTTAAGTTTTCCAGAATCATTCATTCTTGGCAGCAGCAGCTTGTCTTGCGCCCACAGAAAAGAACTCAGTAATCACTTCAAGAGGCATTCCTTTGGTCTCTGGGACCTTCAAGAAAACAAAGATCCAAGAGATGACGCACACAACGGCGTAAATGCCAAAGATACCAGCTAGGCCAATGGAAGCTAGCAAATCAGGCAGCGTGTAGGTGACAATGATGTCTCCAATCCAATAAGCCATGGAACAAATGGCAATACAAAGGCCTCGGATTCTTGTGGGGAAGATCTCCGAGCAGAGGATATTAGGAATTGGTCCATAAGCCGACACAAAACAGCAGATGAAGATGATAACACAAGCAGTTAAGATTGCAGCACTGGCGATTGAGCTCACAGTCACTAGTTCAAAAGTAACTAAGACGACGAGGGAAAGTACCAGCACAGGAATTGTGGTAAGTAGGAGCGTCCTGGAACAAGGAGATGAGGAGATTAGTAAATACGCAGGACATAAATAGATGTGAAGATTGACAGAAAAAACAGCATGTGCAAAGATCCTCCCCTATATATATAGCAAGAGAGTGGGTGAGAGGGAGGGAGTTCGTCTCATGAAAACCAAACAGAATGTTCTCATTCGCAAATCTGAAAAGGCCCCCCTGTTCAAGAAAAAAACATTGCAGCCCCCACTTCAATTTTGAGACGATCTCTTGATTAGTAAGGGGCACAAAGATGCACTGGGAGGGTGATGGTGCCCATCTAAATTGATCCCTTTCCAATAAAAGGGACAACAAACAAGTTTCTTTATTAGGAATCTGAGCAGTAGACGGAAGAGTTTCCTTGTTGGTTTGTTCCAAAACAAAAAGATACAGTGCAATCAAAGAACTAAAACTAAAAGTAATGCAGAAAGGACATCACCTTCTCCCTGAGATATCCATAAGCCACATCGCTAAACCTATACATGGAAGCATAAGCAAGTTTGTAAATGCACTTATAAGGAACGATGCAGAGTTTGTGCTGAGGCCCAAGTTTGCAAGAAGAACCGAGACACCTGCGTCTTCAAGAATTTGAGGCGTGTAGTAAAGAACTCCGTTTATACCAGCAAACTGCACGTGAATTTAAAAAAAAAAACCCAGCTATTAACAACATAAATCACAATATGTTTTTGATAGAGAAATAGGAAAACCATTCATGTGGATTAGAATGAATTGAGAGCTTAAATTTAACAGCGATAGAGATAGAGTCATGGACTACCTGCTGAAGCAATTGAATTCCAATCCCAACAAACAATGCATGTTTTACTCCGGGTTCACGTAGAGCGGCCCAAATCGGAGCTTTTGTAGCTGTTTGAGACGGGTGAACCATTGCGGGTCCAACTAGATGCTGATCCATGAGCTCCTTTGAAAAAAGAGCTGGCTGGCTTACCAGAGCAGCAGCCTGGATATATTCACCTTCAACAGGAACATCACCACCAGGAAGTGAAACAATAGACCCTCGTCGGGACCCAGGAACTCCCTCTTGGTGCAAATAAATCCTTTTAAACCCCCCTTCCTTCTTTCCATTCTCACCTTCTCTCCCGGACCATCTCCATGCCAATTGCCAACCCCCACCAATGCCAGTACCCTCAACTGCCTCCCCAGCGCCTTGCACTAGACTGCTACGCCGTCTCATGCTCAGAGCACTGCCATGGGAAGTTTGGTGGGCCATATCCTTTTCCATGCTTGTGGTCTGGCGTGAGATTAGTGGACTGTGCAAATTGTCATCGGAATCCGCACCACCAGCCTCTGATGCGTAGCCCTCACCTTCTCTTTGTACACTCTCTTCATCCCACTGCTCAGTCCTTAAGTGAGGTTCTGCTGTACTAATCATGCTGCCAAAATTAGGGAAAAGCATGCTCCGCGTGCTTCCTGTCTCAGGGAGCTTTTCATGGACGCTACCAAAAAGAGTCACAAGAGGGTCCATAAGAGGCGCGCCTTGGTTCACCAAGCTTCCTTGGCGCGATACAAGAGCAAGAGAACTCTGTCCAGTTACGGGTTTAGCAACCCAGGAAAGGCCTTCTTCAGGTCCATATAACCTGATTTTGTCTTTATCAACAGTGGGTTCTTGACCATCAGCGACTTCATCAGCAGGGCCTATAATGTACTCTTCTATGGATGTCTCACCCCCGATTGCAAGACCTTCAGCCAGTAAAGCCATCTCGCCTGTGCATCATAGAAGCTTTAGCAACAGCCACATAAGCGAGTTTAATAAGCTACTTAAGCAAAAGGAGAAGCCTAAATTTCCTACCATTGGAAATTCACCAAGCGAAAAATCTGAAGACTATTAACAACATCTACATTTTATGCTCATGTTTATGGACTCTGAAGCTGAAAAGAAATGAACTCACAACAGTGAAATAGTTTTACTCCCTCCTATCAAGTCAAGCTCCTCAGCAATTTAAAGTATAATCAGCAAACAAAGCTATGCACATCACCTGGATCTCCAAAATAATTGGTCAGGCTTTAAGGATACCGAACGAAGAATATATAGTGTTTGGAACTCTACCATTAAAATAAAAAAGATTTCCAGCCACAACATGGTTTTCACAATTCCAAAGAGTACATTTCTAAGAAAAACAGGACTCCCTCAAAGCCACTTCGAAGTGCACTTACTGGGGTATGATTAGCATGCATCAAAAGCTTCTAGATTTATCATGTATAACTAACAAAGAAGTCTATGAAAACATAGATGTTGATGTTAGCTGCATTTGTACAGTTGGGCACTTAAAAATTCTGTTCCCAGTGAATTACACATACTGTCATAAGCCATGGAAATACTTCAACATGCATTCAAAACTACCATTTGATTCAGTGAGATTTGTTATCTTGTCAAAAACAAGAGAGACCAGGCTATTGTCTCAACCCGTAATCTACATTTCTCTACCTTCTTTCAGAAGGAAAAAAGAGAGAAAAAGAATAGCAATGAAAGAACGATGAGTGAACCTGAAACATCTTCCCTGCCACGCAATCTCTGGAGAACTCGCTTTGCCTCAATCATCTTTCCTTTACTTACAAGCCATCGAGGAGATTCAGGCAAGTAAAACACCGTGAATACAAAATATACTAAAGAAGGAATGGAAAGAATTCCGAGCATCAACCTCCAACTAGGTGAAGATGTCAACGACATCCCAAAAATCATACAGTACGACAGAAACATGCCAGCTGAACCGGCAAACTGAGGTAGAGTATTTAACATTCCCCTTATATCTGGTGGGGCGGTCTCAGATATATAGAGTGGAATAAGAGTAACTGCTAAACCAATGCCAAATCCATCTATCAGTCTTCCTATGCACAGGACATAAACATTGGGTGACCAAAACATCACCAAACCACTGACAAAGTAGAAAACCGATGACATTATTAGCATTGGACGCCGACCGATGCAATCCGATATGGGTCCTGAGCATGTTGTGATAACAGCGGCTCCAATAAGTGACATTGCCACAACAAGACCTTCCACACTTGTTTGCAACTTGAGGTCTTTCTTGACGTAAATGACAGCACCTGAAAACATGGAAACAAGATTTCAGAACTGCATCCATTGAGAATCTCAGAAACAGCCAACACGTAAGAGAAATTTTTTGAATTGGAAGCCTAGGAAAAATACGATCCACCATGGACAACAAATCTCAATATTTTCAATCTTTAGAGTTTTAAATTTTTAATTTTAAATATCAATACCAAACATTTTTTGGTCCACGTCAAAGATTAGACAGATTATAAAGTGATGGAGAAGTACCAGCAATGGTAGCATTATCCCATCCTTGCAAGAGGTTACCAATGCAAGCAGCAATAGCCACTAGTGCTGCTCCCTTCATGTTTTAACCAATGAATCAAGTCCTCAATATCCAACTCACCTGTAAAAAGATAAACACCCAGATAAAGCAATCAAATAACAAGAACCACAGATCCAATACAGTATCTAATCAGTAAATCCCCTGAATTCAAACTAAGCAACGAAGAATCCACTCAGTCAAGAAACAAATACAAGACTATCCAAAATCATCAGCAAATAAAAGAAACCAGAAAGAGGAGATCTTTATAGATTGATCACCTCTTGGCAACCAAAAACGTTAAGCTCAACAAAAAACAAGGCACAGGGGCTGACTTAAGAGACTTCGAGAAAGCTAAAAGTAACTGTTAAAAAGTAAAAAGCCAGATAACAGTGGATGATCTTGGGTTGTAGCGGTAAGAAGGAAGATAGAATATCAAGCAAAGTGTGTGAACTGAACTAAACAAAAGTACAGGGTGTTTTTCTGTGTGGTTACGAGTCTTGTAAGTATAAGATACACCAAATGACAAGCCAAAAAGAAGAGGGGTTAAGAAATAGAGGAAAAGCCATGCCTGTATACACTCCTAATTTGCCACAACAAAGAACTCAGCTTTTAGGATTAGCTGATACTGAAATCATACCTTTTTATCCCAACAGTCCTTTAACAGTTACACTACACTCACTCAACTTCACCGAGTTAAAAACCTACAAATTTCTTTCTCAGTAACCCAGATACCAACTTCACCAGAAAACAACTCTGATAGACTTGAGGAGAAAAGATATGTGTTTAGAATTCAAGAACTTGGGTGAAGATGGAAAATTTCAGTGAGCTGAGTGCAAAATAAAGAAGGGTTAGCCTGCAACCTCCCATACTGTGTTTCTCTCTCTCTCTATATATATACATATTCATATGGACCAATCAAGGGATCACGGCAGTACATATTGGCTTCTTCTGCCTTCCCTTTTTATTTTTTCATTTCATTTGTATTTCTAATACACAATAATTGTCGTTGTCAAGGTCTGAACTGTGCCCTCTACAATTGACAAAATCTCTCTCTCTCCCCTTTTTCCATGCATAGAATTTGTCATGGAATTCCAATATCCACATTTTGGCAGTGAAGACTCCTAGGTAAGATATTGCTTCGCCTGAGGCCAATTTTCTACAGTTGATTTTTCTCTTTCCTTTTGTGAATTCTCTCTAAGAATTTATCGTGCCTTTTGCTCATGTTTTAGTCCCAAAAGTTGCTTAAACAATGCATGATTTTGCATTCAATGTATTTGAAGCCAGTCGAAGAGGTAGATTCAACTTAATCGGGATTAGTTATGGAATGGCCCTGTTGTGCGATAAATTCTTTCACGAGGAACATATTTTGATTCACTTTAAATGGTAAAAAAAAGCTGTAAAATATATGTTTTCTTTAATCAAGTAGCTAGCTGTTCACATTTGTTTCAATCCCGACCCCAAAAGAAAAATATTATTTATTTCCTTTTACACATAAAAATATTTTATTATTTATCTTCCTCTTACACGAGGAACAATAAAAATAAACTCTTTTCACGAAGTTATAGATAAAACCTCATCTCTAATTATATATCTATTAAGTGTGATATCTAATAAAATCATTAATTGGAGATTAGCTATATGTGTTTTTACATTATGTTATAATTGTGCTATTAGGTCCTCCAAATAAATTTAGGGTTGTGCTAAAAGGAATAAAGTCAAACCTTGTACTGCGAAAAATGAGTAGATATAAGTAGATAACTGGCCTGGCCATACACATGACATGGTTTCTTAGGTAGCACACGGGGGCGACGGCAGTAAATTATTGGAGGACCTAATTGAAACGAGGAAAACTACCGGTCAAGATGAGGAACAGGGTCAAGGATTGGAAGAAGCAGCTTCTAACAGGCGACCGTTAGCTAAGATGCAGGTGGAAGCCACATGGGGAGATTAGACTTTGCCTTTGTTGAACCTGTAAAACCATGCCAAGCAATCTCGTAACTCACGTTAGGCGCCTTCAGCCGATTTTACTATTCCTATGTGACTACCGGGAAAGAGTTGTTAGGTGCCACTCCCTTGTCACTGCATTCTGATTGTCATCTCCATGGACCATCAATACTCGCCGATCTCAAATGCAGATTTAATTTCAATGGGCTGTTGTTTGATCACTCCAGGCATCTGCCCTTTCCCTTGTCTTCCTCCTCTATATTATCAACACAAAGAAAGGTGGGAAATTTGGATGAGTCAGTCACGGCAACCTTCCTCGCTCGGAGAAAGCAGCGGGTTCATGATTTTAACGGAGACTCGCATGTTTCCTTCTGAACAGTGTTCCAGTCAGTGTTTTTTCCGAGAATCTCATGTATGCACCAAATAAAAAGCTTATATTTTATATAATAAAAATGGTCTCTGCTTCTATATATAACACCAAGTATAAAATGAAAATTGCCCAAAACTCTATTCACTTAAATGGCCTGGAATTAAACAAGAGGCCAAAAAGAATTGCTCCGACAGATCTAAGGCATGTTTTCGAGACCAACATGCAGATGATCTCTTGAATTTTATTTTTTCATCATTACAAATTGATCAAGGAGAGATGTTGGAGATGAGGGACATGGACACTATTGACATGTCGTTTTTTTTTAAAATAAAAAATTGATCGAACTCTGTCGATCCTTCATGTATGATCCACTGGTTTATGTTTTTTTGCCCAGGTAACAAATTTTAGTATAGATTTTGTTCCAAGGCAAGGTGGAACTGACTGTACAGTGAGTGTCTTCCAAAAAAATAGATAAACAGAGGGGAGGAAAATCAACGTTACTTGACAGGCGTAAATGCTAGTGGGCATCATGTTTAATGGTTTCTTGAAGAACATCGAATTCAGTAGCCTCAAAAATGTCAAAAAGGAGCCTTAAGCCCAATTAAAAGAGGGTTCTAGACTATGATCAAGTTCAAATCGGAGATTATCTAGACATTAATTCTAGAACATGAGCCCGGCATTTAATTATAGCCACAACAGATTTATCTTAACCTCAACCTTTGAAATACTCTTATGAAACCATTGAAGAATAATTTCTTGCCAATGAGAATCAGAAGGCGAGTGATGCGCAATACTGGAACAAGGTATATTAATGATTAACATTGTTTTTTTTTTTTTTTTTATGAGACTTGGCACCACTCATGCTTGAATGCTGTAGTATATAAACTTCAATACTGTTCGAAAATGAAGAGACTGCACGAAAAGGTAGTTGATTGCAACCGCAATAAATCAAATCTTATGTATGAAAATCATATTGAATCTACTGCTTGACAAAAAGTGACCTGTTTATTTGGGATCCATTAGTGATTGTAAAATGAGCACAAGAACCAATCCACTCAAGACTCGGGACTTTCTTTCTTACTCTGTGAACTTCACATCAGGATTTCTCATGGGTTTGAGCCACATATCAGCCATGATTCTTGAGGAAAGGCTCCATAACAGATCTTGCCTTTTTGATAACACATGTCTTCCTTTTTTCCCTGTCTTTCCATGCCCATATTCAACCAACCAGTGCATTGCAGTTAGCCTTTGCCTCTCCGAATCCCACACATTCCTCTTTCTTTCTGACTTTGCCTTCATGCCTCCCATGTGCAAACTTGTTACTTTGAATTTCTTTTCCTCATCGTAATTGTCCTCTTCGATGTCAGCTTGTGTTGCATGAACCAGTGCAACCACGGGTCCGCCTACTGCCTCGTATCGCCTTATAGGATCCCGTAGCTGGACAACCACAGCTATGGTAATTGTTGCTGGGTTTCCTGGAGAAGCTAAACTGTAGTTCTTTATCCAATCTTCTAGTGAGATGGTAGAAGCCAGAGGGTGATTTTGATCTTTCCCGCTGTCTGTGCTTGCATTTCCAGCAAGCGGAGAAACATCGAATGGGGCTTCTTCCTCTGCCATTTCTGACTGAATCTTCAAGGCTTCTATTGTCATTGCCTCAATCTTCTGCAATGAGAATGCCAAGATCTCCTCAGCGGTCAAAGGGCTTTCATTTACATTCCAGATTCCTGTTGATATCCTCTCTTTCCTGCCTGTACTCGTCGCTGTCGCCATTGTTTTAACGGCAGCAATGGTACGAGCAGCACTTGAACTAGCGCCTTCTTTGTTTCTCCCTTGGATGATTGCAGAAGCTATCCCTTCAAACGCTATCTGTTCTGCAGTTTTACCTAACAGTTCATCGAGGGGCATCAGTGATAAGATTTGAGAACAAAGCTCTTCAAAACCAATGGATGCCATTCTCTGAAACAATTCAAACCCATTTATGGATTTGTCTGTTTGAAGAACGAGTGGTTTTGACAACTGCATTGCTAGTTTTGGAGTATCTTTCCTCGAAACAACAGTATCTAGAGGGTTCGTAGCTGCTAAGTAGCCTCCATCTCTTGTTTGAACCACGCAGCCTAATCCCTTCCCAAGGTCTGAGAGATATACCTTGGGTTCAGCCTCTGAAGAATCATAACCTCCATCGAGACGCAGAGGGGGTATTTCAGGTTGATTGAGTTCGAAAGCATTAGTTTCTGCATCTTCGAGCATCTGGAGAAATTCCTTCGTTATTGTTTTTTCATCTGAATCTAATTTTGGTGATTCAGTTGCATCTTCTGTCTTGACAGTTTTTTCTTCTTCCATCATGGATTCAAGAGCTTTTATCTGCTGAACGATTGAATCTAGCTCGGTCAGTCTTGTCAGGTGTACCTTATCGTGAACTATTTCCTTGACAATTTCACTTGATTGTGACTTTTCTTTAACGTTTTCTTCAGAATCTCCATTCTCATTCTCTTCTTTGTCTTGAATCTCCACCCCTTTATCCACAACTACAAAGTCTGGAAGATCAGGATCCTCTATCTTTTGTTCTGGTTCTTCTGATTTCTGAATCGAGGGGGATGGTGAAGGATCTGGAGCTGGCTCATCAAGATTGAAGTCATCCATTCCATGAATGTCTGCAACTGGTTTTTCCTGCGAAGGAGTCGAAGCTTCTGATCGTCCTGTCATCCTTGGACTGGGGACACTGAAGGATGATTTAGACTGCTTACGTCCCAGTGAGGGCGAGAAGTTTTTCGATTTACTAGACTTCGATCCTTCAGCTTGACTATAAATATCAATCCCTCCTTCTCTCTCCATAATCTGGAATCCCAATTTAAGAACAATCTCTCCTCCTTTTGCCTTCCCAGATAGGTTGAAACTCATGTCCCACTGTCGCACCCGAGTACCTTCTTGGCTCTTCTCCATGGATTCCTGAATAAGTCGACTTAAATCCACTATACTTCTCCCAAAATCAAGCTCTTCAGCATCAACTGCAAATACATAAATCATAAAAGGACGGGGTGCAAATCTAAGCGGCTTCTGTTTGCCAGGAGTGCAGTACACGTGACTCTTGATAAACAACGTCTCTTCAAAGTCAGCGGCGCCCTGTGAAACTCTTGATGGCATTGTATGAACCGCACCATCTTTTGTCTCCTTCTTCCTAACACAAACCGAAAGCCGTAGTCCATTCATTGAAGCTGTAAGACCTTGCACAGCAACCACTTCAACAGAGAACAAACAGGTCAGTTTATGCTTCCCAATATGAGACAGAGCTCGGATTGGCTTCCAATTCCAAATCCCTTTTTTCTCTGTTGAAGTAGCCATGTCATCGAGCTTCTTGATTTCTGGTTGGCTAATATTGGATGCTTTGCGCTCGGTTTCTTCATCGGGCTTTGGCCTAGACCGCCAGGGCGACAACGACATGCGCATGGACCGAGCCCTACTGCTTGATTTTTCATCGATTTTTGCTGTGCCACTCTCATATGATATTGTAGAAGGCACTGAAGTGCGAGGAAGTACGAGGGAAGCAGTTCTGCGGTCGTTGGAAGTATGGGTTTGATAAAGAGACTCGCTTAGCTCCTCCAGCTCTTCCAACAGTTGAGTATTTGAGTTCCTGCTACCTGTTGCCATTTCGTCGAAAAAGAAAGAAAGAAAGCTGACAGAAGAAAACTGGCGGAGCAAGTGGCTTTTGATGCAGAGATTACTTGCAGATAAACACAACCAGAGAGGAAGAGTATATATAACTCACATGTTTGAAAGATTTTCGAGGTGGTGGAGAAACAACATCCGTATGTGATAATTCTATGTGGCAATGGCTAGACCTTCCAAAGCCAAAAATTTGAGTGGCTGGTGGAGACAAGAGAAGAACGTTCGTGTGCTTTTATTGCCCGAGAAGGACAGGTTTTGAAATGAGGCAATGTGGTCCCAGGAAATTTATTGTCTTGGTAGTTACAGGGTTAGATTTCCTTTTCCTTTCAAAGTTGCTCTGTTCATGGCGCAGTAAATTCCAACACTGTTCTATTCAGTCTCAGTTCTGTGTGGTTAATATGTCAGCGTTAAAAGACGACAAATTCAGGAGGGATAAAATTGTATTTTACTATGAAGACAAATACATGTTATACTTGCACGTACTCGTCATTTACATGCGCTTGTCGTGCCTGGAACTATATTTTTTTTAATATAAAAAATATTAATTATATAATTTTTTTTAATATAATATATATTTAATTATAATAATAAATTTACGCACAATTTTTGTGACATATAAGTTTTCTATAAAATATAAAAATTTTAAATCAATAAAAAATTATTTGTCTAATAGGTTTCAATAAAATCAACAGTATAAAATTATCACTGTCTTCATTAAAAAAGCAATAAGATTCAAAAATCTGAATGATTAAATTTATTGTATTAGAATAAATTTATTTTATAATTTAATTTAAATTAAATACAATAAATAAAATATAAATTGTAAAAAAATTGCAATAATCAAATAACAAAATTAAATAATTAATTTTCTATTGCAAAAAGATAAAAAAAATTGAAAGTCTACTTTTACGTTATCATCATTAGTATGATAATAACTATTAATATCATTAAATTTTCAAAAGAATAAAAAAAAACATATTTCTAAAAAATTATTATTATTATTAGATAAATAATAAAATCATAAAATTAATTGAATATATATATATATATAAAGCTTTCCTTGAAACATTTCAACAAGGATGAATCCTCAGCATATTTTACTATTATTTCAAGGGGTTTTCCGCCATGAAAAACCATGATGACGTGGCTTGAATGTAGGAGAGAGCCACGGAATAGTGATGGTGAGAGACAAGCTGAGCAGGTCAAATGGTTCGATGAATACGGACGGGGGTTTGGTTTCTGATTGAAATATCGCATTCTGTTCGACACATAAGCAATTAGGTTTCGGGGCATCGTAAGAAGTCAGAGATGGAGAACAGCAGCAAGCAAATGGAAAATAGGAAAGAGGGTGTTGAGGAGAAGAAAGGAAAGCTTGAGGGGTTGCCGATGGAGAGCAGTCCCTACTTGAAGTATACAGATCTGGAGGATTACAAGCGCATAGCCTACGGCACTGGAGGACACCAAGAAGTTCGGCCGAATCAAGGCGGAGGTGGCACCGATGCTCCCACCCTTTCAGGCCTGGAAAAATGGCAATGATCGACGCAGCCAATCGCCATGGCATTCCATGAACCAACGTTCTTGCTACAATTAATATTATTATTGCTTGAACAGCTGAACTTGCAGAGTCCCTTTCCATGCCTTCCGATACCATTGATAAAGGTTTGCCCTGTTCTTTGTGCACAAACCCTTGAAGGAATTTTACACAGATCCAGTAGCTCTCAGGACAAATTCTCATCGGCATTGTAATTAATTACATGTTTTCCCCTCCTTCCTTTTCAAGTAATTTTTGTTGCTGTGCTCGTTCGTGTTAAATAGAGAAGGATTATTATCAGGACAATATTATTTTTTTTTTCTTTATGATTTGTAAATTTATCTTTCGAATTATAAATGTGAAGGCATATTGTCAGGAACCTTGAAAATCTTGAATGGCTTTGGTGAATTATTTATACTTATTTCTTAAAAGGGCGCACCCACTCTGTTCTTGATCACGTGAAGAATGCCTTGTATCGGATAAGCATAGTAAATTGTCTAACTGTTAAATTACATTTATTTAAAATAATATTATTTCAATTCAGATTTAAATAGGAATGAAAGTAGACAAACTGTGCTATCCATCATGAATAAAGCCCAACCTAAGGGTGGTGGGTTGGGCCCTAGGCCCACAGTCACTTAAAAACGGTTATAATATTTTCAGTCCAAGAACAGCAAAATGCAAAGCCTAAGGATCCAGTGGAGTGGGTATCTCGCGCGATGCACGCACACAAGCAGCAGAAAAGTCGTCCTCACCTATTCACCGAAGAAACCCAGCCAGCCAGCCAAGCATCGCAATCGCAAGCAGAGCTCTGCCGACAGAGAGAGCTTGAAAGGAAGACAATGGTGTTGTTTATGATTATAGCCACGTTCTGCGTTTTATTGACCTGGAGTCATGGCTGCCGCTCTATACCTATATATGCCAACAAGAACTTCCACAGCAGCAGTTCGGCTGTATCCTCATTGTAGATATAGATGGCTTTCTTTCACAAGGGTTTGCCACGAGTTTATGCTCCTAAAGTGATGGAATTTCCGAGCTTCAAAAACTCAATAAAACTACTTTTTAACTTTGATGATGCTGAAACAAATAAATCCGAGCTTCAAAAAAAATTTTATTTTGATTTGATGTTGCATTGTAGGCTAATTACAATACATTATAGGGGGGGTAAAGATCTAGAACATTCTTCCATATTTTTAGAGTGTTGGGGGCTCTTCACTAAAATTTTGTACATGGACTAAGAGAATATTTGTTTTTTTTTATTTGAAAAGTGTTTTTAATAAAGATACGTTTTATTTTAGTTTTTCTTTGCTTCCAATGAAATGTTTCTTTTGGGTATTTTCAGGATGATCAAGTGTTTAGAAAATGCAAATATATTATTTTATTATATTTATGAAAAACAAATATATCTAGAATATCAACGGTTACATCAATCTTGCTGATACACCGTAAGAAATGCCTCCAACAATCAGTAGTTTATTCTAAACAAGAAAAAGAAAATTAGTAATCAGAATGAAACACTTATTTTTGCGTCTTCTTACATGCAGCTGATGTTTCCAACGTATATAAACTGATAGGCTACAAATATCATTATCGGACAAACCCTTTATGCCTTTAAACAGGATTTGTTAGGGTGCAGGAACCAAGCTACTTGGTGCTTCTGTGCATGTCATGGCATGGCATGGCAGGGCAGGATGAGGGACCCGAACATCATCAATCATAAATTGAAATAATTAAAATATTGTACTCTAGTGAATCTGCAACCTTATTATTATATATATTTAAAAAGTGTATCCACAAGCTCCAATCCCATCCATGAGGTCTTATCAAACAGAAACTTGTTGCTGATCACTCCACCTCACTCCAATAAAAAAGTCGAGAATCTCCAAACACTCATAAAGTGGCCAACAAATCTCGGAAACAAAGCAATCCTTGTACAATAATTGTAAGTACACCTCAATCTTTGCTTAGATTCGTGCATGGATGGACTTGCCATTTGCAATGGCTAGAGGAGCTACACTCCAAATCTACACTGCGTTAAGATCGTAAGTTTATATATTATAAAATGGTCGATTGCAGCAATAATGGTTTTTGGGGACTTGGAAAATTGTTAAGGATCAAATGGCCAGGATTCTCCAGGAAGTCTGATGGGAGTATCTAGCATCATCTGCAAGCCGGCTCTGCCAAAAGCAATTGAAGTGGACATGTCATGGGCAATGGTTTCTGCAGCAGAAACAGATTCTGAGAACCCCAAAATGCTACTACCACAACCCATCTCAAAAAACGAGGGATTATTTTGGTGTGGATTTGGGTGAACGATCTTATCCACGCAACCCAGGTGAGCATCAGGAAACTGAAAATGGGAAAAGTTGGCCTCTGTGTTGCCCTGTTTATAATTCGTACCGGATTGCTCCTTCAATGTGCAATCTTGATAGGAGAAGATGGACTTGAATAGCATCGATGGTGACTGGCTGTTGGAGTCCGTGTCCGTGTTTTTATTTGCTGATGTGGTAGGTGAGAAACATGGTTGGAAGCCATTTATTGAGATGGCATTGGACTGGGAAACAAGTGGGTTAAGAAGGCTTTTGAGGTCATTTTCTTGGTGTTCATGAATCAGAAATGCGCTCTGGAAGGCCTCATCAACTGTGTTCTTGGATTGACGCTGATCAAATATTGGTGCTGATGCTTCAAGCAGTGGAGGCAATGAGCCTGAATTTGCTGGAGAAGTGGCTTCCATGAGGTGATGATAGCCTTGTCCAGCTTGGAGAAACACATTTTTCTTCTCTCCTTTTTTGTGAAATATCCTACAGATCACCCATTCCTCCTGCAAATTGAGCAATCTCAATATAATTTCCATGGAACATGAGATTAAGAACATAGCTAATTAATTATGATTATTACAATGCAGAAGGCATAACTCAATAGCAACAAATTTTTGAGCCAGACAAAATAATAAAACAATGCAAGGCCATTGACAATGAGTTGTTAAATCAAAACAATCATCAAATTCTAACCTTTGAAGATGAATAAACAGTGAAAATTGTCTACGTGGACAGAAACACAGATCAGATCAAAGAACCACAAGTCAACTCAGAACCAGACATCATATTACAGCTAGCTAGCTTGGTTTCCCACGGCGCCAGGGGGGGGTGGGGGTAAGGGTCCACATTACCTTACACGAGTGACGGAAGGAAAAGTCACCGTCTAAGCGGTACTCATGCATGACCCACTTGGTTTTTTCACCTCTAGGAGCTCTGCCTTTGTAGAAAACAAGTGTCTTTTTCAAGCCAAGCAAGGCACCAGTTGAGGCACTGTATACTTCTCTATCTTTGCCTGTGGCTTTCCAGTAGCCAGCACCGGTGGCCCGATTTGTTCTCAGCCCAGTTGGGTACTTCCTGTCCCTCAAGCTAAAAAAGTACCATTCTCTTTCTCCCATCTTTGCTACATCTTATTAAACAACAAGAAAACCAACACCACAAGTCAAATTCACTTCAATGAAATATAGATTTTGTCAGAAGTGAATGGCTTAAATGCTATGTGTGTACACGTTAATTTATAAATAAAATGTTATATCACATAAAAAGAAATCGGTCCCTTTCCAGGAAAAGAAAGGGCATTTCTTAACAGATAGGATTATCCAGCTTAAACTCACACATATATATAGTTAAAGCTAGCCAGCCTAGCTTCACCTGAAAAGGGGGAAGCATCTTCAAGTAGAAGAAAATAGACTTAATATTTTTGGAAACTACTAATACGTGCTAGCATATATACCAAGCAAGCTAAGTTATAGCATAACGAATTAAAGGTAAAGGGAATATTCTGATCAGTTTCTTTTGGTGGTGCCATGCGCGCATCTTGGCTTGAAGAAAAAATGAATCATCCATGTAAACGTAGCACATTCGTTTAAAACCGAGAAGCGATGGACTAGTATATGCGTGTGTGTGTGTGTGTGTGTACCTGGAAGTTCCCAGGGTTCACATCTGTTAAGGTCAACCTCAGCAATATCTACACCGCAAAAACTCCCGTTGAACACTTTTGAAGCTAGATAAAAGGTTATAAGCTCTTCATCTGTTGGATGGAATCTAAACCCCGGAGGCAACCCTTGCTCGTTTATTTCTTCACAAGTTAGTTCACACAGAAGCTCTTCCATTGCCAACATCTTCACAGAAAGCCAGAGAGAGAGAGGGAGGGAGGGGATTTTGAGGTCTCAAAACGGGGTTTTGGATGTGGATGAAGGAAAATGGTTTGTAGTGGCATGCAATTTATAGGGATTTCGCTGAAAGCACTGAAACCAAAGTAGGATGGGAAACTGTGAGGGATAGAGTGAAGGAGAAAGAGATGGATTGGGGCTAAAAAATTAAATGGGGGGCTTCAGAACTGCACCTGAAAAGCTTCCCAGCCAGACAAAATTTTCGAAAGTTTTTTAATAAGGAGAAAGAAAAGATTTCGTTGGGTTTTTGTGCGTGCGTGTGTAAAGGGTAGTAAATTTTACGGGGCTGGAGACCCCATTGGTCATCGCTTTACTACAAAACCTTTAATCAAATTCCTCTTATAAGGAAAAATGTGACGAAATCCCTTTTATGTAAACAACAATGTCATTAATATAGATAAAAAAAATATTAACATAAATATCCATGTCAGCTTATGTGTAACTTTGACGAATCTTATATACCCTGAAATAAATTCTTATTTCTTAGTTAGTATTGATTAATATAGAGCATTAACCATGCTGATTGTACAACATGCACCCATTGTCCCTATTGATCCATGGGCAGTGAAAGTAACATGCTGATGATTTCCTAGTAACCAAACGAGGGATGGTCCATAAGAAGTAAACTATTTGAAATAGAAGGACCCAATCAGTCATTCTTCCTGGTACGAGGACTTGATTAAACATTTTGTAGCAGGAAGGAATAGGGCTGCAGACCCCAAATTTTAGAGTGGTTGCAGGGATTTTTATTATGCGTGCGTGTGTGAGCATGTTTAGAAATAGGTAGGCTAGGAGGAGTCAGATGATTTTTTATTGAGAAACACGAGGCTACCATTCCGACACGGCGAGTGAGATCATCCTCGAATACTTAATTATTTATTATCAAAATAAACTAATATAAATACGGGCGTGATTACACTAGCCAGTACTAAAGAATAATTAAAGCCATGGCCATGGATTCCTTGGGATATTTCTTGCACGAACTGAATTTATCTATCGGCACTCCTTTTCAGGCCACTAAAGCTACACGGTTAAAATAGCCTTTGTATTTCAAAACCAGATAAAATCTATCAGGGGAATTTACCTTCTTCTTCTTCTTCTTCTTCTTCTTCTTCTTCTTTTTTTTGCGTGTGTGAGAAGTGATTCTATTGTTTTTAATATGTTTTATAAATACCCTTTGAATTGAGTAGTTATAAATTATATCTTTTTTATTTTTTAATGAAAAACTATGTTTTACTATATTACAGGATAATAAATCACTTCACCATCCCCCTCGATCTAGAAGGAGGTTTATGACTATATATATATAAACCATAAAGTTTTTAATAGGATTAGGAATCCCTTAATTGCGATGTTGATGCGAGACTCGATAATAGATCCCACTAATATAATGATTTAAATGCGTCTTTTGAAGTTTTTTTCTTGATTTTTAGCGTTACTTTATTTATATAAATCGGCTTATATTTAAAATAAACTGTAATAATTCATGCAACTTTTCAAACGTCCTTTTAAAAACAAATATAATAGGGAAATGCTCTCCTAGGATCCAAACAAGAAGAATCAATATCCACGCTTGTGATAGCATGATTTAATAATATAATTTTAATTTAAAGACATCGAGGGTTCATCCTTGTTTGTTTGCAGAATAGCGGTCTATAAAGGTAAAAGGGTGCCCGATCCCATTCAATAAAAATCATTACTCTGTATACCTTCCATTATTTTAAAACAATGCACTCTTGCTTGCTCTAGCTATCTAGTTTTTTTTTTATATTGTAAATAAATTATTTTATTTATAAATTTAAGATATTAGTTAAAATATCAAGATATAATTTATATTATTCTCTAACATTATATGCATTAATTATTGAACAATCCTTCCCTGTATTAAATGTTTTCTAAAATATTTGAATTTGAATAAACTAAGTAAAATTAAAGGCTTGAATAATCTTTCATGCTAAAGTGGATCCTATCATAGGAACCTTTAAAGCGAGAATAAACGCAAGAGAAACATTGGTTAATAGAAACTATTAGCCAGACTAATGTACAAGCAAGTTTATAGACATTTCATTATCACTTTGATCCAATGTTGTTAATGCAATTTCTGTCGCCGTTCTGGTTTTTCTATTAGTACGGAACGTTTCAGTTTTGGAGTATTTTAGCGTGCCATTTCGGAGTTGTACTGCTTATATATATATATATATAATTAAAATTCAAGATAAATTAACTTTAAATTATACAAATAAAACACAAAATCAAACAAACATAATCTCAAAAATAGAAAAAAAAATCATAAATTAATCAAAATAAAAAAAATTTTAAGGCCAGAATAATAAATCTAAAATAATACCAAGACATTTTAATCAAAATTTACAAAATAAAATAGAATTAAAATCAAAATAAAAACAACATCATTCACTCTCGATTTTTTAATAAAACAAAATGTTACAACCATTTCAAACATAACAAAACGATCGGAAACTGGGGAGCATTTATGGGCATCAGCTGGCTCCCAGAATGTGTCGGCGTTGCACGTGTAGAATGATGAGGTAAAATAACAGGTTTCCTGGGCTGCTTCTGTAGCTATATAACCATGTATATATAGATCTTAGGAACACACAGCAAGTAAAAGATACTAGCAGGCAGGCAGGCTCTAATCTTAAATACGATCACCCTATAATTTTCCTCACTGGTTACATAAGCCTACGTTCCTGCTATAGCCTATCTGGGTCCTGTTTCTTAAATGCAGTTGTTTTTACTGTTTTTTTATCTTCTTGTTTTCACCTTGGAGGAACTAGCTAGCCAGGGCCTACGTCTGATTACCCTGGAGGCCGTTTTGGCATTATCACATGTGCTTGTAACCACTCCCTCCCTTACGCCACTTGGTGGGACTTGTTAATCCCGTCTGTCAGCTTTATGAAAATCTTCATGTCATCGCTCTCAAGGGGAAGAGTACGTGCTGTAAAAAAGAAGAAGAAGAGGGTAAAATAGTAATTAAGAGATGGGACTTGGGTAGAAACGATGTGTTCGTTTATTTCATGCTTAACAAAGAGTTTACTTCGTTGGTGCATGTCTTTGTGTAACATAAGAAAAGTGAATACAAGTGAGATTGAAAAGAAATGTTTTTTTTATAATGTTTTTGAAAAGATTAAGATTGAATTCAGGTAGTATCAAAAGGTATGTTTTTATTTATTTATTTAAATACTAACCAAATATATTGATTCTGGATTACTTATTTTTTTCCTATGAAAATGGTTAATATAAACAAGGTTTTTATACTAGAAAGAGTGGTGTTATCTATATATTAAATCAACATTTTAAAGTAAAAAAACAGGTAAAAATACAAAAGAAAATGGGATTTTTCAACACAATCATCAGTTAAAAATAAACTTTTACAAATCATTTCCATTTCTTTTTGTGATAATAATAATAAAACAGTTAATCTGTCTCTAGGTGAACGAGATATTAGTGGCATGGTAATAAATAGAATGGCGAGGAAGGACCTGGCAGCATTTCCTTCTCTCCCACGCTAATGCATGATTCTACTACAAATACTAAGGACCTATCAAGGAAGAAGGACAATCTAAAGCAAGCAAGGTCAGTATCGCTTGTTGTTTTAATTCAGCCACTGAAATCCTTTTTCCTGCACCTACGCTAGGTTTCTGTCGTTCAATTTACACACAGCATAACAGATTCTCAATCGTGGACCTCATTATTTTCCATTGATTGGAGCTAGATGAGCACTCACACTATATAGTACAATATCAACAATTAATAATCATGTCCGGATGATGGTTCATTCAGCTTTGTAGGATTACAAGTGGAAACGGGGGACCGACGCTATTGATTCAGGCTAGCTAGGGGATCTATCTAGGAGCATGTACACACCTTTTTCCTGCCACTTTAACTTGCTTGAGGCATGCAATAATTCTTCATCACAATTCTTTGTTGTTCTCCGGATCGGTCTTCATCTGCGTTCACCTAATAATTGCAGTGCTTGATTTTTATTTGTTTTTTCCCTTGTTGTTTGATCTAAATTGTGATTATTTGCTATATATAGTTTATAAAATTACATTATACACTGGTCATTATCACTTCAGTTATGGGTCTGTTTGTTTGATCTGTTTCTTCAAAGGTTTTTGCTGAAGTTAATGATTCCATGGCTTCTTTTGATGCTGGATCATCAAAGTAGGGTTTTTCTTCTTCTAGGGTCTTAAGATATGAAAAAGACATGCCGGGTTTTGAAAATTTGCAAAGAGAACCCTCATAACACCATCTCCAGCCTCCCACAATCCAGCCGAACTCCATAGCTACCGTTGAGTTTCTTGTTAATTACTTTGATACTCGCAAATTTCTTAGTTACCTGTAAATTTGCAATTTCTGTTGATGAAGTCCTTGATGTAGTCCATATATTGTAGGTTACAACTTATATGATTCTGGACATTTAACTGCAGAACATTGATCGGTTTCTGATGAGCTATGGTTATGGGTTAAATAATTAAGAGATTACCTTGATAATGTGCCTTTTTTGGTAAGATCACTTAAAAAATATGGCTATGGTTTTGCAGGAACACATTTGATATTTCCTGCGAGGCATTTGCTTCATGGCAGGTTCTTTCATTGTATCAAGGCCTTGAGGATCATATATGGAGAGAAGCGGGACCAAATTTCTGACAAAACCATGGTGTGAAGAGCTAGAACAAGGCGAAGCAAACCAACAATGTCAGCAAATGGAAGGATGAAAAAGAGTGGCAAATTTCTAATTACCTAAAACCATATTCATTGGGTCCTGATTTCGTGGGAAAACACTTTCAATTTAGGGTCTGAAGAGAAGATCGATATGTTATTAAATTCATTTTTCAATTATATATAAAGGGTGTTTTAATTATTTTATCAACTTAGAAATTTTTTGTTGACCAGGTCATAGCGCGTAATTTGAATCAAACTACATGACAGGAAAAAAGAAATATAATATTTGTTGTTATACTAGGGAATATTCCGTAAATATTTCATTCAAATGGAAAAAAAAAAAATGAGTTCTTTATACTTGAAAGAACTTCAGATATATATTTTATTATTTATATATATGAAACTAAGAATAAAAAACCGATTGCGTGGTCGTGGCTATATAACTATGACAGAAAGAAACAGAGATCTGGATTTTTAACCTGATATGTGTAAATTTATATAGCTCATTATTTTCTTCAATATACAGAATTGCTGATGAAGGTGACTCCAATACTATTTATTTGGCCTTTCGTGTAGCTAGGCAATGGCTATCTAGCTAGTTTCTGCATGGATTTGCTTATCGTCTTGTGCAGCGATAAGCCTATCTTTTTTGCCTTACCGCTTGTACGCCTGTCTCAGGACTGCTACTCTGTAGAAAAATTGGCGGGCTCATAGAAAAATTGTCCATCCTCTTTCATCTCCTCGCATTTTCTTTCGCCCAGAACAGTGGATATAATGAACTTTCTTGAATCATAAATTCATTCCTCCCACTCGATCTCCCATACACGTTGTAGATCGATGTCAAGTGTGTAGCTTTTTGCTGCATTTAATGCAATCCAATGCCACTCGGCTGAGAACCAGCCCTCTTGGGGTCTTATATATATTCTGTGAGCGACGGCGTTTTCAGGCAGGTACAAATTGGACCACTGAGTTAGCGTAAAAGTTCAGCCGCTCAACCACCATTAATGAAAGGTCGGTGGTTAAAAAATTATACCTTGCTGCATGAACTTTTCAGTTTCCTGGCTTTATACACGTCCACTCACCGGCCCATCATTAGAAGTATTCGCTTGAAAAAGTAATCAGCAGTAAGAACCGTTTCATCTCTTCGGTAAGAAAATTGCCATGATCCAACAGCACAGTCTGCATGCCTGTAACCTGGTGCTTCGAAATAACTGCTGCCATACAAGTGAAAGTCTCCGTGGATATGATCACAACTCGCATGGGCATGTGAACAGGAATCCAAGTTACTAAATCTGCAACGGTTAGATTTCGAGATTTGTTTTCTTTTTAAAAAAATATATTAAAACAAAGTCATATCAAATCTTTATTTATTAATTAATTAAATCTTACTAGAGTTCCATCCAAATAAAATCTTGAATTGACCCCTCAAGCTATATAAAATCTAACAGCACATGCAAAACAATGTTTGTGTATAAAAAGCCTAATAGTGAAGAAGGAACAGCTTTCAGAATAGCCTGAAAGAGATTGACGGAATTTATTTTTAAACAACTTGGAATTATTTTTCGTACGTGGAAGCAAAATAGAAAACAACAAGATTGGAGAATTATTGTAGTTATTGATTAATGAGAAATAATATCCAAAAGGACAAGAAATCAGAGAACAAGACTGTCAAGAAATCAATCTGGGTTTCGCAATGCAGGTTCTGCAGGCTTTAAGTTGTTATCAGCAAGCCCACCTTAAGACAAAATATATACCTTTTTCTCAGCGTTAACGATGTGTTTGGTGTCTGAATTTATTAGATTTTCGTGATTCGGTCTCTCGTTTTTAATTTTTACCGGTAGAGTTTCTAATCTATTTATATTGTCAAACTGACTTGAAGTGACGAGTAGCGATGTGAAGGCATAAAATTAATGATTCGTATATTAGATTTTAAATTTAAATTAGTATGTTAATTCTTTATAATAATTTAAAATAATCATAATTTTATCTTTTCATTTGGATTTATAAATATGTTTTTTTGGGAGTGTGGAGTTTACTGCATTCATTTTTTTTTTTAATGGTATTTTCATCAATCATGAGTAGATCGTGATTTTATGATTTCATGAGTAGATTAAAAACTTAATTGATATAAACAAAAAAAAAATAAAAAAAAATACCTATTCATAAAATTTTAATAAGATAAGAAACCAAGTGTTTTGCTATCTTTTTCTCTTGTGGTCCAAGAGGTTACAATAAGTTTTAACCTGTTTTTAGTTGTGTCGTACTCACCCGCATTTACTTGTATATTTTATTTTAATGTTTAAAATATGTTTAGGTACATTTTAAAAATACATTTGACTTGAAAAGATATTAAATTTTTTAGTTAGTTGATATAAAAAATATTTCAATATATTTTTAAAATATAGTATTAGATTTTTTTTCTATTCATTTTGGTAGAGATCTTTTGTGCTGTAGGGACATCAAAATTTTGGTAGCCGGGAGCCCATTCTAACACTTCATATTTGTTGCGACTGTGAGTGCACGCGCTCCAGCCCAAGTTATTGGAAGCCCATTTTAACACTTCATATTTGCTGTGACTGTGAGTGCATGGAGTCCGGCTTAATTTATTGGAAGCCCATTTTAAAACTTCATATTTGCTGCGACTGTGAGTGCTCCGGCCCACTTTATTGGAAGCCCATTGTAATACTTCACATTTGATGCAACTGTGAGTGCACCAGCCCAAGTTATTGGAAGCCCGAAGGTGCTGGCTAAACTCACCTTGGAAAGCGAGGTTTCTCCAACTCTTTTCATAGGGTGTATATGACAGTATTAAAAGTTTCGTAAGAAATAATAATGATCTAGATTTAAAATTACCATTTGCATGTTATAATTTAAGCAAAAAGCCCGATCCTTTTGAAATCTTGACCCTAGTAACCCAGCTTCTTTTTATTTATTTATTATAAAATATATATTATCAATTAATATTATCACAATAAAATACTCCAACAATGTCACCTCAAATTGATGCTTTTTGTATGCTGTTTCGCATTGTGTTTAAATATTTGTTTGGATACATTTAAAAAATAATGATATTTTTTAATGTAATGATGTTAAAAATATATTTTGAAGCAAAAATAATTTTTAATATAAATGTGACTTGGTGTCCAACATGAAATTTAAAATAAAACAAAAAGAAATAATTTTTATTTGAATAAATAGGTTTGAAACACCATCATAGCAAGTTACATATTTACAAGAAATATTACAGGTGACCTTAAAAAGCAAAGTTTTTCACCTCCTAAGATTACAGAAGAAGAAGAAGAGTATCTCATCGCTTCAAGAAAGCTAGGACACAGGGATTTAATCTTTTATATTAGGAGCCAATAAAGTATATGTTAAAAGTATATTATATGATGCAGTGAAGGAAAATGTATTATGTTATCCACTACATGATCATGTCTTATGCTTAGACTGAAAGCAATGTAGCATCACGAACCATTCTTTAAGTCTCAGTATTCAGAAAAGTAATCAATCCAACAACTTTACTTGAAATTAAGCCAACACCTGCTTATAAACCAGCACTGTCCCTTCCCTCTGTATTCATCCATCCAATCTGCAGCTAGAATGGCTCTCTCTTCGCTCTCTCTGGTGTTTCTTCTCGCATTGTCTTTCATGTCATTCTTTGCCCATTCTTGTTTAGCTCGTGATTTCTCAATTGTGGGCTATACCCCTGAAGACTTGACGTCCGGGGATAAGATCACTGATCTCTTTGAATCGTGGATATCAAAACATGGGAGGATTTATGAGAGCATAGAAGAAAAATGGCTCAGGTTTGAGATTTTCAAAGATAACCTGTTCCACATTGACGAGACTAACAAGAAGGTCGTTAACTACTGGCTTGGATTGAATGAGTTTGCTGATTTGAGCCATGAAGAGTTCAAGAACAAGTATCTTGGCTTGAAGGTTGGCTTGTCTGGAAGAAGAGAAAGTTCTCAGGAATTCACTTACAAGGATGTCATGAGCATCCCGAAGTCAGTGGATTGGAGAAAGAAAGGAGCTGTTACTGATGTCAAGAACCAAGGTTCATGTGGTGAGTGTCCTATCTCAATCTCAGATTCGTACATACAAAATTAGCCGTGGTTAAATAGATCGCGTAATGTCACATGGTCAACGCGTATTTGTGCAGGTAGCTGCTGGGCCTTTTCAACAGTAGCAGCAGTAGAAGGTATAAATCAGATTGTTACAGGAAATTTGACATCCCTGTCCGAGCAAGAGTTGGTCGATTGTGACACTACTAATAACTATGGGTGCAATGGAGGACTTATGGATTATGCATTTTCGTACATAATCTCCAATGGTGGACTCCACAAGGAGGTAGATTACCCATATATCATGGAAGAGGGCACCTGTGAGATGAGAAAGGTATTGATTGGCTAACAAGTAATAGTTACTCCTTCAGATTAATCCAGGCCACACAGTTTTCGTTTTTGTTTAATTTTCCAGAGATGAATGAATAAAAATAAGCACTACCATTTGATTCATGTCTTTGATCTTGCAGGAAGAATCAGAGGCAGTGACCATCAGTGGATACCATGACGTGCCACAAAACAGTGAAGAAAGCCTATTGAAGGCACTTGCCAACCAGCCGCTCAGTGTGGCCATTGAGGCTTCTGGCAGAGAATTCCAGTTTTACAGCGGGGTACGTCAACATTTACTATACCTCTCTCTCTCGCTCGCTCTCTCTTTCTCTCTCTCACACACACACACACACGTGCACAGGGGCCATATATCTTTCATTCTGAATGGCATGGTAGGCTAGCTTTACCATTGATTTGTGTTGCAGGGTGTTTTTGACGGTCACTGTGGAACTCAGCTAGATCATGGCGTGGCGGCCGTTGGGTATGGATCGACCAATGGCTTGGATTACATTATCGTTAAGAACTCCTGGGGATCTAAATGGGGAGAAAAGGGCTACATAAGGATGAAGAGAAAAACTGGCAAGCCTGCAGGACTTTGTGGAATCAACAAGATGGCTTCTTATCCCACCAAAAAGAAGTAAAATGCTAAATGGTCTATACCCTTGTCTTCCTCTTTCAGTTCCCATATCTGACATGCATCTGGATGTCGTCGGGTGATGTCTTGTAATAATTGATATTCTAAATGTTCAATCGCCCAAGTTGTTGTTTTATCACATTTTCTATTCGCTATCCATTAAAATCTGAAGAAATTTACAAGAAAGAAACTTCCTTTTATCACTATCCAGTTCTGCCAAATTTCCACTCTGCTTAATTACTGTGTATATTGAAAAATAATATAAATTATCACCCGCAACCGCAAGTAACGGTGACCTGGTCACCATCATGTTTTGCTCTGACGACAGGATTTGCTGCAGCTTTTCCCTTTACCACCACCGCAAGCTAAAACAGCCATTGAAATTATCATGAAAAATCGACAAATCAGTAGCAAAATGTACCGGTGAGTTTATGATCAAAGGTCTCACCTCCCTGGTTTTTGAAGGCACTTGAACATCCATCTTTACAAGCTGCCTAGTTAATCACGAGCTTGCAAGGAAACAATATTGAATCCATACGAAGACCGCGAAAACAATCAGGGGATGTTTGAAATTATAATCGCTGCTGTTTTTAAAATATTTTTTATTTAAAAATATATTTTTTATTTTTTAAATATTATTTGTTACATCAATCGATCAAAATAATATAAAAAAAATATTTTTTTTCAAAACACTTTATTTTTGAACTATCATGGAATAAAAAAAAACTCTTTATATTTCAGCTAATAAATGTAATTTGCCTGCCATTTGATTACCTGACAAAGAATTAACTTATTCCGTGGAGGTATTTTCTATAAGATACTCATAATTTATTGGGGTAATTACAAATAAAAAATACCTTCTGAGTTTATTCATGGTTTCACTCTCGCACGTTGTAGTTTAGAAAAATATAATTTTCATCTTGCTAGCATTTAATATCTTAAAATAAAAATTGATATTTTTTAAAATAAAGCACTGTCGACCATGTTATTAAATATGTAATTGAGAAATCAAAATGATTCAGGAGCATAATTGGTATAAAGCAATAATCTTGGTGAAAATTGACATCGTTCTAGTAATTTGGGGGGTATACTTGCTATTTACCAATAGAAATATAGTAGAACCCCCTCTCGTTTCTCGTCACTCTCGCTCTAAAATCAATATCAGTTCTGCGCGCACTCGAAAACTGACCTGAAAGCCCCTAATTCCGGAGGAAAAAAATGAGAAGTAAATACAGCGGCGTGCAGCGGCGCTTTTCTAAATCACCACAGCAACCTCCCTCATCCTCCAGTTTACGTCCATTTCCTCAATTGAATCTGGTACTTACTCTCTCTCTCTCTGCTTTTATTTTATGTTTTTATTGTTTTAATCAAATTATTTTAAAATAAATAAATCACAGGACGAAGCTAATTGTGATGAAGATGATGCTAATTTAACTGAAAAATCAAGCAGAAGTGATGATGATATGGGTAACAGTGGTGATTGGATGGAGGTAGATGCATGTTTAAGCTGCAATAAGCGTGGGAAATCGAAATTGTTGGTTTGTTGCGTGATTGGCTGTCCAGTTTCTATTCATGAGAAGTGTTCCAATTTTAAGCTTGCTTTTGATGACTTGGGTAGGTTTTGTTGCCCTTACTGTTCTTATAAACGGGAGGTTAGCAGGGCTAAAGAACTTTTTCAGAAGGCCATGTTGGCGAAGAAGGCGTTGCTGGGCTTTATAGATTCTGAAATGGTGGGTGACGAGGCTAGTGGCGGTGAAGAGAAGCGGGATGGTGGGGAAAGAGTGGAATTTGATGGTGCTGTAAATAGAGATACGCCGGTGGAGGATGGCGGTGATGGTCTCAAGGTAAGTGATTGTGATCGTTGTGAAGATATGGTTGATGATGAAATGGATGGCGCTTTGCCTGGTGCTGTTGACGGTAGTGACAATGGACATGAGAGTCAAGAGGAGAAAACACAGGGGATTGAGTCACTTGAGGATTCAATCAGCAATGAAATTAGGGACGGGAGAAATATATCTGAAACTCATGAGTTTGAGACCTTAGAAAGCGAGGAAGGGACGCGAGAACGGGGAGAGAATGGCAATATTCTTAAGGGTGGAGAGGGAGCAAAGTCTTCAAGAGCTCGTTATGTAGAGAAAGAACAAGAACAGATACAGCAGGATGGATGCGATGACAAAGAACAAGAACAAAAGCATCAGGATGGATGTGATGACAAAGAACAAGGTCAATGTGTGGGAGAAGAACAAGTGCATCATGATGCACGAGAAGCCAATTCTGGTGGAGTTACTGCACCTAAGGTTCCTCATTTTTCTGATTCAGACACTGGGAAATCTGTTGTGAGGCGTGTCAAGCATCTTGGTAAAAAGAAAACTGCACGGTCTCAGGATGCCAAACTTCCAGAGGAAGAACCCCCTCAACCACACACCATTGACAGGCAAGAAGTTAAAACCCCAAAAAAGAAGGTTACCCGCTCCAAAGAGCCCAAAAGACGCCTTGAATCACCGAAGATATCGTGAGTGTTTTTATTGTATTTGAATAAAAAAAATCTCCATGCAGGTTTGATCACTTCATCAATAATATGATTGCTTAGCTAAGATGGTACAAATGGATCTTTTTAACCCAACCTTCTCTTCCCCTACTGGCAGCTCCAACCTGTATCCTCGTAGTGAAAAGCGTCAAAGGTTGAATTGGACTGCTGATGAGGAAGACACACTAAAGGTATGAATTTAAATAGCATTGCATATAGATGTTACCATAGAAGATACCTGATTTTGGCGCTGCATCTTTTCAACATATTTTTACGGACAGATGGTCAAATGAAAAGTAAAGTATTAATTGTTTTCTTGAAAATATTTATGAATAACTTTTTGAGGGAACTAAGCAATACAAAATATAATTGTTGGAAGCTGTAACTAAAGATAAATTAACTCACTTTCAGGGAATGGTCAAGAAAGTGTTGAAGGGATTGGGGTATTAAGATTGTCGGACGTGGAGTGCCCCAAGATCTTTGATGTTGATGTCAATGATGAAAACTTTCTTTCTCCCTTGTTTTTTCTTCTTCCTGGAATCATTGTACTTTTCAGAGGTTAAATCTGCACCATTCAACTTGTCTTTGAATTAAAATGTGCTGTCTGTAGGTTTGATTTCATAACTGAATGAATAACATACTTGATAAATCTTTGAATCATGATAAATTGATGATTAAGTGGAAGAATAACCCCAGAGATAGTGGAGACTTCAAGTCTAAAATGCTTACAGATTTGTCACTTTCATTTCATTAGGTGAATTGATTGCTAATTCATGAAAAGAACTCTGCAAACTTTTCTTTTTAATCAACTCTCTATATTTAATTGCTCTTAACAAACATAAGTAAAATATTATCTTGTTATAGCTCTTAATTTGCTGTCATTGAAGGACATTGTAGCTTTGGGATGATTTAATCAGCAGAGAAATGTTAAAGATTGATTTGCCTGAGTGGTTGGCATATATTCTTTTGACTTCAGGAAGGAGTAGAGAAATTCGCAAAACCAGGAAACAAAAATACTCCATGGAGAAAAATTTTGGAGTTTGGTCACTGTGTTTTTGATTCAACTCGAACTCCCACTGATCTCAAGGATAAGTGGAGGAATATGACAAAATAGTAAGTTGATATTATGAAAATGCATGCGTTCACACACTTATTAACACCTTTTGTTGAAGGCATTATTTTGGAATGATTGAGAGTTTGCAATAGCCACAATTAAATAAGTTAGCCACGATTCTGCTTCTTCTATCCAAGTGGGGTACAATATTCTCAAGTGTGTTCTCAAGTCCTCTGGTAATTTATGATCCAGGCTATATTTGAGTGATGAGATCCACATCCTCCCATTCATTAGAGCTAGAGTGAACTCATTGAACTGCACATCCAATAACAAAGTAATATATATGGAAATCTAAAACACATATCTTTATGTACTTTGGATAGTTCAGCTTTATTCATTCGGACTGCTGAGCGCTACTTGAATTTTTTACTTAATCAAGAGGCTTCTTGGTATATGACAGTGTTCCATGCTTAAAGAAATGCAGAAACCGATCATATAACAGAGGAACCACAAATATTGTACCAAGTTTACTTTGGCTTTCCAAACCTACTCCCCATCTATTCTTATGAAGTACGGAACTCTTCTTTACAATTGGGCATATGGACCTGATTTTCTTCTTTTTGCTTGTCAGACCCTCTAATTTGAAATTTGGTGCAGGTTTTATGGTGACTTTGTTTTCTCATTCTTCTTTTTTATTAATTTCATGTTGTTTTCCTTGTTATAGCGCACATTATTGTAATCTAATGCTAAATTTTTTTCCCATGTTATAGTGCTTATTATTGTAATCTAATGTTAATGATTTTCCATCTAGTCTGTTAACAATAGAAATGGACTTGTCTATGTACATTATCCTTTGTATCTCCTTTCACTGCCAAATTTTCCCGCAGCCTATTTGAAATTGTCTCTGTTGTTTTCTGAGTTGTCGTAACTTGTCTTTTCTATATCTAACATAACTGAGCCAAACTATTCTTCTTAGGGCATAACGCTGGGCGACTGGCTTTTTGGTTACGCTGCTCGGCAAGGAAGCCAACCATATGATTGTCTTAAAACCCTTTGAAGTGTGGTAGGTCTCTAGTGGAGTGATTTGCTTCCCAGTTTTTGCTGCCCTGTCGGGATGTAAACTTGTGCACTCAATCACGGCCGCACACTTTGTTTTGTGGCTTGACTATGATTACCATAGACAGAGAAAAGAAGAGAAGAAATTGTAGGTGATCTATCTGGTTTTTCTCGTCCAGCTCTAGCATTTACAGAATTTGTGTGTATAGATAAAGCTTGTTAAGTTTTACAATCTATCAATAAAAAAACATTTGACAAGAATTGAGGGTTATTTTGAATCAAACTATCAATTTTAACATAGCATATGAAAGCACAAACCATCCACATCGTCGAAGAATTTTGTTGAACAGTACAAATTTAACAAAATGGTTTCTACATATATTAGTACCAGGGATGTTAATTGTGTTTTGGTTGGTAATTTGTTTTTTTAATTGGAATGAAATATTTTGATTTTAAAGTGTTTTAGTGTTTTATTTTTAGGTTGTACTGTTTATATGTGTGTGTATTAATTCAAAATTTTTTTTTAGTTAAAATCTAAAAATAAAATTATTTAGAATTGTGCAATTTAATCTAAAAAAATAATAAAATAATTTTTCTGAATAAAATTATGAACATGTATAATATTATGAGAATATTATAATTAATTTTGCAAAATTACTGTATTCTCTAATTGTTCTGAATTTTAACATAATATATATAGATATATTAAGAAATTCCTCGTAAAATTTCATCTGAATCTAATGATTGGATTAAGAGATATGATTGATATTATAAAATTATTTATTATTTAAAAAAAAAATATTTGGCTAAAATGGAACAGGCAAAATGAAACCAGAATATTTTGATCAAAATTTGAGTGAAATTTCAGGAACGAACTGAAATTTTAAACGAGATAAAAATTATATTATTTCATGGTATAAAATATTTTGGCCGAATCAAAACGATCGACAACACTGACTAATACACGAACCAAAATCTAGTCAGAAAAACACAAAAATAATATGAAATTGTAGGTGATCTTTCTCGTCCAGCTCTAGCATTTACAGAATTTATGTATATTTACAGAGCAATAACCTCTCTAGGAACATATGTATTTGGGTGGCGATCAGTATCCGTATCGCATCGGAACAAGCACCGCTCAGTGTTTTCGTTCTCATCCTCATTCTCCTCTAATGATCTCCCATTAGTTTCTCGTGTGAACAAGTATGTCACAGCCATTCCCAAGAGACAAATCCCACCCAAACTTATTAGAGCAATTGTCATTGCTCCGGTTCTTGGAACATCTCGGTCACTCTGGTTTGTAGCCCACAAGAATCCAAGAGTCCCGAAGAAAGCACCTACCTTCCCCATTGCCCCAGAAATTCCATGGCATGTCGATCTAAATCTAGCCGGAAAAAGTTCTGCTGGCACAATGAAAGTCGTGGTGTTGGGTCCAAAATTTGCGAAGAAGAATGTTAGACCATAAAGGACTAGGAAGCCTTTATTTTCGTGTTTGCCCCAATGATGGTACGGGATTCCTAATGCAAAATAAACTAGACCCATGAAGAGAAATCCCATCATTTGGATTTTTCTTCTACCAATACGATCAATGAAATAGACGGTGAACCAATACCCTGGAATTGCAGCAGTAAGCGCTACCATGGCTTGGAAGAAACCAACTTTGAAAGCTTCCTTATAGACATTGGTTTTTTCCAAGTGAAGATGCGTCCTGTAAATTTGGGACTGGAAGAGGCTGCTACTGTAAAAAGCAATGTCAAGAAGCAACCATGTGGTGGCACAGGAGAAGAGATCAACCCCGTGGCGACGGAAGAACTGCTTGGAGAGTAGGGAATAAGATGGCGGGTTTTGTTGCAGATATATGAGATCATCCTCGACTATTTGGCTGATTGAAACATCCAAGACCTTCACCATGTCCTTGGTTGCTTGCAGGGCATTATTCTCCACCAGAGCTGTGTACCTGGGTCATGATACGACAGGTAAAAACATTAAGTAGTGCAAGCCATACAATAACGAATTAAGTAAATCAACCTGCTTAAGTAACCTCAGTTTTTCTTAATTAATTGTAAAGAATCAGCACTGGGTTTTGAGACGTCATGAATTTGCTCTAAGTTCTTGAGTAGAATAAAGGATGTGAGCTTTCAACCGGCCTAACAGACTCCATTTATTAAACAAGGTTAATCATGACATGATTGGAAACCATGTTTTAGTTTAATATCTAAAAGATAATATTCATTATTATTTGAAAGATTAAGTGATTAATTCGCTGACAAAGATCATACAGTTCATCATAGGAATAGAAAATCAATATATTTTTTCCATTTGGTCAGCGAAAGAAGGCTGCCTTTACATTCTATGCTCTCCTTCCTAGTCAGTTCTGCATATAAAAGTCAACCAAAATAATCAAGCTAAATTAATATTCTTAGTGATTATGAATCAAAGAATGATTGAAATCAACAAACAAATAGTATTAGCAAGGTTGTAGCCTTAGGTGTTAAGGGAGATCTGGCATCTTAAAGTTTTGGAATGATCTTAATGAATTCATGATATTTCAAAAGAATTATTGTAATTTATCGATAATATATTACGCACCTGGCTGTTTCAGGCATCATCATGCGCCAATAATATGTAAGCCCAGCCGGGACAGCACCGAGCACCAGAATCAACCTCCAAACAATGTCAGCGTCTTCTGGTGTGTGATTCTTTGACAAATTCTTGGAAGCAGCAGCCTCAAAAATCCTTGACACCACCATAGTCACGATGGAACTAGCCAAAATCCCAAGCCCTTGCATAGAAAACAAAGCTGCTACGAAAGCTCCACGTGTCTTCTTATTAGCAAATTCAGACATGATTGTGGCCGACAAAGGGTAGTCTCCACCAATCCCAAGTCCCAGAAAAAACCTGAAAATCCCCAAACTGACAAGAACACAGGTTTTGGTCCTGCAGAAGGAGAAACCGCACCCAATGGAGCTGAAAACCATGAGCACCAATGAGATACCGTATACGTGGCGCCTTCCCATTCGGTCACCAAGTACACCAAAGACAAGTTGACCGATCACTGTACCAAGCAGGGCTGTGCCTAACATGGTAGCAAGAACAACTCGTGGGATTTGGTATTTGTCATGATCAGGACTGTCCTCGTAGTATACACGGCCAAGAAGTTTCATGATTGGAGGGATACAAAAGAGATCATAAGCATCGGTGAAGAGGCCCATCCCTGCTATAATTATTGCTTTGAAGTGATAAATCTGTATTTTTGCCGCATCAAGAGCATACAGTACTTTTAATGCCATTGCTGAAGAACTTGGGGGGAGAGCGAGCTAGCTCGAGGGTAGCCTTGGTTGTTAAAATTGGGTTTGGATTCGTACTTCATTGCAGAGCAGGGGATTTGTATACAGAGACTTTTGGACTGAACTTGGTTCTTGTCCTTCAACTCTTAATTGTTCTTACTTCGATCCTCTTCTATTTTTTCTTACTAATATGGTCCCTCCCTCATATATCATAAAAATATTTACTGACAACATTTAAATCATACCATTAGTTGGTTAAAAAAACTAAAAATCAATCATGCTGTAACAAAGCCATCTCCTACCCTATTCATGTAAAAAAAAGTCCATGAAGGAGATGGCCAAATGGGGGATGTTGTTAGAACAAAATATAATAGAGTGACCAAACAGTAAGCGCACCAAATACATGAGCAGCCCAAAATCTTTACGAGTTTTCTTAATAAATTTGGCGACCATGTCCTGCAGTTTCCGGGATGAAAGAGATGGCGTGGATCGCATCAAAGACTTTAGACTGGATTTATTATGTAAATTTGTAGAGAAACCCTAATATTCCATGAAGATGCGAATCAGGTAATTTCCTGTCAGCTTCCGTCGATGTCTATCTTTGGAGAGTTACCTGATTAATCAACTGGGATTTATCAGAATATTTTTTATATTCCATTTCTGGTGTCGTATCTCAAGGGATCATTCGACGAGGGAAACTGTTTTTAATTGCGAATTCTTGGAAGAATTTCTTGTCTGATAACCTGCTGACAATCCTTGGACGACAAGAACCTGCATCAACTATTATATAGACTGTTTGATGCCTTGTAATATGAAATAGGAAGATTGTTGCATGTGTGAAATTCCCCTACGTTATTAGTAAAAAGTAATATTAGAATTCTATCTCCTATGACCACTAAGAATCCTAACGAGTTTCAAAGTTTGGATAAAAAAATCGATTGTTTTAAAAAAATATATTGGCACCTTTAATATATTTTATATGAGATAAATTGTATTGTTTATTTGTCTAATATGAATTAAAATTTTATTATGTTTTATAATGATTGATCAATTTTATGTTTAGGAAAAATCTTCGCTAACAAGATCTTTATCCAATCATGTCAACACCTTAATTGTTCTAAAAATAATAAAAGAAGCTATTTTTTTATTATTTATAATTGAGAATATATCTTACATATAAGTTTATAATCTCAAATATTAAAAAAACAAATATTTTTTTTTAATTTTAATATGAGAAATACATCTTACATATAAGTTTATAATCTCATATAATAACAAATAATTTTTTGGATGCTTTTGATTTTGATACGGGAAATATATCTTACGTATAAATCCATAATCTCATATATTAAAAAAACTAAATAATTTTCATAATCTCACATATTAAAAAATGAACAAAATGATTCTTTGGAAGCAAACAACAATAATGTAGCCACCATTTTTTTTATTTTATTATTATCACTAAAACATTATGAATTTGTATAAATGAGCTTCAATTTAAAACTAAAATTATTAAAAATCCATAAAAAAAACATGTTATTAATGATAATAAACATCAAATTAGATGTTAATAATGTATAAGGAAGGTGTATGTGCCAATATGAGATCTATTTTGAACTCATTTTGTTCACGAACAAGCTTAGCATGTATGCATGCATTTTCTCTTTTCCCCTTTTCTTGATTTTGTTTTTGTTTATGTGCTGCCCCAAAATGGGTAATGTTAAACATTATAATAAGATTTGGAATCACGCATTAGCACAGCTTATCAATTTATCAATGGACTCAAGTGAAACATTAAGGATACTTAATTATATTATTCATTAACAAAACTGACGGGTAATTTGTTCTTAATTGACATGAGATCAGAAAATTAAATCAATGACTCGAAGGTAGAATTACTAGAGTTGAAATCTTGATTTGACCCTTGTAAATCATCTCTACTGAATTTTCATCCCAAAACTCTCAGCGGTTAGTTTTGTTTTGGTTGATTTTTTGTTTTTTCAATTGAAATAGAATGTTTTGGTTTTGGAGTGTTTTAGCGTGGATTTTTAGTATTATATTGTTCATGTATAATTAATTAATTATTTATATAAAAAAAATTAAAAAGAAAAAAAAATTAAATATAATTTTTATTTTTTATAAAATTAAAGCTGACACAATAATTTTATTTTTTTCATAATATATATATATTTTTTAATTTTTGTTTTGATTTATCCAACGAGAGATGAAAAACACATTTGTCCTGGTGAGAGATGAAAAACAAGAAAATCAGGTCAGACTCATAGCAATTTGTTTGATATTTGACAAGATAAAAATATTTTTATTTTTATTTTATTTTTTTATCTAATACAAAATATTCAATAAAAATGACATTTATGGTCCGGACAGGACCACAATTGATCATAACAAGGGGCAGATGGATTACGTACGAGGAAGGAATTCCGTGGAGAGGCAGTCATTCGCAGGCGTCTCAGACGGTGACGTTTTTGGTCTCATTAATTTATTGTCTTGGATTGATAGAAACTGTTTTCTATCATATATATATATATACATATATATTATAAACTGATTTTGAAATTAATCTAGTTAAATTTAGATCACCAAGTCAAGTCAAAATCAATAAGCTCAAATGAAGTTGATATTCTATATATAAAAATAATAGATTAAGATTGAACTCAGAACCTGCAACACCAATGGCAGAAACCTCGAAGGAAAAGAAGTATAATTTTGGTGGCAAGACAAATGGATGGTACAGCATCACCTCCCCTCGCAGCTCTGCTTAAAATCATCAATGGAGTTAATTCTGGACCACAAGCGTCCATGCTGTCCCATGCAGAGTCATGTCTCTATCCACACGTCAACTCTACATTCGATCGGTCATCGTATACAGCTATCAATCAAATGATTCATGTATTTGAGATCAACACAAGTCTAAACTCTACGAATACATAAAAAAACACAATCGAAGTTACAAAACTTTCTAGTTTTATTCAACCAAAGTCTCTTAGAATCTGGAAAAATTGATTCAAATACCTTAAACATAGGAAATAACGAATCATGGAAAACAATCAATAAAGCTAAAAACTTGAAATAAACATTTAATGAAATCTGATGAATCTTAGTCACGAATAAGCTTAGACCACAAACAGTACGCCCATCCAAATTCAATTTTATTATTATTTTTTTTAATTTCTAGAAATACATATAGTGATTTTTATATATATAAACAAAATTGACAAGAAAAAACTTTAACTAATGCACATCAACCTACCCAGTGGGAATTATATTTTTACTGGTCAAGGGATGCCAGCTGAAATGATTTTGTACTCTCTATAGGCCTGGAAGCCATGACTTGAAAAGGGAGGTGAGGCCTTTGATGGAATGGGCTGACAAGAGCAAGAAGAAATCTGGCCCATTAAAAGTTATATCTACATTCCAGTTCTTTATATGTACCACAGAGGAAGACATTAGCTGAACAAGATGGGCTGACAAGAGCAAGAAGAAATCTGGCCCATTAAAAGTTATATCTACATTCCAGTTCTTTATATGTACCACAGAGGAAGACATTAGCTGAACAAGATGGGCTGACAAGAGCAAGAAGAAATCTGGCCCATTAAAAGTTATATCTACATTCCAGTTCTTTATATGTACCACAGAGGAAGACATTAGCTGAACAAGCTACAACCTTATATCCCTTGTTCCTACATTGAACAGCATCAAGTTCTTCAAAGTGTACATAGCATAGGAATTACCATCAATGCTAAGCAAAATTGCGGGTGTGTTCCATTGTTTCTGGATGCTAGGAGTCCATGGCTGTCCAAGTGCATGAAGATCACCCCCTTTTACTTTTGCTTTACGACAACTGCCTCAAAAATGCCATCAGTTCTGAACTTGGGTGAAACCAGCCTTGGATCGACAGGTCCTGGAAGATTGAAAGAAACTGTGAATGGTCCAGGTGGGCACATTTGCTGAAATTTCATATGGAAAACACGTGACCGTTTCTTTATGATCACTCCACCCCTTGTTGACCCTTGGATATGAACCTTTCCATCAGATTCAATCTCACAACTGAATTCACCTGGTAAAACAAATATTATCAATCTGTTAAAGTAAAGAGCACATTATGTTCTGAAAAGAATTGCGAGGAAAGCAACCACTCAAGCAAAATGGCTGCAGTTTCTGAGAAAATAAGGACAGCAACAGAGATGGGGACATGATCTGCTTTCTGGTCCTTCGCCAGCAATGTACTAATTTTTGCATGCAGCATGTCCCAAGAACATTTTAGGTTCATCATTGCTTGCTCGAAAACATAAGGTGACACAAAGTAGTACAGCACCGATTAAATATTAGCATGAATGAATTATACAGAATTAAGGGGAAACAGAAGGACGTACAAGAATCGCTACGCACACCAGGAAGAGCAACTTGGAAAAAGTATGCAGCTTTGCTAATGCCCATGTCAACAATTCCGATTGGGGGTCCAGGCACCTCCCTTCTTGCTGTGCCAGTCAAAATGACAGATTTCTCAGTGAAATAATCTTTGAATTTAGGACAATCAACACGAGGCATAATTGCGGGCCCATCCAATTTGCAGCTCCTCCCAAAAGTGTTGCATTCTTCACTATGCCCTTGTGAATGAGAGACACCACAGTGAAATGCTGACACTGAAAGACTGCAACGGCGACGTCTTTTGTATGTATGTTGAAACATTGATGGTGGTTTCTCATTTCTTTCTGAAATAGTGCCAGCAATTTTCTCATCATTCTTTGGCATGCAAAATTGTTCAGTTTCCTCTCCACCTTTCTGGGATTCATGGTCATAACTCAGGCATTTCTTCCTATCAATCTTCAAACTATCCATACCAGATAAGCATTTGAACTTTTCTAGGTCCTCTTTAATGTAAGATGTATCTGGATTCTCAATAAGTACAATTCCCTTCACAATCTCCTGGCTTGCCGAGTCCTTTTTATGGCCATGAATACTTAAAGGGAAAAAACTTGTAAATTGCCTACAATCCTCTAGTGACTCTGAGCCCGACAAATGCAACTTGCCTTCAAGATACAAACACAGCGTATTTGGATTCAAAACCAGGCTAGGACGGGCATTTCTTAGGACATAGTAATACAAGCTCTCCAATTGAGAAATGTAGAGAAACGAGTCACCAAGGTTGTTTGAAGTGTATGGTGGTAACCCTTTCGCTAATCTATTTGCTGCTGAGCATCTTGGGTTATCAGAGTACAGATCAGGACCCAAGAAAGTACTCATGATGAAGTTAAGCAAGAAATGCTGGTCACCAGATGGTGCATTGACGAATCCTGTAAAAGGAGCATTCTTCTCTTTGACATTCATGTTTCAAGCTAAGCTTCTTTTACAGCTAGAAAAAACTCTGTGCTTATCAACATGGGGAGTAAGATAATTAACGTGAGGTAGCAACAGTACGGAAAAGATACAGACAGTATGATTTCATTTCTTGGTTTGAAAGAAGAGCCAGAGAAACTGCTCAACCAGCATCTACTGTCATAAATCATGATCTTTTTTCCCTCTTATCTCTTACATCTACAAAATTTTATGTTTTTTGAAGAGATTCGTTGAAGTGAAGGGTCTAAGAATAAATGCCTTTCTTTGCATGCATTTAATCCAAAAACTCCCCAAGAATGGTTCTGGTTCCTTCCTTAATTTGATCCTTAGCCAAAAACTTAAACTAAATTACCTCAATGTGGAAAACTTCTTCCTCTCTAGCAAAAGAGCATTCTGACAACCGCAACTATTCAACTATAAACCATATCATATAAATGCATTCATTAACTATCAAGGAATCTGATATACCTAAGCTCTTGCTTATTGATCCCCACCGATTCCAAGTAAAACCATGATGATTGAGGTAGAAATGGTTGGAACAGAGTGAGGGAGTTAGTTAGAGTATAAAGCTACCTTTTCAACACTGCAGTTCAACAAATGGTGGTTAGCAGACATGAATGTTCATGGATACAGCTCCCATTTAGGCTGCGTTGAAGATGAGTTTAGGGTTTGAATCAGCTCAAAACAAGCCTTTGTTTTGTGAAGTTTCATGTTTCTGCCTTCTAGTACCATGAGAAAGTAAAGCAGGTTCAAGAAACTGTAGCTCATGTTCGTCGTTCATTGTACTCTTGTGCTTAGACGACTTGTAGCTTTCTCTTTCTTCAACTGACACGCTGTCAGTCGATGCTCGTGACTTGTCATTCGGGGACATGGGCGTAGATGACGTGTCTCTAGCAAACGAAATTCTCATGTCAAATAAGGATGCTGGTGTATCTTGACAACGTTTTGGTAAGTAAACTATTAAAATTTTTATTTTTGATTTATTGGATTTTCTTTTTTTTTAAATCTCCTTTTCTAATAGGTACAATAATGTATATGTGCTTTTATTTTATTTTTACAATTAGTTTTTTTTAATAATTTAAATATATTAAGGGCAAGTCCAACCGGTAAGTGATTTAAAAAGGCAAAAACTAAAAAACATCCTTTTAGCTCCTTTGATCGAAATTTTTTCACTCCAATGGAGCAGCCATTTTAACTTTTAAAATGGCTGCTCCGTGTCTAGGGAGCTATTTCTAGCATCATTTAGATCAAAAATCAAAAATCAAAAATTAAGTTTTTATTTCATATGATAAAGAGAGACAGGAGCAAGGCGCCAGGATGCTATTTATATTAGTATTTTTATTTTAAAGTTAATTTTTTTATTTAAATATAATTAAAAAATTAATAATTATAATGTGAATTTTTTAAAAGCAGTTAATTAATTATATAAATTACTTATATTAATTGTAAAAAAAATAATTATTTTTAATTAGCTTTAAATATATTTTATCGTATTATAAAATTAATTTCAATTCAATTTTTTATAAAGTTCTTCTAACACTTAAAGATAATAAGTAGCATTGATTAAAAGCATCATAAAAATTAAAATGATAAATGATGAACTTTAACGAAATAAAATAAAGATGGTTATTCTTAATAATTATATTATTGGAGGATTTATTAAAAGCAACTATTTAATTGTATAACTTACTCTTATTAACTGTATAATTAATTTCATAATTAAATTACAGACAAAATAATTGTATTATATTTAAAATAATATAAAAAAAATGGCTCTCCAAAATAGTTTTTACCATTGGAGTACACATCAACAAAAAAAATCATATATACACTATTTAAAAAGCTATTTTATATATTTGACTCTCCAAAATAGATCTTGAGACTTCTCCTAACAATAAATACCTAAGAAATATCCACATAAAACATTTGAATAGGTTGCTATTAACAAATGAGCAAATCAAATGATAAAAATAAAAAATGAGATACACAAATGTAAAAAAGAAAAGATCAAACACTTGTATATCTTTATCTCTTCCATGTAATATTTTTGTAGTTATCCTATGCTAAATATTAAACATGTAACAGGTGGCTTTTTTATATATGACCTTTAGCAGAATATTTGTCTGCGGAGCCAAGAATGTGGATTGTCATGCACTGATAGCTTTGATCGAAAAGCACTTCACAAGTCAAAAAAGTGCAGGATCGAGGCTGCCCAGAAATCGAAATATGTGTAGTGTTTCTCGAAAAATGTTCTTGCAGTCAAAATTCGAGAGATCCCAGATTCCAATGCATGTTCTTCATCCCTGATTCCAACCATCTCAAATTGAATCTTCCCGGGCTCCATGCACCCACCTCTCTGATGCAAGAACAGGTGCTGCATCCATGTCGTTTTTCATTCTTCCAGTGTTTTATGTTAGATAGATGTGGCACTTTAATTATAAAAGCATGTCCTCCCAAAATTATATACGTGATGGGAAGAATCTAACTCGTTGATTCAAGCTATTTTTTCTTCTTTCTCTAACAAAACTGTTTTATTAAAATAAAAGAATAAACTTGGAATAAAACTCGTCTTAATTTTTTGAAGAGTTTAAGATGAGTATTCCTCGCAGTAGTTTTTATTTGTGAGCACTTGGTGATGAAAACGTCGAAAATATTTTATGTGAGATACGCAAGACTATGTGTGCATCGTTTTATGTAAAAGAAGAAGAAAATAAAGATCATATACCATTATTAACAAGGAATGAACAAGAGTGCTGCATCAAGAAAAGAATATATAACAACACATCACTGCTAGGACCCACCAGGAATCGATGGTGAATTTAGCAAACTGTTCGAGTAGATGGATGGTCGAGATCAGGCTGCGAATCTTTTCAGGAATCCTAATCCCTAGCTTGCTGCGATGCCATCGATCCCCACATAAAAATAAAGGCAAGGTTGGACTCGTCAAACCCAATGATGCTTGAGACTCGCATTGCTTTGCGCAGAGGGAACTTAACTGATCTCTTTGTCTTAGAGTCTTGAATCTTGAGCTAGCAAAACAGCATGTCATGTTTCGAGCGAACTTCTCAATCTTAACGGTTTTCTTGTCATCTGGTTTACATGTCATGTCTATGTGTTAATTTGTCTTTGAAAAGGAAGGAAAAGCAGATGGTTTCTTCGTCTAATCCTAGCTAGAAGCACAAGACTAGAAACATACTTTTGTTTATTCCATCCTTTTTCATGCCCCCCCCCCTGCTATATAAGAGCCTGACATTCCCCTTCTCTTGCATGCCTTCATTCTACAACTCATCATTCCATCTGTATCCTATCGTCCTTGTCTGTTTCTTTTCCTTCTTCTTTTTTCCTATCTCATCATCTCTACATCATTATTCAATCATCATTTCCATTCAGAAATCCTTCATGGAGGTAGCTTTTTCTTCTTCTTCTTCTTATTTGCTTCATGTGTTTTATTTTTTTATACATATAAATCATGTTTCTCTAGTATCTCTTACAGGCACTAGCTGTAGCTAGCATGGTTCTTGAATATACTTAAGCCAGTTTCTTTTCTCAAATGTCACCTATTTATTGAAAATGGTTGGATCGAAGTCCAAGTAAAAATGGTTCAATTTTTCACCAATATAATTAAGACTTTTGGTCAGGTCTTGATCTTGTTAGCTCCCGCTTGTGGAACTGCTCTTTATTAAGGCAAAGAATTTCCTATATTCTTTTGATTTTAGAAGTTTTTATTTATGCGTGTAAGATCCTTTTGCAGACCGTTGAGTTGAAGGTGGAGATGGTTGGCATACACGAGAAAAGAGTGAGGAAATGCCTGTCAAAATTGAAAGGTCAGCTTGTCCTGGTCACTTAATTTGATCTGTGTTTAATTAGTGGACCTAGCTAGCATGAATCTAGACAACATCTGGTGTTTTTATGAGCTATATTTCAGTGTTTTTGACGATCCCTCGTTCTTGTTTTCAGGGATAGAGAAAGTGGAAGTGGATGTTAGCAGTCAGAAAGTGGTGGTAACAGGGTATGCGCATAGGAACAAAATACTTAAAGCCATAAGAAGAGGTGGTCTTAAAGCTGATTTCTGGTCTACCCAAAACGAGCTTCTCAGTGTTTACGCCAGTGCAAGTTATGGAAGCTTGAGATTCAACAACGTCAACTTCTTCTAATGAAGACTATTTTTTATTTTGCTTCTTTTCCTACTATTTGTTCCTTATTATTTTTTTTTTAATCCCTTAAGGGAGTGATCATATACCAAGGTTGTGTTTTGTGCCTCTATTTTTTCCCCCCTTTCCGATTCCCCTTCTACCTTTTCCTTTTCAAAGGAAGTGTTACATGTTGAATGATGGCAGTATACATAGAGTGAAATAGAAGAATCCTAAATTTTGCGGAGCCATGTTCTTTCCCTTTTCTTTTCTCCCTTTTTATATTTCTAAGCATTTCTATTCTATTTTCGCTGTATCTTCTTTGTCACAGCTAGCTCATTGTAATGGACATGGAATTTCGGAACCATATTGGAGAAGAAAATGGGAAAATCACGAGTTGTGCGAGGGTTTGCTGGGTTAGATTTGAAGAAGGAAGGAATATGTTTGGCAGCCTTCTGTCTCTGTCACCTTCAAAATCTTGAATAATTAACTAAGAGAATTCGCTAGGGGACGTTTATTGAGAATGAATGGAGACTTTATTTAGTGTGACAATATCATTTTGTGCCATGCATTAATATTAAACAATATTTCTCACGATTAATCTCAGAGAATTTGCTGGTTTTTTCTAAATCCTGAGATTAGCATGCAGGTCAGTTCATTAACTTTACTTGACTCTATCAGTTAAACATAATAATTTTGATTAACGTGTAAATTAATGTAAGAATATCATTAAAAACAAAATTCTCTCAGTTTGAATGGCAAGAAGTGGTCTTAATAACAGCCCATGAAAAATAATTGTAAATGGTAAATGAGTTCTTTTAATTGCTGTGGATAAATCATACTTTAAATGGATTAATATTAAAATCTGATCATTTTAAATCCATTTTTACTTACATTTTAAACTATATAAACTCAACTCCACTCCTTCACATCATTGGAGGACTGATCTGTAGTTTGTCCCAAAGTAGTTGATCAAGACAGTTATGATGCTCTGTCGTGTTCCTAATGAAGGGATAGAAGCAGAATGCACTTCAGCCAGAATGAAGGGATAGAAGACAAAACGTTCGTAGTCACTGGAGGATTAGGCTTCGTGGGCTCCTACTTATGTCTGGATCTGGTCCGTCGAGGTGCTCGCCAGGTTCGAGCCTTTGATCTCCGACCCTCTTCTCCATGGTCCGTTGACCTCAAGAACCATGGAGTTCACTGCATTCAAGGTCCCATCATCCTTTATTTATTCCTTCCAATCACTGATCAATACCTTTCCTTTTTTAGTATATCTATTCCCTTGCTTTTGATTATGTGCAAATCAGATATAAACGGAGAAGATCAAGCTAAGATTAATCAATTTGGTGAATAATATAGTATAGATTTGGTTCGTCACTGCAATAATTTTAAGAGAATTTCTACAAAATCATATTTTATTGCTGGATTTGTTTCATTAGTGTTTTGAATTAGATTTTGAATCATGCACGCGCTGATTTCGTTCTAAACTGCTAGGACAAGTTCTTGAGATTTTTGTACTTCTTGCAACCTGCTAAGCTACCAAGATTGTGATGATATAGGGGATGTTGCTCGAAAAAAAGATGTTGATAAAGCCTTAAATGGCGTCGACTGTGTTTTCCACCTTGCTTCGTATGGCATGTCGGGGAAAGAAATGGTCCAGTTTGGTCGGGTGGATGAGGTGAATATTAATGGAACCTGTCTTGTTTTGGAGGCTTGTCTGGAGTTTGAGATCAGAAGGCTTGTTTATTTGAGCACATATGGGGTTGTATTCGGCGGAAAGGAGATTGTGAATGGCAACGAAAGCTTACCTTTCTTTCCTGTTGATGACCATGTTGATCCATACGGCCGTAGCAAATCAATTGCTGAATGGTTGGTTCTGAAGCACAATGCCCGTCCTTTCAAGTAAGTTAATGTTGTTCAGGAACTCTCACTCCTGTTATGCATATCTCCATTTACTCATTCGATAAAGCCTCATAAAGATCCATTCACTTCTTGTGAAGATGATGGGATAGGACTGGGTTGACATATCAGATTTTTCATTGATGAAGAGAAATACACGTGAAAATGGAGTGAGGCTGATTGTTTTTTCTTTGCTGGTAGCTTCTGACATGCTAAACTACAAAGGAGAGATGAATTGGAACTGGAAAGCCGTCAACATCTTTCATAATTTCAAGTTTTCATAACAGGAAAAGAGTTATGTAGGTTGTTTCTTTGCTGTACAGGAAGAGCAATGGAAAATGTCTTTTTACGTGTGCAATTCGTCCTGCTGCTATATATGGGCCAGGGGAAGAAAGGCATTTTCCGAGGATAGTATCCCTTGCCAAGTTTGGCCTTCTGCCTTTCAAAATTGGCGATTCAGACGTGAAGACAGACTGGGTATATATTGATAACCTTGTGCTTGCACTTATATTGGCAAGCATGGGGCTTTTGGATGACGTTCCCAATAATGAAGGGCATCCAGTAGCTGCTGGCCAGCCATACTTCATATCTGATGGTAATAACCAAATCATTTGAATCGAAGCAAATGCTTTTTATAATGCTATTGGTGACCAACGTTTTTAATTCTTGAGACTCTTTCCAGTCCTCAATATGAGATAATTGTCTTCAGAAGATTGATTGGTATTTACAGTGGTAAAGGAGGGATTGAGGAACTAACCCGCTGCTCTTTCAGGGTCTCCGATCAACACTTATGAATTCCTCCAGCCACTTCTAAAAAGTCTGGATTATGACCTACCAAAGGCCAGTTTGTCTGTCCCTCGTGCTCTTGTGCTGGGAAGGATTTTCTGGGCCATCTATACAGTATTAAACCCGTGGTTGAATCGATGGTGGTTTCCTCAGCCACTGATCCTTCCTGCTGAAGTGTACAAGGTAGTTTCAAAATATCATATTTTCTGCTACATTCATGCCGGTTGCGTGCCTGAAAATCAACTCAGGCAAGCTGCAAATCATTCAGAATATATTGCAACATTCTCAATTATTTTCTTAATCTTACAATTTTATTTTTTAAAAATAAGATGAAGTGCCTGTTTCTAATACCGTAATCGCTGTATTAATGAATCTAATGTATTTCAAGCAGGTTGGTGTGACCCACTACTTCTCTTTCCTGAAAGCCAAGCAGGAGCTTGGCTATGTTCCAATGGTGAGTCCTCGAGAGGGCATGGCTGCAACTATCTCATACTGGCAGGAGCGAAAGAGGAAGACATTGGATGGACCTACCATACATGCAAGGTTGTTTGTTGTGATCGGAATAGCTTCCCTGTTCAGCGCTGCTTACTTGCCGGTCGACATTGCACCGGTGACACTTCTCAGAGCGACAAGCCTTTTCTTCTTTCGATCAATTAGTGTTGTAAGAACAGTATTTCTCTTAGCCATGGCAGCACATATTGGTGAGGCTGTTTATGCATGGCAACTTGCGAAAAGGGTGGATACTGAAAATGCAAGAGCATGGTTTTGGCAGACATTAGTGTTCGGGATCCGTTCATTGCGTTTTCTGTTGAAGAGATCCAAGAGTTAGACCACATTGTAAAACGCCCTCCTGTCTCCGTGATGGGAAACAACACTCCATATTATCAATTCTATTGTGTTAACCGGAATGATCGGTAAATCCTGTTCTAATTCATAAAATAGAATAAATAATAATAAATTTTATCTTGCTTAAAATTTTAAATTTTACTATAAATTCTGTTCGATATGTTTTGGTTCATTCTATTAATTCCATTCCCGTCAAATAATATTTTGTTAAATAATAAATTATTTATCAATCATATCTCTTAATTCAACTGCTAGATTGAGATAAATGTTACTAGGTCTCTCTCTCTCTCTCTCTCTCTCTCTCTCTCTCTCTATATATATATATATATATATATATATATATATAAAAGGTTAAAATTTTAAAATAATTAGAGAATATAACAACATTGCAAGATTAATAATGATATTCTTGTAATATTATCCATATTCATAGTTTTGTTCAAAAAAAATATTTTATTGTATCATTTTAGACTATTTTTTTCTCAATTTTATTATTCAACAACGAGTTTAAGTAGAAATTGAATCTTATAATTTGTTTTAATTTGCTTTATTTAGGTTATCATGATTTTATAATGCAGGTCATATATTTGAAAAGTTAAGAGATATTGACCCGAGTTGATTCAATATATCGTCGTTTCAATATTTTTTTAAAGATATCAACTTGATTTTTATAGTTAAACTATATTTAATTTTTCATGTTATGTTTGGACTCATCAAGTTGATTGAGTTATATCAATTCAATTTTTATTTTATTTTTTATGTTTGAAATTTAAATTGTATAATTGTAAATAATTTTATTTTTGATTGTTAACTAAAATTTTGATTATTGAGTTAATACACACATATATAAACAATATAAACCCGTAATAGAATAATGAAACGCTTTAAAACTAAAATATTTTGTTTTAATTGAAAAAACAAAACAGAATAACAACCTTGACATAAATCTAAAATCATGAAATTTAAATTATATTTTCACAAGTTTTTGTCTCACTCAACCAATAAACCATTCATAGTAGGGATTGTTTAACTGTAAAAGATGTAGCTAGTTGAAAATTAGAAGGGAAAAAGCCTCTAATCAAATTGAGGTTTAGGTGGGTAAAAACTCCTCTATCCAATAACCCTAATTAATAATAATATATCTATCTATCTATATATATATATATATTTCAAAAAAAAAAAAAAACAAGCCTGTGGTTGGTAGTGTTAGGTGGCGATTTGCCATGACCTCTATTTCTAGACCGCATGGGATGGGGCATGGCTTCTTCTTCTTTTTAAATCTTTTTAGATGATTTTTATAAATATTTTTATCTTGAAAATATATTAGTTTAATATTTGTTATATTTTTAATATAATAAATTAAAAATAAAAATTATTTTAATTTATTTTTAAATAAAAATTATTTATATATATTGAAAATAACATGCATGAGATATACAAAAGTGATTTTCAAAATAATATATATATATATATATATATATATATCTATATATATATATATATATATATATATATATATATATAATAACACACACACACACACACATATATATCTTCTCAGCCCATAAATTAATCCTTTAAGAGTATTGTATATGTATCAGAAACAAAAGAAGAAGCATATTCTTAAGAACGAAAAAATAAATGGAGGGTAAAAAAAAAAGTATATTTAACATTTTTGTATTGTCCTAAGCATAAAAGGTTAAACTTGATTTTGGTAATAAAAATAGTAGTTAAGGTAGCAGGAAAAGGAACCAAAATAAGGAAAACAAGATGCACTTGAGCGAGAATGAAGGGGTAGAGGACAACACCTTTGTAGTCACTGGTGGGCTGGGTTTCGTGGGTTCCGCCTTATGTCTGGAGCTGGTTCGTCGAGGAGCTCGCCAAGTCCGAGCCTTTGATCTCCGACTCACTTCTCCTTGGTCTGATGATCTCAAGAATCATGGGGTTAAACTCATTCAAGGTTTTTTTTTTTTCTCTCTTTATTACTTTATCAATTTCTTCTTTTTCTTTAAAATATCCTTCTTTTGTGTGGAATAAAAAACGTGTCGACCAATTCATCAAGCAGTTGACTTGCGCCGAAAAATTCTGAGACCATTTCCATGAATTCAGAAACACTTGTTGTTGGATTTCTCTGCTTTTGTTTTGTATATTAATTTTATAAGTTCTTTCATTGTTTGGTGATCATTATGGTTTGATTTGGGTTTTAATTTTTTGTTGGAAGAATTTACTGTTCACTGCTAGTTAATGTGGATTGTTGGCTTAAGCTACTAAGATTGTGATGGCATAGGGGATCTTACTCGAAAAAAAGATGTTGATAAAGCCTTACGTGGGACCGACTGTGTTTTCCACCTTGCTTCATATGGTATGTCGGGGAAAGAAATGCTCCAGTTTGGTCGGGTCGATGAGGTGAATATTAGTGGCACTTGTCTTGTTTTGGAGGCTTGTCTCGAGTTTGAGATTAGAAGGCTTGTTTACTTGAGCACATATAATGTTGTATTCGGTGGGAAGGAGATTGTGAATGGCAATGAAAGCTTACCTTACTTCCCTGTTGAAGACCATGTTGATTCGTATGGGCGGAGCAAATCAATTGCTGAACAGCTGATTTTAAGGCACAATGGCCGGCCTTTTAAGTAAGTAATCTCTTTCAAGGAAGCCCACTCTGTTTCTCTCAAAATTACTTATTGTGTGATTCTAAGTTTATCCTGGGCAATATATTGCCTAGTGCCTTGTAAAGATTTATTCTTCTTTTTTTGTACAGATGATAGACTTGTTGTGAATCATGAACTGACATAACAGTCAGATTTTTCTTGAATTTAATGCAATTGGTCTTGAAGATGGATGAACTTAATTAATTTTGCTTTATTGATAGCATTTGACAATGTTGAACTAGAAAAGGGGATAGGTTGGAAGGCGTGCAATCATATTTTCATAATAGGAAGAGTTATATGTGTTGTTCTTTGCTGTATAGGAAGAACAAAGGAAAATGTTTTTACACTTGTGCGATTCGTCCCGCTGCAATTTATGGGCCAGGTGAAGAAAGGCATTTTCCGAGGATTGTATCCTTTGCCAAACTAGGTCTTTTGCCTTTTACAATTGGTGATTCAAATGTGAAGACAGACTGGGTATATGTGGATAACCTTGTGCTTGCAACAATATTGGCAAGCATGGGGCTTTTGGATGACATTCCCAACAAAGGTGGGCATCCAGTGGCCGCTGGCCAGCCATACTTTATATCTGATGGTAATGACCCAAATCATTTCCTTTCATAACATTCCTTGTTTACAATTTAATACAGCAATAACAGTCTAATAATTTTTTTCATGAAGACTCTTTCTATTCCCAAATATTAGTTGGCAATATGGGATGGAAGTTTAAAATATGATCATGCTCAATGTGGAAAAAGAGGTGGTATTTAACCTGCTTCTTTTACAGGGTCTCCAATCAATAGTTTTGAATTCCTCCGGCCTCTGCTTAGAAGCCTGGATTATGACCTACCAAAGGCTGCTTTATCTGTCTCTCATGCTCTTATTCTGGGAAGGATGTTTTCTGCTATCTATACAGTCTTATACCCATGGTTGAATCGGTGGTGGCTTCCTCAACCATTCATCCTTCCTGCTGAAGTATACAAGGTTGTTTCAAACTATATTTTTTTTCCTTGACAGTGATTGATGTATTCATCTCTAGTAGTGTGGCGGCATGCTAGAACTCAAGTCAAATGCACTGCAAATATTACACATCTTGCCACATGTTATATTTTTCATCTGACTTAGAAAATGGTTATCCTTTTCTTTCTACTTTGTACAAATGTACACGGCATTACTCTTTTTCTATGAAAATGATGAATTTGATTGATATGCCCACTGCTAATTTTGCAATCACTATATTTTGGGTTAGGTTGGCGTGACCCACTACTTCTCATTCCTAAAAGCTAAGGAGGAACTTGGCTATGTTCCAATGGTGAGTCCTCGGGAGGGCATGGCTGCAACTATCTCGTACTGGCAAGAAAGGAAAAGGAAAACTTTGGATGGTCCTAACATATATGCATGGCTATTTGTGGTCGCTGGAATGATTTCATTGTTCAGTGTTGCTTTCTTGCCAGACATAGGACCAGTGCCGCTTATAAGAGCTATATCCCTTTTCTTCTTTCGGTCTATGTGGATGACAAGGGCAGTTTTTGTTTTATCCATGGCAGCACATCTTGGCGAGGGTCTATATGCATGGCATCTGGCAAAAAGGGTGGATCCTGCAAATGCAAGAGCGTGGTTTTGGCAGACATTTGCTCTCGGGTTCTTTTCATTGCGTTTTCTGTTGAAGAGAGCCAAGAGTTAAAATCTAGGCATTAACCAATGTTCTCCTGTACTGTTTGAATCATTGTAAAACACCTCTTTTGCCATTGGTGGGAAGCAGTAGAACTCAAGCTTTGAGATGTTAAGATTAGGCCTATTAGTTCGTTTTAGAGCTTCAACCTTTTATCTAAAATGCGATTACTTTCCTTTTTGATTTGTTTAAGCTGGAAACTAAGCTCATAAGCTAGCCAATCTCAAACTGATTCGCCTTTCTCTGTTGAGTCAAGCTTGAACTTTCAACCAAAGAAGTGATCTTTTGCAAAGGAACAGAGTATCCAAATCAAAATTCCCGCTTCATAGATTTGTGGTGTTTGGAGGCATTGTTTCGTTTTATTTAATAGATGAACTTTACTGAGCTATATGCTGTATGTGTGACTGTGCAGTCATGTGCCTATTGACAGAAAAACGCAACCAGAAATATAGAATGAAAAATAGTACGGGGAGAAAATTCATGGCCATGAAGATTGAAGAACATAAGATGAATACAATCCTGAATTAAAACGAGCACCTTTAAGGCCTTGACCAGCAGGTGAACATAAGGTGAATATAAGGTTGTCAATACCGTTTCGGTGACCGTTTTGTTTTTTTATTGGTACGAAATGTTTCAGTTTCGGACCGTTTCGGTGTGTCGTTTCGGGGTTGTACTGTTCATATATAATTAATTAATTATATATGTGAAAAAACTTAAAAAACAAAAAAAAATATTTTTATTTTATATAAAATTAAAGTTGACATAATTTTATTTTTTTATAATATATATTTTATAATTTTTATTATTTTTATTTTTGTATTTTCAATATATCTCATAAATAATAAATAATAGTATATATATATATAGTTATATGTATATATATATATAATATAATAGTACACGGGAGAACTATATATATATATATAATATAGGCGGGAGAACTATTTATAATGGAGGCGGAGAACTATTGTATTATATATATATATATATAGGACACGGGAGAGGCGGGAATTAATATTTTGGCAGGGCCGGAACGGCGCACCCGGGGTGATTCCGGGGTGTTTCCGACGTCGTTTTGTTTTGTTTTTTTACTTGGTACGAAACGTTTCAACCGTTTTAGCCGAAATGAAACGGTGTCAATAACTTTGGGTGAACAAGGATTAATATCCATTGCATATGAGAGCTACTATAACAGCAGCAAGAAATGGCCCACTACTTGCAAGTCAATACAAGTCAAGCTAATCATCTCAATCTAGAGATATTTCAAAGCACGGGCATTTCTCAGACTTCACAAACCTCAGGAATGGAAACACCTCGCTACCTAATTGGCACTATCCAGCAAGCAGTGATACTACGCAAGAAAACGTTTTTTCAGTCTTATTTAACTAACAGATGACTAAAATTACAAATGGGACTCCAAACCTCATTAGAATCCATGCCTACTGCTACATTAACTAGTCAAACCTTAAGCTAAAAGGATTTATTTCCATGGCATGTTTGCCTTGTGGGTTATTGTTATTGCAGGCTCCAGTACTCTGGTTCAGTGGACTACCAGGCCCACCTGACGATTCACTGACAGTCTCACGTGAAAACGGGCTGCTCACCCCAGTCGATCCACCAGTTGGGGGAACCTTTGATGTTGCAGGTGAAGGTTCCATGTGGTTTGCAGATTTTGATTCCTTGCGACAATCTGCAATGAAACTACTCACAACTACCTGCAATGAAATAGATGGCTCAATATAATTAGCTGGTATCAGCTCAAGTGTGTGGTAACGTGATATAAAAGATATGACAGCATGTGAGATTCTGGTGATAATATCATGAAATGCACTCTATTGCATGCAACTTTTATTACAAGATCAAATATTTTTGGTGGTAAAGACAGACTGCTTAAAACTACAGTGAAATTGTATTCACAAATTTCAGCATGTACCTGTACTGGGGCTGCAGCCATTAGAAGACCAGCCACACTACCACCTAGCACCCGACCATCTGGGCCAGATAAACACACGCTTAAACCTCCAGTTCTGCTCCTTGGACCCCCATTTTCTGATGGCAGATATGAACCAGAAAGTGCCAATATTTCAAATCTTCCCTGCATTGAGAAGGAGCAAAATATTTTAAAAGAAACAGCGAGTGAAGAATTCGGTGAGAGGTGACCGAACCACAACCAGCAAGGACAGAATTGTCTCCAGTACACAACTGAAAGTCTGAAACACAGCTGTTCATGGAAATGTATAAAAGCTATTAATAAGTTGGGAAAAAGTGACCTACAAATCTAATGAAAGTAGGACCTCATGAACATGAATCCTCTACTTTCATGAATACGAATCATCAAAAGCAACATTAACAAGTAAAGCAAGAATTTGACACCACAAAGGTTATTTTTAACAGCTAACAGCTCAAACATGGTTTTATATATACCTCTCAGCAGAGATTTGAAATAGTCAAAATCCGTAATAACATTTGCAGATTTAGTGTCAATAAGGTACGGCTTCACCTTTCCAGGAAGATGATAAATATTTTTAAGAGTTTTGTTAATATTCTTGGACATTTTCTGTTTCCAGAAGAACTTATGCGATGTCACTCACCTCATAAGTTACAGTTCCTCCAGATGTTGACTGTTGGCGAAGAGTCACATTGGATATAACACCATTTGCTGACAAGATACAAACAGCCCTCGGACCATGCTGAGAAAATGACATAATTTTCGCCGATACATCCTTGAAGGAAATAAAATAAAAGTCAACCAACAATTACAAGATAAACTACATGCCAATAGTGATGAGTTTAACAGCAAAAAACTACCGAAACAGTAAGCTGGAAAGAAAAGGCAAACTGTTTTCTATATGGCAAGAAACTCAAGTATCAACAGCATGGGTTATGAATATCAGAAACACAATCCTTTGACATGTAAGAAATCTTAAGCTCAGCACTTTCCAAATCCTCACCTCTCATATCAATGGCACAAGGACAGTAAACAACGTCCAATTATTCTCAATTTCACCATATATCTCTCCCACTAATTACCACTACTAAACATGAACGATCATCATGGAACTGGTTTGAATTACCTTCCCCTAAAGCTGTCCATTTTAAGCAGTTCACCAATCTCCTTCTACTGTTGCTACGTACATCCATTTAAGCTACATACCGTGCATTGATTGATCAACTACCAAAAGAACTTCAAACTGAAATACACAATTATTATTATATTCAAATTTATAGGCATGCCAGCATTTCTTCTCTCATTCTTTGGCCTTCGTAGTAGAGAAGGTCAATTTTCCTAATATAACATCACGATGTTGCTTAGGTCATATAAAATTTGACACGCTCCATAGTGACTCAGGAACACAAGAAAACGATGCCGGGACTGAGTAAATGAACCAGCTCTCGGAGGTAAAAAGAGACAAAGAAAGATGGGAAAACAATCCACGCTTCAATCATTAAAGTTAAAGTGAATCGCTCACTGATTTTTAGTACGGGTTATAAGTGATATGGGTATGCCAAATAATATTATGGGAAAAAACATGGGATTACAGTGATCATGGTGAGCTGCAAAGATTTACCTGGCAGGAGCAGAAAGAGTTAAAAATGGAAAAGAAAAGAAAAGAAAGTTATAAAGGAAAAATGGAAACCTCTCCGGCTTTCACAGTGATCACATGTGGCGTGAATCCAATCCCAGCTGATCCTGCAAAAAGAAACATATGAATATACAGAAAATATTTATGTAAACAGCAAAATATATACAAACAAAAATGAGAATTTTAAACATAATCCCCCCACCCAAAACAAGACATGCAGACTGGAGGCTTTCGCCAATCAGCATCGAACATTTTTGTTTATTCTCTGAGATGATATAGCATGAAGGTGCATCATCTTTTTGGTTAAGTTTTTTATATATTGCATGGGACTGAATTTTATAGGAATTTGACTGGTCTTATTCAATTAAAAATTCTACACCGATATTTACATATGGAAATAACAAATTTATTTTCATTCAAAAAGGGGCATAATAGTATTTTCGAAAATAAGAGTCCCATAAGAAGCCACAGTTCAGTACTCGTTTTTCCATAATTGCTGCATCTCAACAACAACAGAGCCATGTCGATTCGATGTCATGTCCTGTGTGCCTCACAGCTCTACCACACACTCCTCCGCCGACTGTAACTTGTTGCCGCTATAAAACATTCATTCCGACCGCCCCCCCTCCCTAATACTTGTACACACGCCATCCATATTTCATAATTTTCAATTTTTCATAATAATAAAAGGAAAAACAAATTGGTTTTTATATTAAAAAAGTCGATGAATATATTAACAAACCATTTGTGCATATAGACACGTATATATGTGGGTCGTTGGTCATTACCGAGAGCATCAAGTTTCTGTTTTTTGCTTGAACCAGGAGGTCTGCCTCTGGCCTTCTTTACCCCAGTTGGCGACACTGATCCTCCGAGAGCAGCACCAGCAGGACTGCCGACACCAACATCAGACCCAGGAGGGGGGGTATGAGCAAGAGGCTGAACCTGAGCCTGAGCTGGAGGGGAAGAGAGACCAGCGCTTAATTTTTGGGTTACAGCAACAGACTGAGGTGCAGACGCAAAAGCCAGTGCCATAGTGCCATCTGGCCCATACTTCCTTGGTCTACCCCTCTTTCTTTTCATTGGCTCTCCTCCACTCCGTCCAACATTAATCCCGTGAGGAGATAGCACGGCCCCACCAGCAGCCGATCCTTCCTCCCCTCCAGGCTGATTGGTAGGTGACACCGCCATAGTGGTAGTAGCGGTGGTTATCGGTTTGTAAACAGTAGCACCGTCAGCACTGAAGGCTAAACGCATGTTTTGTGTGACCGGCTGTGGCGGTCCCGCTGTTTTATGTTGTAGTCCTGTCACACTAAAAGGGTCTCTGCTTGTCATCACCCCTGTCTCCGATGCCGACATCTTCTGGTCTGCTAAATTTTCAGGCAACCTCTGTCCTGAGAAAATCCACTTTGAGATCACTAAAAAAGCCTCAAAATTCACACTCTTTAAATTTCAAAAAATGATTGCCCTCGATTGAACTGTTCAAGAGAGAAGCAAGGAAGGCTTTATTGTTTCTTCTTGCGGCAAGAGATCATTAATTTCTTGAATTGCAAGGAAATAATCAAATAAAAAATAAATAAACTGGAAACAGAAGAATCCGCGTAAATCTAGGGACATAAATCTGGACAAGAATCTACTAAACCCGTATAAAAAACAACAGTAAAACAATTAATAAGTACTGTTAAAACAGGAAATAGAAATCCTTTTTTGAGACGAATATCTGAAAAGGAGAAATATTTTGCATGAAGGAAGGAAAGAATTTCGTAACAAATTTTAATTATTTTTTAAATTAAAAAAAAAATAGAGAAACAAGAAAATTAAAATAAAATAGACTTGCCGATAAATTAGGAGAAGGTAAAAGAGAATGAAATTTAACGGAAATGAAGAGCTGCAAAATGTATTTCTCAGAGAAATCTGAACATTAAGTTAATAATATAATTCATTCTCTTTTCCAAAAATATTAGGTTATTTTACTGTACATGCTTGATTTAAAGACCTCGTATTAATCAGGTTTTTTCTTATAAAAAACAAAAATCCTTAAGGTTTGGTATGGAAGACAATTCCTAGCGAGTATTGGGTTCGATCCAATGTATGGTTTGGTAGTTATGACAATTTTGGATTGATTTTTTTTTTTAATATATTATCTTGAATTCATTATTTCTAAAATCTAATTATTGTTCTTTGGACATTTGGATGGATTGGTGGTTAGTGTGCTCTTTTCTTCTTCTTTTTTTACAAAATTTTCATTTGGGAGTATTAAAATCGGTTGATTTGATATATAAACCTGCTTGGCATGTATTTTAAAAGATTTTTTTGACAAGGTTTGAAAATTTTTATTTCAAATTAAATTTTTTATTGTTTTTAGTGGTTGATGTTTTTTGAAAAAAAAAATTTCAAAAAAATAATTTCAAAAATATTTTAAGAAAAATATTATTCTAATATTTTTCTTAACGAGAAATATCTTCAAAAATATCTCAACTATAATTTCGAACAGATTTAGAGCTCTAATCATGTTTCATGACAAATATGTATAGATATGTACAGAGAGAGTTAATTTTGCATATTATGATGATAAAAAAAAAATAGATTAATTTATGACTTAATTTATTTTATCAAATATATATATATATATATATATATATATATATATATATATATATATATATATATAAGTACTATTTTGATTTCTTAAGGAATCAGAAGGGAAAATATCATGACTAGTTTATTTTAGATTAATTATAGAGGGAGATGGCGGTACATCAACTAAATTAAACAGTATTTGTGATTTGAATTTACTTAATTCGCAAACCGATCAACGGCCTTGATTTGATGTTGGCCCTTGAAAGTTACAAGTGAAAGGTAATCCGTAACTGGATTTGAGAATGTGTGTTTTTCTTGGTGAAGCGAGTAAATGGTGAGTTGAGAATGGATGGTAATCGTATGTTAGATCCTCAGCAGCAAGGATCTCTCTGTTTGATCCTCTTGCGGAAGGAGAATAAATATTTACGCAGAAAAGATAAAGTTTGAGGGGTTTTCCGACCCTAACTCTTTTGTAAAGAAAAAGAAGGATGCTTTTTTATTTATTTATTTTAAAAGAATAACACTCCATTTCCTTTCTTGAATTTTTATTTATTTATTTATTTTAAAAGAATAACACTCCATTGAATCGGCAGCAACCGGAAATTTGTAGTGATTTATCGTTATAGTGTTCATAAATTAATGTTTATGTTTACTTTTGTTTGAGCATTTATTGTAATTAAAGGAAATTTATACCGGATGAATTTGAAGGGTGGCAGAGGACTTTTTGTGTTTATACTGATGATGTGAACAAGTTGAAGATATCTATTTTCCGATCTCTGTATAAATAAGTAGCAGGAGATGTAAAAACCTAGGCATGGTAGTGGGGTTACTAAACTTAAATTCTGTTTTACAGTATTATTGCCGTTTGTCGATGAAGAATCGGTGAACTTTGGCACCGAGATCCGGAAGGTGTGTGAAAACTCTTCGTTTACATCCTGCGACAGCTTGGAGATAAAAGAATTCAGATACCATCTAAAATGCCAGCGCTCCTTGGGTTTGCAGGCTGTTTTATCCTTCTGTTTCATTCGATGACATGAACTACCTGTAAACCAGGTATCATTCTTTCATTTTTCTTCTTCGGCGGCTATTTGTTAAAAAATCTTGAGCAATCACGTTCGATTCGCAAGAATCTGCGACTCGAGAAGAGAGGTTCTTTAAAAAGCACCATGTTAGATTTGGATGTGGACTCACAGCAAAGAAAATTTTTGTTGAGGTCAAAAAAGAAGATTGAGTCTGTTGAGATCACTGGGTTTTTTTTCAACTTCAATTATCAAATAAATATAAAAGGTATGTACGTAGGTGTGTAGATGTGGAGTTGCCTTGAAAACAACAGTGGAGTAGAAATCCCTTTGCTTTGATAAAAATGGAATTCAAAATTCAGCTTATTGCACAAAAGTCCTTTCATCAACAAAGCCATGTATAATTGAAGATAATTGTGCTAGCAGTTGCTCACATAGGGAAGGTGTAAGAACTGGTCTCATTGGTAGAGCAAACCATGCCTTCCAATAAAGCCAATGGAGATGACCACTTAATAGTAAGATAATTAACAGAGATTATCGGACTCAGATCACCGATTCTTAAGACATGCGATTGCAGAATCTATGTAATTGACACAAGAAATCCGGAACTGGATGACAAGCATCGAGAAGCATCTTGCAGGCTGTAAGGATGTCCATAGCTATGGAGCTGCAGTCATAGATCTTTCTATCCGATGGAGCTCTTTTGCTACCTCTATCATTAGTGGCCTATCTTCTCGTGAAAATGGATTGGTGCATCTCAAGGCTACTTCAAGGAATGCTTGCTGTTGTTGCTGGTCAATGGCTCCCCCACCCCCCCACCCCAATTTCCCCTAATCCCAGGATCCGCAACTTCATTTACCCGATCCTGTTCAACCAAGTCTATCACATAATTTATCAGATAGATTTCCTCTTGAAATGTTTTTCTTCCTGTAATAAGAACGAGCAGAAGCACGCCAAAGCTGTAGACATCGGTCTTCTCTGTAACAAAATTAGTTTGAAAATAAACAGGGTCCAAGAAAGGTGCTGTCCCTGCAACCTGATCTTCGGCTTGTGATTCCCCTTCTGGAATTGATATGGAGAGAGAAATTAGAGAGTTTGGGAGAATAATTCTGATTGAGGAAGATATTTTCAGGTTTTATGTCTCTGTGGATGATTGGCCTAGGAAGTGCAGTATGGAGATACGTCACTGCATTTGCAATTTCCTTTGCAATTTTCAATCTGATTCCCCAAGGTAATGAGCCAGCATCAATATGTGTTTGCAGACATCCATTCTCTGGATATTCAAAAACTAGAGCTGGACCTGCTGGGATCCCCAAACAGTAACCTAACACCTTGAGAACATTGTTGTGGTTGCTCATCTGCGAGGAGACCACGATGTCACGGTGGACCTCTTTAGTGCAACGCGTAAAGCCCTTGATGAAAACAAGGCGGCGTTCAAGAATTCCGTGGTACCATCTCATATTTATATCATTTAAATCTTTTGAGAGTTTCAAGAGGATGGCAGTCGTCTATGGCTTTTTGGAGTTGGTTGAGAGAGAAGTTCCTGATAGGATTGGATCTTCCATTATAAAAAGCAATCTGCTCTTCCAACAGCTCACCTCCACGATCCAAACACATCTTCTGTCTCTCCCTCCTATGCATTTCTTCATCCAAACATATCCTCTGCCTTTCACTCTCCATCTTTTTTTCCCTTTCAGTACAAGTCAGCTTAACTGATAAATCACTATATATATATATATATATATATATATATATATATATATATATATATATATATATTTCTTCTTTCATTTGCACTTTCTTCGCTGATAACATGAAGGTGCAGAGAAAGAAAACCTCGGTACAACTCTCTGCCACGCTAACCAAAGTCAAGAAAGGTAAACGTATTAGAAATTTACTCTCTATACTAGCCACTGATAATGATGATACTGACAATTGAAATTGTGGATCATATTCAACGTTTTTATGAAACATTTTTCCTACAGCTTGTATAATTTCTTGACTAATTCTCATAATGCACTTCAACTTTGCAGTTAAAAACCCCAGAATTTCTGTTCTTGAACGAATTCTTCTTCTAATTACAATCACTTCTTTTAGTCCTAAAAGTTCTTGCCTTCAACACATTGAAGAGTCCAATTAAAACCCAGTGAAAATGGGCTTATAATAGGAACCCTATATTTTTGTGAGTTCGTAGGATCAAAGAATCTTCATTGCATGTGTTGTTCATGAGAAACTCACTCTGAGAGATCTGTTTGTAGACGGGATCAGCTTCTATTCTTGTTTCTGTCCTGTAAGAAAAATGTATGATTCCAGGGAAGACATGCAATCTGGTAATGGACATGTGTGGTTTTTTAAAAAGAAAAAGAGTTCTAGGACTTATTTTATATTTTCCTACTTGTGGCACGGTTTCTATGAGATTCATCCATCATTGAACTTGTCATGGCTAATGTTTCAAAATTGCCATAAGCCACAAAAATAATTTAGTTCCTAGCAAGTTGTGACAAAAATTTCAGATTGTTTTGCTCTATATGCCAATTTATAGCGAGCTGAGAATGAAGATGTGGAAGTCTTAGAAGGAAAATAAATTAATGTTTTGATTAGTATGAAAGTTGAATACATCAACCAGTTTTTGCATTTTCATCCCCTCGTTCCTCTGCTTTAAGTGTTGAACCACGTTCGTCGATTTTTGTTGTTGAACTTCTTTTAGATAAAACGCTGAGCTGGTCAGCAAAAAGAAGGTTCTTCATTTGGTCCAACTGCTGCCACTCTTTCTCCATCTGCAAATCCAACTCCTCAAAACGAAGAATCTTATCTTGAATCTCTTTCATCTGCAAAAAATTGAGATTGTTAATAATCATCTACACGTTCACAAGAGAAAAAGGTATGCATAAAGAATCTTGTGCACCTGAACTTCTGTAATCCTGGAAATTGCTCTCTCTACATCCGACTCTTCCTTCTCCAGAAGTGAATTCGCATCCAAACAAGCTTTACCTGAAGCGTTTAGATTGGTGTCACCATTTGATGCAACACCAGAATCTGTACCCAGAAAACAAAAATTCATTATGATATGGGAGTTGGATGGTCTAGACAAATTAACATACCTGATCAGAGCAAGACTGGGCGCAACAACTCTTAATTAGGGTGATGTATGGAAGATAAAACAAGATTTGATAGGCAAATGTAACAAGGATATTGAAAAATGAATTTCCTTTCATTGAATAACTTGAAAGGGTTCTATCCATCGACCTTGCTCTTTTCCATATATGACAGCATTGGAATTGTAGTGTGACTCTTCACTCACAATCTCTAAGTAAATCGTGTAGAGCCTCTTAAGAACTAGTCAAGATAATTTGAATATTCCCAACTGACCAAACCCTAGCTTTTCATAATTGCAAAAGCATACAGCCTAGAGAATATATTTCACATCAGCGCACCAATGCAATATTTTGGAAACACTGATCATAGCTAGGTGTTTTGTAACCCTGGAGACATTCAAAACTACCTTTTTTTACTCCATATTCCACATCAGTAATAGCGGTTACAGCTGCTCGAGCTGCAGCTTCTGCAACCTCTGTGCCCGCCAAAGCTGATAAAAAAGCAGCCTGAGAAAATTGCAAATAAATATATCAGAGCATATTTGACATAAAAAAATAAAAAAAAAGGCACTGCATGGATTTACATGTCCAACCACAACAAAAATGAAACCAAGTATAATTCAAATCAAAATTGATTATTATGCGTATTTTCTTTTTTCTTTTTGGACAATAATTATGCGTATTTTCAAGGAAGCAAAAGAAGAAAATTATACCAGGTTACTCTTAATGATTGTTTGAAGATCAAAAAATAGTCTCACAGACAATATTTTTGTTGTGTAGTATGCGGTCAAGTTTTGGTCAACCAAGCAGTTCCTAAACCAATCAAATCCAGCACACATACATCTAATCTCCTATGAATTTTCATTTGAAATGCGCTCTTCTTCTTCTTATTTTTTAGCCATGGTCTCTTCATTTTTTCCAAGACACATTTTTGATAAAACTCTTCAGTACTTTAAAATTTAAAAATGAATGGAAGACTATACCTGAGCCATTATTGGGTTGCTTGCATCCACAAGAGGTGAGAGGCGTATTTTTTTACTTGGGGAAGGAGAACCATTAGTATTCGGTCCAGATTCATTATCATCACAGTCCTTTATTTGGTTATACTTGCAGTCAACATCCCCTAAGTCTGTATAACCAGTAAAAACCTCACCAAAAGGAAGCTTGATAAAATGAGTAATGCAGTCCTTCACACTTCTACCACCAACATGTAGTGCAACCTTCTTCCAGTCATCCCTATAATGCATGACAGCTTCAAGAAGTTGCAAAGTCTCTTTCTCTGTCCAATCTGTCCTTGCCTCTTCACTTATCTCCACTCGCCTGAAATCTGATGAACTTACACCAACCCGATAGTTTCCACGCACATAGCACCGGGCACAAAGAGTTATATCATACTGTATAACAATATCAAACAGTAAACAATAATCCAAACCATTCATATACCATATCATCCATACATTAGCTTACACAAAAAAATCAAACACCACTGTCCGACATTAACACCCAGTTATTACATTACACACAGGCATTTGCTCAACACATTGAATTAAACCAAGCATTGAAGAGTTCAAAATCATGAAAACAAAGACAGCATTAATTCCTATATCGAAAAGAGCATTTGCTAAAGAACAAGAGAAAGTTACCTTATCGCAAAAGAAGCAAGCAATGCTGCAGAGAGACTTACAACCACTACACAATCTCTTACAATTGTCCTTATTATTACTAGCATTAGCATCACCGGCAGTCCCTCCATCACCCCCACCACCACCGGCAGGCGAAGCAGCAGTCTTGGAAGAAGAATCCTTGCCATCTTCCCACTTCAATTGCTTATTCAAAGGGGAGTAATTGATCAAACCCCAAGCATCCAAGAAATCAAAAACCCTACGAATGGACCCCACATCGCCAACGAGAGTCTTCCTGATTTCTGTAAAAGTGATTTTGGCGGAAGGATTTTTCCTGAATTGGGAGATGATTGAGTTCCTATAGTACTTGTAAACCCTAGGGTTTTTCGAAGGCGATCGCGAATCGAAGAATTCTGGGAGGAATCGGACCTCGCATTCGTGTATGTTGTCCCATGAAAACCACCCTATACAAAAACAATACATTCAAATATAATGCAATCATGCAGAGATAATGAATTAGGGATTTTGGAGGACTTACGGGAGTAGCTAGGGATGTGGACGACGTCGGTTTCGGAGGAGGGAGGAGGAGCTTGTGGTGGTCGGGGAGATGGGGAGGCGGTTGTAGGAAGAGGAATCTCGGGTTTGACGGGAGAGGATAGAGGGATTTTGGGGTGGAGAGATGGTGGTGCAGGTGATACTGAGGCCATGATTGCTGTTACGGGCGCTCGAATGAGAGGGAGAGCGCTCTGCCGTCGCTGAAGGTGGGATTTTTTAGGAATCGTGATTATTTCTTAATATTTTTAAAGGTTAGGGAACGGTGTGCTGTTCTGCTCCAGTTAAAGCGACGTAGTTTAGTATGTATCCAATGACTGAATTATAAAATGATGAGGAATTAACTATGACTTACTCCTTGTTTTAGAATAAATTTATTAATTAGTCCCTCTTTTTTAAAACTAATCAGAAATTTTTACCGGTATTTTAATAGTAATGTTCTAAGAACCTCTGTCTTTTCTTGTCAATTATTCCATTCATTCTAATTTTTCATCTTTTATATCTATATATATAAAAATAGAATGGAAAAACAAAGAAGTTATTGATAGGTTTATACATTTACACACACACACACACATTTTTTGAAACTACAGGGACTAATTAATTGTTTTTTCTAAACTATAGAGACTAATTAGTGCATTGGCTCATGCCTAAATGATTTAGAAAAAATATTAAAAGGGACATTAAGAATGAGGGGTATTTTTTTCAATGCTATTAAAACTTGGTAGAAATATAAATCTCGAAATCTCTTACTTGTATTTTAGCCTAGCGCAAGTTTTCAATGAAAATATATAATAGTTAATTCGATATAAATTGATTCATTTAATAAATTCAAAAGAAAAATGAATGGTCATTTTTTATTTTAAAAAATTAATATTAAATAATAAAATTATATAAAGAAAAAAACAATAAGACAGAAAATAAAAGAGAATATTGGATCACATAAACTTTTTAAATTTATAATTTGAATTATTAGAATGTTAATATTATACATGAAAAAAAAAACACATTCCTCACTCAATCTAACATCTTATTATTATTATTATTATCATTATTACTATTATTACTACAGTTACCCCTTTTTTTTCTTTTTCTTTTTTTTCTTTTTTATTATTATTATTATTAATTAAATTATCATTATTAAATTTTCAGAAATTATTAAGCATTAGAAGAGTGAGATGTCCCTCTTTTCACGTTAATTGAGATCTATGATTTATGTTTTTATAATGAATCTCATGTCTTCCCTAGATGGAAAAAATAAAGCTCTCCATATATTTAATAACTTCTATGAACTCCGTAGCAGTTGTAATTTCACTTCAATCGGTGACTCTTGTTTCTTTCTTCATGTAAAAGACAAATAATCCCAGTAAAACATCCCCTTGTCTTGGTGCCTGTTGCCAGGCACGGTGGTAACACCGCGGTTCGCCATTTCACACATCCCAATTTCATCAACCCCAAAAAACCAAGGCAAATCGTTGACACCTGCAGATAAATGGATTCGATCACATTGCAGATTCTTGTGAATGGGGGATCAGTTCCGTACAATGGACAATTCGCTAGCCATTTTACCTAGTTTCTTCTCTCCCTCTTGTAGCTTGAAGGGGCCAAAACGCTCGAACCAAAGTTCATGGACAAGATACATGGACAGACCTTGCAAGGAGACGACTGTCCACACACAACTTTCTTTTTCTTTAGAAATTAAATATACGTGAAGCTTCCCCCATGTTATGAGATCTGCTCTCCATATGATCCGAATTACAAAGACTCGAGAGCCCAAAAAAACTGTGAACCGCTAGTACTAGTATGAACAAAGCACCAGTGATGGTTAAATACAACGCAGGACACCAACACAGACACGAGAGACTAGCTATGCACCCAAATGCTGGGACTACTATAAAAGAATCATATGTTGATTCTAACATGATGGCTTCTTTTTACAGTTTCTTATTATTCCTATGATATGGTTGCCAGAAACCAATTCCAGCATCCATAAAATGCATTACTGCTCGTTACTCTTCCTGAGTTTTGGCAGCATACAAGAGTTTTCTATACACTAGGGTAAAGGAAGAATTTTCCACATCCCTTCTCCACCCGTTCGGGGCGGCTTGGATCCCCCTCAACTTCTCTGGGGAGCATGATTACGTATTACCTGCACAGCATAAAATCTGTAAGATTAATACTTTCCATGTAATTATCTTACAATCATCTTAAGGGGCTCATGCTACATGTAAACCACCAGGAACGAGTGGCATAGTTTCAAAAAAAGGTTGAAGCTGGACTCCAATAAAGCCAAGGGGATGGTTTATGTGTTCACAGTATGGTTTGGGACTCACCAAAATCGAGATTTACTTTCTCAATAACAATAGGGTAGTAATTTCAAACACCGCAGTTTCTAGTTCTGTACAGGAGAAGCTCTCATTTAGTGGTGAATATGCATGCTTACAGAAAACTCAAAGATTGTACCTCTAGAATGCATGGTAAATAGTTTGCAAGGCTAGATTCGAAGCCCGCCACTCAAGTAGCAGTTCCGCTGCTCTTAGTCCTGCTGCAGTCTTAAGGATACCTAAGATTGAAAAACAATCAGTCCATGTTACAACATAATGGTGGCAGCAGAGGTCTGAAAACATTGTGCCATGCTTCCCATGGCCATTTGATGCCACTCACCTTCATCAGCTCCTCACCCAGTGGTTTGGTCAGAACCGCTACTATGCATATATTGAGGAGAAGGAGCGGGAACAATAAACTGTTGCTGTGCTGGAACAGCTGCAGCTATACCTGCAAACCAATGCATTTCCTCAATCAATTTTACCAGTGTGGTTATTTTTTGATGCAACATCCATCAGTTAATTGCATAACACCACCACTTCTATGGTAGGATTTTTACTCTCCCTTTATCATCAAAAGTTTTAGAGGATTCCTCATTGGGATCTAATTGCTCTGAGCCCACATGTATCATAACAATAGTTTCTCTGTGCGTGGAAAATACCCCCACTTTCACAACTAATTTCTTGGCACTTATGAATGAAGTAAATTTATGATGCCAAAAGAAGCTATGAAAAATATAGACAAGATCAGACATCAGCTAGTTTTATCATGTCCTTGACATCTGAATGGAACAGAAAAGAGATTTTGAACTGAAATGATAACCTGTAGGATATTGTGCTTGGATCGTTGGCATAGGTGAAGTTGTCATTGCATTGACATTTGGTCCACCAAACTGCATAATCTGATGGCCTGGCAAAGCATATCCTTGCATTGTTGTATAACCATGACCTCCAGGAACATTTTGACCGAAGTGCCCATATGGATACATGCCAGTGTTCAATGTTCCAGGAACTCCATATATCTGAAGGTATTGCTGACCAGCAGCATAAGGGTTGTAAACACCCTGCTAGTAAGAAGAGAGCAGCAATAATCAGTTTCAAGTCAACTTTGTAGTTTTGAAACAGTTTAAAAACCCAAGAAAAAGATCCTAATTGCTGTCACCATTTACCTGTTGATAAACATATTCAGGTCCATATGCTGCATATCTGAATAGATAAACCAACCATAGCGATGGCAAAAAGATCAGTGTAAGGAAAGGATTTTTATATAGAAATCATATTAGATAGAGAAAACAAAGTAAACATATCACCAAAACACTGAAAGAATCCAGGACTTTTCAAGCAAACTACATGGTCACTTCTCCTAAAAATGAGCTCTCTCTCAAATATGTCCAAAGGATAAATGTACAGTGCGATGCCCACCACACCCCAAAAACTAATGTTTCCAGTTTATTTTCTTGTCTATATACACACTTCAAACCATGACTGTGATCTTGCCTGTTAAATAAACATTGAGCTGGGGCACATATCCTCTGCAACTACCACTTTTTGCATTCCTGCAATTACCAATCACACCATGTCACATCACTGTAACTTGGACAAAAGGAACCCCGAATTCTAGGAAACAGACTACTTCTAGAGCAGCTTGAAATTTCAAACTGACGCTCAATGATGTGATTGGTATGTATATGAATAGCCATGTATAAGGGAGCTGGGAGATGTATAAAAGAGAAAGTAGTTGCAAAGGACATGTACCCAATCTAACTGGAAAGCTGTGGCCAATCTATCCATAGTTTCATTAGCTTCACAACACAGGTTGATGAGTGAATGAAGAGCATACAAAGAGCAATAAAGACTACATCTAGAGTTAAGGTTGGTTCTGCCTATATTCAAGTAGACACCAGCATTGCAAACGACAGAAACTACACTAAAAATTTAACCAATGACCCATCAAAAAGATTTTAGTCACCTAGCCTTAAAAAACAGATATATACAGATTAATAATGAGCTGAAATAAAATCCTATATTGAACTCTACTAAATTCTAAGTGCAACTCCTGGGAAAGTTATCAGGAATTGACAGTGAACAAAATATGGCATTGCCTTAGTGTCCTCAAGAAGCCTATCAGATACGGAAATGCAAAAATGATTACATGAGTTCAGATAAAACACAAATAGGGAAGTCAGGGAATAAAAACTTATCTTCTTCACATATCATGAAATTGGATTTGATACTTTGTACCAGCCAAAGTGAGGAAACTTTTAGCTGCAAGTAGAATTATTGTTTACTTTGGAATGTAGCATAAAACTTACCCATATGGATGATACATCAAGCCTTGTTGGTAGCCATAAGAAACTGGTTGCTGGTAGCCAAAACTTCCAGCATAAGTCCCTCTTGGGGTTTGCACACTTGCAATGTATGGGGCAGCTGGTCTCAGACGTCCTACTAGAAACAAAGCAGCAAGCAGAGGAAATCAGCCCGAATTAAAACTAATGAATTGAATCTTATCGGCTTTCAATATTACTTATCCAGTACAAAATTGTTCTTGCATTTAGAGAAACCGATACCATAAGGCAGTGGTGGCCGAGGTCGTCCAAGTGAAGCCAAATTACAATTCGCCCGTCTACCATCGATCATCGGAGCAGGATCAGCACAGGCTCTCCTAGCTGCCTCTGGTTCTCGGAAAGTCACCTACACCCTCCACACAAATACAGTTCAAAAACCCATGTCATTCTCCATCCATAAAAGAAAAGGAAAGAAAAAACACCCCATTTATCCACAATGGAAAATTTTAAAATTTAACAGCTATCTATATCACTTTTAATCATCAGACTAAGCACAAGATAACCTTGATCAAAACGACTGTTAATCAAGCATGAGTAAGTGAATAAGTAAATACTAACAAAACCATAGCCTTTTGATCGGCCAGTGTTCTTATCACTGATCACAACAGCCTCAAGAATATCACCAAACTGCTCGAAATAACGACGCATAGTCTCGCTCTGAGTCTCCCAAGCAAGCCCCCCAACAAAGACCTTAGTGTAAGTTGTATCTCCAAATGGAGAATTCATGTATTGAAACCCTGAGCTTGAGCTCGATCCCGAGCTAGGACCCGGGACCGCTTGATAAGCCATATTGACAAATTGAATTCAATTCAAACAGCAAAACCCAAAAAGAGAAACACGAGAAGAAGCAAAAAAAAAGCGAGTTCAAAGTTCAAAATCTTTATTAGATTCGAAGAATAAAGGGGAAAGGAAAGTAGAAGGTGCTAAGAAGTGACATGATGCTTCAAAAGAGAAACCCTAGAATTTGATGAAATATACTGAGAATCCATTGAATTCTAAAGGGATCAAGAAACAGGAATTGTTTTTGACAAAGATCGGAAAGCAACGTGATGGGGTTGAACAGGGGGGAAAGAGGGAGAAAGAATCACAATCACAATCACAATAAAAGGAAGAAAGTGAAATGGGGAAAGAAAAAGAAACCCTAGAGTTGAAGTGGGGTGAGGTCGGTGGATGGAAAACAGAAAGAGAGGAGTGTTGGACTTGTGTTGTGTGGAAAAATAAAGGTCGGATGGTCAATACTCGATATACTGCAGAGAAAGAGAGGGTACTGTGTCAAAAAAGAAAGGAACAGGAAGAATCTTTTTAGGAGGGTGACACTAATAGTATTAAGAGGAGTAAATATTTATTGATTATGTTGGTGGGGATGAAGAGAGAGGGAGGAGGAGGGTGGGAGGCGGAGGAGTCATGATTTGTTTGCTGGCAAGGGGGGAGAAGGGGGAGCGAAGATGTGAAGAAAGAAAAGAAAAGGTGGACCCTCCTGACTCTAATTTCTCTGTCCTTCTTCTCTTCCAGAGTTGTCAGACAAGAGAAAGCAAAGCTAAGCACCAGCCAGCCAGCTTGGTCGGGATGCGAATGCGGGTCCCACGTTCTCTACTTAATCTAATCTCTAATGGGAAATAAATACAGATTATTATTTTATTATTAAATACAGTTTCTGTTCCAGCTCCCTTATTTACTGTCGGAATGGTATTAAAAGTGTTTTTAATGGTGTTTTTTATTTTAGCATATAAAAATAATTTAAAATATTAAAAAAATAAATTTAAACTAAAATAAATTTAAAAATATTTTTTTATCACAATCTCAATCACCTTTTTAGTTTTGATTAGTATTGATGTTGCTGCTATAAATGAGATTAAAAAAATAATTTTATAAAAAATATTTTTACTCATAATTCGTGAAATTATGAAAATTATGAAACTATTTAACCAAATGTGTCTAAACAAATGTTTTAGTGGGTCTCGTAGTTATAAAAATATAAAATTATTTTACCAAACGTGTTTGGCCTTGTTGTTAGCCTTAGCCGCGGAAACTATTGCTGAGTCAAATACCAACTCAAGCTACTTCAAAGGACTGGCTACTAAATTATTTGAAATTGTATTTTAAAAATATTTTTGAAAAAAAATATTTTAAATTAATTTTTTTTAATATTTTTATATTATTTTTATATACTGATATTAAAAATAATTTTTAAAAAAAATAAAAAAAAATTAAATTAAAAATAATTTTAAAAATAATATGAACCACGTATCAATCAATCACTAAAAAACCTATTTGAAAAAAATGTTTTTCTCTTAGAGTAAGTAAACTTATAAAATTGAGTCTAATTTTATCCGTGGATGAAAAGTTGCCATCAAAGTACAGTAATGATAGATATAAACAAATCGTACATGGTCATCATAGGGATTATCCTGAGCTACTCCTATAACAGTTTCCCATCTGTATTCCATCTTCATGTCAAAATTGATGGTATCTGGGACTATGTATTTTAAAAGTATATTAAATATTAAATTATTATTTTTAGATGATTTTAATATATTTATATTAGAAGTAATAATATTTTTAAAAGAAAATCATTTTTTTTAAATGATGAAGCAGTATAATGACCAGATACACACTAAGTTTTTGCTAGCAAGCATCAGTCTCTAGTCATTACTTAATTTGAAGAAACCTATAACGAAAGTGAGGATTAGAAAAACAAATTGATGGGTACTAAGAGAAAAGAAGAAAGAGGATCTGCATGATATGGATCGTGACAATGACCTTGGCATTTGTAAATCTGAGATTTGGGGTGGGTAGTAGAAGAAGATTTTCTATGATTTAACTTGTTAATTTATGTATGATCACTAATAATACATGACTAGCAGAGGTGGCAATCGGATAAAGCTCATGGAGATGCACGTAAGTGAAGGGACCCTCTCGCTCACAAATGAATGATGCTGCTCGTGACATCATGCATTGCTGTCCTTCAACCAAGCTGGCGGGCAGGTATACCCCCATAAATTTGGTTTGTAAAATGTTTTTTCAATCATCAAACCCTCTTCTTTTTCTTTCTTACATGTTTTTCAAATACATGGATTTTGATTTCAGGTTTCTTTCGTGAAGAAGAGAGCTTTAAAGAATGGAATGGTCATGGTATCAATGGGAGGGCGGAAGGAATCCATTTCTTGAAGAAAACATGGCGTGCATCTTGTTGTACTTGGATTGGAACACAAGGGTCATTTCGCTTTCTGCGGACATGAGCCGCAAGAGATTGATGGTTGGCACTGAGTCGTGTTCAGACCAGTGGGCAGGGTTTGGGTCCAATGGGGGCCTAATACACCTGTTATGGACCACGATTGCAACATTGTAAATCTCTAGGGGCCACAGGTCGGAAAACACTTGATTTGCAGAGACAGGATTGCAATATAGAACTACTTCCAAGGATGTTTCTCTTTCATGATGATGTTTTCGCCACAGCAAATGATTCTCGTTGCATTTCAGGAATTACCTGTGAAACCATCATGTTCGTGCTGGGCTGAATGTTAGTAAGTAAAATAAAAGGCTATAACCTCTTCCTGCTCTTCCCAAGCAGCAAGAACAAGAGGGGACCTTGCCGATTCTGATTAACTTGCGAAAAACAGGGAAAACTAAATCACATCTTCCTCTTAATTAAGGGCTCGATAAGCATAAGCCTTTTAGTCCCACAGCTCCTTACAGAACACTTGCTACCGTGGCCTAAAACGCACCTTCGTAGAGGAACGTGCTGCTAAAATAAAAGACCGGGGCAAAGGAGCCAAGACAGTAAGACTGTTGCTAGCACAACTTGTGGCTTTAAAATATCTCTCTTCATATATGATACCGTCCGCTTTTCTATCCGAAACTATAGAGCAAAAGAAATATAGATATTTCCATGGAAGGAATAGGACAGTTGCACTAAGAAATAGAGCTAGGGATTTGATAAAGGTGATAGGACAGGGTTCCAAACCTGCCTTAGTCTCAAATAGGGAGACTTCGTGATAATTTCTACAGGAAGAAGTTGACGGAACCAGCTGTTACAGGCACCCGGAATGTACTGACTGCTTGCTCCCGGGTTAAGCTGAAGAAAGCCATCGGAGTGCCTCTATGTTGGCCAAAGGATCAGGCGATGAAAGAGGTGTTCATGGTCTGACTTGGGAGCTTGCGGGGGACCGTCTCGCCAAGACAATAGCAGAAAAGGAAGCTCTGGAATGTAAGCGGTTACGAGGATGTTTGGGATTGTTGTGCAAGCTTTGGTTGCAAAAAAATTGAAGATTTAGATATTCTGTTAAGGCTGAGATTTGAAAAAAACATGTGGATCCTATCTTTAAAATTTACTTAAACTTGGGATTCATGAGAAACAGTAAATTACTGCTTTTCATTAATCTGATCACCAAAGAGATGGGCTAAAGGAACTGGGGAGAGAGAATAAATAAAAAATAAAAAGAGATGGGGTAATTTATATTAGAGTTTGTTGTTATTTTATTTATTATATTTTTAAAAATATAATTTTAATATTAACATAATTTAAAAATTAATTAAAATATAAATAAATATATTAGAAAGAGATCACAATATAATTTTTATCTCGCAATCTTAATTTTATTTCAAATTATATTTTAATATATGTTACTCCAGGATCACAAAGGCTTTCACATATGGATTTATAGTTCGTAATGAAATTATAAGTAGTTTGATGGGAGAATAAAAACAAGTGTCTAATTTACTTGAAATATTTAATTATATTTTATTATTATAATTATTAAATATTTAAAAAATAATATATATATATATATATATATATATATATATATTAAAGTAATTTCACAAATTGAAAGTAATATGAAAAACTTGATAACCAAATACTTAAAATAGTGTTTCATTAATCTTAAACTCAACTATAATTTTAACTAAACACTTTAAAAATCATTTTGAACCGCAGCTAAAGTGTTTTTCATGAAACTGTTTTTTTTTTTAACTCAACCATAAAAGCAAAACCAATACCAAACACATTATAAGTTAAAATTATTTTTAGAAATGACTTTTGATTTATAAAAGATAAAATTAAAGGTTCTTTTATGAAAATACCAGTCCACAATATCAAACACACATGAATTCTTACATCGAGGCTGAGCCCTCAAGAAATAAGCCAGGTAATCTTCAGTTTCAAAACAACTTGCAAGCTACTAGTTTACATAGCCAAATCGCCTCTCTCTTCGTAGTTCTTGACAGCATCGACAAGTGACTCCTCTAATGATCTGTATTTCCATCCTAAAGTCAGCAATTTCTTTGAACTCATGTCCATTGATGGCATCCCTCCAGCAAAACTGTCATGAAAAGGACACAACATAGTTGAGCAAGGCCACAAAGGGAAAAGAAGAGTACGTGATTTCTTAATGAATAAAATCATTCGCATCCAATCTGAGGATGCTCATTAGTTGTTGCCTGTTGGAGGGGATTAAGCTTGATGGTTGATATACCTCTTGGGGTAGTTGTAGTGAGGATACATTGCCTTCAACTTTTCTGCCAAATCCTGGGTTGTAATATCATGTGATGAACATATATACCTTCCCTCAGCTTCATCCTTCTCGTATATCAGCAAGAGTGCTTTTGCTGTATCGCGCACATCTACAAAAGAACGGGTTCCACTGTCTAGTGTTTCCAATCCACCTGTTTTCCATGGTAACAGCATCAGTTAGCTGGATGCCAAGGTTACAGTTTTAAAAAACCCCAGTAGCTAATTGATTATACAATTCTTCAAGTAGAAATTATGAAGCGGGTGCAATGTTTAGAATGAGAACCTTTTAAGTAACTTAGGAGGTATAAGCTACTGCTATTCATGGTTGGCTGCAACAAAGGCCCTATGATAATGGAGGGACAGATGGTCACAATTTTGAGTGAGCTCGTCTTTCCATATTCCAAAGCTTCTTTTTCTGCTATTGTCTTGGCAAGAAAATACCATTGCTGGTTTTTATAAATGAACTCAATCAATTAGGTTATGATAATTTAGCAGAATACGAAATCAGTGAGTGCCTGTAACTTTCACAAGGTTTATACCTCATTTGCCTTGCAAAATTCGAAGTCAGACCAAGACTCCTCATTCATCGCCTGCTCCTTTGGCCAATTTGGGTTTAGCATAACAGCAGCTATAGAAGACACAGAAATAACTTTCTTCACTTTAGCTATGGAGCAAGCATTTAGTACATTTCGTGTGCCGGTGACTGCCGCTTCCAGCAACTTGTCCTTTAGGAATCTCACGTCACAACCAGCAGATCATCAGCAAAAACTCAATCCCAGAAATAAAAGGTGCGCTGCCTGTGAAGGAAGCGGAAAGCCTAGTCATTCAATTCTAGAAACTAGTTTTGAATTGGGCTAAAATGTCACCTTGGGATTACGAATGCTGGCAGGATCTGTAGGAATTGGGCAAGCAACGTGAAAAACCCCGGCACATCCTGTGATCGCAGCAGAAAGACCTTCATAATCTAGCAAATCTGTCTTGAAGAGTTTCAGATTCTCTCTAGCGTTTTCCAACTTTAACAGATGGGCGTTCTTTTCATCACCTTAGAAGAGATTGAAAGGAAATGAAAAAAAAAATGGAGAAAACTAGAGAAATTCCAAGGCCAGCAGAAAAGATAACTTTGATAAACAAACTCGAAGTACTAGAAGTCAAATGATCAGTGGTAGGAGATTAAGTTAAAGGAGTTACTTGGGTCTCTCACAGTTCCATGTACCACATAGCCCTTTGAAAGAAGAAGCTTTACCAGCCAAGATGCCAAGTACCCGCCTGCACCTGTTACACACACAATTTTCTCGGACATCTTTCCTCTCTCCCTCTCTCAGTATTCCTTTACTTCCGGGTTCAGTTCCAATTCTCTTAAAGATGCCTGCGGACTAAAAGTACCATATTTCTTCACCAAACTCAAACCGTCAGCATAAAAATAAAAAACAAAAATAAGTTGAGCTTGCGGTCTAATTTGGCAATTATTTATATTTGATAATTGACTTAGTTAGCCAATGGCCAATGGCCAATGGCCAATGGCCAATGGCCGTCGTCAATTGAATTTTCCATCAATGACTTTCCACTCCCATAAAAAAATCTTTACCTGCCCAGCCACTCAAGGTTATTTCAATGACTTATTTGTTGATATGGTTTTGTGTCTAAGAATAGGTCATTGTTTACTCAATTGGATCCTATGTAGAAACATGATCATCATGTCCTTGATCTCTATTCTGTATTATAATAATAATTAAAAAGAAAAAGGAGATGCCAAACTTCATCCCTGATCAAAGAAAATCCACAGTCGTCTTTGATTTTGTTTTATAAATATAAATGTTTCTGTTTGTGTATAAGAAAAGGGCTTCTTGATCTCTGATTTTGTACTGTAAATATTTCTATATTTATAGGGCTTCAATTCATAGTCGATACCTGGCGGCAATTCAGACCTGAAATTCCACTTTCAGGACATGCAACATGGAAAACTCCAGTGCACCCAGAAACATCATCACGAAAACCTTCATAATCTAACAATTCTGTCTTGAAGAGTTGCAAGTTTTCTAAAGAATCTTCAAATTTATTCAGATGAGATGAGCATTCTTTTTGTCACCTGAAAGTCATTTTAGAGAGTGAAAAAATTAGAAATTATAAGCTCAATACAGCAAAGTCCGCAAATTTGAATCTATTTTGCTTGATCCTAATAAATGGACACTGCAAGTCATCGACGCCACTTCCAAATCATGAATATACAAGAATCAAAAATATACTTCACAGACCATTGTTTTCTGGTGGTAAATAGAAAAAGGAATTGATACATGAAAAAATGTAAATTTGGAGATAAAAAAATAGATTGCAGGGATCTTTACCAGTTCCATGAACCATGTATCCCCTGGTAAGGAGAAACTTCACGAGCCATGTTGGAAACAAAATGCCGCGTTGGAAACAAAATGGAATATATATGAAAAGCTGCGTAGAAGAAGGCTTCGAAAGCGCAACAACGGTTATCTTCTGTTTTAAATTCGAAATCGGTCCAGAAATTAATCTTCTTGCAACAATTCCCCTTCCATCAAAGCTTCCTTGTCCTCAAGGAAGAACTGGGGAAACCTTAGGGAAAGCTCATCCAGGAACTCTCATGTTGCCTCTGCGGCCTTTCCAGGGAACCAATATTTGGGTTGCTGCTTGATTCCTTCTTTTCTTCATCCTTCTATCAATTATGGCTTGGGGCAGGAGAGCTTGATCATTGTCAATGTTAGAGATGGACAAGGTAGCTTGTACGATGTTATGACCTCCTTGTTGCTTCAGTTTGGAGGAGACGTGGTGGAAGACAGGATGGATGGAAAATCCAGTTTATAAAGCTACTGCCCCAATTTTTTCCTCTACCTGGTAAGACCCATAATATTTTGTTGCTAGTTTCTGATGCTGTCTTTGGGCAATTGATTTCAGTTTATTGGCTGGAGTTTAATGTAAACATGGTCACCAACCTTGAACTCTCTGTCACTGCGTTTCTTGTTTGCTAATTGGGACATCCTGTTGTGCCACCTGTAATTTGTCTCTGATCACCCCAAGCATATTTTCTCTTTTGGTTAAAAAATCATCTACTGCCTCCACCACATAATTTCTTGGGAGGTACAGAATGTAAGCCAGGATTTTAGTTAATTAAACAAGCCTCACTCACTAGATTGGATTCATTCGGTCAAGTTTTTAATGATTAGGATGACTTGATCAAGCTCAACTATGTCAGCATCGAAAACAAATATTCATACATGTCAACATGGATCATCGGCACAACACGCTGGCAAATCGCATTTATTAATTGAACAAAAAAGGGAATAAGATGAACTGTCCGTTTTGTTTAATCTAAAATCCCAGTCTTCTGATAGCTTTCCACCGAATCCATGAGAGTTTCCTCCAATGGCCGGTAGCTCCACCCTAGCCTCTGTAACTTTTCTGAACTCAGCTTTATTCCTGCCTCTTCTTCAGTGAAGCTGCCAGTGCAAGAAGATGTGCAATCATATTGCCAAAAACAGAAGGAAAAAAATTAGGAAATCAATTGTTGCAACATGCAAGGGCGGGTGAGTAGCGTCATATAGCAACAGAATCACAACAGAATAGAAGTGAACTTGAGTACTATGGATGGATGAGTACGAGATCTTTCACGTTACTTACCTTTTAGGATAATTATAGTTAGGATATATATTTCTCAATTTCTCCTCCAGATCTTTAGTTCTGATTGCATGAGCTGTGCATATATACCTCCCTTCTGCCTCTGGTTTCTCATATACCAAAAGCAGTGCTTCAGCAACATCACGAACATCTACCAGATGTCGAAGCTTGTTTTCCAATGACTCGTACCCTTCTGCAATAGCATCTCGTGCAGAACAGCAGTGGGCAATGAGAAGATGGCATAAAATTCTGCTTCAGAACAAACCATATCTTGACTAAACTAAACTAACAAATAATATTTGTATTTTTGACCTGGGTTTTAAGTTCCTAGCCTCGAGAGAGCCATGGGCCACTGGTACAGACTATAACAGCAATGTTTAGATATTTGAATCATCCAAGCATGAAAAACTGAAGTATGATCAAATTTGTGGCAAGCAGTTTGTGGAAGTCCAGAGTCCAAACCACAGGGTCTCAATCATCAGCACAGATTCAATCAGACGCAGCTTAGATTAAAGCTACGATAATGAATACAGGGCCAAATTTATTACAAGTATTTAATACCCTAATTTCGTAGAGTTTCAGTGTTAAAAATCATCACAAGTACACTAAAGTAGTTCTTTGGATTTCTTATATGAAAAGATGCCATTTAACATGCAAAGATAAAACCTTGTGACCTGGGCATCGTATGAATAGCTACCTTTCAAGAGTTTAATAAGAACCTTGCTACTTGCATTAACTGCAGAATGCAGAATTGGCCCCAGAATGAGGGAAGGACAAATTGTCACAACATCAAGTCCACTTGTTTTTACACATTCCCACGCCTCACTTTCTGCTGCTGTCTTGGACAGACAATACCAGTTCTGGTGCACAAATAGAACCAAAGATGATAGCAAACAATGGAAAAACTTAAATCGTCCGTGGAATTAACTCTTATGATATAGAATTACAACATGTAAGACCAGCAAAATATGTTGAACTCAGAACTTCCAAATTTGCATTAATAATTGACTTCAAGTTTATCACCTTAGTTGCTCTGCAGTATTCCTTGTCAGACCAACATTTCTCATCCATCATTTGACCTTTTGGCAAGCTTGGGTTCATGTACACAGAAACCACAGAGGACACAACAACAACTCGCTTGACCTTTGCTTCATCACATGCTCTGAGCACATTCAAAGTGCCCTTCACAGCAGGTTCGATCAATTCTACCTAAAATCATTACAAGATGGCATATTTCTTAATCAATCACCATCAAACACACTATCAGCTGAACACTCTAATTAATTAGGCACGCTTGCCTCAGGGTTTGGTACTGTAGTGGAGGGAACAGGACTGGCAACATGAAAGACTCCTTCACATCCCTTGATAGCAGAACAAAGAGAGTTGTAATCCAGCAGATCTGCCTTAAAGAGTTTCAGATTCTCAGATGCCTTGTCAACGGTTTTCAAGTGAGCATACTTCTCATCCGCTGCATAATATAGTCAATAAATTTGCGTTGAAGCACCATAAAAAAAGAAATCCATATTTCTACTTGATAAAGGTTGAGATTTTAAAAAGCGGCCATCAGTGAATCAATGTCATGTAGCTAAAAAACAGTACAGATTTGGATACCATCGATAAGATGCTTGGAGATCTGAATAATACATGAAAATGGGGCATAGCAATGCAAGTAACCGAAAGCGAGAACAGAGAATGAAAATAAATAGCTAAGAGTTTGTAGATACCGACCGGGGTCTCTAACGGTTCCGTGGACAAGATAGTTCTTAGAAAGAAGAACCTTGAGGAGCCAAGAGCCCAAGAAACCTCCAGCTCCTGTCACGCATACCCTCCCCTTCTCTGCTTCCATTTCCAAGCTTTCGTAATCAATCAATCTTTTAGTTTAGCACTTGTCTGCACTGCTGTATTGCCTTCCACACAAAAAAAAATGAACTTCTTTTAGGGTTCCTTTATTTACTGGTAAGGATTTGTCGTTTCCCTGTGCTTTGGCTTTCTAGCTACTTCTTGCACCTTGAAATAAACAGGGCCCACAACTAGCTGAACAAGAGGTTATTCTTATATTCTTCTCTGCGAAAGGGCCAACAACAACCGCTGGATGATGATATTATAATATCAAGATTTCATTCACTACGAATTTACCGCCACAAGCTCGAACTGCCATTACAGCAGCAATTCTATTCAAGAACATGAACCAACGCCCTCTATCTGCATTCAATTAATGGATCCAGATTATTTCAGCATGCACCAACAGAAACAAAAATAATATATGCTGTGTTTGTTGGTTTTTAAACATCATTCATGTATTATAAATAATAAAACAAAAATATTCAGAATATTTAAAATTATTTATAAATTTAATACATAAATATTTAAATGATTCTTTTAAAAATCAAGTTATCACAAATCGCGAGATAACTAATTGTATTGTTTTCAACGATAATTTACATGAATCATGGCAAAATAAAACTTTAAAATATTTATTCAATTTGATAGAAGAAAAAATTGTATAACACACAAGTCTTTTTAAAATAAGAGGCTTGATTTTATAACAAAATAAGAAGAAAAAATACTTGTAAATTGATCCATTATCAATTTACTTCTTAGATAATATGTCTATATTATTTTATACTAAGTTTAAAAATTAACCCAATCAAGTCCTTACTTGATTTTTCTAGGTGTAAAAATTATAAATTTTAATTTTTAAAATATATTTTAATTATATCATACCTAATTAAATAATTTCAATTTAATTTATAACGAATATTTCTTAATACGTGTAATTTATTAAATTTTTAATATGTTAGCTCAAATATAAATTTTAATTGAATATTATTCAATAAATTAGACAATTTTATTTATTATCTATTCAATAATTTAATAAAAACTCATTTTTTTATTAAAAAAACAATTTTAAAATGATTTCCAAGCACCTCCTTATTTGATAACTGAAATGGACCAGGGGCCCACCGCTTTTTTAAGGGCAAAATCGGGAGTTTTGCCTCGAATAGACGCATCATCCATTTGTCAAATTAAATATCAGACGAGTTATTATTATGCAGACGTGTTTGTTAGGCAAACATCAGCCACTTCTCAATTTTTTTCTTGCCCCGTCTCATAACCCTTTATCGTGTACTGCGCTATTTCAGAATCTACAGGTATTTGATGGGTTTACTCAGTTTTTTTTTATGTCGTAATGAAAAATCAGTGGCTCTAGCAAGTTGCTATACCAATATATTTAAGTTTGGTTCTATGATGAATTTAAATGAATCTTGATCGAGTAAGTGGCTAGTCTTAATATATTTGTATACGGTCACATGTTGAACCCAGCTAAACATAGATGTACCGAGTTGACAGGCTCAATACAATTGGATTCCACCATGTCTAGCACAAAATAAACATGGATTTTATATTTTTTTTAAACCCAGTAAATATAGATTCGACAATGAAGTAAGTTCATATAAACATGAATCTATCAACATATCACATCTATTTATTACGGACTTGACTACACGTGGAATGTCATTGTAGGTCACTATAAACTTATATTAAGACCATAGAGGTGTGTAAAAGATTTGTAGAGTATTAACTTATAACTTTCATGTTAAAAATATTACCTCACAACATTTGAAGAAGTATAAAAGGTTTTATAAAGGATATGTATGCTTCATCAATGCTATGAGAAAAAAAATGACTCTTCAGCCCCTCAGTGCTATAAAAAAAATAAAATTCAAGGATTATAAACACCCCTGAACCATCCAGGTGCATACCATTCATATCTCATTCCTTAGAGCATTTACCAAACACAAGAACAAATATATTTGTTCATTCATTCATTACATTCCTTCTTTAAAAGTTATTAGCATATGAAAGTCTCGAAACTCCATCTAAAATGATTGTATCAAAACTTCAACCATCAATCATATATTTCAAGTTATTTTTTTATATTTGAAATCATTTTAACGTGATAATATTTTAAAAAAAACCATGGCTACAATATTAGTTATAAATTGTTAGTTATAAGAGAATAAAATAATTGAGATTTTATATTAATTAACTGAAATGTAAAACATACTTTTTAGAATAAATGAGATTTAATCGCATAAAATAAAATAAAAAATAGTTATAAATCATGAGCCTTTATGGCACATGGGATGAGAGGATGGATGTGATACCTCGCATCACGAAATGGCGACAGTTAACAAGCCCTGAGAGGTCAAGAACTCTTTCGAGGAAACCCTGCGGGTCGATCTCAATGGAGAAAGCATTCTGTTTCTGTGTTTTCACAGTCAAAGTCCATGCGTACGAGGTTTTGCATTCTTTTTATTATTATTTTTATTGTGGCTATAAGAGCTGGGTTGGAGTTTTAGTCATCCCTGCCAGGATGGTCTCCATAACGGGTGGTTCTGATCCATTCTTGAATTATCCATCAATCTAATCCTCCGTCATGAAACTTAATCACGCCAGCCGATAGGGCTCCTGGAGCTATACGAAAAATCAACACGCAGTTGCATGAAACACGTTGGCAGTGTGAATACTTGATTGACGCTGAGACTTGGATACCCAGAACTTGAGGGTGATTATGAGCAGCTGCAGCTGCCTCCTCGTGAACCATAAAACGCTAATGAAGGACAGTGACGGCTCAGAGTGTGGAGGTGCAAAATCTATACCTTGATCCATGCACGTCTCTCTCTCCCTGGAAAAAAAGAAGCCCGTCCACTTCTCGCCATACAATCTTGTTATTCAAATAGATCAAAGACACGTCATCACCATTCCATGGACCCTCACGTTTCGTGATACACGTTGTTTGGTTTCTCATTTTTTTTTTATCAAGATTAATGTTTTTGATATTTTTAAATTGTTGATATTAAAAATAAAATTTTAAAAGTAAAAAATATGTTTTTTGGATAATTTTGGACTGTGTTTCTACACTTCCAAAATACGAGAGATAAAGAGAACATGTATAGAGAGACAATATTTATTATTTTGTAATCCTAAAATATTATTGTAAGAAATACTCATAGATCGAGATGTTTATCTTGAATTTACCTGAATAAACATATAAATAAATATATTTATTACCATAATTTTAATAATTAATTTGAGAGTCAACCTGAAACAAAACTTAAGTCACATGAAAAAAACCACCTCCCTCGATCTCATATGAGCCGGTAAGGATTCCTATTATCATTTTGAATGTAAAAGAAATGCACCAAGTCCAACATTGCAACTCTGTCAATTATTACACTGTGCAGGGCTCGGACTAGCTAAAAAGTTAAGCAACAACACATTTAAAAAATATTTAGAAAAATAAAATATTTATGACTCTCCATTATATTTATGCATAACCACTCTCATAAATTATTAAACATCTTCACACAAATTACAGTGAAGAGAAATGAAAGAAAGAAAAAGATTCTAATGATGATATCAACAACATTCTAAAAACTATCTTATGAGAAAAAAATAACTACACCAAATATAACCAAAATGGATGACATAAGCAGCTTAGAGGTGATGGATGACTGATCTCTAAGCAGTTATGTATCCCATTTTGATCACTTTTCATATCATTTATTTGTGTTATTTGATTTATCTCACCGGTATTTTTTAAATAGTATCGATAATGTCATCATCAAAGTTCTAGTTACATCCAAATTGTTTTTTCTCTCTCTCTTTTTCCTCCCATTTTCTTGTTATAATATGCTAAGAGAAATAAAAGGGGGGAAAATAATCTCAAGGATACTTCAAACTTTAATGATAAACATCGTTAATATCATAGAAAAGATATTGACAAAATGAATTTATTTGTACCACGAAAGGTCAATAAGGACTATCAAAGTATGCTAACCAAGTCTATCAAAGATGACAAGTGACTTAAGTCCTGTTTGGCATTGCGATCCAACCTATTTAAAAGCACTTTCAAAAACTACCGCAACCATACTCCCAAACAAGCCCTTACTTACCTTTGAACAATTCATTTAACCTAATCATTTATTGTCGATGAGTATTTTTAATATTATTATATTCATCTTGCTGATATTTATCTTGATACCATAGATAATATTATAAAAGTTTTGATGTGCTCAATATTATTTTTATTATCTATAATCTAAATGGTATAGAAAAAACACTGTAGTTTTCTTCGCAAAACACATTCCTTTATTTTGTTACTTTTTTTTCAAAATTATTTTTGTTGATTTTTTTTAACTTTAGGATGGCAAAGGAGTTAATTTTGTATTTGTTTTTTTAATTATATCTATTTACGAGGATGACATGGTTTGCGAGTTTATCATGGTAACATCAGTAACAATAATCCTCCCTTTATGGGTTTGGTGGGGTATATCTTTTTTAATTGAATTTTATTTCTTTTACATTGTATTTTTTTTTCCAGTAATAACCAAAACATGTGGGGAAAACATCGTGAATTACTACAATGTCTCCTCACGTTTCCCCCTTTAAAACACTTGTTTTCTTTTTTTTTTCTTTGTTACAATTATTTTCAAAAATGTTTTTGTCAAGTTTATTTTTAAGTATTAAAATGGTTGAGAATTTAGCCTTGTGATTTTTTTGTCTTTTCACGAGATTAACATGGCTTGCGTATTAGTCGAGGCAATCTAAGTAGCCCTAGTTGCCCCGATTTATAGGTTTGGTGCAGTATTTTTTTAATTAAACTTGATTTTTTTATAGTGTATTTTTTAAATAACAACTAAAACATGTGGGGTAAACATTGTAACTTAACTTGTAGAAAAAAAGTTATTAATTAAGTTAGAGTTCATTACATAGTTTGTAGGTTAAAAGTTTTAACTTGACTATCCAATTCACGGGTTTGACGAGTTTACTCATTGAAAACCTTGTGTCTTTTACATGTCATGTTTTTATTAATTATCAAAGTTGTCTTTAAATCTATTAAATTAATTGATTTATTTTGAGTGAATTTTACATTGTTTAATTTAAAAACAGAACTAAACATGTATTCAGTTTAATAAGTTTTAATATTGAACTATTTTATTAGATTTAATAACATTGCTAACTTTTTTTTATAATCTTAATATTTTTTTTAAATTTAGTCCAGCATGTAACGGAGCTCAAGATATTATCTCCGAAACCCACTAAACTACGTCGTAGAACATGATATTCTATTTTTTCATTTTAAAGTGCCAAAAAAAAACCTGGCAGAAGAAGCTGGCAATTGGCAACTTACCTCCGAAACAGCGACGACAGCATGACCCCACTCCCAGCTTTGCTCTGTTGCCATCAATAAAAAAAGAAAAAAAGAAAAAAAGAAAAAGTAAAATAAAACTTTTATGTAAATCAGCTTCGCGCCCATCAATCAAAGAGTAGTTTTTTTTATAGTGACATTATTATATAATATTTTTAATAAACATAATAAAATCTTACATTTTTTATTAATCAATCAAAATATTTTTATATTAATTCGTGTGTTAATTAATTATTTCACCTATTTATTTAATAACCTCTAATTTGACTCTTAGTTCACAAGTAATGCTAGTATTTATATTTTCTCTACCGTAAAAATAAAGAGAAGCTTCTCAACGCGCCAACGGAGGCATCAAAAAAGTAATTAACAGTTAGTCACCAAACAGACTACACGTGTCGTTATACTCTTCCCTTATAAATGTCTCTCCTGATGCACTCGATTTATGCTCACCACAACCAATCCGAGTAATAGGCAGCACGCCCCAACTTCACCGAAAAGCAAAACTCAGTTTAAATTTTTTCCGCCGGAATATGCGGATGGACTCCCGCCGCCGGCCACCCAAATCGTCACGCACCACGTCCTCTAACGACGGCGTTCCTCTCCACCTACACCATAAGCAGCTTGCCCCTCTCGTCGACAACCGTTCTCCACCACCGATACCGAAAGCATCAGACGCGCTTCCCCTCCCTCTCTACCTGACAAACGCCATTTTCTTCACGCTTTTCTTCTCCGTAGCCTACTACCTCCTCCACCGGTGGCGTGATAAGATCCGTAACTCTACGCCACTCCATGTCGTTACTTTCCCCGAAATCGCCGCCATCGTTTCCTTAATGGCTTCCTTTATTTACCTTTTAGGATTTTTTGGAATCGATTTTGTTCAATCATTCATCACGCGCCCTTCTCATGACGCGTGGGATTTGGAAGATACCACGAATCCTAGCTACCTCATCAACGAAGATCACCGTCTCGTTACCTGCCCTCCTTCCGCAAACACCCCTCCCATTCCCAAATTACCCAATCCTGAGCCAATAATCACACCTTTAGCCTCCGTGGAAGATGAAGAAATCGTTAAATCTGTCATAGAAGGAACTCTGCCTTCGTATTCGCTTGAATCAAAGCTTGGTGATTGTAAGAGAGCAGCTGTGATTAGACGGGAGGCGTTGCAGAGGATAACTCGGAGATCTCTAGAGGGTCTACCTATTGAAGGATTTGATTATGATTCGGTTTTAGGACAGTGCTGCGAAATGCCGGTGGGCTACGTCCAGATTCCTGTGGGGATTGCCGGCCCTCTGTTGCTGAATGGGATGGAGTATATGGTCCCAATGGCAACGACAGAGGGTTGTTTGGTTGCAAGTACGAACAGAGGGTGTAAGGCAATGTACGCTTCCGGTGGGGCTACTAGTGTGTTGTTGGCTGATGGGATGACTAGGGCTCCTATTGTTAGATTCGAGACGGTGAAACGAGCCTCGGAATTGAAGTTGTTCTTGGAGGACCCTGATAATTTTGATACTTTGTCTATTGTTTTTAACAGGTCAGTTTTCATTTGATTCTCTATTTCTGTCTGAGTGTTTTAGATTTTTTAGATGTTGATGGATATCTACTTTACATGTATTTATGGTGGTGAGGATTTTCCAGATATTGTATGTGGCTGCATCGTTTAGTTAAGAAGAGAAATTATTATGTTTGTTGATATAGAAGGGAAAGATAGGATAGCTGTGGAAGAGGCTGGATCTCCATTTCTGACAGTTACCTTGTATTACTATTACTGATGGCTGCAGGTCGAGCAGGTTTGCGAGGCTTCAAGGAATTAAATGCTGTATGGCTGGGAAGAATCTTTATATGCGATTTAAATGTAGTACTGGTGATGCAATGGGGATGAACATGGTCTCTAAAGGGGTTCAGAATGTGCTTGATTTCCTTCAGAGTGATTTCCATGACATGGAAGTTATTGGCATTTCTGGTAATGTCCTCTTCTCTTCTTAACTACACTCATAAGACCAACAGCAGTTGCTCAAGTTGCCTTTTGTTGCAGCTTTTCTTCAAATACTCTTAAAATATAAGATTTTGTTTAGCTACTCTTTTGATACCTTTTCGTCTTAAAATATAAGATTTTCATGTGACGGTCATGCTTTTACTGTCTCAAAATTCTTCTTCTTTGGTGTTTAAACATATATGTAGCTCACTTCTCTTTCCTGCATCTTTTCATTTACCTCTTTCAGGGTCGGAGTCATCCTATTTTTTGTATAGAAGTTAATGGAGTTTATATGTTTCACAACTGGCTAGGTAATTTTTGTTCGGATAAGAAACCTGCGGCTGTAAACTGGATTGAAGGACGTGGGAAATCGGTTGTTTGTGAGGCAATTATCAAGGAAGAGATAGTCAAGAAGGTGCTGAAAACAAGTGTTGCTTCCCTTGTGGAGCTCAACATGCTCAAGAATCTTGCTGGTTCTGCCGTTGCTGGTGCTCTTGGTGGATTTAATGCCCATGCCAGCAATATTGTCTCTGCAATCTTCATAGCCACTGGCCAGGATCCAGCACAGAATATTGAGAGTTCTCACTGCATTACCATGATGGAAGCTGTTAACAACGACAAGGATCTTCACGTATCTGTGTCTATGCCTAGCATTGAGGTGGTTAAACTACTCATTTCATGACGCTGTCGATATATTTGCAGTTTTATTTATTTAATGATGAAACTATTTACTTGGTATTGGTGATTAAGAGTCTGCAGGGAAATATTTGGTTTTTTTTTTTATCGTCCAAAAAAGCTGACAGAATTGGTGTTTCTCTGTCAGGTGGGTACAGTCGGAGGTGGAACTCAACTTGCATCGCAGTCCGCCTGCCTGAATTTACTTGGTGTAAAGGGTGCAAGCAAAGAGTCACCTGGCTTAAACTCAAGACTCTTGGCCAGCATAGTAGCTGGTTCAGTTTTGGCCGGGGAGCTCTCTCTAATGGCTGCTATCGCACAAGGGCAGCTAGTCAAGAGTCACATGAAATACAACAGATCGAGCAAAGACATATCCAAAGCTGCATCATCTTAGAGAGAGAGGGCAGTGCTCCAGCAATGATGCAATGGAAATAAAAGAGAGACAGCCTGTATGTACAAGTGGGCAAATCCTTCCTCCCCTGGTATTTGGTTTTATGTTTTGTGTCTTCTTGTGTCTTTCATCTCGACTCTTAGCTGTTAATATATTATGTTTGGAGTCTGTTTGGGGACCGACGTATCTCATCAGTGATTCGAGTTGCGTTTCCTCGTCGTTTTATTACCAAGAGGGACTCCTTTCAAAAATTAAATTAAACGAGACGTTCTGGTTTTCGTGGCTTGTAATTAGTCAGAGTTTCGCTTCCAGTTCTTTTCCTTCGTGGATAGAAATGGCTTGCATTTTAGCCGCCATGCATTTAATAGCTATTTTAGAATTTTTTTTTTTTAATTTTCACATCAAAATAATCTATATATAAAAAAATAAAGCAAAATTGCAAAAACACTTTTCAAAATCTAAAAATATATATAATTAATAATATGAAAAAGAAAGTAATTTTTTTTTTTTGCCCAAACACATTCAAACTGAAAAAACAAACAGGGTCCTATGATCCAGACTTCAGGGTCCATGTCACATCTTTTCGTAGTACTATCTTCTTTCTTGTTTTTTAAACTCATGAAATTATAAATGCATATCAGCCGTTCAAATCGAGAATCTATTTCTGCCGCTCCACAAGCTTCAGCCTGGACCACAACCATGTTAAGGAAAAGTCAGCAATCCACTGTCTTGACTCTCTCCAGCTCTTCGCAGATCAGCAATGGTGCGTGCCATGAACAGGGCTTTCATGAAACCTTGTGATTGGTCGAAAATAGGGTTTCTGTCTCCCACAAACAGCATAGTGAAATCGGAAAACCAAATTTATTGTGGGAGAGCTTGTCCAGCAGCAAGCATAACAGGACCTGCAAGAACGGGATGACCGTACCGTATCTCCATGGAGGAGAGGGAGCGCTGCCATGTCTAGCATGAGGAGTGTTTTTCACATGCATCTCGATGTACATTAACCACCCTGGTATTTTCTCCGACAATGTTTCACAGACACGTATGCAGATCCCGTTTGTTTTTGAAACGTTCGTGAAATAGATTGAATTGATTTTTTAATTATTATTTTTAAAATATACTAGGTTAAAAATAATTTTTGAAAGTAAAAAAATATTATTTTAATATTTTTCAAATAAAAAACATTCTCTCTCTCTCTCTCTCTCTCTATATATATATATATATATATATATATATATATATATATATATTCAAATTTATAAAATACAAAGAATCCTAACATGCAATTACCTAAACATACTGAACATCTAGACATGTAGCCCCTGTCCCGGATAACCAGAGTCTTTCTCCTTTGACTTGCCCTTGTATCTCATTCAGTCTCTCTCTCTTTTTTTTCCTTCTATATTTTATAATTTACTTCATTTAAGAAAATTCATAGCTGGAGCGATGGATTTCTTATCAAAACGGAGTGTTTTATTTAACTCTAAATGTAACGTGTTGGATTTAAAGATTATTCCAAGAAGATAAATAAACTCTGTTACCGTCATGCATTTCTATTTTATTTTAATAAAACAATATTATTGTAGTACCGTTAGGAATTTCAATCTCGATTCGTCCCGATTTATTGATTTCCTCAAAAAAATTAGCTTTATCATCACATATTTTCACTAATTCATAAAATTCTCCTCGTAAGACCTGCCATGAGCCCAGTGGGCTGTAACCCTAGATAAACATGGACCTAACACAAACCCTTAAATCTGAGGAGTTGGATTATCATCCTCTTATAAAAAGAAGAAGCAGCAGCAGCAGCAGCAATACTCTAGAAAATCTTTCTTATTTTCATCTGGGTAAGCTATAATTATCAGTGAGCATTATTTCTTCACAAGCTAGAGGTTCTTCCTGAGCTACTGAAAACACTGAATTTGAAACTACTATTTATCTATACATACATTTTTAATGAGATTGAGAAGAGTTAACCTCAGACATTCCAGTTTTCAAAACCCACTGGATAGACTTGTCTGTGAGCAGGGGCTTTTGCTTTTCACTGCGAAGGAGCGCTTCATTTGTTGCCCCTCTAGCTAATTATGGACACACAAGCACTGCCTGAAGGACATGCTGATTTTTTATTTTGATGGAAAATGTTAAATCAATCCAGTGGGTTTTGAAAGCGAAAGAGCCCGAAATGTTAATTCATCGCATCCCCGATCATTTTAGGAGGTTCCACGGGACCAAGATCCACAACAGGTCATGATCACGTGACCATGGCAACCAGCTTGATGGCAGCAATGATTGCTTAAAAACGCAACCACTCAATCATGCACGTGAACCCATTGCTCGCCAGCAAGTCCACGTGTCACCTCGTTTGTCATTGATCGCCCCCTTTCAAGAATATTATTTCCAGCTCCCATTCCTGTCGCTACTTAGCAGCCAAGACTCGGACGTTTACTTGCTCGCTCGACTTTTCTAATAGGGATTACTGGTTAAATACAGAGCAGGAAGTGGATTGACATCACTGCCACATGCTACTGGACTCTGAACAAGAAATCTGCTGCTGTGTGGAAAACGTGGGGCAGGGCACATCCTCCCTCGTGGAGCCAGTGCTGCAAGGCCTTCTGAGAACGAAACGATCAACGGGGGAGGTGGTTCCGGGGCCACTTCCATCAGATTTGAAGGGATTCTGTCCAGGGGATTGAACCCTGAAAGGATTAGGTGACAAATGGGATCAGTGTCCACCACATGCCACAGTGCTTGCACTCATATAATTTAATTGTAAAGCCATCTGCAACTTGCTCATGCTTTTTTACTAATATTATTAGATTATTCGATAGTGCTGTTAGGCTTTTGTTGTGCTCCAACCCCCTTTAATTATTTTCACTCACGGCTCCAAATCTTGAATTTATTGACTCGCACTGCTGGCTATATAATACAAACAAACTGCAATCTATGTTTTGCACTGAATTTTAGTGGCAGTAAAACCATGGAGGACAAGGAAAAGGGAGAACAAATGAATGCGGTCTAGGGTTTATTATATTGCATGATTGTAATCATGATCTCATGTTGAGATTAGCTGCATCCTCAACCAAATATCCTTTCGAATTGCCGAAGTCTACTTATTACTTTAAGATAAATATAAAAACAACTCACTTCAAAACCATATAAAAACAGATTTTATTTATTTATTTATTTTATCTATTTCTTAATTTTAAAACAAGATGCTTATTTAAAGTTGGTTAAAAGTGATTCCCACGTCTGAGGATTCTCATATATTTTAGTTTCCATTGTTCTGGAATCAACAAAAGCCTGCTTTCTTTATTTATTTACAGACCACATATTTAATAATCGACAAGGAAATTAACCTAATTTACTGAACTTCTCTGGTCATGAACTGCATGCTGCATCGAAATAGTAGAAATCTAATACTTTGTCATCTGCCTGCTGGACTTACATGAGTTTGTATGGCAAAATACACGCACACTAAAATTATAAAGTAATTTATAACTTGGCCTAATTAGACACGCCGTAGAAGATTCTGTCTCGAAGCTCTCTCTTCATATTATTTGTGTTTTTTAAATAACATTTGTTTCAGTAGAACAAATTATAAAGTAATATTTGATAATTTTTCGAGATATAAAAGATACAGATAGAGTGAAGATAAAAATGGCATGTGTCTTCTGTTTTTCTTATTTTGTAAAGATATAAGTTTATTGAAAAGGATGAATTGCCAAGAAATTAAGGTGGTGGGATATAAATGCTCAAAAAGATTATGATCTTTCTTCTCTCAGCATGCATATATATATATAGGATGGTCGACGTGGTTGCAGAGTATCCAACGTCCATGCTGAAGGAGGGAAATGGTACATTGGTCTCCATGGCAGGGACGGCCTGTATTAATACACCTGGGGATGGTGCTTTCAAATGGGCTTGGAGCACGCGCGCGCGCGCACCAAGATTCAAGCATGGCCGAGGACCCAGCCTTGGACAGTTGAACTGGGAGCTGACGTGTCACCAAGCTTCCTTCCAGTTCAGAAGATCTTTCTCATGGTAGTATTTCTGGGCAAGTACATATGCCACCTGTGGAACAAATTTCTAACGATGCAAATATTGCGAGAAACTTTTAGGGCAAATATAAGAGTATAATTAAGCTGGCGATGACATGTGAAAGGAGTAAGATCGAGCCATTGGTTTCCTACGACGCTATTCTTTTTTTAAAAAATGGTGGGGTTGCACTTGGGAGAGAGTATCTGGCTGATCGAGGACTGCAGGGGCCGGGGAAGAGGATGCTTTGCTTAGTTTGCCTTTTGCTTATGTCCTTGCCTTGAACAGATGGAACACTCCCTGATCTCCTTCATTCACTGAACCCACGATAGATCCAATTCAATTTACTATATATACAAGTTAGGGTATTTGCAATAATTGACAGAATTATTTATAAAAGATACACTACCAAAAAAGAAGAATGTCGTTTGCAACGAAATTTTGCAATGGAAAATTTCCGTTGCAAAATTTGCAACAGATTAGCATCTGAATATATTTAGCAACGGTAAACATATTCTGAAAAATAAATAAAATTGTGGGTTGCAACAGATTTTCCATTGCATATTTAAATTGCAACGGAAAATCCGTTGCAAAATATTTTTCATTTGCAACATAATCCGTTGCACATGTTTTTAATCTACAACAGATTTTTCGTTGTTGATTAAATTTGCAATGGCAAATCTGTTGCAATTTTTGTTGTTTTCAAAATCCTTTAAAGTACCTGCAGGCGCCCATTGATATACCGTTTTAAAATATTTAAGTTAAGTGCCATTGTTCTTCTCTCTCGATTTTCAGAAACAAACCCTGCACCTCATAAAAACCATACATGAACAGTGAAATCAAAATTTGTTTAAGCTCTACTTCATCGATCTCCACCTTGCCCGTATTGATCTTCAGTTACCCATTAGACCCATTACCACCACAACAAAGCTCTGCTTCCTCTATTTCTAGCACGCGTGGTACGATCAGCGTTTCCATGTTCTTCATTGCTGAGTTTCTAATTTTGTTGGATTTGTTTGCATTTGTAATTGTTAAGTGTTTTGGCAGATGAGTTTTGATTTTATATGTTAATTGATTAGATTTTTGTTGCTGATTTGGGGTTTTTTCTCTCCTGATTATGAGATTTTTGCTCTTTCTTTCTCTTGAATTTTATTGTTGGCTTCTACACAACCAAGAGAAAGATACATCCCAAACTTTCAATATTACACCCACTCAGAAGAAAGAAGAAGAAGAAAGAAAGAAAAGACTAACCCATATAATTTGCACAATAGCGAGAGCATGTACATGTTGGAGTAAAATAATTTGTTGGTGTGACTGTCAAGATCTCTAGGAGGATCATCTTCCTTGTTTTGCTGGGAAAAGGAGAAATTGGCAGATGGGTATTCACTCCTTATTTTAATTTCACCATACCATCATCTCCAAGAGAAGCCATTTTAATTCATCTGCAAAGATGAAACAAGAACCCAACTTCAGTGAGTACAAATCTTTACCAAACAAATAATAATAATAATAATAATAAAGAAACAATATCCTATCAAATTAAAGTGAAAAAAGAATTAATTAAGAAAAAGACTTGGTAAAAGATTTGCAATGGAAATTTCGTTGTAAATTTGAATTTGCAACGGATTAGTCGTTGCTTGTCCGTTGCAAATGAATTTGCAACAAAATGACTGTTGCAAATTCATTTGCAATCATAGGATTGCAACGAAATACTTTCGTTGCAAATTCCGTTGCTAATAAATATTAGCAACGGATTCCTTTGTTGTTTGTAACAAATCAATCCATTGCAAACAACTTTTTTTTTTTTTGTAGTGATAATATTGACATTCTTTTTATTAAAAGAGAAAGATGATTTTATCAATTTATGAATATAATTAGAAGGGTTATTTGCAACCAGAGAAGTGTCAATAACAACACCTCGTTCATCAAAGTATAAATATATTTAGAAGCGTTTACTTTATTTCCTATCTCAAATAATAATAATAATAATAATAATAATAATAATAATAATAATAAAACATAACACAGGATAATGATACTATTAAAGCTAATGAATCACTATGTGTGACATAAATGAATTGAAATATTATACTAAGTCTCCTATTTTACACAAAACACTATTGTATTATCCTTTTCTAATTTGATATTAAAGATTCTATCCTAACATATTTGTTCCCTTTCTCTTTCCCTCATGCATCTTTTGATCATGTAAACCCTGTCTTCGTCTGACTCACTCATTTACAGTCCAAGTTTCCATGTGGACACTTCACTTTCAACTCGAGAGAATGTATTATAAATGTATAATGTTAAAGAATAATATAAATCATATCATGGGATCTCACCTAATAATTTGAACTTTTAGCTGAGATGGTTCCTTAACATGTTATCTTATAGGATTACTTTGTGTACAATTATTATGGTCTACATTATCATCTTTATGTTGTTCATTATAAAGGAAGGCATTCACATTATGTTAAGCCTTTTGTTTAATGTGATAATCTTTCACATTATTTCATATATATTTTTTTTAATTATTATGTATATCAATATATTTTTTTAATTAAGATTACCATCTAGTAGATGATAATCGATCTAGCATAACAAGGAAAATATGAAAAGAAATTATTGTAGAAAGTAACATACCAAGTTAAAAACATGGATTACTCCACGCCGCGGGCTATATATTCTTTGTTTGTTAATAGCTAGCTCCATACTTGTATACGTAAAGTTAGATTTATAGGAACGAATCCGAGATGAAACACTGTGAAAGATAAAACAAAAAATATATTCTCAGTCCAGAATAATATGCCAAATAATTCGCTATTTGATGGAAGAATCATTGCTGCAAATCAATCCTTGACATTTGTTGTTAAATATGAGGTGGTGTGGCTATCGCTCATCTTTCATACACATGATTAAGCAACTTAATTCATATATTCATTGGTTCTATTTAAATTAAAGACAAGAACCAATAGACCATAGGCTAGCTTGCTGATTATTTCTATTATACAGTACTGTAGTGTAATTATATCAAGGAATTTAATGCTTTTTTTTTTATTCAAGAAAATCATATTTTTTAAAAATTTTATTTTATAGGATTAAATGATTAAATAAAATTTTAATTATTTTAATTTTTTATAAAAAAATATATATTTTAATTCAAATTCGAGATGTATCTTGTAAATTTCAAACCCTTCAGTACCAAGAAACGGCCCTTGGACTAAGGAATCCAATACCTCGACATGTTCTTGACCTTTCGTTTGATATCAAAAAGCAACGACCAAATGACTATTGATAATTTCTTAGCACGAATTCTAATAAACCCTAATATAATAAAATAATGTTATTGACCATAAAAAAATAAATTCGAGGTGCCTTTAATTATAGTTAAAGGACAGAAATATAAGATTAGTATCCATTCATAGCATATAAATGATTCCCTTTCCTACTTTATTTTTTTTTCTCTCCACACCACAAGCTATCTGATTTCTTTTCATTTCCATCTTCATCTTCGAGAAATGCATATTAATTAGTCTAATTTTGTTTTCACTGGCTATGAAACATATATTTGATAGTATATATTAATCCCTCTGATATCTCAATATTTTTTTCAATTTATTCGGAAAAATCATGACATGAAAAAAAGTTATATATTTTGTTCTTCTGGTTTTTATGATCTGAAGTATATTTGCTAGCATAAATTATTCCAGTAAAGAAGAAATCAGAGAGATCAAGGTAGAGAAGAAGTAAAGGAGAAGAATAGATCAGATTAAAGCTGGCAAATAATAGCAAGTGGTGGGAGAGACTAGATGTGGCAAGGACTGCCACCATGGCTGGTTATGAATCAACTTCTACAGGTGATAACTCTCGCTACCTTCATCACAATCACAACCTTCTCAGACCTGAACTTCATCTGGTTCAAAGATCTCCATCCATTCCTTCCTCTGATTCTAAAGACAACAGCACCCCTTCACCAGATCATGCCAAGCCAATTGCAACTAGTGATCATCACCCGGATAGGACTACTTCTGGCACTAGCAGTGGGGGCGGCGGGACCATTCCGAGTTCCCGCCCTAGAGGCCGTCCAGCTGGTTCCAAGAACAAACCGAAGCCGCCCATTATTGTAACTCGGGACAGCCCTAATGCCCTCCGATCCCATGTGCTTGAGGTGTCTAGTGGTGCTGATATAGTGGAAAGTGTGTCCAATTATGCCAGGAAGAGAGGGAGAGGAGTTTGTGTTCTTAGTGGGAGTGGGAGTGTTGCTAATGTTACTTTAAGGCAACCAGCTTCTCCTGCAGGGAGTGTGCTTACTTTGCACGGAAGGTTTGAGATCCTTTCTCTATCTGGAACCGTCCTTCCGCCACCTGCGCCACCTGGTGCGGGAGGGTTGTCGATATTTTTGTCTGGTGGACAAGGGCAGGTTGTTGGAGGGAATGTTGTGGGACTTTTAATGGCTGCAGGTCCTGTGGTTTTGATGGCTGCATCTTTTGCTAATGCAGTTTTTGAGCGTTTGCCTTTAGATGATCAAGAGGAAGCTGGGGTCCTGCAGGTTCAACCCACGGCTTCTCAGAGTTCGGGTGTGACTGGAGGTAGTGGACAAATGGGTGATGGTGGAGGCAGCAGCACTGGAGGTGGTGGGTTTTTTCCTTTGGGAGGACCTCATCATGGGACTTATCCATTTTCAGCTGATTTGTTTGGATCATGGGGTGGAAGTGCTTCAAGGCCTCCATTTTGATTAGGGTAACAAAGTTTTTTTTTTTTTTTTCAACGAGTGGTGCTGTTAGAAAAAAATTACCTTCAGAATTTGCGTAAGAGTCTTTCTGATGATCAGCTTTGAATAATTGACGGTGAAGCATTAATGCTTAAGGGAATGTGTGTCTATATATATATATATATGAAAGCAATCAACCTGCCAGTATATATTTTGTATGATCAATATATATATAAACATGGCTGTGATAAAAAAGATCGAGACCAGTCTCCTAATATCTTCATTTACAAGAGGAAAAGGAATAGAAGAAGAAGAAGATGTATATTTATGGAGGCTGCCTTGTATTACTTCCTTCGGAACCCGGCCAGAAAGGAGCTAGAGCAATGATATTTACAGATTTGTCAAGGTCAGTAAGTATAACTTCATGTATAAGCCATTTTGGGTTTTTGGTAACGTTTCCTTTCCTTTCTTTCTCTTTTTAATTGCTTACTTAATCAGATCAATAATTTATTTATTAATTTTCATATATATATAGTTTGATGCACAACTCTGGCCAGCTAGGGTTGGGTTTAATATGTACATAATTTCATGTCTCCTTTTAATTTATCAAAACATGTCTCCAATTCCTGTGCAATAAATATTATATATATGGTATTAATTTGCTGTATTAGAATAGCAAAATGTGCTGCATCGATCGGTTTAATTATGAATTTCTTCTTCAAATTAATAATACACTCGTGGGATGTTTTCTTGATACACCACCAGTCCTTAAATAATATCACGACATATAACAATTATTCATACAGCCTAGCACTATTGTTCTTCTTAATTAGCCCATTAATTAGAGTATAACCTTTGTTTTTAGAATTCTTTCTTTGTTTGTAGGCATGGAACCCCTGAATAAAGATCACTCCTGAGCGGTAATTCAGCTCAGCCCCAAATCACTGCAGCTGTACACGTATCTCATTTTGTCTTGCATGTGCCCATGTCTTCTTCCTTCAGTTTATTTCTGCTTACCCACCCGGGGAAAAGCACCAGCTGCTGTTCCATTTACAATAAAAGAGAGGGAAAAAACCTAGCTAGTTCTGAACTTGTAGAACAGTAGATGGCCCTAGCTATAAGGTGTCTCTTTTTTACTCTCTTTCTATCTGTCTCTTGCATGCCCAATTTACACTTCTTGTTTTGATCACCAAGCGTTACAGTAAGTAGAAACTACAGACATTAATCTTGCTTGCCGGTTTGAAGATGTGATGACGAAGACGCTAGATAACTAGCTAGCAATATTACCACTGTGTTACCGTACGTAGCAAAACAACATTGTCTAGCTAGGTTAGTGTTATATATAGCGCAAGAAATATATATAAAAGAAACAAATATAAACTTGTTTAGTGGATTTTTGTGCTTGTAAAATTAATATATAGAGAGAATCATGATTTCATTGCCTCGATCCTTCTCAGAAAAGGTAACCAAATGCTAGCTACCATGTATAGTATCTGCCCCAAATTTCAGTTTTATGAGCCGGCCTCTAGCTAGCTAGTTGTGATCAAGTGCCGACACAGCAACATATGAAAAGAAGAAAAACTATGCTTCCCAGGGAGAGAAGTCTTATAATTAAGAGCATGAAGATTTGTTGAACGTCTATATATGATGTTTTTCGGGAACTCGGAAAGAGGGAAACTTTTGAATTAAGTATTCTTCTTTCTGAAGAAAAAGATTTAATCTACCCCGACCCATCTTGCTAGATTTACCAGAAAAAAAATAAAAAAAATGTAAGAATCATAACTCCCAATGGCTTTATTCACACACACACACCCCTTTGCTACGTACTGTCTTCTCATGTTGCAATCACATGATCACATGTGCACCAATCTTCTGTTTCAGTTTTGTTTGTAATTTGGTTTTAGCATCGTGGTCTATATATATATATGCACAATATTAATTATACTACATGCACTTTCTTAATTTTTGATTGATATATATAGCGCCTCAAAACCCTAAATAGAAGAAGAAGAAGAAGAAGTTGCTGCTGCTGAAGGCTCTATTCAGTACTACACTGTATAGTATATATGGTTAAAGCCATATATAGAGGTTCACGCATGTTAATTTGTTGCAGAACCTATATCATTTTTGCTCCTTAATATGGATACATAAATGAATCGAATTAAGTCTTGCATGATCTAGATGCGTTTGTTTTCATTAATATTGTTTCAATATCGATATATTCTCGATCGCAGGTAATATATTTGCTGGATTCTATATGCTGTTCGTAAACACAGCGAGTAGGCAGTATGATGCTTCACACCTTCCCCCCTCCTGTTGCCATGGAAGCCCAAAAGTACTCTCAATGTTACGTTCTACAGTGATATTCCAACATCATTAATGTCATTGCAATGTAAGTAATTAGGGCATGCTTTCCTGTAGCACGGTATATTATACTATATATACCATGCAGCAGCAGCAGCAGGTCTTAGATTCCCTCCCTCCCTCCCCACCTTTTTTCCAGCATCTTCTTTTAAAAATCCGGAGCCAAATTCAAGCTACATATGTATATGTGTATTTATATGTATATGTGTAAAAGTGGGAGTTGACAGTGTGATAGATATATTATATAGGAATAAATTAAATAAAGGCGAAAGAAGCATGCATGATTTCAGAGAGTGGCCGATTCATATTGTCTACCGGCGCAGCAAGATAAAGGTAGCTGGTGTGAAATCTAGCTTCTTTAATGTAACCTGTGATATTCCTGATGGTGCATGAGAACTAGCTAGTCTCGGCCACTTCACTTGCTACAATCTTACGGTGAGGAACTCAAGATGATGATGCGTGTTTTCCCCTTTAAAATAACCTAAACCCTCATTCCCGTGGATGACAGCAGTAAAACTATCTTCTTGCTCTTGGCTATTATAAAATTAGATGTGCTTGCCTTGCGGGGTAAAGTGGTATTTACACGACCTTTTAATTTATCATTCTTTAGGGGCAACAATGTCTTTTCATAACCTTGAAAGTAAAAAATTAGAGCCTTAATTTGGCACGGCTAGCCTCGAAGTAATTGCATTTTTCAACCAGCAGTTCAATCACTCCCCATTCTCCTTCACCTTCAATCTATTCAGCCGGGCTTGGTTGTAACTTTATAATGTTTATTTTAAAGGGATTCTTGTTTTTGTATAAATACTATTAAAAAGGAAAAAAATCAATGACACGTGCCTTGCATGCATCCATGCGTTCGTCAATTTCAGTGGTGTGAGAGGCTGACTAAACATTTGATTTGGATTGGTGCTCTCTTTCTTGCTGGGTGGTGCGTGTAGGGTGGTTCGGTCTAGTTTGATGCCAATTTGTTTTTTCTTTTCTTTTTTCTTCGAATTGCATGCTGTCCCTGCGAAAAATTATATCACCCTTTTCATTTCCCTTTCTCTTCTTCTTTTGATTTGGTCATTCTTATCTTACTTACAATTGTTTTAATTACATTGATTATTTTTAATTGGATTTCATTTTTGATTGCATCCCTGATCATTTTATTTTTTTTTAGTTTGTTTGTCAAATTGGGTCCCGATTTGTTTTGTTTTGAATCATTTCTTTATTATTTTTTTCAATTCCATCCTTAAGCATTTAATTTCATTTATTTTTATGTCAAATTTGGTCCTAATATTTTATTTTCTATTTCTTGAATAATTTTTTTTCTATATCTATATCAAATACGTTTCATTTAAGTTAATATTTTACATTGAATTTAGTTATATTTTTTAATTGCTGTTTATTTTGTTTTGCATTGCTTTTTTTTTTTTAACTCTCAATTTCATCGGCTAATATTTGATTTATTAAAAACCTTGCTTCTTATTTTTCTTTGTTTGCCTTCAATGGTGTCGTATATATATGAAAGATTAGCTCTAGTTGACTTTGATTTTTTTTTAAAGCATTTTTTTAGTTAGCTTTTTTTTGCTTTCCTGTTTATGAGGTCATCCGAATTTCATATCCTGGGTTGAGTTATTGATTTATTGACCCAAGTTGGATGTTGGGTTCGCCGGAGGCATGTTTTTCTTTCCATTATATCAACAAGTGTTCATTCCTAACATTTTAATTCGATCTAAGCTACATGAAATTGTTCATTGTTCAACCTAAACAGTTCGATGACTTGAATATCATATTCTCTTTGAGTTCCTTAGAGCACTAGCGTCATATGAACTTTTTTACAGTCACAATAATCTCTTACCACCCACAAAATAACGATTATCCTAGGTTTTGAAGATTCTCCTCATTGTTTAATCCTATATTCTGTTTGGAGATTATGTTGTGTTATTTTAACTTATCTCAAAAAGAAATTAGGTTATCTCAAGGGAGTTTGATCTATGTTAGATTTATGCCTTTATTAAAGGGAGTTCGATTTTAAATTAAACTAAGTTAGATGCTTTGTTTTGTTTTTTTTTCAAAATATGGTGTTCAACATGCCACCATCTTCATATTTGTTCTTAACATTTTTAAAAAAGTTTAGAAAAAAAAGCCCACTTACTTTGTGGGTTATGGGTTAGATCATTTTTTTTAAATTAAAAAATATATTGAGATGTTAGGAAGTTGCATACCGAACAAAAACACTTTTTAAATACTAAAATCAAAACATATAGGAAGATGATGAAGACACATTTGATCGATATGTAGGCATAAGATTCTAACTTTATTATATTTTGAATGTGTTTGCCAGATATAATTTCATCTCCCATGATTTGTTTGTGATTTGTATAAATTAAATTTATTTTTAGGTATAAAATAATTTATATGGTGGCTAAAGATAAGATTTTGGTTTTGGATATCCAGCTTATCTATATTTTATTTTTACTGGCAATTTTCTTTTTCATATTTTTATTAGTGTGAGTGCTTGCCTACAACGAGCTTCTTCATTTATGATGATGATGATGATGATGATTTGTTTTCAATCTAATTACAATCACAAGTTAATGATTTATTTAGTTATATTCATCCATTATCATTTTTAGTTATCATTTGTTTTTTCTCTCAAAAAAATATAAAAAACAGTCATTTTCATTTAGTTTTTATTTTTTGCATGAAGAATTTTTTTGCCGGTGACTAGTATAAGCTAACAGCAAAAGCCTTAATTAGAGGTTCATTTAGCTCCAGCGAAATAATCAAAGATCACAATTCACAAGTGTGCCAGCTTTCTATTCTGTGATGGTCAAACATGTCAAACACTTGGAAATAAAATTGAGAATAAAGTAATGTTTGGTTAACATTCAGGACAGAAAAGACAAAAGAAAGTTCGGACACGGAAGACTTCATTAAAACAATTTATTTTATTTTATTGATTTATCTTTTTTATTTTATGTTGCAGGGCAACAATCAAACACCATCTACAGAAACGTTGATCGGAGGGATTATTTCATTGTTCATTTTCATGGCTTTTATAGCCCACCGTTGTAAATTTAACTTTTCATCGCATAATTCACTTTTTTTGCGGCTAAAGAACTTGCGTCCATGGATAAGGGTTTGCATCATTTTTATTTTTTTTTCTCGAAGAAAAAAGTCACAGGACTATTTTGCTTTTGATTAAATACAGAAGGACGCTGGCTTGTCAGATGGTATGATGACTTCGCCTTTCTGTACATAAAACTCATCCAGCTCCAGAAACCCTTCATTGCATCCAGGTGAAGGTCGGAGTGGAATATTGTGCCCTAATTGCACCAGCTTTCAGGCATCATCGTGAACATCTTCCCCGATCATATTGTATTATTTCAAACCAAAACAGAAACATTGGATCAGGTAACCATCGCCGAGGCAGGAAAAGTATTTGTCACAAACTGGCTTCAGAGAATGCCGTGGGAATGGGGCACCGTTTTACCAAATGTTTAATAGACGACGATAAGCCATGAACACTTGAAACTGCTACCAACAGCTATTTATAACCGCAGGCAGTCGTACACTGGGTTTCCAGCCAAAATCCTCAGGATCAATATGGCTTCCCAGTGACATGCATCCATTTTACATTCAACAGATCTTCTGATACTATTCTGCACATTGCACATATAAGACAAGCTGGCATCTACAAGGTTCAGCAGTTAGAACTATTTTAACAAGGTGAGAGAAACATAAACAATCTCAGCTATTCCCTTTCAAGCCCGTGTCTGTCTCTCCCAAAATTTATGATTTCTACCTAGAAAAGTTAATGGATATCCAACTCAAACATGAAGGAAACTCATGCTGATCCGTGCTCAAAAGGGACGCGCACGTGGAGTCGCCCATGCAAGCTAACAACAGCAGATGTCTGAAGCGGATCAATTCTCGTAGGTAAGCTCACAACCTGACCAAAAAAGACAGTTTCAAATGTTTTCTCCAATAAAAACAGTTGAAATATTTTTAAGCAGTAGGCCATCACCACAGAACATCCTGCCAATCCGACTGCACAAATAACATAAACAATTCCACCCTCTAAAGAGATATTTTACATAACCAATGGTCCAACTGCTGGCAGAATCGGTGACTAATTTTTCTCACACCCCATGCCCTAGTTATAAATAAATAAATGATTCACATGCCCTCACTGATATGCCAGATAGGACATGCCCTCACAAGTCATCGTGAATCCATATTGGAACAGAAGTACCATTTACTCTTCAGTCAAAGATTATGAAGCACCTCTCTTCTTTTAAAGTTATTATTCTGTTCAGAATAAAAAAAAATACCTTCTTAAATGGTGTTATACCCCAAGGATTGTCCAGCTGCTCTGGTTGACCTGTTATAACCAGACGTCCAACAGGATCTGATTGAACTCGAACCTGATCCACCAAAAAAAGCCATTTCATGCATATTCCAGGCCTTGCAGTATAGTCAATAACAACATGATACTAATGAATATTTCAAGTTCTAAAAATGAAATAACAGACATCATTAGTTCCTGCAACTATTGTCCTGGTGCATAAGAAAGACCAGCTTGCTTAGTGTAGAAGGAAGTAAAGAGATCAGAAAACTAGTTCTCTAACTTTTTATTGCCAAGTATTACACAATGCATTCTATCTATAATTTCCACCGGAATATCATCACTAAGGTAAGAGTGAGAGCAGGAGAGATTAACTATGAGAAGGGGAAAAATCAAGTTACTTACTTCTTCACGAAGAAGTCCTGGGACTAAAGCATATATCTCATAGCAATCTTTCTGTGTATCGGAGCAATATATTAGTCATTAAGCTATAGTGGAGTGAACTTGACAACCAAGTCAGGCATTCAATTGACAAGGCTCATGAGTAGATAAATTAAGAGAACAGAAAACAGCAGATGCTTACACTTTCTCGCACGTTGATCTTCACCCAATCAGCAGGGGGGCCAATATCAGCGATTTCAGCATCCACACTAAGAAGGGGAAAAAATTTAGCCTCGAAAAGAAAATAACTTATATAATGTGAGCAGTTAGATGTAAAACAGGGCACTTCTTGAACTGATGTTCACATTCTATGGATTTTTTTTCCAATCGTAGTTTGAAACCAAGAACCTAGAAGAACAGTTACAGATAAGCATGGTTCAATTGTTGAAAGATATGATCTAAAGTTGCTACTTAGCTGAGAGATGACTTCATAAGAAACAGTGGGATCATCTAATCACCATTTAATAAAAAGTATGAATACAGTGGCAAACAAAACTTAGAAAAATAAGTTGAAAAGGAATGATGAACAATCTTAACTCCTTATCTGGTTCAGCATTCATAGGTCTCTCAGCAAGTTCCAAGTTAGTTGTCTTCTGTCTGTGCAAGCCTGTCTCAGAAAACAAGGATCAAAATAAAAATGTATTTCTGTCAAAAACATGCCAACTAGAAAGATCTTCATATTAGGGGCTGTACCGATACTTTTGAGAGGCTTCTCACGCCTAGCAAAATTTAAGCTCTTGACCTGCCCAAGAGATTTGAAAAGCATCATTTCACTGCAATGTTCTGCACAAATATAAATATAAAAGGAAGTGTATGTTACTGTCACAACAAACCTTAGCAATTGGCTCGCTAACCTCGCCATGTCCAAGGTGACGCTGAGCATGCCAACCCTGCATAGCGCGAGCAGCAGCATCCCTTCTTGCCCTGCCAGATCCAGGCACTTGGTACCCACTTGCCTGATGGGGAGAGAGTGAGAGAGAGAGAGGAATAAAAGTACAAATTGGGAAAACAGGGACAAAAGGAATGAGAACCAGAAACCATAGCATTTAACTCTACTAAACCAGTTTGTTCCAAACAACTTCAGCTCACAAAATCATCAGATTACAAATTCCAATAAAAACATTGTTTTCCCCGAGCTTAAGAAAATACATAATTTGTACTTGCACTAGCCATAGGCTTCTGGTTTTCTCCTCATCTTGTGGTTTCCTCATAAGCAAAACTATTTAAATACGGTATGGTTTACCAGCAATTTGTATGGCTGACAAGAGACAAGCACCAACAATAATAATTGATCACTTCACAGAAGCATCCGTTTAGTGATGAACACAGATTTCACATTCAGCAATATGCCAGGATTTATCATCCCGTTCCATCCAGTGTAACAGACTCGAGCATCTTTTGTGCCAGTGATGCAATTGATCAATTCCATTACGTGCATGTACACACCAGAGAGATGCATGGATTCTAGTGAACTGTGAAAACTTTAATAGCTTTTAATCATAGAGTGCACTTTTCTCTCATTAAATACAGCTCTGTGACCACATATTGCACAGGTTGTAATTTTGAAATAGAAATCTATATATGCTATAGTACCATGAAATGATTGCCTCCTCCCTATATTTGTAACAAATGAAGTCTGCTTTAGTAGCCCCAATTCAAAATAACAAAAAAAAAATAGACTACTTGATGCATTGATTTCAAAGCAAGACTGGAAGTTCAACCACTTGAGTTCAAGTTCAGTTCAATATTGCAAATCAACGAGCATGAGCCAATCTTTTATTCAATAGCACTGAGCAGTTCTGTAAAAGTTCTAATGATTCTCTCTTTTTTCAGCAAGTAAAAGATTTTGGAGATGCTAGTCAAACAAAAAAAGTAACAACAGAAGTTTACCTCCTTTTCAACACTAGTAGCCTGATGCAAGGGTGAACTAGGAAGTTGAAGCTCACCAGTCTCCTTCTTATGCTTTTCATATTCCAAAAGTGCCTGCAGTAAATGAAGGATCAGGAGAGGAATTTACAGGTGCGTCACAGAGAACAGCAATCCATTGGTCGAACACTTAGTTTTTAAATCACCCACATAAGGACAGTTAAACTCACTTCAATTCCAAAACAGACTAGCCTGGACAGTTTTCAACATTGACAAATTCTATAATCTGAGTCCAATCTAATGCTTCTGTCATTAGATTTCCTAGCCAGCACTTCCATTAGAGGAAAACAAAGTTCTAATTTAGGCTTTTGTCTAATGCATCAAGTTCTGACACTTATTACTGCGTACAAAATGGATCTATACATAGAGCATTTTCACCACAAAAAAAAAGTAAGAAAGAAGGAAAGGAAAGAATAAAAGCAATTACCTTCTCATAGAAAATGCGGAATGTCCAAGACACTGTTGTGCAGGTCCTGTGTGAGAGAGAAAAGTTGGATGACTTAAATGATATTTTCCCCCCAGATTTTAACCATCCATATAATTATTGCCACCCATTCATAGCCCACAACAAAGATGCAAAAATCAGAAACTGTCTGCTGCGTGAAAAGAAAATACTGAAAAGAATTGTAACTGAAAATGCTTAATGATCCCATGCCAAATCCATGAAGATTTTACAAATTACTTAAAAAAGAATTGGCCTTGTAATCCGATGATAAACCATGCAAATTGTACAAGATTGCTTAAAAGAATTTTCCTTACTTACTTTGGAGGGTGGAAAGACTCTCCCACTTGCCGCCACAACTTGTTCACGGTAACCTACATATATGATAGATAAAAAGCAGTTGTCATAAGTTAATGGCAATAAACCCCTGAAAATCCATGAACTCTCACATTTCATAAAATGCTGACATTTTCTCTGCTAATCATACTGATTTTTTTTGGATGTGCTCATAAAATGCTGACATTATCTCTGCTAATGATACTGATTTTCTTTGGATGTGCCATACTTCTCCAACCATTCTCATTTATGTCCCTTGTCTCTCGGTTAATCTCATCCATTATGACTGATTCTCAATTTAAAATCTCTGCTAATGATACTAATTTTCTTTGGATGTGCCATACTTCTCCAACCATTCTCATTTATGTCCCTTATCTCCTGGTTAATCTCGTCCATTATGACTGATTCTCAATTTTGTTCAACGTGATTGTTGCTTCAATTTTGTGCCTTTCATTATCCTGCATTTAACCAATGTGAGAAGAATTCCAAATTCCTCAACAATTTAAGCTAGCATTACCAAATTCCAATACTATTAAAATTTGGTTGTGCTAGCTTAATAAGGAGGAAATTGGCAATACTTAGTTGCAGTTTGTAGGAGCAGGTGTGCCTTTTCAGTTTTGAGAAGGAATAGAAATAAATTTAATAACTTTTAAACCCCCAATCAAAAGGACAAACCTACATTGTTCCAGATATTATAAGAAAAAAGAGACTGTCAGCACATGCAGGTGTTTTGAAGCACGATGCCCATTATGCTCAACAACAGGAATAGAGCAACCTGATATGTTTCAAGCAACTACTAATGCTACTCATAATCCCTTGGATTACTTATAATTGATCTAGCAACAAATGTGAGATATTTAATTTCAAGCAGTAAATAGTCAACACTACTGATTCAGCCTAACAGTTTCTGCTGCAAGGTTTTCGTATTTCTTACATCAATTCCAGAAGTCATGCTTAACATACAGCAACAAAATCCATTCAGGTGCAGAGATTTTTTGCTGCCAAAGCCTAAAACCCACAGAATATGAAAAATGGTACTGAACAGCGAAAGAAAACACACATACCACTTCATAGCCACCCAGTTTGATCACAGATCTCCACAACCTAATTCCCAGGGGAAACACGACAATATTAACTCACACCTACAAGCCAGACACTACTTATCATTCAAAAGAAGAAGAAAAACTCAAATTATTTTCACATAAAACTTACTTCAGGCAGTTTAATGGTTCCCCATAAAACTTGGGGGGCTTGAAATCCATGGTATTCTGCTTATAAAAAGTTTCCAGCTCCTTCATGAATGCAGCTCGCTCTTCTGGGGTCCCTGCAACATCAGCCTCCCCCATCTACATTTCAAACAACATATAACCATTCCATCACAAACACTACATCCACTTCCAAGATTCCAAACATTTGGATGCCAGCTTCAATTACCTTAATATCCGTCCACACGTTCTTGGACTTTGCCGCATTGTCATGCTTTGCTTTAGGAGTCGCATGCCTCCTCGGGGTCGATGGAGTAGAAGTTTGTGGGTGATTTTGAACACAGCCACCATCATCTCCATCAGTTTTCTCTTCCCCCACTTGCTGATTAATATTTTCATCCGTAGCATTTTTCTCATCAGGCAAAGCTTGAGTATCAGTCATGGGAACATCAGTTGCCAAAGTCACAGTGTGGTCATCGTCAGCAACAGATGTCTGCCCATTCTTATTCGACTTTTGTTCCACTGAAGCATCAGCAGTTTCTTCCTGCTCTTCAACAGAGACCTCACTCGGCTTCTTAGCTTCCGGGTCTACCAGCAAATCTTTTACCGTAGCCATTTCACTATCTTCCATTTCGCCTATTAATTTATTTTTTTTGGTCCAGCTCACCCTGCAAACAATATATTGAATTCTTGCTAATATTGTCTTTATAATACCTCATATTAAACTAAATTAAATTAATATTTTTTGGAAAACCATTAAAATACAGGGATAATTCACGTAAGCCTCTAGCAAAATATTTTGTGAAGAAAAACAACAGTAATTAAAAAAAAAAAGAATTATCACTCCCAAAAATCCAGTTCAAGTTTTTTTAGAAATAGATTTTCAATGTTTAAACCTAACTATTATACAATTCGAGATTCAAGACAAAAGGCAAAAAAAAGTAGGGTAAAAGCTTGCCTTTCGGAAATTGTAGAGGCGGAGTTTGAGAGAAAGGAGAGAAAACGGCAGCGTATTAAGGTTTGAATTTGAGCAGAAGCGGGCAATGCAGGTGAAGAGGAAGGCGGAGAAGGGTGAAATCGAGTCTTGTCCGGCGAACGTAACGTGGAAGATAGGGTGTGGCCCGTGCCAAACCCAAAGGAAGGACGCTTCGATTAGCGAATTCTTTCGAGTTTATCCGCGAAGACAGGGTTATGTCTTGCGAGAGAAGAGACGAGGTGGAAAGTAGGGGATCAAATCCATGGCTGTGGGTTGGGAGTGTGGATTTCCTTTCCTTTCCTTCTCTGCTTTGATATAAATTAATCTCCTTTGACTCTCAAGGAAATCAAATCACCAGGATGGAAGCTTTTTTATTCCGGAGCCGATGCTACCATGCCCTCCTATAAAGACCATATTGCCCTTGTATTTCTTCGATTGTGCCCTTTCTACCCTTGATAACAGAAATTCCTTTTTTTTTTAATGATAAATAAGGAGATTCATTTCTTAACCCCATTTTCAATATACATAGGACTAGAAAAACAAAAATATGTATTTCTATTTTTTAGTGAGAAGTAGCGTGTTTTATGTTAAAGGGCTCATTTCTAAGATGTACCCAGCCCAGGCCCATTCCATATGCAATCAAACGTTTACGGCGAGGGGGTTGCATTTTTAACTGTTTTGGAATGTATTTGAAGATAAAAATGTTTTTTTGTTTAAAATTATATTATTTTAAAATTTTTGTTTTTGATATTCATTTAGAAATATTAATTTTTTTAATTTAAAATAAAATATAAAATAAAAGCTTTTTATTTTTTAAAATATTATTAAGACACAGTGCAAAACAACTAGCGGCCGGTCCTTCTAATATTAAACACGAACACGGGAAAAAGGGGGAAAAAAACGGAACGGAAAGGAAAGATCGATCCACAAAAATCAAGTGGCAGTAAGCAATTAGGGTTTTCGAGAGATCTCTCTCTTCATTTTCGAAGACCTCTTAGGTAATTTTCCTTTTCCTCTCGTAATCCGCTCTTATGTCTTTGCTCTTGCTCTTCCTCTTCGATGACTGATACAATCTAATTTTGAATCAGGTGGTTTACCAACGTAGTTAGGTGCGTGGGTGCACCGCCATAAGCTTTTTGTGGTGCAATTAAATTTTATTGGCATTTTTTGTTCATTGACGTGCTAGGGTTTATTTCTAAGTGTTCCATTTGATTTCATTCGTAACCGACTGGCTAGACCTGTACGGGAATAAAGAATTCGGCGTAATATATTAGAAGCAGCGGGGGATTGGTTATGCTTATTGATGTTTCGTTGATTGAGCATTAAAATAAGCAAGCGAGCGAGTAATTATGGAGGACGTGAAACATAAATCTAGAAAAGATGATTCGGAACGGAAGGAGGAGAAAGAGGATTCAAAGAGGAGTCATAGAGACAGGGATAGGGAGAGGAATGGAGAGAGGCATCGAGACAGAGAGAAGAGAGAAAGAGAACGCGAAAGCACTAGGCGTTCTGAGAGAGACAAGAGTAGTGATTCTGATGACAAGGAAAGGGAGAAAGAGAAGCATAAAGACCGGGATAAAGATAGAGCAGCAAGGAGTAAGGATAGGAACAGAGATAGAGACAAAGAAGGGAGAGACAAGGAGAGGGACAAAGACAGGGAGGAGAAGAGGGATAGGGAAAAAGAGAGAGAAGAGAAAAGAGAGAGGGAGAGGGCAAAGGAGAAAGATAGGGAAAGAGAAAGGGAGAAGAGGGAACGTGAAAGGGAGAGAGATAGAGAGAGGAGGGAGCGTGACAGAGAAGAAAGGGAGAGGGAGAAGAGGGAGAGAGAAAGGGAGAGGAGGACTAGAGAAAGGGAGAAGCGTAGGGAATTGATTAGTGACAGTGATGATGATTCCAAGGACCGTGACAAGAAACGGCGAAGAAGAGATGATGATGACTACAAGGAGAGAGTGCGTGAACAGAGCATTAGCAGGTCAAACAGGCACAAGGATAACAGTGAAGAGAGCCCGAGGAAAAAGAGTGACGAGGAGGACTCTGATAAGAATGCGACCAAAACCCGAGAAGAGGAATTAGAACAGGAGCAGAAGAAATTGGACGAGGAGATGGAGAAGAGGAGGAGGAGAGTCCAGGAATGGCAAGAGCTCAGGAGGAGGAAGGAAGAAACTGAGAGAGTAAAGCATGGGGAAGAAGCTAATGTTAATGAACCCAAGACTGGTAAAACCTGGACTCTAGATGGAGAATCTGACGATGAAGAAGCACCTCCCACTGGAAAATCTGAGACAGATATGGACCTGGAGGAAAATGCAAAACCTGATGAAGACATCAAAGATGCAATGGTAGTGGACACTGAAAATGACATCCCGGCTCCCCAAAATGAAGATGATGCCGTTAATGGGGATGAGGAAATTGATCCACTTGATGCTTTTATGAATTCTATGGTGTTACCTGAGGTCGAGAAGCTGAACAGTACTCTGGCTACTCATACTGCTGATGACAATAAATCAGACTTGAAGAATAAGGATAAGAAGGAAGAGCGAATCAATGGAGAACAGCGAAAGAAAAGCTTTAATAAATCTCTAGGGAGAATTGTTCCAGGAGAAGATTCTGATTCAGACTATGGGGATCTTGAAAATGGTGAAGATCCTTTAGAAGAGGAGGATGATGATGAGTTCATGAAGAGGGTGAAGAAAACAAAAGCTGAGAAACTGTCCATTGTTGATCACTCAAAGATTGATTACAATCCTTTCCGGAAGAATTTCTATATTGAAGTGAAGGAGATCTCGAGGATGACTCCTGAGGAGGTCGCTGCATATAGGAAAGAACTGGAGTTGAAATTACATGGAAAGGACGTGCCAAAACCAATTAAAACCTGGCACCAGACAGGACTCACAAGTAAAATTCTGGAGATGATAAAGAAACTTAATTATGAGAAGCCGATGACAATTCAAGCTCAGGCCCTGCCTATAATCATGAGTGGCCGGGACTGCATAGGCATTGCAAAAACTGGTTCAGGCAAAACCCTTGCATTTGTTCTGCCAATGCTGAGGCATATAAAGGACCAGCCTCCTGTGGAAGCTGGAGAAGGACCGATTGGGCTTGTGATGGCACCCACTAGGGAGCTTGTGCAGCAGATCCACAGTGATATAAAGAAGTTTGCCAAGGCCTTGGGTATCAGATGCGTGCCTGTTTATGGAGGTTCTGGTGTTGCCCAACAAATTAGTGAACTGAAACGGGGGACAGAGATAGTTGTTTGCACTCCAGGAAGAATGATTGACATACTGTGCACCAGTGGAGGAAAAATTACTAATCTTCGCAGAGTTACATATCTGGTTATGGATGAAGCTGATCGGATGTTTGACATGGGGTTTGAACCTCAAATCACAAGAATTGTCCAGAATATTCGCCCAGATCGTCAAACTGTACTCTTTTCTGCCACATTCCCTAGACAGGTTGAAACTTTGGCTCGTAAAGTACTAAACAAACCTGTGGAAATACAGGTCGGTGGGAGGAGTGTGGTGAATAAGGACATCACTCAGCTGGTTGAGTTAAGAACAGAAGATCAAAGGTGGCTTAGGCTTTTAGAACTACTTGGTGAATGGTACCAAAAGGGAAAAATTTTGATATTTGTCCAATCACAGGACAAATGTGATTCATTGTTTAGGAACTTACTGAAGTTTGGTTACCCTTGCCTCTCACTTCATGGTGCTAAGGATCAGACAGATCGTGAATCCACCATTTCAGATTTTAAGACCAATGTCTGCAATTTGTTGATTGCAACAAGTGTTGCAGCCAGAGGTTTGGATGTAAAGGACCTAGAATTGGTGATCAATTATGATGTTCCAAACCACTACGAGGATTATGTCCACCGTGTTGGTCGGACTGGCCGAGCTGGTCGTAAAGGCTGTGCCATCACATTTATCTCTGAGGATGATGCAAGATATGCACCGGATCTTGTAAAAGCATTGGAACTCTCTGAGCAAGTTGTCCCACAAGACTTGAAAGCTCTTGCTGATGGTTTTATGGCAAAAGTGAATCAAGGTCTTGAGCAAGCCCATGGAACAGGTTATGGTGGAAGTGGTTTTAAATTCAATGAAGAGGAGGATGAAAAGAGAATGGCAGCAAAGAAAGCACAGGCAAAAGAATATGGCTATGAGGATGAGAAGTCCGATTCAGAAGATGAAGATGAAGTTGTTCGGAAGTCAGTTGGTGACGTCTCACAGCAGACTGCCCTTGCTCAGCAGATAGCAGCTCTCGCTGCTGTCTCAAAAGTCCCTGTACCTGCACCACCGATTTCTCATTCTGTTGTCCAGTTGCTTTCTAATGGTGGATTACCTGTTCCTCCCAATCCAGGTCCAGCAATTGTATCTGTTACTGGGCTGCCTTTTGTTCCTAATAATGAAGGGGCTGCCAGGGCAGCAGCACTTGCAGCTGCCATGAATTTGCAACACAACCTGGCAAGGATCCAAGCTGATGCAATGCCTGAACATTATGAAGCAGAGCTGGAAATCAATGATTTTCCACAAAATGCTCGGTGGAAGGTTACCCACAAGGAAACATTGGGCCCAATTTCAGATTGGACTGGGGCTGCCATTACTACCAGAGGACAGTTTTTTCCACCAGGCAAGGTGCCAGGACCAGGAGAACGCAAGCTCTACTTGTTCATTGAGGGTCCTACTGAACAGTCTGTCAAGAGAGCTAAAGCTGATCTAAAACGTGTCTTGGAAGACATCACGAACCAGACATACCAACTTCCTGGTGGAACTCAACCAGGCAAATACTCGGTTGTATGAGTGTAAGTTCAATTGAAACTTTCCTTATTTCATTCTGGAACTTGACTACACAATAATGTTTGATTTATTTATTGTTTCTTTTTTGCATATGTCTTTATAATTTATCCTTTTTTGTTAATTTTTGTTTCCTTTTCTTCTTGCTCGTGGAGTTGGGACTTGCAGGCAATGCTTGAATGGTGTTTATTTTAGTTTGAAAATTGTACAGTTACAGTTTTCCTCCCTTGAAAATATGGATGATTTCGGTGTGTGGAAGTCAGGGAAGGATTAGATATTTGGTTCACCGGGTTTCCTAAGAACATAACAATACCCTTGTGGAGGATGATGAGTCAAAAGCAATTAATCGTTTCCTTTTTTGTTTAATATCTGTCTCTCCTCTCCTGCTATTTTTTGTATCTTGTAGCTTCTCGAGATATCCATAAGCTATTAAATTTGCTGTCCATTTCCCCGTCTCCTTTTTCCCTTTTAATCCGTGTTCTTTCTTTCTTTTTGTTTTTTTCCTCTTTCATTTCATTTCCCCGTGGCTCGAGGGACGCTTTAAGCCTATGCTGGCATGTCCAATGTATCCTCTGCCCACATTACCTTTGTCTATGATGGCTGTTGAAGAGATGGCGATCTGGTGCGATGCTTCTGCTTTCTAGTTCCTATAGATTAACAAAGTGGATTGTTTGAAACTACTGTGCTAGCTTATTTTGCTTTCTTTTTTTTTCCCTGTTGCATCGCTTTTGGGGTCTGATATCTTGTTTGGGTTTTGCAGGTCTGAGCAGAAGAACTAGACAAGTCACATCTGTGAGAGGCTTGCTGCTCCAAATGAAGCATAAACCAGAATAGAAGGATGGCAACAAGTTTATCGCTGGTTTCACATTATTTCTGAATCTGAGATAGATTATTGGTGTCCTTGAATTCTTTTTTGACCCTGGGCTCTGCCCGGATTGGGTTATCGGCTACTCTGATTGTGCAACTTGAATGGATGTGAAGCAGCTTATTGTTTGGCTTGATCAGTAAGAGTATTAATTAAATGTTACTCGACTCCCTGAATCCCAGTGAATCTGACTCCTCGCTTCAGTATAAAAGTTGCAGAAAGGACTTCTCAAGATAATTCTTCCTGTTATTATAGTAATAAAACATCATCCAATTTCAGGTCTGGTTTGCCGATCAAAATGGTCATCCAAGATCAACTTATCAAACCGGAATAATATATCATCGGACTGGACTAGAATTGAAGCTAGCCGGGTCATGGGTCCGGGATGGCTCATAACTTATAACTAATATTATTATACAATTATTGATTTAAAAACTTAATATAATTGTTTTTAAATTTTGTAAATTTAATATACTTTTTTTTTATTAAGGATAAAGTGTAATATATATATAAAAAATATAATAAACTATTTTTATATATTTTATTATGAAAGCAAAATGCAATACAAAGATTAATAATAACCAAACAGTATAGAATTTAACCCTGACGAGACATAATAGAATGTTCCTGCAAACAATGACCGTCGCCTGCAAAGACATCTGATCGTAATCTGGCCGTGCTGAGACAAGCTTGACTGATTTGAATGGAGAGTTTCGCGGAGTCGTGATAGAAATCTCTAGTTAGAATAATTTGGACGTGTGGAGAGAAATTGACGAGATGAAAACACTACGTCCAGGCCCTTTTCCACTTCAAACGATAATTAAGGGGGGAAAGGCATGGAAAAAAAATCGGCTTTTAAGGAGTTGGTCTGTGTTCAGCCAACCTACATGCAACTGAAGCTAAAAATAAACCTGTGAAATAATCAAACTATGGCTTGTAAGTGAAGCTATAAATAAGAATCTGGTTGTGAGTGGTGCGCATTTACTTCTACTGGGATTGTGAATGGTTGGCTCCATAAATCAGTGGTGGCTAATAGGGTAAGCAGCTTTCTGACTTCCTTACTCGCCAATGGCAAAGAGAAAAGGCCAACCTCCACCATTGTTCACGCTACCTGTTGCTTTCCTAGTTTTATTTCCTTTCTCTCTCTTCCAGAAAAGGAAAATAAAGGAGAGACTGCAACGTTTCTTTGAATTCTTGTTGACTTCTATCCTTCATTTCGTTTTATTTTTCTTGGCTGGTTCTTATCCATTTTCATCAGTAGAACTGACTCCTTGCACGCAAACGCACATATCTCTATACTATTATGTGCACATAAAGTTTGTATGACAAGGCAATAAATCCTCCCTGGAGACAAAAGCTAGCATTCAATTTCTTCTCTGTGTTCTATCATATATCTTTGGCAGCTTTGGCTATTTTGTTTGGAGAATTCTTGGACAGCTGTTTTCATGGATCTTGTTTCTGCTTTCATTTGCTTTAAAATAATGGTATTTTGGGATCTGAAATAAATGCTTGCCTTGAATTTGGCAGTGCTGCTTCTTGCGTACATATTGTCTCAAAAGCTTCCTGAGTCAGCGACAGCCTGTGTAGTTAATTTAGCCCTTCCTACGAGGTTCAAATATCCCCTTTTTGTTTCTTGGTTTTCTTAGTCTTGGTGATGTTTTAGTTGGAAATTAAAAGAATTTCATTCAAGTCATAGGACTTTTATGCAGAAGCTTGGTGAAAATCATCTCTATGTTTGATTAAGAAACTTCAACATGGGGCTTTTGGATCTCTTGATTGCTTCATCGATTCCTGTCTTGAAAGTGCTTTTGATAACAGCAATTGGATCATATCTTGCTCTTGATCATGTTGATGTGCTAGGAGAAGATGCTAGAAAGCATGTAAATAATGTAAGATGCTGTCGATACTTGTATTTAGTTTGTCTACCAAGACAGCTTCCGTGAACACAAACCCAAATGTGAACTTTTGAATCACTTCCTACATTTTTGTTTGTTTGTTTGTTTGAACAGGTTGTGTTCTATGTTTTCAACCCAGCCCTTGTGTCCTCCAACCTTGCTGAAACTATTACATATGACAGCATGAAGAAGATGTGAGTCATATTTATGTGATTAATTTGAGTTATATTCTATGCTGTTCAATGTTCGATTATAATAATATTTGGTTGAATATACAGGTGGTTCATGCCATTCAATATTCTCATCACATTTGTCATTGGTTCCATACTTGGCTGGATTGTTGTCCAATTCACCAGACCTCCCTCATACCTGCATGGCCTCATCGTGGGTTGCTGTGCAGCAGGTAAACACAAGTTTCATGCTATCTGGCCTATCCAGGTGCAAGTCTTCAAAGTTCCAATGTTTTAATGCCATATCCTAAGCCACAGGACACTTCTGTCAAAGCTAAGTTGCCAGAGGCATAGAATTAAGTTCTCCCTTGATTCCTCATGGTGGCAATTGGGGTTGCTCGGATTTGAAAGGCAGAGGCTAGAGAGTCACTAGCTTTACCTGGGCCTTTACATTCTTGGTTTAAAAAAATTTCCACCTAGACTCGCAACTAAGCGATAATCAGAAAATCCTACTGATTGAATTTTGTTTTTTCTCCCAAAATAGCATATGAATTCTCTTTGTTCAGAACCATCCTGTATAACTTGGATATCAATCAATGTAGTTCTAGTTTGATGAATTTACCAGGTATTCATGTTCTTTCCAGCGCATGTTTACTCTCTTGTGATAATCCTTTTCACAATATATATTTCTTGTGATTTGACTTCCATGCTGATGTGAGCAGGGAATTTGGGGGATATGTTTCTTATCATGATCCCAGCAATCTGTAAAGAAAAAGGAAGCCCCTTTGGATCTCCTGATATCTGCGAGACATTTGGATTGGGTTATGTTTCGCTTTCAATGGCGGTAGGTACTTGATAGTTAACCTATGCATTGCAAACTATTTATGCCTGTATAGTATTAATCCCCCAAAGCATAACATACTGGTACAGGAAACATGATTTATCATGTTGTCTGACCTTGATGATTTAATTCTAGTATTAATCTTATTCAGATTGGAGCTGTCTATCTATGGTCCTACGTGTTTAATATTGTGCGGGCATCTTCAGTTCCGAGCGATAAACAACTCGATAAGATCCATGTTGGCGAATCTTCAATAGAAACACCCGAATCTGAATTAAGGAGTTGCAAGGAACCACTACTTGCTTCCGAGAACCAGGCGGATCGATATGCACTGCGCAGCTCAGCATATGATGGGAAAGATGAGGTTGTGTTCCTGTACTGTATCATTTACTTCAGCCTTTTCGCTTTTTATTTACAACTATCTTACAAGGAAACTATAGATTGATCCCTGGAATTCCGTGGCAGATGGCAGCTCGCAGCGGATTGAAGCAAAAGATCATGGTGGCCTTTGGAAATATCAATTGGAAGTCGCTGTTTGCTCCTTCCACAATTGGAGCGGTATGTGCTTATCGCTTCACATAATCGTGCACGTTTAGAAGATTATTATCTGCGAATACACTTGTGGTTGAATCTGTATGGCACTTTGTAAAGCCATTTCCTGTTTCTTGGACTTGATTTTGGCCACCTTTGTTTTTGTTATACGTTGACCTAATTCTCACCATGCTTGTTTACCGGGCAGATTGTTGGGCTTATAATTGGAGTCATCCCTCTGACTCGAAAATTAATGGTTGGCAATGATGCTCCTCTTCGTGTGATTCAAGACTCTGCTTCCTTGTTGGGGTATTTTACTGGCTATAAACATATATTATATTCAACTCTAGCTGTATTTTAACTTGCAACTAGTTGCTCCATTCATTTCCCTCCTTTTCACTAAGCTTCTTAGTTTCCCCCCTTTGACTGTAGTGATGGTGCCATCCCAGCCCTCAACCTGATAATGGGGGCTAACCTTTTGAAAGGTAAAATGACCTGTTATAGATTTTTTGTGGAACTGACTGTTCTGGTTGGTTTCTAGAAGCTGATCGTTGAGATTGATCGATGTTTGTTTGTTTCAGGCTTACGAGGGCCAGGAGTTCAGAAATCAGTGATTTTTGGCATCATAGTTGCTCGTTATATTGCCTTGCCCCTAATTGGCATTTTCATCGTCAGAGGAGCACTCCGATTCGGTTTTATTCCTCGAGATCCCCTGTATCAGTTTATTCTCCTGCTTCAATTTGCAGTTCCACCTGCAATGAACATGGGTAATAATATACAATTTTCTGCATTGCTGCACCATCTCTCACAAATCTTCCCCACAATTATTGCCTAGCCCCTCGTTGGTAATATATGCATGAGTTTCTTGTAGCTTGAGCATGAGATGCATGCTTCATTCAAGCATACTGTAGCGGACCACTGAGCCGGCCAGTTACTGAAAACTAAAAGCTTTTCTTTGTTGCTGCAAATTTGGCAGGTACCATCACTCAACTGTTTGGAGCAGGAGAGACTGAATGTTCTGTCATCATACTCTGGGCTTATGCCTTGGCTTCAATTTCACTCACTCTTTGGTCAACCTTCTTTATGTGGCTGGTGGCTTGATTGCGTCATATTTTGTATGAAAGAGTATATTATGTAGGTTACACACCAATACACAAGTTCGTAGGTTTACTAGTAAATGGAATGCTACCTTGCAAGTTGATCAAGAGAGCATTGTTTTTGAAGATCTGTGCCATTTTTCAACAATCTGTAAAAATATATTTTGTAGAAGTTTGTGGGTGTATAATGGCACAAAAATATTTTGTAGAAGTGGGAGTAATGCACATGAAAAGTAAAACTTACTATGAGTTAGATAGAAATGGCAAGCAATAATGACATTAAATTGATGAAGGTTCAACATTAAGCAATCATCCAAAAGACAAACATAACATGATTTGATCAGTAGTATGCTTGAGTGAAGCAAAGAGATTTTCAGACTGATTATCTTCTAGCTGGTCCTATGATCATCAAAACAAGGCTGCCCGTCCTAATCACAACATGGTGTTTCTTAGAGACGGTCCTTCTCCAGATCATCAAAGTACGGATGTTCCATGGCTTTCTTTGCTGAGATACGCTTTGAAGGATCATACTGCAACATTTGCTGCAAATACAAGCATTTGAACAAAGTTACAGCGTTGATATGTGAAAACTATCAGAAACCATTCATTGTCGATGAAAATGACTTACAACTAGTAGATCCAGCCCATCCTTGTCCAAATTAGTTACAGCTGATGACAAACTCTGAGGTTTCCATTGGGGATACTCATGCCAGTTCATCAGGTTGCTTACTCCTGGCCACATTTCTTCATTTGGAGTGCCTAATAACCTGCACACAAGAGTTTCAAAACGTATGAAGAGAAATCCAATTGATAAAGCAAGACCAGAGACTACCATCATTTTTCAAGAATCATCTTGCCAAACCTGAAAATATGCAGGAGCTGTTGTAGTTCAGAGTCTCCAGGGAAGAGTGGTTGCTTTGTGGCCAGTTCAGCTAGAGTTGAGGCAAAACACAAACACAAATATTGAGCAATACTAGATTTGGCAGATTGGCGGAAAAAATTAAGGACAAGTGAAAAGAACAAGGAAATCCATACCAAATATACAGCCAACAGACCAAACATCCACTGCAGTTGAGTAATGGGTAGCCCCAAGAAGGACTTCAGGAGCTCTATACCACAAAGTCAATATCTGAAACAGAATCCAGTTCAATTAGCTCAACAAATTGAAATTGTGAGAGCATGAAAGAAGAATGATGGTAGAGAGGATGCGTTAATTTAATATAATTACCTCATGGGTATACTTCTTAATAGGAAGTGTAAATGCTCGAGCTAGTCCAAGATCAGCTATTTTAAGCATCATTGTCTTGCGGTCCATCAACAGGTTATGCGGCTTAAGATCCCTTCGAGAATGAGAGATAAAGGGTTAACATATATGATGATTAAAATGGCTTATGTAAATCAGAATTGTTAAGCAAAAAAAAAGGAATAAAAGGAAACCTGTGTAAGACTCCATGGCCATGGCAGAAAGCCACACCCTTGCACAACTGATACATCAGGCTCTGCATAACAATAAGGACCATACAAATTTAGGATCAGATTAAAAAAGAAAAGAACAAAAACCTCTCACATTGATATGGTAAAAAAAGAAAGGGGTAATGTTGAATTTATACACCTTAACATTTTTGACAGGAATGTTCTCTCCTGTTTGGCGGAAGCTTCGGATAAATTTCTTGAGATCGGTGTCCATGTACTCAAAAACCAGATACAGAACTGTCTTGCCTTGTTTATTCTGCCCTTGTTTCACGTCCAACAAGCTATGAATTAATGACAGCATTAATACATAATTACATTATTACATTATTAATTAAACTAAAATTAGAAGAGAAGATTGGGTCGGATCAAAATTATTAGTATAATTTAGAGCAATTTACACCAAGTTAATTGATGATTTTCTTCTAGAAATCCACAATTGGGAAATGCAGGCAAAAACCCTAAATTGAAACGACATTTTGGAGGAATTGTGGGACACATCACAAAAATCCCCGAATTCAGTTATCTAAACCCTAAATTTACCGAATGATTAAAAAAACCTACAGGCCCATCCAACATAGATTGCTCGTAAACAGAAATGAAACCCTAGCGAGGAAGTATATCGAAGAAAAGAAGAGAGAGAGAGAGAGAGAGAGAGAGCACCGGACGACGTGAGGGTCCCTGGAGAGCATACGCAAGATGGAGACTTCACGAAGAGTGGTGGGTGGGACTCCTTCATCGTCTTCATGGAGACGTGTCTTTTTGAGAGCAACAATCTTTCCAGTGGCTCTCTCCCTTGCTCTGTACACTTTACCGTACGTTCCCTCTCCTACTTTCTCAAGCTTCTCGAATGCATCCATCGCGGACACCACCGTGTTCGCTGCTGCTGCTGCGGTTGCTCCTGCGGCAGCTGCCTTTTCCATTTTCAAACTCTCTCTTTCTATCTCTGCTTGTATGTTGAGAAAAAAAGTAACGGCAAAGAAACGAAAAGGCATGAGAGGTTTGTTTGCTTTTATAACCTCTTTCCTAGCTGCCTCGCAGGATCGTTCCCAACGGAAACTTATTTTGAATTTTAAAAACTGGGCGGCGCCCCCCTTGCACCACAGCACCATCTCCTTCTCCTCGGCCTTTTTTCCAAGCTTGGATGGTCCAAGCCAGATATAGGCCCATTCACAAATCAAATGATAAGCTAAGCCCAATATAGGCCCATTCACAAATCAAAATGCTAAGCTTAAGCCCCTCAACTGCATGGAAGAAGCCGTAAACAGATTTTCTATTACGGCCTAGACGGCTATACCTCGCTTGCTGCTGTTTCTTGCTCTGTCTACTTTAAAGATGAATGCGATCGTTTATGGTTATTTTTTAAAAGAATATTTTATTTAAAAAATATATTAAATATTATTATTTATTTATTTTTAAATTTTGTTATATTACCTAAAAGATAATTTCCGTTGATGTTTTACTGTGCACCAATGTTCACCAAGAGACATTGTCCTATGGACTGGATATTTGATCCGGTGCTTCTCGCGCGCACGTCCACCTTTTTTTTTTCCCATTTATGAACAGTGTATTAACGGTTTTTCCCCACGAAAATGACAAAACACGTCGCCTAGACTGAGGGGCTCCGCGGTCATTTCCCCACTCTGTCAGGTCCGATTCGCCGCCCGCCCGAATTTTTTATTATTTTTTGGAATTGGCTAAATACGGATATAGCCTCTAATAAGACAAAAATGATGAATTCGAAATAAGGGCAGAGAAGTAATTGACCATAATTTTTTATTATTTCTTTCGGTAAATGTCAGAGCGTTAGGGGCACGCGCCAGACGATTTTCCGCCTCACGCCCAGTTTAGACGACGCATGTGATCTCATGCGGTGAGCGGAGATGAGCTAATGGAGTCCTGCCCGATGCATCTCCGCGTGGTCTTCCTCCCGATGCGGCGCGTTCTTGCCATAAACGGCCGAGGACACGGGGGTGGCCGGTGCAAATCGCTAGCCACCTTTCTCTCTCTCCTACATGTAAAAGTGCAGGAGAGTCCCCCGATTTTCGTGACTTTTCATTTAGGCCCCTGGATTTTCAATTTTGTTTTTGGTCCTGATTTTTGTTATAGAAATTTTGATTTAGTTTGATTGGGTCCTTCGATTGCAATTAATTCAATGTTAATATCATTTCAGTCATTCTTCTTTTAATTTCCAGATTGGGTTTAAAAATATTTATTTATTCGGTATAGCAGTTTTAATTTTTTTCAATTTTGTCCTTTGAATGAAATTGATAATATATTGGATTTTTATTTCAGCCCTTATACTTTTAATTTTGTATTTTAATCCCTTGATTTCTATTTATGATTTTAATTTTGTTAAAAATTTTATGATTTTTTTAGTCTTTTATTTATTTTATTTTATTCAATATTAACACAATAATAATAATAATAATAATAATAATAATAATAATAATTTAATTGTTTTTCTTACTTACTCTTTTGTTAATGTTTTTTTGTTTTTTTTTCTCTCAGAATAAATTGATAATTTTTATTATTTTGACAATGATAACAATGATAATTTTTGTTTTTGTTTTATTCTTTTGTTTAATATTTTGTTTAAGTTTTAAGCATCTTTTTTAGTCTTTCATTTTTTTTCTTTCATTATTAACACAAAAATAAATAAATAAATAAAATAATAATAATTTAATTGTTTTTCTTGCTTACTCTTTTGTTAATATTTTTGAGGGTTTTTTTTCAAAATAATTTGATATTTTTTATTGTATTGACAGTAATAACAATAATAATTTTTAGTTTTTGTTGTATTTTTTTTGTTTGATTTTTTGTTGTATTTTTTACAATATTTTAATTATTCTTTCATAATAATAATAATAATAATAATTTAATTATTTTTCATGCTTACTATTTTGTTTATTATTTTTATTTTTTTCCCTTTGTATAATTTGATATTTTTTATTCCTTTGATAATAATAGCAATAATAATTTTATATGTTAAGACCCCGATGTTGCTATTGCTATAAAAAGAATTGGATTCGAGGTTTAATCGTCGTGTGCATAAGATAATCCAAACACCCCGATTATAAAAAAATAAAAAAAATATAAGTTGAAATAGAAAAAAAAAATATAACAAGCAAAAAACTTATTTCATGGGAAAAATGGAGAAAAACGCAATCAGACAAAAAAAAGCAAAAAAAAAAAAAAACTAAATACCTTCATATATGACAATAGAACAAAGTAAAAAAAACATTTTATTTCTAATGAACTATGAATTAGAGATAAAAAACCATGAAAGTTATTTAAAATGGAAAATGATATACGTGATAATCAGGATTCGAATGCACGTGAGGTTGTATAGAAATGATAAAAGTCTCATCTGAATATTGCTTCCTTTTTCCCTTTATTTTTCTTTTGTTTTCTGTTATTTTTATTTGCTCATTCGATTAAATGATTTTTATGATTTTACTATTTGCATAATAATAACGATGATTTTAGTGATTAATTTTTTATTGTTTTCTTATAAAAATATTTTGCTTTTGTTTTTAATGATTGTTCAGGTCAATTTAATTATTTTAATTATTTTGATAGTAATGTGGATAATAATTTTAACTATTATAGCAGTGATAGTGACAATAACATGAAGATGAATTTTCAATTTATATTTTTTTTATAGAAAATTAACTATTTATATTTGTTATTTAATTATTGCAGATTTTTATTTGATATTAATTCATTTAGTTTTTTTTTCTTTATTCTTGGATAATTTTTATTCTTTATTTGTCTCTATGTATTACTTTTAGTTTTTGTTTTTTTATTGGGGTTTTATTTTTAATCAATTCATTCCTAAAATTTTAATTTATGTTGATAATCATTACTCCTCTTTTCCCTTCATTCATTTTTTTTCTTATTTCGATTTGTTATCTGGATTAGATTATTTTTATGATTTTACTATTTGTGCAATAAAAGTGGTAATTTTTGTGATTTTTTAATTGTTTTTTGATAAAACATTTTTGTTTATTTTTTTAATGTTTTTTCAGGGAATTAATTTATTTTAATTGTTTTGATAATAATATTAATAATAATTTTAATTGTTATAGCAATGATAATAAAAATAATATTGAGATGAATTTTCAATTTATATTTTTAACTTTTTATGGATAGAAAATTAACTATTTGTTTTTTTATTTAAACAGGTATTTTCAAAATTTATATTTTATTTTTGTTTGGTTTAAATTGAATTATAAAATGAACTAATCTTAATGCAGTGAATTTAATAATTTAAATATCCTGATCTTCTTGCTTTTTTAATGATGATGATAAATTAATGCTAGTTATTTTGTTGAAAACTCCTAAGTAAATAAATTTATAACGATTTAAAATTCATATATTTTATAGAAAACATGCATTGCACATGAATTCTGCACAAATTTATTATTTTGGCTAAATTTATAATACAATAAAAAAAATACACATAATTAATATTTTTATATTGAAAAAAATATGGTGCTGCCCGCGACGAGGCACAAAAATAAAATAAATAAATTATAATAATGATAATGATAACAACAACAACAACAACAACAACAATAATAATTCATTGTATTTAATATTTTTAAGTTTTTTTTTCTCAGAATAACTGGATAATTTTTATTATTTTGACAGTAATAACAATATTAATTTTTAGTTTTTATTGAATTTTTTTTTAATCTTTTGTTGTAGTTTTTACAATTTTTTTAGTCTTTCATTCATTCATTTATTCTTTCATAATAATAATAATAATAATAATAATAATATTTAATTATTTTTCTTACTTACTATTTTGTTTATGCTTTTTATTTATTTTTCTCAGTATAATTTTATAATTTTTATTATTTTGATAGTAACAACAATAATAATTTTATATGTTAAGACTCCGATATTGCTATTGTTATAATATTTTAAAATAATATTGCTTCTTTTTTCCCTTTATTTATTTTTTTATGTAATTTTTATTTTCTCTTTGGATTAGATGATTTTTATAATTTTATTATATGTGCAATAATAACGATAATTTTTGTGATTAATTTTTTATTGTTTTCTTATAAAAATATTTTGCTTTTTTTTTTATGATTGTTCAGGTCAATTTAATTATTTTAATTTTTTTGACAACAATGTTGATAATAATTTTAGTTACTATAATAATGATAACAACAATAACTTGAAGAAGGATTTTCAATTTATGTTTTTATTTTTTTATCGATAGAAAATTAACTATTTGTATTTGTTATTTGATTATTACAAATTTTTATTTGATATTAATTCATTTAGTTTTTTTTTTTTTAATTCTTGGATAATATTTATTCTTTATTCGTCTCTATACATCTATGATTTTAGTTTTTGTTTTTTTATTGAGGTTTTATTTTTAATTGGTTCAAGTCTGAAATTTTAATTTATGTTGGTAATTATTTTAAAATAAATATTGCTCCATTTTTCTCTTTATTCATTTTTTTCCGTTTTCTCTTATTTTTATTTGTTATTTGGATCTGATGATTTTTTTTATTGTACTATTTGCGCAATGATAATGATAATTTTTTTAATTTTTTATAAAAATCTTTTGTTTATTTTTTAATGTTTTTCCAGAGAATTTATTTATTTTAATTGTTTTGATAATAATATTGATAATAATTTAAATTGTTATAGCAATGATAATGAAAATAACAAGGGGATGAATTTTTATTTTATGGTTTTTGACTTTTTTTTTTAAATTAACTATTTATTTTTGTTATTTGATTATTACTGATATTTTCACAATTTATATTTTGTTTTTATTTGGTTTAAATTAAATTATAAAATGAACTAATCTTAATGCAGCGAATTTAATAATTCAAGTATCCGAATCTTCTTGCTTTTTTAACGACGATAATAAATTAATGTTGGTTATTTCATTGAAAACTGCTATACAAATAAATTTATAGCGATTTAAAATTCATATATTTTATAGAAAACTTGCACTTCATTGAATTTCTGCATAAATTTATTATTTTTGCTAAATTTATAATATAATGAAAAAATACACATAATTAATATTTTTTACATTGAAAAATTATGGTACCACCCGTGACGAGGCACGGGGGCATGTGGCTAGTATATATATAAACCATGTTGCTTTTTTATTGTTTGAATCCATAGTACGACCAACTATTTATATATGTTGTCGCGAGTTATTAGCGATTTGTTCCTGTAGCCGAGTTGGTCCAAGGAGAGCGATGTTATACGAGAGAGTGCGGGTTTGAATCGCACTCTCCGCAAACCTATTAATATGTATTATCTTGAACTATAACTGAAATATGGAGGTAGCTGAACTGGTCCACAACGCGCGCCTGAATGCCTGTATTCCCAGAAGGTCGCGGTTCAAATCCTATTCCCAACATAATAATATTATTTCATTTTTTTCCATGATTTTTTTTTTCATCCCCCCCTTGTGTGTGTGTATATATATATATATTTGTTGTTTTTATAAATGGATTATCTAGACTAACTTAAATGAACTACGATTAATCCTCAAATTCAATTGTTTTTATAATTTTCTTTTTTATTTTCCTGATTATATTTTTTTTTTTCATTTTTTTCATGAAATATTTTTAATTTTGATTGGAAATGTGATTGATTTAAATATATATATTTTAGAAATATTTTTTTCCTTATTATGTTTTTTCGTTTCCATTTTTTTCCATGAAATATTTTTTATTTTGCTTGGAAATGTGATTGATTTTTTTAAAAAAATATTTTTTTATTTAGAAATATATTAAAATGATAATTTCTTTTTAATTATTTTTTACATTAACACATGAAAATAATCTAAAAACAGTGTTTATTTTTTGTCCGTGTTTATTCATTTATGCTTTTAGAAAAAAAAATTATTCATTTTTTATAGGGGTTTTATTTTTATCAAGTTCTATTCTGAAATTTTAATTTATATTGGTGATAATTTTAAAATTAATATTTCTTTTTTTTCTCTATGTTCTTTTTTTTATTTTTTTTTGTTATTTTATATGTTTTTCAGATAAGATGATTTTATTGTTTGCAGAATAATGATGATAATTTTAGTGATTATTTTTTATTGTTTTTTTGTGAAAATGTTTTTACTTTTTTTTTAAGTTGATTTAATGATTTTAATTATTTGAGCAGTAATGTTGATAATAATTTTAACTGTTAGTGTAATGAAAATGACGATAACGTAGGGATGAATTTTCAATTCATGTTTTCATCTTTTTATGGATAGAAAATTAACTACTTTGTCACAATTTATATTTTATTTTTAAATGTGGTTTAAATTAAATTATAAAACGAATTAATCTAATACTATGAATTCAATAATTCAAATATCCAATTCTTCTTGCTTTTTTAATGAAGATGATAATTTTATGTTGGTTATTTTGTTAAAACTTACTAAACAGATAAATTTATATCAATTTAAAATTTATATATTTTATAGAAAATTTGCATTTCAAGGTAATTTTGCACATATGTATTATTTTGACTAAATTTATATTATAATAAAAAAAACACATAAATAGTATTTTTTGTGTTAAAAAAATATGCGTTAAATAAAATATGGTGCCGCCCGAGATGAGACGCTGGGGTATTGGCTAGTAATACATAATTTATAAACACAAAAAAAATATTTTAAAAAAATCATTTTTTTAAAAAAGAAAATTTAAAAATCTTTGGAACATGAGCAAAAAACGTCAACACGTTTGTCTTCTGACTTTGAAACTTAAAGGCAAAAGGGTCTTCGCTCTTCACAACCACTCCCCACTCGGTTGTTCTGGGTATCTTCCTTCCTGTTATCTATTAAGGAAGAAACTGCAACTGAATTACTAATAAATTGTTGATATTTCGACTTTTTATAACTCTGAAAATTATCTCCTCAGAAATGTCAGGTTTCTTTGAATAGTTAATTCGATTTTAGCTTGCTTGCTGGATTAATGGCTAAGAGAAGGCACGGCAAAATATCATTGGATCGTGGAAGTGAGTTGTTGGAGGAAAGGATCAGATTTTGTGACGGTAGATGTAGATCGAATCCTATCAGGAACTTCTCAGCCGATCAAATCTTCAAAGCCATTGAAGACTACCGAAAAATTCACCCGGTGCAAATCCATACAGATTTTCAATGGAAAGGGGGAGTTCTGGATGGGCGTCTTGTTTTCATGAAGGGGTATGCAAGTGGAGGTCAAGAGGTCTACCGTGACATCGTGGTCTCGTCGCAGATGAGCAGTCACAACAATGCTCTCAAGCTATTAGGTTGTTGTCTGGAGATCCCAGAAGGCCCAGCTCTAGTTTATGAATATGCAGAGAATGGGTGTCTGGATAGACATATTCGAGATGGATCATTACCTTGGGGAACAAGGTTGAAAATTGCCAAGGAAATTGCAAATGCCGTGACGTATCTCCATACTGCATTTCCAAGACCCATCATCCACCGAAACATAAAACCTGAAAATATCTTCCTAAACAAGGATCGTGCTGCCAAATTGTTCGATTTCTCTTTTTCCATATCAATTCCTGAAGGTAAATCGAAGGCTGGAGATGATCATCTTGTTGGGACATGTGGTTTCTTGGACCCTGAGTATTTGATGACAAATTTTGTGACGGAGAAGACTGATGTCTTCAGCTTTGGGATGCTGCTGCTCGTCCTTCTTACTGGACGAGCACCACATCAAGGGGAAATCCAGCTGATAGAGAGTGTGGATCGGGTAAATGAAGCTGTGGATCCTATGATTAGGGGAAACGGGGGAGAAGCAATTGATCAGCAACAACTGGAAGCATCCATTGAATTAGCATTGAGATGCACCAGTGCTTCAGGAGAAGATAGGCCACTAATGATAGAAGTAGCAAAAGAACTCCAGCGAATTGAAAGATCCATCACTTAAGCTACATAGCTACAAATATTATCCGTATATTCAGTGTAATTTTTATCTTACAGTTGAGGATCAATTTATAGACAAATTCCTAGACTAAATTAGCTAAAATAAAGGTTACTTTAACAGTTGCTTTACACAGTACCTATAACAGGTCATTAACGGCTATATTCAACAGGGTTAAAGCGCTAGTTTTGGCATACGAGACGCCTGAGGCAAAAGGAAGATACATGTGCATGGCACACGCAACCAAAGTTAAGGATTTAGTGGAGAATTTGAGGAGTATATATCCGAACTATAATTACCCAAAAGGCAAGTACTTCGTTAGATTGTATTTTCGAACAAACAGATTTCATATTTACTATAATGTGATTCTTTAGGAATTCTTTGCGTAAATGATGTTACATGCTGAACCTCATTTACAAGTACTGGTTTCCATTTATGGTTTTATTCATGTTTCTTGGTAATCTGATAATACTACTGCTTGTTCACTACCATCTTCATTGAAGAAGAGGAAGAACCGAAGACAAGTTCCGAAAAGTTACAGAGTCTAGGTTGGAGTTTCCGTCCATTGGAGGAAAATCCTCATTGACTCCGTGGATAATTATCACGAGACTGGACTCTCAGGTCAAACAAACCTGGATAGACCGGTCAGTTTGTCCCAAATTCCTGATATAGGTTCCAGTGTGACGATGTTTGGGCAAATGAAAGTGATATGTCTGGACTGGGTTAATGATCCATATTAAAATATATGAGTAACATAATGCTCACTGAATTCTGTAATTCACGTTATTGCTTTGCTTTTCATAGATGACAGCTTTGATTACTTATTGTGATTCCAATTTGAACATCATGTAGTTCCAAATCCAAGATTTTCTGGTGGCATAAGGATCAGTATTTTCATTTGTTGACTAAAATCCCCGCTTCTGTTTTTGCACCAGAATTGCTATGGTGTTTCTAAGACAGTAGCAGAGAATGAGGCCTGGGTATATGCGACTGAAAGAAAAAAATGGAAAGGCAGGTTTGGAGCACGAGTTTTCATTTTTTTGCTCGTAGCCTACAGTTTGTGCCTTGGAGTGCTCAAGAGTAGCTCCCTCTTGATAAGATTTTGTACGACCCTTTCGGAGGGGTTAGTGAAGCAACTCTCTGATGTGAATTTCTGCTTTGATGATCCAGTTGAAAAAAGTCTTCTCCACATCACTTTATCAACCTCTTTTTATCTCTCTGAGGCTTGTTTTCCTTTGCCTTTCGCATCTTCAAGCCCGCATTTCACAATCATTCGCTCCTCCACCAAGAGAGCTTGAGTCTCGGATAGGAAAACCGACCTGTAGAATAATTAAAACGATATATATACTCAAAGTAGGGGAAAGGATCACCAGCCAAGTCTCAGCACCGCCCATGAATGCGGTACAAAGTTGTGGTGGTGGAGACAGAGGAAGGGGTTCGTTCGAAAACACAAAACGATTCAGTCTCGTTGGAGAGTACAGGAATATAAGGTATGGAGGAGGAGTAATAACGCTGGGTGTGCACCCAAGACAGAGACTTTGAAATAAAAGACAATGACCCTGATAGATCCTTAAAATCGAGTTTCGAACTTGCATCAGGCAAACTAGTGTGAGGGCCATCTACGTTTAATAGAAAACCAGAAGCATTGGTGTTATCACCAATAAGACAATAGAAATCACCACTGCATTTCTCCTTCTCGTGCATCAACATTCGGGACTTTTTTCAAAGATCTCAACACTGAGAGGTATAGAGGAAGGAGAGCAGGCTGTTTTCAGAGGAATAGGTGCGGTTTATGTTGGGATTTAAATTCAGGGTCCCGGAGCCTCGTAGGCTGAATGTATCGGAACACAGAATCTATCACATACGGTGGAGGAAATTGAGTAAGATTTTCCCTGGAGCATAAGGACAAGATACAGAGTAGTACTTGGAGCAAGAATCTTTCCTGTGGCTTCATTATACTGCGAGTAGCCTACAGTTTGTATTTTGGAACTCCACAAGTGGCTCCCTGTTGAAGCTATTTTTTCATGCTTGGAAAACTCTCTTTACGTAGTGTTCTAGTTCTGTCTTGTTTCTGATTAGCTGATAATCTCATCAAGCATTTTGCAGCTTGCTTAATCCTTCGATGTTTCTCCATGCGTGGCAGCATTTGATCCCATGGGAGAGATGCAAATAATAATAAATGTGTTGATTTACAAACCATGGGTAAATGTCCTACATTACTGTAGGACAACGCTTTTAAAATATTTTATTTTCAAGTTAATTTTTTTGTATTTTGATATATCTTTTAAAATACTATCAATACACACACATATTTTCAGATAAGAAAAACAATCTTTTCTGTACACTGAAACGAGCACACCCGAGACTTGGGTGAGGTTAAACCCCCAACTGAGTCTTGTAAAATCACATATTAACCCAACACGACCCGGCTTTAACAAAACTTCATCTTTGCCTCATTGTCCTCACACGGGAAAGTTACAAGTGGTTAAAGAAGAAAAGTGGGCTTATTACGTACAGTTCCAAATAAAAAATAAGAAAAAAGGCACAAAGTGTTCCAACAGAAGTACCTCGAGGAAACGAAAAATTGAAGTTGTCCTCTTAAAGGGTTGTTTGGCCATCGGATGAGGTTGAGGACATCACAGAGAGAACCTCTGTCACAGAAGACATGACACTCAAAGCAGCTTTCAGAACATCCTGAGAGCACCCTGGTTTCACAATGTTTTTAACCTGGGAAATTGAAGCAAAAAAACAAACAGGTTTTAAATATCACTCCTGCAATAACATGTATAGAGAGTTCCGTCGTAGAATAGCTGATCTTCCAGCATTGCTAAATCAGTTTTGCCCTGAATCGATCAGTTATCTCAAGAATACATGTCCGTCAAAACAACAGCTATGATGAATGCAATGATACCATACTCTCCTACCACGTTGCTCCCATCACATTCCACGAGCACGAGGATAGAAACTTGATTTCACCCCACGAAGGAAAAGCACATAAAATATGCATGAACATTTTAAGCATATGAAATAGCTAATACACTGAATGTATGATGAGCAATGTGGCGGGCTTCTACACGCAAAAGTCACTAATCAGCATGCCTCGTAACTGTTGAGCAGTAATTCAAACTAAGGAAACTGATGAATCCACATATAAAACAAATTATTTTACGTTTCAAGTTCTTTCATTTTATATTCCTAGAACCCAATTGGAAAAAAATAATCTGATGCCCTTCAGCTGAGCAAAGGAAATGACCACCCCTTTGCAAAGGGAAAGAAGATAATCCAAAATATTGAGAAAATATTTAAACGTGAAACACGTGATTGAGAGAATAGAAAATGAGCACCTTGTCAAGGTATTCCTGCAGTTTCTTGATCCGGCCCATGTAATCCTGATCTTCAACACAGAGAGATACAGCCTTAGAATCAGCACCGGGACCATCAAATTGAAGAGGACCTGGATTTCTGTACAGATCTTCCATCAAAAATCTTCCAGCATTTACTCTCAGCAGCCTGCAATTGAACCATGCTGAAAATTACTATTGCATGCTTCTCTGAGTCCTCGTGGACTTTATGTAAGATATCTCAATATCTATAAAGTTCCTACTTGGCTAATTCTCCTAGTATTTAAATAAATTGTACATTTAATAGAACATTAAAAAGAACTTACTCATATGCTTTGCCTTTCAAATCCACAGTAGCTGGATGAATAGCAGGTTTTCCAATTGAAGATGCACCAGGGCTTTGAGCCCAGTGCTTCACTGTCATCATTGCCTACGATTTAATAGAATATAATCTACATAAGCTATTATTCTGTATCACTGCAAGCATCATAAAGTAACCAAAAGTAGGATGCAATGCATCATGATTTTGCAAGGAAAAAGAAACATGCCATAATAGGTAGAAACAGAATTAAAACTCAACTGTAATTGGAGCAGCGCCACAGCGCCACTTGTTCGATGGATTCTTGAGGTTAGATACAGTGGCCATGTAACCATTCAAACCAGCGGCTAAAATATGGTAGCAGATGTGCCCAAGAACCTAAGAAAAATATCACTCGATATTAAATAAAAATCCCTTTATTGTACTTGGAAAAGGTGATAATACATATCAAACCAAATTGATAACATACATAGCCATAGTCACAATCGAATTTTGATGGTAAAGACCCTCGGGCCTGATAACCAAAAAAGTGGCATATAGCATTGAACTTCTTTCCCTTGTATGTCCCTTCTTTCTGCTCAAAACACCAGTAGAAGCTAAGTCAATTGCATCAAACATAACAATCCTTGTACAGTTTAAGGAAACCAGCAAAAGGGCCATTCGGATTGACAAAACTTGCAGGGCTATATAGCAATGGATCATGGATGATTACAATAAGGAGACTTGTAAGATCTCATACAATCATTTCATGAAACAGAAAATGTAAAATTATTTCAGCGCCAGCCAGAAAGAAGTTAAAGATATAATAAAATAAAATGGACTAGGTAATCAACAATGATAATAATAAAACATATATATATGTCATCATACCTGCCGCCTGTTCATTTCTGCCTCCACAAGATGTGCTAGAAGTTTCTCTGTTTCAATCTACGGTAAAACAAAACAAAAAAAATCAATTTATCACTATTGTAAAATTTACTAGTTCCTTCTAATAAATATTTGCATGCTCATTACCTGGGATAACTGTGCTGAGTCATCTGATTCAGGATGAAGCAGCAGCTGTGCCAATTAAATATTGATATTTTTAGTTGGGTAAAATATTCATCAACTTAAAATTCATTGACACGAACTTGAAATACAAATCAGAAAGGGAAATTCAAACCTCTCTCTTAATAAAAGGTGGCAAAAATTCAAGTAAAGCAGAGGCCCATGGTGAAAGCTGTGATGAAATGCTGTCAGGAGCAACACCTTGCTTGAGTAAACTGTGTATTTCCTGAGAGGTACACGGAATTTCAGTACTCCCTTTCATGGAAAAATAGAAGCCATCCCACATACACTCGGGCACAGAAATATTAGGTATGCATTTGGACGTGTGTATCATTGTATTCTCCGTACAGACTGTTTGGGACTGTGGTCTTAGGGACAACACTCACATTCCCAAATGTGGCTAGGGGCGGGGATACAAAAGCAATTACCTTCAAGAGAGCATAGACCTCAGGAATGCTTTCTATGAGCCCCTCTGGCAGCAGAATGACTCCATGATTCTTGTCTGGAGCAATTAACCGAGTCAGATTACAAATAGTACAATATATCACGAACGTGATAAACAACTTAGATTATCTCAAACCTTGCTCTGCCCGAGCTTGGACAGCATCGCAAATTTTTTTGGTCAAGTCAAACAGAGTAAACTTCGATGCAGCCACCTCCTCACCAAGAATAACCTGTGAGACTCAGATCAAGCATTGTTAACGAAAGAGAAAGCTAATTACATAAAAGTGTCATATGAAGCACCCAAAAAAAAAGGTAACTGCAAAACTAACCATATTTGGATGAGACTGAAGTGTGCATTCCAGAGCAACATGTGATGCCTTTCTGCCCATGAGCCGGATGAAATAATAATACTGGAAAAGGAAATAATATTGTAAAGGTTACACAAAGAAAGGAATAGTCTTATGTTCCTTTTCCCTTTACCGTCACAGTTGTAATTACAAAGAAAAATCTAATTTAATTTCAAGACAACATGCTACACTAACCAATTAATATATATTTCTTAAAGTAGATTTCTGTTGAATGAACTTCAAAAAAGGAGACAATGACAGTGAATTCTTGACTGAATATTTGTGAGTCAAAAGGTTAATGAATTTATTACCTTCTCTGCAGAGAGAGCATCGGTGCACACATTGCTGATGAGCTGGGAATTAACCTGCAAGCAAGTAGTGTGAAGTTTTATTTTATTCAATTAATTCTTAAACATTCATTCACAACGTAAAAAATTAACTAAACTAAGCAACCAAGCACCTTAGTTTCCCTAAGGACAGAATCCAGCAGCAATGCCAGGTTAGGAAAATAAGAATATAAAAAACCAATGAAGGTGATGTTTTCATCCTTAGATCGTGAACCCAATCACTTTCATTGTACTGCACTGCTGACACTAAATGCAAAAGAATTTCATACATTATCATATATGAAATTTTCAATAAGCAAATGGCATGAATTTCTATTAAGTTATCCTTTGATATAAGCTACTTGATTCAACACAAACTTATAAATATACAAAAAATTTAACATAGGCAGCAGTAGCTCCTGCTTTAATTGACTTTGATACCACCTAAACCATCTTTTTGTTTTTTTGGTTTTTGTGATCCATTTTACTAGGAGAAGTAACTTCCTCAAAGTCTCATCTGATCATACCTTGCATATTGTATCGAAACCAACATTGGTTTCTACGAATTGATTCTTGAGATCTCCATTTAAAGTAACAGGAACACCAACCACCTGCAAAATCCAAACATTATCTAGTAAATTGCAGAGGTTGGTAGCACAAAAATAAGCTCAGGAAAAGATGCAAAGGCTGCTAGGCATTCATGCATAAACTATTTGCCACTGGTGCTGATCCTATGTCAGAAGCATGCAGAAATACCTTTGTTTGGCATTTTGCCTCAGCAAATGTTTCAGCAAGCTGAGCAGCATCTGTATTTGATGTAACTCCTTCAAAAGCAAATAGCTTCCGTAATTAGTGATTGCTGTAAAATTGCATATGCATTTCATTGCAAACACTAAAGCATCAAACTTACCTCCAATGATAACAAGGGCATCCAATTTCAAATCCTTGCATGCATTTAGTGCGGCCTTAACCTGTTCGGTTGTTCTTATTTGATCTTTTGTCCGTCCCAACAAATCATAACCACCTTGTCAAGCATGACAAAATAACAAATTAGCCAAGTCTCATCACCAAATGACAACCTAAGATCCCATCATCACATTCAGATGGTATTGATACATACCTTGATTTTTGTAGGTCTCAAGAATTTCATCTGTAATTTCAAGTGTTTTCTGAGCAAATAAACCTTCAGAACCTCCTGGTGACAGATAAAGCATTGTAGTAGATGTCATTATCTTTGAAGAAAACACAACAGGCTAACAAGTACACGATATGTGTTCGTGAAAGAAGTGAAACTGCAACAGGACTGTGTAGAAATGCAAGAAAATTAAATCCAAAGATGAAAGGCATCGATGAGATGCTGCTGCTTATGCTTACCTAGAAATCCAAGTAACGTGCTTTTAGGATTATGGATTTTAAGAGCGTTTTGAAGACCCCATACAACATTATGTCCTCCAGGAGACTGTCTCCCACAGAAGAGTATTCCCACCCTGTTGAGAGACAATAAATACATCAGCCAAATATGTGCTTTTTAATTGCACGCCCATTACAAGTCTTAACTCTTCACTGCATCCAATATCAGCGCATACACTCACGGAAACAAAAAAACAATGAGAAAGAGCATTTGACTAGACTCGCCATCAGGTCGCCGATCATAACAATGAGTTCAAAACAGAGCCATACCAGGAACAGAAAGGGAAGGGGAAATGGATGATTGATCAATCATTTAGAATGGAAATAGAAAAGCGGGCAGACCTGACATCAGGATGGTCAGTTATAATCTGAGCATCAGGGACTTTAGCAGTTGCCCTGAGGAAGTGAGCCAAAGGCTGACCATAAGTGTGGGGAAAGGCTCGGCTTATGGCGTGGACATCAGCCGGGTCCGCACATGTGGTTGCATCCCCAAATTCTACCCTCACGGTAGTCCCCTGCAAAATGCACAGGTCCCATGCATATAAATACAAATCCAATTCATCAACTGTTCAATCCCTACTGTAATCAAAATAAATGGATAAAATTATCAAGTATATATTAATTCATCCAAACTAACAGCTAAAAGAATCAAAAAAATAAAAAATAATAATCTCTATTTCTGCTTAAGCAGATCTACTGGCCGGCAGCCAAAAAGAAATAGATTAAGCCAGAAGATCAATCGAACATCGATTGCAACGAAACAACAAAAAAAATATCATAAATGTAGAAACTAAATTAATGCTATAAAAACGATACGTTAAGCGTTGTTTTAAAAACATAGAGGAGAAAGAATGGTGTGAAAGGCCGGGAGAGAGAGGGAGTAGGAGAGACCTGGAGACAGGGAGGGAGTCCTGGCTGGTAAAGAGATCGGAGTTTTTGAAGTTCGGAAAGCTCTCTAGGGATGCCGAAATCGGAATCCATGCCTCTTTGCCCTTTCCTTCTTGTTGTTTGGTTGGTAAGGTGCAGGTAGCAGGAGTGCAGGTTGTAAGAGCGCTGGCTGGGAGTGTTTTTTTTTTTTTTTTGGTTAAAAGACCGTTTTTATAGGGAGGGAGGGAAAGGAAAAGAAGAGGACCGGGCGATACTACCAAGTATAAAAATAAATCAGCACACCAGTTTTGGCCTCTTGTTTTTTATAATTCAGACATCCGCCTTGCTTCCAGGGTTTATTACAATTCGCCCTCATTTATTTGCTCTAATATTATTTTTAATTGCCCTTCATTGTCTAGAATTTCTTTTGCTTCCCCTCGTTCTTATCCCATCGTCTTTATTTGCTCTGAATATTATATTCAATTATCTACAATTTTTTTTTGTTTCCCCTCGTTCTTATCCCCTCCTCCTGCCTTCAACTTTTTACTGCCTTGATTGACGTCATGGATTCTTTCGCCTCCCTCATCATTATTATTTTCATGGTTGACTTTGGCATGTATTAAAAAAGTGTTTAAAAAAAATATTTTATTTTTTTATTTTAAATTATTTTTCATGTATTCTTAAATTATTTTGATATAAAAATATTTTTAAAAAAATATATAATTTTAATGTATTTCTATAAAAAAAAATATTTTCAAAAATAATATCAACTATATTTCTAAACAAACAGACATAAAAAGAGCATTTAAAAATACATTTGAAAAATATTTTTTAAAAATAAATAAACTAAATTTTTTTAATGTTTTAAGATTATTGTTATATATTAATATTAAAAATAATTTTTTAAAATAAAAAAATATTTTTAAAAATAACATCGAATAAATTTTTAAATAAACAATAATGGATAAACATTTGGGATTTCATATGATAATGGTATTCATCAACCGATATTATTCACCGTGTATATGCCAGGAGGATATTCTGGTAATTTCATAAGGAGCCCACTGGCTTGCCAATTTTTGGTTTGTTGATGGGAGTAGGATCACTCACCTAACACTCCACCAATGTATTTTAAAAATATTCTTTTAAAAAATATTTTTACATTAAATTATCTGGAGTTTTTAAATTATTTTAATACATTAATATAAAAAATATATATATTAAAAAAATATATTATTTTAATCCATTCATAAATAAAATAAAACAAAACAGCCTGACGCGATCCATGTTTTTACATTGCAGTTTCTTCCGAGCGAAAAAAGATAAGGTTGAATTTTAATTTCCCTCCCCCTCCCCCCCCCAAGCAATGGGCCGCGATTTTGTGCCCCTGGTTTTACTCACGGATTAATGTCAGCAATCGGAGGCGCTGACGTTATCCATTAACCCGCCCCCTCGCAAGGATCTGGAGGAAAGAGACAACCTTGGCAATGCAATGAGAGACAAGTGGCTGGGAGCTAGCTAGGGTGCAATCTACTCCGACGATAGGCTCCGACTTCAACCTATTTGAAAGGGTGTTTATATATACAATTCGTTTAATATAATTTTATAAATACATGGGCACTATAAATATCTAAATTTTTTAATCTTTAGATAATAATTAAAAAAAGAATATGATAAAAAAATACCCCGCCCGTAAATACCCTGTAATCAAATTATATGCTTACAAGGCCTCTGCAATTTTGTCTCTCCATGTGGGTCTTATCGATGGAAAGATAATCCATGGCAGCTGCTTGTTATTATTTTAAGATGAGAAATAAAAAGGGCACCTTGAAACACACCACTGCCATCCATGGTATGGTCTCGTTATGACTGATCGAAGCCAACCATTCAACATATCAAAGGCAGAGAGACAAGATTTCTGACAAAATCAAAGGTGAACAGGACTGAGATTTCTAATTGTCAGAATCAAGGAAAAACCTTGTTCAACAACATTCCACCAGCTTAACATGATAAAGTATTCTGGAGCTTTTAATTACAAAACCAAATTCAGAGCCAAGAAAATTCACACCAGTCTGCAGCTTCATCCTTGGTCTTGAAGCTTTGCATCTCCTGCTGTTTGCAAGGATATAAAAGTCTTACTTCCTGCTCCTTTTAAGGCCGCGATTTCTGGAGCTTTCTTTACCATGGTTACCAGAAGAACTGCCACCAAGGGCGTTGCAGGCTGGGTGAACAGGCACACGATGCTCAGGAACCAAAGCAGGGAACCCAACAGCAGGGATTCTGCAAGAAAACAATAATGACGGTAGCTTAAGAGGATGCAGTTCATCGCATGACCAATCGACCTCAACCTGGATGGTAATCAGCAGAACCACAAAAGAAACAAATACTTATTAGCATGACAAACTGGCTTGTTTCAAAGCTGTTTATAGAGCAAGCCACCTAGCTAGTCGGGCATTCGTTGTTGTTGGGTTTAGGGTTCTGCTATCGACACCGATGTCTTTTAAAAAAAAATTCAGCGAGCAATTACATAGATGCTAGCTGCAAATGTCACAACCCTTGCACAGTCGGTCACGCCATTCAGAAAATGCTCAAAAATTAACCCCATCCTTCTCTTTAGATGGCATATTACGAGCACGAATGAGAAAAGAAACAGCATCTATATAAAAAAGACTGTCAAACATACCCAACAAGAGCACAGCAGACTCCTGCTTGGTCGACGTAGCACCAAATGCACTGCCCCTCGGTAAACTAAGGCGTAGAGCATGGTTCTCAGCAATAAAACACTGGAGTAACCGGTGCAGCTTCCTGCATTCCCCTTCCAAATACCTACTCTTTATTTCAAGATCCCTCACGTACATCTTCTTCCTTTCCCTTGATCTCACGGCTGCATCCCTTTTTCTCAACTGAAAAATCAGTTCAATTATTACGCGCCACAGCTCTCTTTCTCCAACAGAGAGAAAATGATCGCATCACAACAACAGGGCTTAACATAGAGCAAGTAACAAACAGTACCATTGCATGAACGAAACATGTATAGATAGTTTAAATGTGCAAAACAAATGAAAGAAACCCTAACATTGCTTCTAAGACATCGACAAGTCCAATTCATAAATTAGAGATACCTTCTCCGTTTCTTGGAGTCGGGATCATCAGGATCTTCCTCCTCACCGTCTTTGTTCTTCCCCTCCGCTCCGTGCCCTTTCTAGGGGCCGCCGTCAGCACCAAGTACCTCACCACCAGACTGCTGATTAGAAGGAGAATCAACTAAAATATCAGCCAAAAAAGCATCACAGCTTCCCAGTTGATCAACCTTATCGTCCTCGTCATCTTTCATCAGCAAGGTCTCGACCTCTCCGATCCAAGAAGGCACCGATGAGTCGTCGATAGGTTGCGAGTCTGGGGTCAAATGAGATACTAAGTCGAAGACGTTGTTAGTGTAGGAATCCGGCAATTCATCTGAAAAATTATCCCTGTCGATTTTCCCTAAGACCTCTTCTTCAAAAAATTCCATCGCATAAAATATAGAGATAGCTAGCAGAAAGAAACAACAGTAAATTACAGCTGCTAGTCTTTATTCACAAAATTAAATTAAAAAGAAAAGGAAATAAAGCATTGAAGAAGAAAAGGAAGAAGATGATTTCTTCTGGTTGTATATATTGGAGGGGGAGATGGAGGCCGCGTTACTCACTTTCTTAGGGAACAAGGAAAGGTTAAAAATTTCTCGTCTCTAGAGTGACACTTAACCGTACACGTGTCGATGGACCCAGGAGTGAGGTATGATCAGTATGATCGGAGGTGGAAGAAAAATTGTTGTTTTTATATTTGGTAAAGATAAAAAAGCTGAAAAATTAATATGGATCCCACCTGATAAAACCAATTGATATGCGTTTCATGAAGAGCAGTAAAGAGTTGCATGCGTTTCATCTTGTGCACCTTCCCGTCCCTCAAACTCAACCTCTGCAATAGTATACAAACCCATCAAATAATATACAAACTCATCTAGCAGACCAGGGGGGTATCAGGGAGTGGGGGGTTATTATGTTTGCTGTTAATTTTATGTGTGTGTATAATCTAAAAACTTAAATAAAATATAGATAAATATATTAGAAGGAGATTATAATATAATTTTTATCTCGTAATCTTAATTTGTTTCAGACGATATTTTACTAGGTGTTGTTCTTCGATTAAATAGTCAAGGATTGCAGAAGCTTTCACGTATGAATTTAGTTCGTAATGAAATTATAAGTAGTTTGATAGGAGAATAAAAACAAGTATCTAATTTACTTGAATTATTAATTATATTTTATTATTATGATTATTAAATCTATAATATTTAAAAAACAATATATATACTTTAAAGTAATTTCACATACTGACAGTGATATGAAAAACTTAGTAACTAAACACATGAAACTATTTTTTATTAACCTCAAACTCAACTATAATTTTAACTAAACACTTCAATTTCAGTTATGAACCGCAACTAAAAGTATTTTTCATGAAATTATTTTTTTAAACCTCAACCACAAAAGCAACCGCAATACCAAACACACTTTTAATGGACAATCAAAAGCGTTCAACGTGGATTTTTCAAACAAGAAATGGATTGGGCCATGTTTTATTTCTATATTTTGATTGGGAAATGTATGGTACAAGGTAAAATGAGGTGAAAACTAAATTCAAAGGACTTATGTGCACGTGTTCAATCTTCTTCTTTTTTGTAAGAAAGGGGCTAAAAGCCCAAGAAACATAAAAAGCTTACAAAACAACATAATATAGTCTCACAACACCCCTAGTATTCGCAACAAGAATATCGTAAGAAAGTCAGGAGCCTCCTCATAAACATGGAGGTCAAAGCCAAGATTATAACTTCTAGTGGCCAGAGCATCAGTAGCTATATTTTGTTCACAATAAATATGTTTAATTGTGCAACACCAATGGTCATGAATCTTCATTTTACAGCACAAAATGATGTTGTATAGAGAGTGAGCCGAGACCATAATAAAAATTAAAAGAGTGGCAGTAGCACCAGAATCGTACTTAATCTCCATATCCTGGTATCCATAGTCCCAAGCCAAACTAAGCCCTAAAAAAATACCCCATAATTCAGCCTCAAGGATGGGGCATGCACCCAAATTCACAACAAAGCCATGATTTAGGCCCTAGTTGAATCACTTAAAACACCTCCAACACCACTAAAACCAGTGGTATTTATTCTACTCTTATCTGTGTTAACTTTGCAATCATCAGGTTTAGAAGGTTTCCAATGGAGATAGACCACAGCGTGCTCTGTAGAACCTGTTTTTTCAATTTGCGCCCTATACCAATTCAAGGTATAATCAAGGATCAGATGCAAAGGCTTAGAGGGCATAAGAATATCTTGCTCAAAAATCACCTTGCATCTTCATCTCCATATGAACCATAAAGTGATCGAAAAAACTAGGTACCAAGGCAAGTCATGAGTAATAATCTTATTGGATTGAAGATGCAGAAATAATCAATCATCAAACTCTATGGGAGAGTGACTGATATTAGGCCCGTTAATGCCAAACCTGCACCAAATAGAGTGGTTAACTTAGCAATCCTTAAACAAATGCTAAATAGACTCTATAAGGTGGGAACATCTTGGGAAAGTTTCGACATGGATGAAACCTCTTTTATATCGTTGGGCATTTATGAGAGTCGTCTTATGGCATAAAGCCCAAAGAAAGGTTTTCACTTTGGGGGGAATCTTCAACTTCCAGAGAAAATGTCATTTCCATTTGAGGTTGTTATCCTTCATCAAGGGGCTACAGGCAGTTTTAACAAAAAAGCAACCATTAAAGGTGAATTGTCAAATACACTTATCTACCTCACTCTCATTAAACCCAGCATGAGTACCAGTAATCAGTTTGACAATATTATCAGGTAGGCAAGTTAGAAGGCATGTGGTGTCCCAAAACCCATCATGCAGAAAGTCATTAACCTTAGTTTATAATAGCTCCTAAAAGATATAAGTGGTACCCCATTGACGAAGAATACCGCAACTAAGCCAACTATCAGTCTAGAATAAAACATCATCCCCGGAACCAATTATTCATCGAATACCATGAGTAAGGGCTTTAGATCCACAAAGCACAACCCGTTAGATACTGGAGGAATCTTTATGATGCAAATCCTTTGCATCCAGGCTTCAAATATTTGGCCTTAAAGATCTGCGCCCATAAACCTTGCTCATGTTGTAAAAGATGTCAATCAGTTTTAGCAAGCAAAGCTTGGTTCATGCAAGCATATTTTTTAATGCCCAAGCCACCACACCATTTAGGCTTACACACCTTCTCCGACTTAACCAGATGAGTCTTAGTTATCTCAGGAATGTGCCCCCACAAGAAATTTATGTTAATCCGATACAACTTGTTACAAATAGAGATAGGCAAGGGTTGTTTGCATAGTATAAAGAGGGATCACAGTTGTAACATATTGGAAAAGAGCAATCCTACCATACATAGAGAGAGTATTAGACTTTCAAAATGAAATTCTTTTCTGCACTTTTTCAATGATCTCTTGATAAGTAGTTTTGGAGATGCGATAGTGGATAAGGAGCACCAAGATATTTATCAAGACAAGTCGTGAGGGGGGAACCACTAATGGAAGCTATAAAATTTGCCAATTTAGCATTAGTGTTCGGGGAAACACAGATTGAAAACTTTTCAAAACTAACCTTTTGACTAGAAAGATTACAAAACTCATCAAGGTGTTGCTTCATCAAAGACGCTTGAGCAATAGAAGCTTCTCCAAAAAAGATCAAGTCATAAGTAAAGAAAATGTAAGATATGAAGGATCAAGCTACGTGTTTAATCTTTCAAAAAGAGAAGTGAAGGAATAAAATTTAAAGTAAAATGAAAAACAGATAAAAGGTGGACGAAGATACTTTTTTGAAATTTAAAAAAAATCATATAGAAAGAAAATAAATTTTATGTACTGAATTGAAAAAATATGCAAATCAGATGTACTTATAATACAACTATGGTAATTTCAATTTTTATAATTATTATAACTGAATCGGAAAAACTACATAGAAATAAAACATTAGATATTTTTTTAAGATATGAAATGCATTTCAAAATCATTTTTTAAAATATATTTTTCCTATTAAGAGTGTAACAAAATGACTAAAATGTTTTTAGAAGCAAAAAAAATCTAAACTTGACGTCAATGATGGTTTTTATATTTTTAAAATGATTTTTTTCGTTATAATAATTTAAGCTAAGGAACAATTTAGTATTTGCATAAATATAAAAATAATGAACAATTAAAATGCACAATGAAACAATGAATACGCTTATATATATGTATAATAAATATAGGTACAAAGGGCATTTTTAGCTTTTCACAAAGGTATTTTTGTAATTACAAAGTAAACTTAGAGGCAATTCTGTGTTCAGCCAGATAAAAAGGCGAAAAAGAATGCGAGCACATTGGCCAATCAAAAGCGCTGGGGAGGCCTTTGCACGTGTCGAGCGGCGTGTGTGTTGCCTCCTAACATTCAAAATTGATCTCCCGGTATTTGGAGTTTTGTCATATTTGCTTTTTTATTTGTGTGGTGGGCGTCACTAAGCAATATAGTTTGGCATTAGTAGACTTTTCTCTTCTTCCTTTGTTTCCCTTAAAAATTATAACCTGACCCTCTTAATTATTAGTATTTTAACTTAAATCCTCATTTTTATTTCAAAGTTTTTATATTCTTTTTTTTTTTTTTTATCTTGGCTCTTCTATGGATATTTTATTTGTTTTAAATTTCATCATTCAATCTTAATTTACCAAATATTATATTCTCCAATGTGATCTTTATTTTTTAGATTTCATAGAATAATTCCTCTTTTTTTTCCGTAAAATATTGAGTGGTTTTCAGTTTAAAGTGATGATATTATATGTTTTAAATCTAATCTTCATTTTTTTTATTCTTTATCTTGGCTCTTTTGTAAGAATTGTTATTCTTTTTAATTTCACTCTTTATTTACAGAATTATTTTTATTATTTATATAAATTTTAATTGCATTTAAAAAAATTGCCATTTTACCAAATTAGTTTTTTTAATTCCACCTTTTAATTAAATATATACTTATTTTATATTTTAATGTTGAAATTTATTTCTTTAATTTAGGTATATTTTTTAATTGCTATTTTTTAATTTTAATATTCATGATAATTTTTTAAAATACTTTTTCATATTTAAAATATTTTTTTTAATTTTATACTTCAATATATAATCTAATCTATTAGGAATTACAATTCATGGTTTGATTCGGGTCATAAGTTTATACAAGTTTTTATCTAAACATAATTTGACTCGACTAGTCACAAGTTTTTTTTAACCTATTAGGATTTAAAATTCATAGTTTTTTCCAAATTAAATATCTAATGATTCAGGTCAAAATAAAATTTATATTTAGTTATTTATTTATTTATCTTTATATATATATATAAAAAAAAAACTATAACTTGACTTAACTCGTCACAAGGTTAACATAACCAGTTTTTGTTTATCTTTTTCTCTACTCTATCTCAGCACCTGAACATATTTTTTGGCAGTAATGCAATGCCGCAAAAACTAGCACGCAGGTGTAACCTTTGCATCTAATAAAGCGTAAATTTTATATTCACTGGGAGATTTTACTGGAAAGGGACCGAGATAACTGTTCCGTGAACTATATTAGCAAAGACCTCCTACGATCCTGGTTTTGCCTCTTCTGAACAGCAAGGTCTGGGACTCAGAACCACACGCTGTTCCTGTTCCAAAATTGAAAACAATAATCTATCTAAAACTCAGTTCACCTGATGCACGCACTTCTTCCTACTGACCACAGCTACCCTGGCAATCAATCACCGAGTCAAGGATGCCGTATCGTAACAAGGTCTTTTGCGAGTATTGGCCCGTGCTGCTTTTCGAAGCCAAAAACAAAAAAACAAAATGATTATCAGAAACTGTTCCAGAAAATATTTACCCCTTTCTGGTAGAGGACACAATACTAGCATATTCAATACACTAACTCGACACGGACACCATGACCTTTTTCGGACCAATTTCGTGCTCAACCGACCCAATTATGTGATCCAGAACTGATCCTAACCTAAAGACAGTTGGGCAAATCATTAGAAAAACAAACATCGTTACTTTGCCTTTAATGAACTGAGAAAGAAAAAATCATTGGAGCTCGTCCGTACTCCAATGTAGAACACAAAACTCTTGGGCCCCAGGTTAACCTGCTGCTGTGATATATCTGGTGGCAGGAGCAATCCCTATACCTACAAGCTGCTAAAAAAAGTGGTGATTTCAAGTCCAATAAATACATCGAAGTTGCCAAATAAATTTAGTGTTCAGGGTGGACCTTTATAAACATGATTGCAACGCTTTAGTCTTTCGAGCACCACTGTCGAAGTATTTGTGAATCATGAAGTTAACTGATTGCCCTGACTAAAACCCTGTCTCTAAAAACGTAACCACAACCGAAAAGAAAAATCCCTGTCCAAAAACTGGACAGTTATAGAAAATCCATATTAGTCCATGCATTAACGAACTTCTCAGGGGAATATACATACATGCATTTGGTACAACGGACATAGCACTGCTCTTAAATCAAGTCCCGAGGTACAGGAGCAGTTCCATGAAACTCTTGACAACCTAATGCTAACATAATATACAAATATTTTACCAACCCAAGCTTGAATAAACTGAGCACAGATTATCTAAGAACCTAATAAGGCACCATGCATCTCAATACAAGTTTAAAGTGATACTAGAAGGATTCATGAGCAGTCAGATGCGTAAAATGTTGTGGTTTTGGCTAGGTCCCAACTCCAGCAAGCAGTTTGGTTACTCAATCACAATTGCTCTTGGAGCTTCAGGACTTCAACATCCTAGACTACTCTGGATATTGGCCAGCCTCAAGTTAACAGCATCGATCAACATGACAGGCATCAAATCCATGTCAGGAAAAACAAAATACCAAAACCCGGCACCTTCCTAAGTGATCTAAATATAACCCCAGTTCCTTGAATCCATCACAATGGCCTTCTACTATATGAAAACCAAAACCTGGTTTTTTTACTTCAGATTATGCTCTGAAACAAAATCCATACAAGGACATTCATTCACCAATGCTCTAAAACACAGTATTCCAAGGCTTTCTTTAATCAGCTACAAGTTCCATCCAATTGACAACTGCTTAACTCTAACTAAAATCACAACCACGGATTTTCACCAGCAGATGACCGGCCCAGCATAGCAATCAAATATATTGAACTTATTTATCTGACCAGCAACCTCCCAGGGATTTCTTATTTTGATGCTAAAACAATTATATTCCCCACACCCAAGTTCTCAGCAACCTAAATAGAAGGTGCAGAGAAGCCGTTACAGCATGATGTGTTTTGTAATAAAAAGTATCTTCACTATAGAATAAGTTTATTGCATGTTTATGCACAGAAACAATTAGCATGTCAAGCAGCGGAGCTGGTAGATAATAAACAACGTGCAGCAAGTAATTTGAGCTAATGCTAACAAACCCCAGGCAACAACTCAAGTATATCCATAATATACCAGGTTCATACACATGCTGAGACAAATCTGAAAATAATCACTTTTGGAATTGCCAGTAAAGTTAATATGCAAACTAAGCTCTCAGTTTTACAATTCAATTCAGAGCATACCCAATACCAAATGATAGATGACCATAAACAAAACAACATCCATCAAACAAATTTAACAGCAAGATGAATTAGCACTAATCTAGTAACTTTAAACTGACATAATCACCAGCATAACTAAGGGAGCAGCTAAAATAGTTCGAATCCTTGACAGGGACACCACAAAGAGTCAAATATTCAAAGTTAAAAAAAAAATGAAAACCAAACATCAGAGCCTGGAATCGTTACCAATAGGAGAAAAATGCCAGGATACATCTCCACTCTTAGTCCAACCAAAACAACACTCTCCATCTTCAAATTACTGCGTCTCCTCCCTCTCTCTATTCCATTGCTCGATCCTAGCCCTTCGTTCCTCACTGCCCTCCCTAACTGGACTCCCATGTTTTTTTCTTCCTCCGTCTCTGTCATACTTGTCATTCCTCCTCCCATTTCCTCGATAATCACGGTCTCTGTCTCGATCCCTGTCTCTGTCCCTGTAATCCCTCTCACGCCTGTCATAATCCTTTTCACGCCTATCATAATCCCTCTCCCTCCTCCTCGGACTCACACTCCTACTCCGGCTCCTACTAACCCTATATCCCCGATATCTCCCAAACAACTTTCTCCGCAAATCTCTCCCAATCAGCTTCACGTGCATAAAATTACAATAACCGCCACGGTTGCAGTTATTCTCCTCAAACTGCCTGCAGGTAGCTTCACGAAAATCAGTGACAGGAGAAAAGTCAGCAATGATTGGGCGACCAGAGTAAAACCGTCCTTGAAGAGCTTGCAAAGCGGCGGCAGCTTGGTCTTCCTCCTTGAACTGAACATAGACGTTACCGATCATGTGATCGGCGAGATTATCACAAACATTGAGGCTCTCGATCTCGCCAAATTTGTTGAGTTCTTCGAAAATATCCTCGTAGAATTCTTCAAAATGCTCCTGGATCTTGTGCGGGTCAAGTGGCTGGCCTTGAGCATCGACGCCTGGAGTAATCATGTCAGGACGCTGGTACATGTTGGATAATAAGAGGGTGGGAGAGATGGTGGGGCGATTGTGGAGGCGAGAGCAGCGATCGCCATGACGGCATGCGCCAATCTTGAAGTAGAAAGGACAATTAACTCGGTCTTTCTCAGTCCCAAAGATTGAAGCTAAGTGCTCTGCCATGGTTTTGTATTTGTTAGTTAGGGTTTAAAGGAAAGGGAGATAGCCCTAGTTCATGAAAAACGAGAACCTTAATCCTGCAGATTGAGAGAATTTATCGGACTCGCTGTCGTCTCTGGCTTGGCTGTGGAAGGTTCTAGTCTCTTTGTCTCTGTGAGAGGATTGGACGTACCATTAATATATGAGCGTGAGCGTGGAATCACCACCGTAAGAAAACTATATACTTTTATTTTTTTTTAATTTTAAATTAAATAGATTGTTTTTAATAATAATATGTTTTTTTAAAGATCTTATATATATCAAAATAATATTTCTTATTGTTTTATTAAAATTATTTTTTTGTAATATTATAATCAGAAACAATAAAAAAAACAATTTAAAATAAAATAATATTTTTTATAGACAAAAACAAATAGATCTTAAGTGTTTATTCTGTCCTCCTTGTTGCTGGCATGATATTCTTTTCAAAACGAAAAAATATTAATTGTGTGGTAATTTTTTTATTATAATAAAAATTTAGTTAAAATGATACATTTGTGTTGCATTCCTGTTAAGTGCAAGTTTTCTATAAAATATTTGAATTTTGAATAGATATAAATTTATTTGTTTAGTAAATTTCAATGAAATAACTAACATAAAATTATTATCATCATTAAAAAAAAAAGTTTTGGATATCTGAAATATTAAATTCACTATATTAATATTAGTTTATTTTATAATTCAATTTAAATCAAATACAAACACAAAATATAAATTGTGAAAAGAACTGCAATTATTAAATAACAAAATAAGTAGCTAATTTTCTATCAACAAAAAGACAACAACATAAATTGAAAATTCATCTCTACATTACTGTCATTATCAATTTGTGCAGACTTTCTACGAAATGCAACTTCCTTATAAATATATATAAATTTTAAATCAATATAAATTTGTATGTTTAACAAGTTTCAACAAAATCAATAATATAAAATTATCATCATCATTAAAAATATAAGCAAATTTGGATACATGAATCATCGAATTCACTGTATTATATTTTTTTCATTTTATAATCTAATTTAAATTAAATACAATAATAATATATAATTTATGGAAGCACTTATGATAACTAAATAAAAACATAAACCATCGATTTTTTTTATTTATAAAAATAAGAAAGAATCATTGAAAATTCATTATAAAGTTATCGTCATTATCAAGATTATAACACCTAAAATTATTATTACCATTACTCCTAAAATAATCAGAATCATTAAATTGTCCCCAGAAATATAAAAAATAAAATATTTTTACAAAAAATGATCAAGAAAACAATAAAACAAACAATCACTGAAATTATCATTTCTATTGTGCAAACAATGAAACCATAAAATTATCTCAAAAAATCACAAAAGAGCAACAAAAACAACAAAAAAAGAAGAAAAAAAACTAAAACAAATGTTATGAGCTTAAAAAAATCATATACTCAGGAAATCAAATAAAATAACAAAAAACACCAAAAAATAACAAAGAGAAAAGTAAATTAACAATATAAATTAAAATTTCAAAATTAAATCAAATAAAAATAAAACTCCAACAAAAAATAAAATGATAAAATTAAAAACAAATACGGACCAAAAATAAATATTGTCAAAGAATTACTGAAAAAAAGAAATGAATTGATATTAAATAAAAAAATCAAAACAATAAGTGTCAAAATGAAAAATAAAATATACAATTAATTCCAATTAAATGACACAACTACAATAAATCAAAATCTTGAGACCGAAAAATAATAAAGGGGTTTTTAAAAATAAAATGCAATGTACATAAATTAAAATTTACGAACTATACCTAATAAAAATAACCCCCGACAAAAAATAAAAATAAAAACTAAATGCATAAATATGGATAAAAAAAATTAAATATTGTTCAAGAATGATAAAAAAAAAAAAACAAAGGAATTGATACCAAAAAAAATTAAAAGAATAAATGTCATTAATTAAAAATAAAATATATAATTAATTTCAATTGAAAGACAAAAATGTAACAAATCAAAAGTTTGAGACCAAAAAACAATCAAGGAATTTAAAAAAATATAGTGTAATTATTTAAAAAATTAAAAGAATAAAGCCCGAAATGAAAAGTAGAATGTATAATTAATTTAATTAGAGAACAAAATTAAAACAAATTCAAACGTGCAGACCAAAAATATTAAAGGAACTAAAAACAAATCAAAAATCAAAAGATCAATGACTGAAATAAAACGTACTATATATAATCATTTTTAATTGAAGAGCATAATTGAAAATAATTAAAATTTTCATTGAAAAAATATTTAAAATATCAAAATCAAAAGATCAAGGACTGAAAAACAACAACCAAACATATGAAGGATCTTAATGTAATTTACGGCTACAGGAAGGAGAAAGGAGGGGAAACACAAGATCGTCCATTAACGATTTCATAACCATCTTTTCACGACATGTACCACATCAGGAGGAAGAGAACAAGGTACAACATCATATGACACGACAATCGAATATTTTACACCACTTATAAACACTGCACGTGAAGCTTGAAAGGCACGTTCACGTGGCAGTACGATATGTCTGCGGTAAATTCAAAAAAAAAAAATTATAGAATTACCTAAACATCCTTGCACCCAGCGATAACCACAAAAAAAACCATTAGTGAAAGTACCACCATGTTCCAACAACATAACTTCCTCTCTTTTTTAGGGTATATAAGTAATTATATTGTGTGCAAATATATGAAAAATCTAAAATATTATATGTTAGTATTCGTCTTTTTATCAGCTTCCAGGGATAATTATGTAGTTTCACTATACAATAAATATTGAAAAGACTAAAACACCTTTAGTACCGAGAGAATTTTTGGTGGTTCTAGAGTTAAGATAGCAATTTTATTGTTGAAATTCTCATAGAACATAAATAATGAAATCTCGACGTGTGTGCGCGCGCGCATTAAAATTCCTATATATATATATATATATATAATATGCATTTATAGGAATTTTAATTACCATAAATTTATCAGTTAAAAGAGGTTAGCTTATTAATTTATTTTGATCGAGTTTAAATCATGAGATTATCATTTATATAAATTTTAAAAAGTAAATAAAAGTCAGACCATTATAAATTGTCATCGTCTTTTAGATTGTACATTTGGTTAGTATTCCAAAAAAATGAATGAGAAATTAGAAATGTATCATGTTAAAGACGAAGATGAAAAGAAAGAAAATAAGAATAAATGTTTGGCAGGGATCTTTATTATTTTATATTAGAAAATATATATTATTATACAGTTACGAAAAAACTTAGAGTTTGTGTTGGCACAGTGGTTGAGGGTGAAAAAAAACAGTTTAATGAAAAATATTTTTAGCTACAGTTTATAACTAAAATTTAAGTATTTGGTTATAACTGTGGTTCAGGTTGAATTTAATGAAAAACAGTTTCGTGTATTTGATTACTATGTTTTTCATATTATTATCAACTTGTGAAATTAATTAAAAGTACACATGTATACACACATTCACACACATACGTATATATAAATATTTTGTTGGAATAATTTCGTATATTTATTAATAATTATAATAACAAAATGTTTGAAATAATTAAAGTAAATTAAACACTTATTTTTTATTTTCTCATCAAACTATTTACGATTCAATCACGAACTAAATTCATACGTGAACGCGTTTGTGAGCTCTAATTATTTGATTGGGGAACAATATTTGGTAAAACATCTTAAGGACCAAAATTAGGATTGCGATCACATTCGACAAAAGTAATATCACTTTGTGATCTTCTTCTAATATAGTTATATAGTGTCGTTGATGCAACGATAATCTTCACTTGTGTTTTGTTATATATATATACTAGCCATGACACCCCCCCTCGTCGCGGGCGAAATCATATTTTTTTCAACGTAAAAAAATATTTATCATGTATGATTTTTTTTATCATAACATAAATTTAGACAAAATAATAAATCTGTATATATTTTTGTGAAGTGCAAGTTTTCTATAAAATATATAAATTTTAAATGGATATAAATTTATCTATTTTGTAGGTTTCAATGAAATAAACAATGATTTTCTATCCATAAAAAGATAAAAATATAAATTGAAAATATATCCTTATGTTACTGTCATTATCATTACTACAACAGTTAAAAATATCATCAACTGTCAAAATAATTAAATTGCCCTGAAAAATTATTAAAAAAAAGCAAAAGATTTATATAAAAAAAAAACAATAAAAAACCAATCAATAAAATTATTATTATTATTGTGAAAAATAAAGCAATATTAATTTTAAAATGACTACCAATTTATATTCAAATATCAGGATTGAACCGATTAAAAAAAATCCCAACAAAAAAAAAACTATAAAAACACTAAAAGTATAGATGTATAAATACGAATAAAAAATAAACATTGTCTAAGAATTAAAGAAAAAAAACTAAATGAATTAATATAAAAAAAAAGTCCAATAATCAAATAACAAAAATAAAGAATTAATTTTCTATCCACAAAAAGATGAATACATAAATTGAAAATTTATCAATATGTTATTCTCGTTATCATTACTACCACAGTTAAAATTATTATCAACATTACTGTCAATACAATTTCAATAATTAAATTGCCCTGAAAAATCATTAAAAAAAAGCAAAAGATTTTTGTATAAAAAAGAAAAAAAAAAAAGAATCACTAAAATTATCATGACCATTGCATAAATAGTCAAATCATAAAAATCATCAAATCCAAAGAAATAAAAAAAAAGAAGCAAAAAAAAAATGAACTAAGAGAAAAAAAGGAGCAATATTAATAGTAAAATAATTATTATAATAGTTAAAATTATTATCAATATTATTGTCAGTGCGGGCGTAGTGCAGGCTGAATAAATAATCTTTATAAGTGTTGAGATTCAAATATAATATTTTAGTATGTAAAATTTGATATAATGAAAGATCAACATCCTCTATCATAACAACAGTAACATTGAAGTCTTAACATCTTAAATTATCACCACTATCATTATTAAAACAATAAACATTATTCAACAAATATGAGAGGAAAACAAAAAAAATATTAATAAAAAAGCACGTATGAACAAAAACTAAATTTATTATTATTATTCTTAATATTAATATTATTATTGCTTAAATAACGGGAAGAAAAAAAATTAAATCAAAGGCTAAAAAAAAGCCTAAAAACATTAACAAAATAGCAAATGTAAAAATAAAATAAATGAAAAAAAAAATTATTGACTGGGAAAAAATTAATTGAACTGAAAATAAAAAAAAATTATCACACTATGTTGCGGGCTGAGTAATTTTATTTTGCAATTGTTGGGATGAAAGAAATTAATAGGACATGCTGGTCCAAAATTAAAACATAATATTTAAATATATAAAATTTAATATAATAAAAAAGATCGCCACACCTTATTCTAAAAATAGAAACATCGAAGTTTTAACATCTAAAACTATCATTGCAGTTACTGGCAAAACAATAAAAATCATCAAATTATCCCTAGAGAAAAAAACTGAAAAACATTAACAAAAGAGTACGTAAGAAAAATAAGTAATTTCTTCTTCTTCTTCTTCTTCTTCTTCTTCTTATTATTATTATTATTATTATTATTATTGTGTTAATAATGAAAAAAATAGGTAATTACCTAGAAAGTTTTTCAAAAAAAAAATGTTGGAAAACATAGTTTTTTTCCACCATTTTCATTAACCTTTGTAATGTTATCGGTTTACACTACGTCGCGGGTCGAATATATAATTTTTTTAACTGTTGAGATTAAAAGTTTGATACAATGAAACAGATGAGCATACTTTATTATAATAACAATAACATCGAGGTTTAACATCTAAAATTATCATCACTATCATGGTCAAAATAATAAAAATTATTAAATTACTACAAGTAAAAAAAAATAACAGAAAAGCAAATAAGAACAAAACTAAAATTATTATTATTATGATTATTAATATTATTATTGTGCTAATAATGAAAAAAAACTAAATCAAATACTAAAAAAAACATAAAAACTTTAATAAAAATGCATATAAAAAATAAAATATACGATAAAACAAAAATAAAAATTATTAGCTGAAAAAAATGATTTCACTTGAAAAGTTTAACAATTATCCACTCTACATTGCGGGCCAAGGAAATAATTTCTATAAGATTTGTTGGATCAAAATTAAAATATAATATTTATATATGCAAACTTTAATATAATGAAATAGATTACCATACCCTATTATATCAATAGCAAAATCAGAGTCTTAACATCTAAAACTTATTATTGCTATTACTATCAAAACAATAAAAATTATCAAATTATACTGAGAAAAAAAAATATAAACAAAATAGTAAGTAAGAAAAACAATTAAAACATTATTACCATTATTATTATTATGAAAGAATAAATGAATGAATGAATGAAAAACTAAAAAAATTGTAAAAACTTCAACAAAAGATGAAGCAAAAAAATAAAATAAAAATAAAAATGATAATTATTATTACTGTTAAAACAATAAAAATTATCAAATTATCAGGAGAAAAAAAAATCTAGAAAACATTAACAAAGGAGTAAGATAGAAAAACAATTAAATTATTATTATTGTTATTATTTTTGTGTGTGTTAATAATGAGAGAAAAAAAAATGAAAGACTAAAAAAATCCTAAATTTTTTAACAAATCATAAAAAAAAAAAGAGTCATTGTTATAACTTTTAAAAGAATAAAAATCATCAAATTATTCCGAGAGGAAAAAAACCTAAAAAAAATAACAAAAGAGTAAGTAAGAAAAAAATAAATTATTATTATTATTATTATTATTATTATTATGGTAATAATGAAAAAAATACTAAAAAAATCATAAAATATTTAACAAAAGATCAAACAAAAAAACTAAAATAAAAATTATCAGGTAAAAAAAAATCAAATGACGTAAAAATAAATATAAAAAACGAATAAAAAGCTAAAAGAAAGAACAAATAGAGAAAACAAAATACAAATATCAATTTTCAAATAATCATAGATATAAAATAAAATTTAAGAACCAATTTTTTTGAAAAAAATACCACCCAAAAAAATAAGAAAATAACAAAAATTCAAAATTAAAGCTAAGCACACTTATATGTACATGGATAAACGTAAGGATTATTATAGAAATAAAAACAAATAAAGGGATTAATATAAAATATTGAAAGTTATAGGGCTGAAATGAACATTAAATATAAAAGGATTAAAATCCAAAATTAAAAGTATAAGGGCCGAAATGAAAATCAAATATATTATCAATTTTAATCAAAGGACAAAACTAAAAAAATTTAAAACTACTGTACCAAATAAATTCATCCTTTTCAATCTAATCTGGAAATTAAAAGAATGGGGACCAAATTGAAAAATAGACATTGAATCAATTCCAATCAGAGGACCCAATCGAACAAAATAAAAACTTATATACCAGAAATCAGGAAAAAAAACGAAATTAAAACCACAGGGATCGAAGTGAAAAAGCAGACAACTCGGGGGACTCTCCTACACTTGTACGTGCAAGAGAGAGAGAAACATCGCCTATGGTTTTAACCGGCCACCGTCGTGTCCGCGGCCATCTGATGGCGAAACGCGCCGACGCGGGAGGAAGACCATGCGGAGGCGCATTGACCTAGACTCCTTAAGCGCGTCTCCGGCTACCGTATGACACCGCACGCACCACCTAAACAGGGCGTGGGGTGCAAAACCAGCTAGCGCGTGCTCTGGACGCACTGACAGCCACGGGCAGAAATAATAAAAAATATGGTCAATTACCGTCCTGTCCTTGTTCCCTAGTCATCGTTTTTGTTTTATTAGGGGCCAAAACCATATTTAGCAAATTCAAAAAATAATAAAATAAGAAGATGACTGGTTCAGTCCAATGTGTGCTATGACGAAGGAGCCCCTGATTCTGACGACGTTTTTTTGTCATTTTCAGGGGTTTTTTTGTTAATCCACTGAATCATAAATCCAAAATGTCTAGTGAATAGGAAAAACGTCACATGGTTTATATATATACTTAACTAACCATGGCACCAGCGCCTCGTCTCGGGCGGAATCATATTTTTTTCAATGTATAAAAATATTATTATGTATAATTTTTTTTTATCATAATATAAATTTAGACAAAGTCATAAATCTGTTTATAATTTTTGTGAAGTGCAAGTTTTCTATAAAATATATAAATTTTAAATGGATATGTTTAGCAGGTTTCAATTAAATAACCAGGGAAAAAGGAAGAAATATTAATTTTAAAATGACTATTAATTTAAATTCAAATCTCATGATTGAATCGATTAAAAAAAATACCAAGAAAAAAAACTATAAAAAAACTAAAAATATAGATGTATAAATACGAATAAAAAATATTCATCCTCTAAGCATTTTAAAAAAAAACTAAATGAATTAATATAAAAAAACCCTGCAATAATCAAATAAAAAAAATAAATGGTTCTATCAACAAAAAGATGAATATATAAATTAAAAATCTGTTATTATGTCATTATCATTATCAATACTATAACAGTTAAAATTATTATCAACATTATGTCAACACAATCTCAATATTAAATTGTCTTGAAAAATCATTAAAAAAAAAAAAGATTTTTTTATAAAAATGGAAAAAACAACAACAACTAAAATCATCATGATCATTACATAAATAGTCAAATCATAAAAATCATCCAAAAGTAATAAAAAACCAATCACTAAAATTATCATTACTATTGCGTAAATAGTAAAATAATAAAAATCATTTAATCTAAAAAATAAATAAAAATAACATAAAACAAAAATAAATAAATAAAGGAAAAAAGGAAGTAATATTAATTTTAAAATGAGTACTAATTTAAATTCAAATATCAGGATTGAACTGATTAAAAAATCCCAAGAAAAAAAAACCCTATAAAAAAACTACAAGTATAGATGTATAAAAACAAATAAAAAATATACATTGTTTAAGAATTAAAAAAAAAAACAAAATAATTTAATATAAAAAAAACCCAACAATAATGAAATAAAATAAATAAATAATTCTATCAATAAAAAGATGAATACATAAATTGAAAATCTATCCTTATGTTATTATCATTATCATTATTATAACAGTTAAAATTATTAAAAAAAACAAAAGATTTTTGTGTAAAAATAAACAACCACTAAAATAATCATGATCATTGCATAAATAGTCAAATCATAAAAATCATCCAAAAGTAATAAAAAACCAATCTCTAAAATTATCATTATTATTGCGTAAATAGTAAAATCATAAAAATAATTTAATCCAAAAAACAAATAAAAATAACAGAAAACCAAAATAAATAAATAAAGAAAACAAATGAAGCAATATTAATTTTAAAATGACTACCAATTTAAATTCAAATATCAGGATTGAACTGATTAAAAAAAATCCCAAGAAAAAAAAACTAAAAGTATAGATGTGTAAATACGAATAAAAAAAATATACATTGTCTAAGAATTTATAAAAAAAATAAAATAAATTAATATAGAAAAACCCTGCAATAATCAAATAAAATAAATAAATAGTTCTATCCACAAAAAGATGAATACATAAATTGAAAATCTATCCTTGTGTTATTGTCATTATCACTACTATAACAATTAAAATTATTATCAACATTACTGTTAAAACAATCTCAATAATTAAATTGTTTTGAAAAATCATTGAAAAACAAAAAAAGATTTTTGCATAAAAAAGAAAAAAAAATAACCACTAAAATAATCATGATCATTGCATAAATAGTCAAATCATAAAAATCATCCAATCCAAAGAAAAAAGAAGAAGCAAAAAAAAAAAAACAAATAAACAAAGAGAAAAAAGGAGCAATATTGATAGTAAAATGATTATTATAATAGTTAAAATTATTATGAATATTACTGCCAAAACAATTCAAATAATTAAATTGGCTTGGAAAATCATTACAAAAAATCAAAAGATTTGTATAAAAAGCAATTAAAAAATAACAAATGAATTAATAACAAATATCAAAAAACAATATCGATATCAAATAAAAAATAAACATTATCCAAAAAAACAAATGAATTAATATCAAATCAAAAATTAAAAGAATAAGCACCGAAATGAAAAATAACATATATAAAATTAATTCCAATTGAATGATAAAATTAAAATAAAAAATATTGGAGGAGCAAAAATAAATAAGGATAATTGTTGTTATTTTATAAAAATCAAAAGAAGAGGGACTGAAATCAAACTTTGTATATATTATCAATTTCAATTGGAGGATCAAATTAAAGAAATCAAAACATTCGTACCAGAAAAATTGAAGGAAAAAAAAAATAAAATAAAAAATCAAAAGTATGAACACTGAAATAAAAAATCAAAAGTATGAAGACTGAAATAAAAACTTCTTATATAATCAGTTTTAATTGAAGAGCACAATTGAAAATAATAAAACTTTCAATTCAATAAATCAGTAATAAAAACAAAATCAAAACCGCAGGGACCAAAATGAACTTTATACAAACATCAGGGACTGGATCTTACTTCGAGGCGGTAGGAGAGAGAAAAGTGGCAGCCAATAAAAAACCGTCCGTCGCCGCTTATCGGGATATCTATGACCGGAACGCGCCGCGATGAAAGAGAGAGGACCTTCCAGCGCATCTTCAGGTATGGTGGAAGTCCATTTTTTATGCTGGGAAGACGCCGGACGCGCCGTCTAAAAGGCATGTGAGATGGGTACGTTGGAGGCGCGTCCATGGGACGCGCCGACAGTTAATACGAAAAAAATAATAAAATATGAGACAATTACCAAGAGGCCCCTAACTCCATTGATATTTACGAAAAAACCATAAGAGAAAGTACATAGCTGCCCCCGTTTACTGTGAGCTATTTTGTCGTTTTTGGGGGCTTTTTTTGTCGATTCACTGTGCAAATAAAATGGAAAAACCGGTAAAGCCCCTGTTCCTGTGCACTATTTTATCATTTTCGAAGGGTTGTTTCGTTAATTCACTGTTCAAAACTGGATAAAGGAAAAAAAAAGGACGCACATATACGCGCAAAACACAAACCCAAAATATCTAGTCCACAATGATTTTACTCACAGTAAACAGTGAATTTACAGGGAAATAGCAACATGTTTTATATATATGTATAAAATGTGTGTGTGTGTAGACATGTACTCATGCAAATAGGTATTTTTTAAATACCCATCAAGGGAAACATTAACATATTGATTCGAGAAGGGTTCAAATTATTTGACAATGACGTGGGAAATTGATTGCATGCAAAAATTGGTTAAGCAAAATGGTGCAGAGTGCAGATTTACAGAGGGACAGAAGAAGCAGCAGCAGAAGGATAGCTGAGATTTGAGTGGCAGGTAAGAAGAACAACGAGAGAAATTTGCGGTTACGAGACGTTGATGAGTGTGTGAGTGTGAAGACTGAAATCACGAGTTGCCGCTACTTTTGTACATGCGGCATCACTTTAATTTTTTCAGTGGATCCATAGTAAAATATTCGGATCCCGTTTGATTATTTGTTTGTTTGGAGCTGCGGTTCAACATAACTATTTGTTGAATCGCGTCATCAAACACCCACTTAATTTATGATAAATCGGGAATTACTAAGAGATCTGCCAGCCACCAAAAAAAGTGCGAAACAAACAGGGTTCCCCATCTGAAGGGCTGAGACTGCGATTATTTCTCACATTTGGTTATCAAACCTAACATTGCTGCTATTCAAAATGTGTTTTTTTTTCCTTTCAAGTAAAAATTCGTTAATTTGCTCGCTCGATTCCAGAGCCTTAGAAATCTTAATTTAGTCATGCAAATAATTTGAAAAGGAGGTGATTCTTAAGGGATTGCTGTCACCAGTTGCCTCTCCTTGCCCTGCAGAATCACACCTCGCTTGCTGTCAACTCCAGCCACCCTTTTATCGAAAAAGCAAGTGGAATGAATAACAGTAGAACCTACACACATTTCATATGAATAGCACACGTAGTGCTGTGCTAATCAATAATTTCAGCGTCACTGTCTCAGCACAAAGTATACAGTCTGGAAGATATGGATGCTCAGGCTTCAGAGATAAAAGCAGATCCTGAGAACATGCGCAGCCCCCACTAAAATATTCATTCGATTACCTAGGGAGACTGGGCAAAGGAAAATTCCTTAGTGGGTTCTCCCTCAAGAGGTCTGTTTCCCTGCTTGTTGAAAGATCAAGAAAACCAATTAGTTCTCACTCAACAAAATATATCCTCCATAAAGAGAACATCCTTGAGTGGGCAGACAAATAGTCAAGCAACTAGCACGTACTTCTTAATGTCTAGGCTGTCCTCCCGTCTAAACTTCAATGACGAAGACTTGCCATCGCGATCATGTGCTCCAACCATTCTGATAAGATATGATAACAGATTATTAACAGAACGAGGAGACTAACACATCAACAAACACTGTCTAGTGTGTATGGTGGATACGGAAGAATTGATGTAGACTCCTGATAATCTTATATCCGTCAATTAGAGATGGCAATTTTAAACTTAGAAAAATGGTATTGCTTACTTGGAACATTCCTCGTCAACAAACACTTCAATGGAGGCACTAGCAGTTACCCCTCCAGTTCTAGTTCCAGGTCTCTGCGGAATCTGAGAGAAGGCATATTCTCAAAGTTAAATGCCTGTTGAAAGGGGATTTTGGTGAAGATTCGTAGCGAAAAAGCTCTGTTAAAAGATAAACCCACCTCGTATGTTGTCCATTTGGTAGGCACTGCACTATTTTCTTTGTTTCTCTCTCCTCGAGCTCCAAGAGTGCTCCAAGGATTCAACTCTGGCTTGGCCTTACCTGATTGATGTCCTGGCATGGTATCAATGTTTGTTTTGTCTTTGAAAATAGAAAGGGGAATCTTCTGAGTCCTAGAAAACGGAATCAGAAAAGCGTGTTATAAATTAAAACAGAAATCCACGTGATAATGCAGGTCGAGTTTGCTAAGTAAATCAACATATCAATAGGCATATTCAGGTATAACATTTGCATACATCAACATGCGGCATTGTTTTACATGGTTAGGAGAGAGAAATCATGGCACGGATTCTTTAATTGATGTAAAAAAATGTAGCATAAACTGTTTGAAATGCAAGTCAAATAAATATATATTGCTCCTTCACAGTGGAAAGATTTGTAACAGACTTTTTATAGATGTTTTATATCGAATGAACCCAGAAAGCCATGCAAAAAGGGACCACAGTGGAACCTTTGCACTGTTTCTAAATGGATATGCTGCTTCATTCTACATGGGTATCAAAATAACCAAGTTTTAGAGATAAATGCATGCAGACCAGGTAGATCAATTTCATTTTTTATTCTTCTGAAGGAAAATCCTAGAATGGAAAGGAATGGGAGATAAGAAATGGGAGATGAAAGAAAAGTAAGAGCTGTAAATTCAAATGCTTGCCTGTCTGGCTTCATTTGTTTACTTGCAAGTTCGGATCTCTCCATATTTCGCCTCCCTGCAATATTAGGTGAGTTTTTAGCAACAAATTCAGAACAGCAGATTAGAGCAGTAGAAACTTACGACTATCTGCGCTGGACAAGACAGTTCCAAAGCTTCGGACTGGTAAGTTGCTTTCTCCACAGTCATCCTAAAAAGAAACAAAAAGATAGATGGAATAATAAACTACTTCCATTTGTTTGATCATGCATTGACTATAAACGAGATAGTTTACAAAAGTTGCATACCTCCACATTTTTTGGCTTTCTCATTGATCTAATAAGAAACTTCCTGTAGGCATCCTTCAATTTTTCTATTGGTTGAGCATCCCTGTAAAAGTAGATGCTCGTTTAAAAACAAAATTTAATTGTATAAACAAGTCTATCATTGCATAATAAACACCAACGATAGACGGGTAACGAAATGCCTTTTGTAGAGTTGAGATATTAGCTCTCAAAAAAGTTTGGCTGATGATAATGAACAAAAAAAGATAAGATCGTGCCCTCAACATCCAGCACGCAGAAATTTTCCATGTATTTAACTAAAATAATAATAAAGTAATTTGCGTGCATTATGTGCAGATTCTCGTTGCTTTCAAGAGTCTACTTGTCATTGTTTGCAAACACATATCCAAACACCTTAAAAGCTCTCAATCTATCAAGCATCAGAACAGTGAATTGATTTAAATGCTGCTAAACTGGAACAAATCTTAACAGACACAGAGTTCCCTCCCGGTAACTTCAGCTACAGAACAGTTTCGTTCTGAATCGTGAAGCATCAGCTCTGGATTGTGAGGGGGTGGTATAAATCCAGGTCAAAACCTTATATAAATAATAATGCCCTTGAGAAATCAAACCAACCCTGTCGTATAGAAGTAAAGTATTTGAGAGAGACTTGCCTAGATATCCCAAGATTGAAAGTGTCATTTGCAATTTTCATCTTAGACTTGGATTCCATATGCAAAGCATATGCAAGGTAATAGGCAGATTGTGACTTGCCAATTTCATTCGCATCAAGAAAACTATAAATGACTTCTGCATCAACACAGTTTTCAGCCTGACAGAAAAGAGAAGCACCCTTATTCATCACTGCAAAGAATCTCCAAAAAATAATTAAAGCTCAGGTCACTAGAATAGAGAAAGAAAAGTAAGAACGCACGTATTCTAACCAGACTTTAAGGTAACGGGGATCATCCTTGTACAGGTCGGAATGCCAAAAGGCACGCACACATTGTTCGTATATGAGTATGAGGCCTGAGCTGTCTCCTCCTCGTGGGAATACCTCTTGGACCCATTTTATACACCTTCAAAACTCACCCTCAGTTTTACTACTTTGATATTATTATTCCAACCATGAGAATTATTGATAACAAATCAAGTGGGATTAAGAATAAAAGAACATGATTCTCGCATGAATTTATGTTCATAAACTATTGATGATACGAGGAAGGAGAGCACTCACTCGATCCATGGCAAGAGAGGGTCATCCCCTTCGTACTCATCAATAGCTTGAATAAACTTCCTACACCCAATAAATGAAAGAGTAAGAACAGAATAAATTTTTAAAAAAACGAATATATAGAAAAGGATGATGAAGAAGGACCTTCGGGTATCGATGAGAGATTTCTTGAGTTGAAGATCTGAGTGGGATTTGAGGGCTTGATTCAAGAGGCCAACATTGCGGCCTCTTTTCAAGGGTCTTACATTTTCTTTGAACAGTTCCCACTCATTACCAGTCTCTTGTTTTGATGCGAGAAACTCCGTCTCTGGGTCCATCTTCTCCTCGGTGGTTTCTTCTTCTTCTTGAATCTTGAGAGAGAGATTGCAAATGTGATTGTGATTGGAATAAAAAACTAGCCGTTAGGTTTATAAACTGATTTGTGGAGTGGAAATCTGTGTCTTTCCTTCCTCCAAGCGGGCCACTACCATTTTAAACAAGGGCTCCGGTCCGTTTCTTTTTTTGAAATATCACCATGGGGAGCAGAGAGTAAGTGGGCCTGGGCCGCTCATATAAGCGCCGGTGGAGCGGCGACTGCAAAAACTGAAAAGAGAAGAGCGATTGTATGGGCTGGTGGGGTATGCATCTCTTTGACAGGGGACACCAACTCTCACAGTGTCAAAATTGACCCCGTGACACCAACTCTCAGAGTGTCAAAATTGACCCCGTGACACCAACCAAGATAGGTTAACATCCAAGGTTTAAGCTTTAATAGACTATTAAAAAATAATATTTTCTTAAAAACACTAAAATGATCTGAGGGTTTATCAGAGAGAATAATTCTGATAATTATTTAGATCTCATTTATGGACGTGTTGAAAAAAATTCGAAAGAAACTTGTAACGGAAAAACAAAGGCTCAAGTCTATTTCTAATAAAACAACGAAAGCCATCTCGAAATGCCCAAGAAATCTGCACCGTTCATATGCTAGCCTAAGCAAATCCACACCGCTGGTTGAAGTAAATAGAGACACCCTTGTTAGTGACCACGAGAGTGGTGGTGGTGGAGGACCGTCATGCCAGGGAGGGGAGGCTGTTTTGGTAAATTCAACTATCAAAACCTATCGGTGCCCTAGCCCAACCCCATGAAATTACACTCGTATCCTTTATTAAAAAAATCATTCATATTGTTAAATTCTGAAGGGGGGAAAAACGTAGCATATTGAAGAAGAGGCCAAAGTAGGTGGATAAGGACCTGCCGTGTTTGCTTCTGATTGCCAGAGAAGAGGAAAGAGGAAGAAGAAAAGGATGGCCTCTTTGTCCTTGATCCTGTCCCCATCTAATTTCTCACCAAGATCTGATGTTTTTGGCAACAAATTGTTCAACGGAAGATCTCTTGCTATGAAGGGTACCGGGACGGAGTGCTACGGCAGCAAGAGGGTTGTGAAAGAGGCGAGGGTGAAGGCAAATATGGGGGGAGGAGGAGGAGTGGCAAAGTTCAAAGGGACCCAGATGAGAGAGAAGCAACTGACAGAGATGATAGAGACGAAAGTCGTAGAAGCAAAGGAAGTATGCGAGGGAGACGAGACATCAGACGAGTGCAAGGTGGCATGGGACGAGGTGGAGGAGGTGAGCCAAGCGAAGGCTGATTTCAGGCGCAGGTTGGAGAAACAGGATCCTCTCGAGTATTATTGTCAAGACAATCCTGAAGTCGACGAGTGTCGTGTCTATGAAGATTGACTGGGTGCCTCAGTCCCACCACCCCTATCAACACCGTCTAGAGAAGCAAGATCTTCTCTCTATCTTCAAGTAGTAATCGGTGTGCTGGTGCTCTGCTTCCCCTGATCCCCTCCTTGTAAATCCCCCGCCCCACCGCTGGTTATGCCAAGGCAACCAGAAATTTGTAATTTTAATTTTTATCTATTGAACTGGATGTTATCTTTTCTTGTTTATGAGGATAATTTTAATTAATAAATTCCAAGTACTTGATCATGATGATGCGACCTTTGCCTAACAGAAAAAAGCACCACTGCTATTCCACAAATATATATTTATATATATTCATCACATCAACTGAGAGATTGTATTCCCCCACCATAACCAGGATAAGGGCACGCATGAAATAAAGAGTGCAGTGCTTTTTATGGCAGGCAGTTGGTTGCTCTTGGTATCGGTCACAAGAAATGAAACCAGCCGTTGCTTGAAGCAATCTTTCGCAGTTCCAATGCGAGGTTCCCAGTCGCAGATTGCGTTATAGAATCCTGCCTGTGCTCATCAACTCCAGCAGCACTTTCAGTGTTAAAATTACCGTCTAAGAAATGGTACAGATGACTTTATGAGGAAAATGCTGCGCATAAGAATTTAATCATCTGCAGAAAGGACAGTCCAAGTGAACATTATCATCGTGCCCATCGAAGTATCGAGTTCTCATCACAACTACACAAATGTGCAGACAAAGACATTCCCGAGCAGGAAAGCTGGCTTTGTAAAAAAGAAACAAAAACAAATGAACAAGAATTGTATGCAGCACTGGAATTTAACCATCAAAACAAAAGAAGGAGAAGCCAATACACAAATTAGATGAGCACAAAGCTGGAACTGAGTGATGAACACCATGCCAGCTGTCAATGAAATGGCTTTTAACTTTTAGCTTCGCAGCAAAACCTTAATCTGTGCACTGGGCTCCTCCATGTTTAATTTCCTGCCCAGAAAGTGGTTAAAAATTGTAAGGAAAACGCGGGTTATATATATATAATTTGATTCAAAATGAATTTGAGACATCATCTTCATTTAAAATATTGAAACGGGAGCATAATAAATGGACTTGTATTTAACCTATTGGATCCACCACAACCCTGATAATGTTATCATGATGATACTATAAAAAATAAATTAAAATAAATTATAAAATTTAATTTTTAATTGATTCAATGTGAAATGATATAACTAATAAAAAAATCTCAAAAACACATATAAATAAACTTGAGTTAATTTTCTAAACTTGTGAGACTGATATAATTTTATAAAAACAAATCAAAACATGATAAGAAACTAAATTTCAAAATTACCCAGTGTTTAGTGATTAGATTAGAAAAAAATGAAGTTAATATGTAAAATATTTGACACAAGTCCTAAGATTGGATTCAACTTATATAAAGAAAACAAAAAAATATGACTCAAATCAACATGGGTTAGATACCCAACTTGCAATCAAAATCACGAGAGTGAGATAATATCTTGAAAAATAAATCAAAATAAATTATAAAACACAAGTTTTAAGTAACTTGGTAATGAATAATAAAATTGAAAAATAAATCAAAGGGAACTAAAAATTTAATGAGATTGAACATGAGTTAATCATACAAACCTACAAGTCGAATTGTGAGACATTAATAATCTCGTAAAAAACAAATTATAAAATTTAATTCTCAATTAAAAAAATACAATAGACTAAAATTAGAAGAAGAAGAAAAATGAGTCAATCAAGTTAACTCGTGACCTATATCAATTTTTAACAAATTAAATATTTAATGATGAAATTAAAATTAAAAAAAAAAAAAGTTGACATGTAAAACTTACAATGCTAGTTACAAAACTATGATAAAATAAATTATGAAACTCAAGAAGCAGAATGAGATTAAAAATAAAACTATTGAAATCAATGATAATTCATGAGATGGCGCGCAATAATCTCTTTTAGTATTTTGCTAATAATTAAGGTAGATATTAAATATATGATTAGCATTAACTGACGGGGGGAGGGGTGGACTTGTCGAACTCCATCTCGAGATAAATGGTCAGCTTGTATTAAATTTAATGTTTTTTTTAATAATATTTTAGATTATTTCAATATTGATTTTTTAAAACTATATTTTTAATGTGTTCTAAAACAAGTAATATTTTAAAAAATAACTCTTGACATGCAAATCTATAGTCATCGTTGTGATTTTTTCTCTCTGTTTTAATTGCAATATATATAAAATAATTTTATAAGTTGAAAGTAATATAAAAAAATTAATAATTAAATATTTAAAATTATTTTTTATTGATCTTAAACTCAACCACAGTTTTAACCAAATATTTTAAAAATTATTTAGAATCGCAACTAAAATATTTTTCATAAAATTATTTTTTAAAAATTTCAACCACAAAAACAAAAACATTACCAACTACATTCTAAAACCTCAATTTGAAACACAGCAAAAAATTACAAAATACTGCTTTATATGAATCTCAGTTTCAATCGTGATTTTAATGGTCTCGTAGCAATATAAACTGTTTTTCATATATTACCAAATGGGTACAAACTTTATTTTCCTTGCAAAACAGTTTGCACAGGTGCGAATTCATCTATTTGACTTCTGAGTATTCAAGTTTTCTTCTGTAATTATTTACAACACTGCAGTGCCAAATTGCAAAGTAACCCCTCTGTTCATAAAAATAAGAACGGAAAATTCCATAAATAGTTTTAAACGAGCGGATTAGCCTGCGCGATGTGCTAGGTTTTTTTTATTTTTTAAGAAATTTGATTGATTTTATATGTATTTTATTTTATTAATTTAATATTTAATGAGTAAAAATATAGTTGATAAAATCTATTAGAATTGTTTTTTTTTCCACTACAAAGCGATTGACTGTTGTTGCTGCTAAAATTCTTTTGATAAAAACTATTAGAATTGATTTTTTTTATATGTTGGAAAATGATTGTAAAATTTATTAGTCATATTTCTATATTAAAAATATTTTAGAATAATAAGAAATAGGTTATATATATATGAATACATACTATAAATAAAAATTATTATAATTTTTTGAAGAAATAAACTGAAATTTTTTGCATGCTATAATTAATTATTTTAATATTTAATTAACAAAATTGTATCAGATAAAATATGTTAGAGAAGAATTTTTTCCCTGACAGGAACAATATTATCGAAACGGGAAGTGGTTTGTATAGTTTTTTAATTGCAAATAACCTAGGTAAATTAATATACCTGTTTATTTTTTATTTATGCTTTCCAATAACATTAGATCTAAAATATTATACATAAAAATATTTTTTTATTTTATCAGATTTATTTATGATATTATTAAATTAAATATATTTTAGAATATTGATATGAATATATTTATCTGAAAAAATCCTAGGCCAAAAAAATTCAGATCAAACATGCACGTACACATATATATACATGCTCAAAACAATTTGATTGGTGTTTTTTGTTAACTAATTTGACAATAAGTTAATTGATAGATAACAAAATTATAATCGATGATATGGACTAAAGATATTTTCTTTTTCAAAAAAATCAGAGTCAGACACTCGCACACATTATATATATTAAAACGTTTATATTACATAAATATACAAAAATAAAAATAATTTGACATACCTGGAAGAAAAAAAATAACAAATGACCAGTATAAATAAATAAAATTCAAAACAACATAAAAAAATTAAAATAAATATTATTTGATGTTAAGAAATTATTTGAATATGTCATCATAAATATTACATACATAATTAATATTTTAATCATTATTGGTTATAATATCGATAACACCATGACTATTGCTAAAAAGATTCATTTTTTTCATTTATAAGATTTATTTGTCATATTATTATATTAGAAGTATTTGAAAAAAATTATCATCAACTATGATTTTATTTGCAAAGAATATATATAAGGATGTTAATATTAAATAAATATAAAAATATATACTTAGTCTATAGTGAACAAACAGTAGATGTGAAAAATTAGAAATTAAATAAAAAATTTTAATGATATTGGAAATAAAGTAAAATTGAAAAGAAAAACGAAGAGTATATATATATAAATATGAACAGAAATATGAACTATGCAATAAATATGTATAAGAAATAAATGAACCAAAATAAATTACCACATTAAAAGTATAAGAGATAAAATAAAAAAAACATATATAATAAATTTAATTTAAATGACAAAATTGAAATAAATCCTTATATTGAAATTCCATAATCCGAACTAAAACCATAAATTAAAAGAATTGAGACCAAAATGGAACTCAAATACGTAATTTATTTGCATGGAAGGATAAAATTGAAAGAAATCAAACTTTAACACCGAAATTATTAAGGATTTATGATAAATTTACCTGAAAGGATAAAATTGACTGAAATCAAAACTTTTGATTTCAAGAATATTAAGGATTTCAGGCCAAAACGCAAAATTAAAAGCACGGGGACCGGACTGAATTTACATTATCTAATTATTTTGAATTAAAAAATGAAATTGAAACAAATCAAAATTTATATAATTGTAACAAATAACAAATAAATATATATAAGTTGAAAAAAAAAACTAGAAAAAAATATTTTATGGGAAAATATAAAAAAATAATTAGAAAAAAAACATAATAACAAAAAAAAAAGGCATGAAAGAAAAAAAAATTAAAAAAAAATAATAAGAAAAAAAAGTAACCCGAAAGTTAAAAGCAAAAAAAAAATGAAAAATATAACTCAAAAGTAAAAAAAAAAAAAAAAAAAAAAAAAAAAACATGGGCGCAAAGCATGGAGATAAAATATCCAATAAATAATAATCTAAGTCTTGATAAACAGTAACAGTTTGTCCTCTTTTAGTTACAAGGTAATAATTTTCTTAGATTAGGAAGTGTATAATTAATTACGTGCACCCTCGATATTCCGTACAGATAGTGGACGTTTTTTACGCTATGGTGAGATGGGCGATTGCTTGCTGTTTTCGGATTCGGTGGAGTCGCACGTTGCTTTGCTGACAAGTTGCACAGTGTTTCCACGCGTACAAAGGTACTCCGTATTTTTTTATTTTCTTAGAGCAATCATCTACTGCTCACTAGTACTGCTGTACACAATTTGATTTGATTGATGATTTGATTTTCAACGTTCTTGATCAATACAGCTGGCACTCCATGGTCTATACCGAGTCATTGCCACGTGGTCCATTTCGTACAGATCCCCAAAGAAAGATTTTATGGTACCGTAACTAGTGAGTTACTGTGTGTGGGGTATTTCGCTTAGAGTATTTTTTTTTAATTGAAAATATATTAAAATAATATACTAATTTGATAATTTTTAAGAATAATTTAAATAAAAAAATGAATACTTTTTTTACTCTTTTTGATCTGCTTTAAAAAAACAAAAGAAAATGGAAGAAAATAAAATGTATATTCCATAAAAAAATACAAAAATATTCCTACTTATTTGTTTTCCCCTCTCGCGTCAGCTATGAGCATAGCATAGGATTTGTTTTTACAATAAATATTTTGTCTTGGTTGTGTTTCTTATAGAAAAATCGATCAATGATATATTAATTTAATTTATCTGTATTTTCTAATGCTGCATGCTCTGACATGAAAGAATAATGGATAATCATACTAGAAAATACAAATAAACTATAGTGCATAGTTGGTCTAACTTTTCAGTATTTGGATATGATTGGTAAAATATATAAAACAAATCAAAAAATTAATAAAATAAAATTTTAATCAATTAAGTGTTGAATAATTAAATTTTAAAAAATTAAAATTAAATTAACCCTTTGAATATTATTTTCAAGTCACGAAGTCAATGTAATACAATAAAAATAATCAACATAAATCATGAAATTTAATTTTCAATTGATCTTGTGTTAAATTAAAAAAATAACTTTGTAATTAGTCAAGCTCTTAATCTATATCATAGTTAACAACTCGTTATACATGATTAAATATTGAAAAATAATCGATCGGTCTTCAAATATAATGTTAACAAGTGGATGGTATGCCTTTGATTAATCGTGCTTGATGATACTGGTATGAGATCGATGATTGATCTTGCAGGTGACTAATGATTATATTATATTAGCATGAATAATCAGAGCAGGAGAGATGATGGGGTGATGAGATTAAGACAGGGTTACTAGTGATTATTTTATGAAGCTTTGCAGGCAGCATTTATGAGTTACGAGAAGAAAAAAATTGAGTTACTAGTGATTATTCTTGTAATTTTTGGACTTTTTGGATCCTAATTTATTTAATAATGTGTTTGTATTATTTTTCCGCTGCTGGGATTGGATTTTAGATTCGGCCAAACGACTGGTATTGTGAGACTGTGACTATTTAATAAAATCAAATTAAAAAAAAAAAACCAAACTTCATTTCCAATCAAACAAATATTAAAGAATAAAAATATAAAACAAGTCAATTAAAAAGGATATAAAAAAGCAACCCGGGTTAGTCTTTTCAAAGTTTGCAACTCAGACCACATGAACAAGATAACCTAATAAAAAAAAAAGAAAATTCAAATTTCAATCCTTGATAAACTAAGTATTAAAGTATAAGATTAAAAATATACTAAATTACAAAATAACATAAAATAACCCTAGACAATATGTTAAACTTATGAATCGCATTATCAAATTGAGATGTCCTTGTAAATAAAAATAATAAAAAAATAATATGATTTAACTTGTCAAACTCATAATTTTATTATGAGATTAAAATAATCTTTCAAATAACAAATAATACAGGTAACAAAGCTCGATTCATGATCTCTCATGCTAGGTTCAATGTTGAATGATAAAATTTATAAAAGTATTAGTTGAAACAAATAACAAAAAAAAGACGAGTTAATTCAATTCATGTCAACTCATTAAGCATTGTTTCTAAGTCATAAAGCTAGCACAACTTAATAAAAAAAAAATTAAAACAAGTCATGGAGCCTGGTTCAGAATATTAAATGATGAAATTAAAAGAAAAAATCAATTAAAAAAATAAGTTAGCTAAGTTAGTTTGTCAAACTCGTGGCTCAAATTATGATATATGGACACCTAAATTAAAAGTAAATCTAATATTTAAGGAATCATAATTCAGGTCATGAAACCAATAAAATGAAAAATAACATAATTTAACTAGGATTTAAATGTCAACATCTGCATTCTTGGTTTGAAAACCAAAATATCCATGTGAAAAACAAATCAACAAATATTATAAAACTCAATTTCCAGCTCATATAATATTAAATGGTGAAATTTAAAAAACGAACAAAAAACAACTCATGCTAACCATTATTCTCAACTTATGGTGCTAAAATAACACAATAAAAAAATAAATATTAATATCTATGAATCTTAATTATTAATCATCTTAATATTAAAAGATAAAAAATAAGAAAAAAAATCTAAGCCAATTGGGTTAATCTATCAAATCCACAATCCATGCTATTGAAATGCAATAAATCAATGAAAAACAAGTCTAATATTAAATGATAAAAAAACAAAAAAAGGAGCAAAAATACTATTTTAGTGAATAATAATACCCACGAGGAAGGATACACTGAAATTAGTCCAGTATTAAAGAACAAAATTAGAAGAAATAATTCATTAGAAAATTAAAAAAAAAAAAAGTATATCATGCTAACCTTTAAAACCTCCCATTATTGTCTCATGAGTATGACAAGTCAACCAAAAAATAAATTTATTATTTAATAAAAAAAAAACATTGATGGAAAAAAAAATACTACTATAGTGAATAGGTTATTTGCACAAAGGGTAAAATACAATTTTTTTCTCATTTAATTTATAATTAATTGGATGAGTGGCTCATGCCATACTATAGTCTAAATAGTATTTTTCATATCATAAAAGAAATTAATGTAATGATAACCTGAGTCGACTTTACTTAACTTGAACAATTAAATTCCTTCAACACCAAGAATTTTCATAGATTTTTCCCCGTCCCTGTTTCATACTCAATCTTGATTGTGAGATTAAAATAATCTCATACATAAATAGCAAAAACATTTACAAAGCTCAAGTTTTTATAATCTAGGTGTTGTGTGATGTTATGATAACGATTGTTTATTACAATGTTTTTATTTTAGAAATATATAAAATTAATATATTTTTTGTTTTTAAGATTTTATTTTAATATCAACATACCAAGATGATAAAAAAAATTAAAGGTTAAAAAATTATTTTTGAAAAATGCATCCTTCTCACAATAATAAACGATACTTCAATATCAAATGTTAAATATAAATATAAATAAAAAATAACATTACAAAAAAAAATGGATTCACTTGAATAACTTATGATTTGTATAATGAAACCATGGAGAAATTAAATTGTTTAAAAAGAACCCAAAAAAGGGATTGAAGTCATGTGAATCATAGAAAGGCAAAAAAAAACCCAAGTACTCTGGTTAGCCTGGCAAACACACACAACTCTTGATAACCATACGTGAAAAAAAACACATAGCTAAAGGTCTAATAACGTACTGTCAAGGAAAAAAATTGAGAGCAAAAACATTTTTTTTAAATAGTTAAACGGGGTTAACTTTACTAATCTATGACCCATGATATGAGATTGGGATACAAATATATTTATTAAAAAAAGTAGAACAAGAAAAAAAAATCAAGGCTAGATAAAAAAAACAAAAAAAAAAACCGAGTACTCTGGTTAGCTCGACAAACCCACACAACTCTTGATAACCATACGTGAAAAAAGAACACATAACTAAAGGCCTAATAACATATTGTTAAAGAATAAAATCGAGAACAAAAACATTTTTTTATTTATAAAAAAATAGTTAAATGGGGTTAACTTAACTAATCTATGACCCATGATATGAGACTGGGATACAAATATATTTACTAAAAAAAGTAAACCAAGAAAAAAAAGACCAAGGCTAGATCAATAAAAAAAGCCAATTCAATTCAAGTTAATTTCACTAGACCATAACCAAGGATAACCTCATAGAAAAGAAATCAATAAAGTTTAAAGTACAATAATCTCATATTAAATGATAAAATTAAAAAAATTAAAAAAATAAACCCTGAAAAACCTTGAGTAAACCAAGATTATCTCTATTATCTCTTATGGATAGAAGATTGAGATAACCTGTAATAAAAAAAAGTTTAACAACAATGAAGTATTGAGAACCTGATGATAAAATTATAAATATTAATAATGATAAATGACTTGAAAAAACTATTGTTAAATCAAAATAATATTTAATACTGGTGATCCAAGTCACGAGATCAATCATGATATGAAAACTAAATTAAAGAAAATAGCTGGTTTTTAAGCTAAAAAATAAAATATTAAAAAATTGAACAAAACATGTCAATGAAAATAAATATAATAAAAAAATAAATGAAAAAAATGTTCGGGATTCAATTGAAACAATAAAAAATAAAGTTTTGTTTTTTAAAAAATCAATAAAAAGAATGATAATCAAATTGAGTAAAAAACCAAATAAAATAAAATGAAACCAAAATACAAAAATCTCAGAAAACATTAAAAATACTACACAAAACAATAAAAAAATGATGATAAAAATTAAAGCAGCACCATAATCGAAGGATATTTTTGATTTATAGTCGGGGTGATGTGAAATCAAGGTGTGAAAACAGAGAGAGAATTATTCACCATGATCAACTGCACCTCCATCGTTGATACTTGCACCGTGTAGAGGACAACTCTCCGCTTCCAACACCGTCGTTGATCAAGACATTTGAATACTGAAAGGTCCCAGATGCATCATCATACAAACAACTTCTACCCAATTTTTTTTTATATATATCTATATCTATATCTATATATATAATTTATAGTTAATTACTTGATCAGGTTCTGAGTGCCATATATATATATATATAATTTATAGTTAATTACTTGATCAGGTTCTGAGTTCTATGGCACAGAAAGTTTTGTTTGGTTCGTTACTCCCAAACATCATGTCCGGCACAGCAGCAAATGCACCGGCTTGTCCCACCGGCGCACAGTAGTACAGGACAATGCTTTCCTCGTTGCCGACAAACTGAGGTACCGGAGCCACATTTCCATTATCCACGTGCTCAGTAGTAGACAAGGATAGTTTGGTCTTTCGATTTTCGGAGCACTGAGCAAGGGAGTGGTGTCGGTGTTTTATCTTAAATTATATAGTTTAAAAGTATTTATTAATCAATATTCATCGTTGTTCTGCATGGATTTCACTGCAAATCTTCTCTTTAAATTTTAGTTAAAAAAAGTAAAAAACTATAATTTTTCTAAATCATTACAGAAAAACCACTACGGTTTTAGACTTCACACTCTTTCACACTCGGGGAGTTATGCTGGCCGGGCTTCATGTGATGCCTATTGCAATTAAACAAATTTCTACTTTTTTTATTGTCAAATGATAATATTAAATCGTATTTATCACAATAATTAACAACGATTACATTAAAAATAATAATCGGGGCAATAATTATGGCATCCCACGGTGATATCAATAACTCACTCTCTATCATTAAATATGCATTTTATAATAGGACGCAATGTGCTCTTGTAAAAACATTTTTTAATTAAAAATTCATCCGTATAGTATATGTTTTTTCAGATTTTATCTTTAACACATGTATATTAAAATAATTAAAAATATTAATTAATATTTCTTCGAACAAAAAAATATATTGAAAACACTTTTAACAAATACATTAAAAGCATTTATTAGACAAGTCTTGACAACGGGTCCTTTCACCTTGCTAGTTGGCCATCCGTATTTTGTTTTAAATGAAACAGAGATGAGGTTTTTTTATATGCGATTTTGAGTGGTTGTCTTGGAGTAGTTGAGGATATTTTTTTAAATATTTATTTATTTTTAAATTATTTTGATATAGGCATATAAAAATAATTAAAAAAATATTAAAAAATAAAAAATAAATTTTTAATAAATACTTTTAAAATGTAAAGTAAAGATTACAAGAAAATGTAAATTTACATTGTCGTGTTACTGAAGAGAATTACACCATCAACTCTGTTGTTCAAAATAGAAGAAGGGGGTATTTGAGAGTGGTTGTGGTAGTTTTTTAAATTATTTTTTGTTTAGAAATATATCAATTTTTTTTTATTTTTTAGAAATAATTTTTGAAATCAACACATAATCTAAAAATATTATAATTTTTTTTTATTTAAAATAATAATAATAAAATAAATTCATACAGGCTCGAAGATAGAAACAAACTAGTCCGTGGGATGGGAGGTGAAAATGCACCGAAAAAAAACGAAAGTGGTTTATACCTCTTACGGCAGCGGAAGTCATGGAATCCGACCCTATGCATCGTACCTTAAATACAGCTGGTTTCCACATGCTACCATGTCCGGACGATAGCATCACCACCCAGTTCACACTCTTTTATTGTACTACTATTGCTATAGTAACAGTACGTCCGTTCGTCTGTATCCCTATGTTAATCAATTTAGGTCGGTCAATCAAAACAAATTCTTTCGATATTTCCTAAGTTAAAACAAGGTAATCTGTGTTTTTTAACCTAGCTTAGGCAAGTCACGGGTCAACTCCCCATGCCAGCCCGGGCTCAGTAACCTCTTGCCCTTGCTCTGGAAATGACCACCACATTGCTCACAAGTTGATCGGAATTATCCACCCATCCCTACCCCACCAGCACAGGCTGCACAGCACAGCACAGCATTAGATGCGAGCTGCTCACGGGCAATAGCCAAAGGCGACAGGATTGTACAAGTCAAAGGGCATCCGATCTAAGGCTGTTTGGGTCATTTCAACCTATAGACCTAAAAAAATAAATCACCATTATTGAAATTTATATGGAGTGTGAGGGCAAATTCAGACGTAGCAGCAGCAGCAGCAGGATCCGGGCGCTTTTCTTTCGTCTGCCTGTGGATGCGGTGTTTGAAAAATAAAGAATAAGGGCGGCATTTACGTGACTCCAAAGACACCAAGGACCACGCGGTGTCCCCTGTGCAATCTCTTGACCCCATTCTGGCGCGATCAACTACTGATCCATCCTCTAATGTAAGAAAATAATAATTTTATTTTCCCCTTTTGCACCGCAATTGGGCGGAAGTCCTTTAGAAGACAGGAATGGACTCTAGGGTTTTTGAATGATATAATTGTACGAGAGAGAAGGCCATTAATGTACATGATTGATTACTAATTATCCAGGGCTGCGATGGAGATGACTTAATTCCTGCAAAGTAGTCGTCAATAATCTACAATCTCCCACGATTAATTAACTAAGAAAATAGGAAATCAAATAGTTAAACTTTGTTGACCACTGCAGTCAATAAAAATATATTCCAAATACTTGTTCCTCGATCACGTGTACAAAGTCAAGACATTAGATAATGAACCCACGAAAAAAACAGAACGAGCCACTGTTGGCCTCATCATTCCTTTTATTTCAAAATCAAACAAATATGAAACACGCACCCGGTAAACCTCTATCCACATGTCCCCTTATCACTATCAGATAATAAAAACCAGAATCCATTTAATATCGCGGTCGCTTATATTTTTTTCCCCGCCACATCAGTCAAATTTTTTTTTAGAGCTCCATACACATACACACACATATTTAAAATAATTTATATTTTATTTATTTATGGAGACTGCTTTTCATTTAAGAATTTATCTAGCATTAATTTTAGTAAAGTATATATTTTTAAAACTTTTCCCTTGAATCATGGTTTTTTTTAAACTCTTTTTATACCACAATTGTAAAAGCTGTCACAACCCTAGAAAACTACTTAGAAATTGTCAGTTTTCATGATAGAAATCACATTTCATGTTTTTTTTAAAATTAAAATCAAGTTTTTTTATGTTTATAAATTGTTCTGATGTTAAAAATAACATTTTTAAATACAAAATATTTTAAAAACATAAACATTAACACAATTTTAACTAGTAAAATTTTACAATAAGCTGTAGATTTTATTTGACACTATGTTTTAAAATATTTTTAGATTATTTTAATATATTGATATTAAAATTAATTTTGAAAACATAAAAACAAAATATTATTTCAATAAATTTTTAAATAAAAATTATTTTTAAAAAATCCACATTAAAAAACAGTCACGTAACCTGACAGACACGAAGTGGGTCAACATTTTGCCAAAAAGAGTGGTGTGTAAGGGGAATGATATGTGGAGGTGAGCTTTCAGCAGCAAAACGAAGAAAAGAGGGAGAATGAGTGTCTAACACCCTGTTTGGCATTGCGATTGGAACTGTTTATCGCCAAAATTTGATTTTTTTTTTTTGCATTTTCAATTAATATATTTTGGTGTTTTTAGATCATTTTGATGTGCTGATTTCAAAAATAATTTTTAAAAAATAAAAAAACATCATTTTGATATATTTAAGCACGATAAACACTTTGAAAAACTATCGCAACCACACCCCAAGCTATTATTTTGATATATTAAGGCGGTTTCCGAGCAAGAAAGCAGAGGAGGCGTGTTACCAAGAAATCTTGCATCTGCCACGTCGATCCACACCATGCTTCATCTGCCATGTCGATCCACACATGCACTTGAAAGACTAGCATCTAATAATTATTACAGTCCCATAATAATGCAAACACGTTACCCTTTCTAATTGTTGTCAATAGCACAAACCCATCCAGCCAGTCGTGGGTGAACTCCATGATTCGTTAATATGCGCTGAGTTATTGAAAAAAGTCATGTTTTTTTAATAATACACACACATACATGTATTAAATCTTAATTTAGGTCAATAAACGAGTCAATCCATTTTATTTATACTTTAATTTTCAAACTAATAATAATGATAATAATAATAATGGTGATAATAATTTTAATTGTTATAATCATAATAATGATGATAATTATACAATGGATTTTCAATGATGTTTTCTTTTGTTTATAAATAGAAAATCAATGATTTGTTTTTGTTATTTAGTCATTGTAGGTGTTTTCATAATTTATATTTTATTATTATATTTAATTTAAATTAGATTATGAAATGAAATAATCTCAATACAGTAAATTTGATGATTCAGGTATTTGAATTTTCTTGTTTTTTAATAATAATTTTATATTGGTGATTTTGTTTAAACCTATTAAATAAATAAATTTATATTATTTATTAGAAAGTCGAGTTCCATAAAAAATCTACATAAATTTATTATTTTATCAAAATTTATAGTATAATAAAAAAAATCTCACAATTTCAACATCTTGTATTCTTAATATATTTTTTGTATTGAAAAAAAAGTGATTTTGGCCGGGGCTAGCAGTCTACAGAACATGCAATATTATTTGTCAAAATTGTACTGTTTTTTAATCCCTTTGAAATGAAAATAAAATAAATTTATTCCTTTTACCTTGAGAATTTTTTTTATTACTTTTGGGGTATTTAATTATTGGAACAATTTTTATACGATGTAAAGTTTTTATATGTCGTTATAAGACTGAAATTGATGCTGATGAGAGTTTTTATAATTATAATTATATTTTCTATAATTAAATATTAAGATCTGTATATTAAATACTGAAATTCATAAATCTCTTTATTATCTATTTATTTCTCGTAATCATAGATAATTCACAGTACCGTCACGTTATAATTATCCAGGTGGAAAAGAAAGATAGCCTGACAGAGAACAGAAGGAGGTGGAGGGAAGCAAGGAAGAGTCGTGGATGCTTCGTAAGTAAGTGGGCGGCCCATAGCATAACCCCAAAAAAGGCTCGAATTTACAGTTTGTGCCAGAAACACCGAAAAATAAAAATAAAGAAATAAGTTTGTCATACAGCTATTGTCAAAAGGGTAAGGGAAAGGAAAAAGTCAAGAGAAGAGAATACAGAAGCAATGCAAAGAGACACCCATCCGTTCTTCATCTTCGTCTTATTTGCAGATTGATCATTGTTAATCTGCTGATTTGTCGCCGAACAACGTTGGACTTTGTTTTTGAGGATTTTAACTCTCAGATCTGAGGTTTAGGTCGGAAATATCAGAGCACGATTATTACATGTAGAAGGATGCCGTTCTCCTCCTCCTCCTCCTCCTCCTCCTCCTAAGGTATGTGTGTGTGAAAGAGGAAGTGGATTAGATTCCGATTCTCTCATTCCACTAGATTTTCTTCCTTAAAATTATCAATCTACTATTTTATTCTGTCTCCGCCCAAAATTAACAATTTTTGCGAATTTTTTTATCTGGTATAGAACATACTTCTTCATGAACCATACAACTGCCTGCCCTTGCTTACTTTATTATCTGATAGAGAACATACTTGTACATAAACCAGACAAGTACTCGCCGCCCTTGCTTACTTCAGACATGGATTGGAGGTTTTCTTTTTCCTCTTTTTTTTTGCCCTGCAAAAAAAGAGAAAAAAAAGGAAATTTCTTTATCCCGACTGATATATTTTATGTGTAATTCTGGTTCTGATTGAAAATCCATTTGGATTTTATTTTTAATTTATTTATTATGTATGTAGGCTTTATTATTTGTGAGAGTGAGGCCTTTTCAAAGACATGGAAGAGGTGGTGCGCCAGTAGCTGCTCCCATATTCATTCACCAAGCACTTTCTACTAGATACTGTGATATGACTTCAATGGCAAAAAAACATGATCTTTCTTATCAGACTCCCAATTCTCAGCTCCAACCCCAGTTTCTTCAGACTTCAAGGGAAATAAACTGGAATCCTAAGGCATGGGATTGGGATAGTGTCGGTTTTGTTGCTAAACCTTCTGTAGCTGCTGAAACTTTACGGCTGGGAATCGTTTCCAGAGAACCTAAGAAAAAAGATGAGAATTATTCCAAAAACAAATCCAATTCTGCTAATGAAGATGATGATGGTCTTGGTTTGAATCTAGGTGGGAGTTTGACTTCTGTCGAGGAGCCTGTGTCAAGACCTAACAAGAGGGTCAGGCCTGGATCTCCGGGCAATGGTAGTTATCCAATGTGTCAGGTTGATAACTGCAAGGAAGATCTAACTAAAGCTAAGGACTATCACCGCCGACATAAAGTGTGCGAGGTTCATAGTAAAGCCACAAAAGCCCTGGTGGGAAAACAGATGCAGAGGTTTTGTCAGCAATGCAGCAGGTTGTCTTTCATTTGCTGAGCAGATTTCATATTTGTTGTTGTATCAGCCTTGTACCACTAAATTAACTTTAGACTGACTCAAGCACTTCACTTAGTTTTTTTTCCCTTTTATTTTTTTGGAAGTGCTCTCTTTTTGTTTGATAGGGTACATAGCAATGTTTTAATCTAATGCTTTTGCTTTGATAAATAAGTTTTTCCACCGTGAGCTTATATGAGACCTATGCATTATGTAGGTTTCATCCTCTCTCTGAATTTGATGAGGGAAAGAGAAGTTGTCGGCGTAGGCTTGCAGGTCACAACCGACGAAGGAGGAAAACCCAGCCTGAGGATGTTACCTCACGGCTGCTACTCCCTGGAAACCGGGATATGAACAATAATGGAAACTTGGATATTGTAAACTTGTTAACTGCTTTGGCTCGCTCTCAAGGTACACCTATCTTCCAGTGATTGGCTTTTTTGTTATGTCCTTTGTGCTGTGCTGAAATCTTTACCTTGAAAATCATAGGAAGGAATGACGATAAAAGTACAAACTGCCCAACAGTACCAGATAAAGACCAACTTATACAGATTCTTAACAAAATAAATTCACTGCCTTTGCCAATGGATCTTGCTGCAAAGTTGTCAAATATTGCAAGTTTAAATGGGAAAACCCCCAACCAACCTTCTTTAGGACTTCAAAACAGATTGAATGGAACTATATCTTCTCCATCAACCACAGACTTACTTGCTGTTCTTTCAACCACTTTGGCAGCATCTGCCCCGGATGCTCATGGAATTTTATCTCAAAGAAGCAGTCATAGCAGTGACAGTGAGAAATCTAAGTTGACTGGCCCCAATCAAGTGACTCGTCCCCATTTGCAGAAAAGATCTAATGTAGAGTTTCCTTCTGTGGGCAGTGAGAGAATTAGTCGCTGCTACGAGTCTCCTGTTGAAGATTCTGATTGCCAGATTCATGAATCTCATCCTAACCTACCATTACAACTGTTTAGCTCATCACCTGAGAATGAGAGCCGTCAAAAACCAGCATCTTCTATGAAGTATTTTTCTTCTGACAGCAGTAATCCCATTGAAGAGAGGTCTCCATCGTCATCCCCTCCTGTTGTGCAGAAGTTGTTCCCATTGCAGAGCACCACAGAAACTATGAAGTCAGAAAAGATGCCAGTCAGAAGAGAGGTTAATGCAAATGTTGAAGGTGGCAGAAGTCATGGCGGTGTTCTTCCACTTGAGCTCTTTAGAGGGCTAAACAGAGAACCTGACCATGGTTCATTTCAAAGTTTTCCATACCAAGGAGGATGCACATCTTCCTCTGGGTCTGATCACTCACCTTCTAGTCAGAATTCTGATTCTCAGGTAGCTGGGCAATAGACTAAGTTCTGTATTTATTTTTAGCTTCAAAATGCTCTCTATTGATACTCACATGTGTTAATCTTGTTGAATTGTGACAAATGATTGTGTTTTTCATCTGCAGGATCGCACTGGGCGAATAATTTTTAAACTATTTGACAAGGATCCCAGTCATTTCCCTGGGACATTGCGCACAAAGGTGAGTTTATTGTATATTTTGGTTTTATGTGTGTTTCAATAAATTTTTGCATGGAGATGCTGTAATGAATGCTTTTTGAGGATTTCTATCATGATTGGTCATTTCTCTTCCAGACCTACAATTGCTTACTGACAGTTTTTTTGGGAGGGGATCTATCTAATACATGATTGTATCATTTCTCTCAGATATACAATTGGTTATCTAACAGTCCATCAGAAATGGAGAGCTATATAAGGCCTGGCTGTGTGGTTCTATCAGTTTATTTGTCAATGCCATCTGCTTCCTGGGAGCAAGTGAGTGAACTGGTGCAATGAACCTTAGGAATTATAAATCTAACCTTATGCTGACCATTTGCAGGGTATATTTGTTGTTTTTGCAGCTTGAAAGAAACCTGCTTCAGCTAGTGGATTCTTTGGTTCAAGATTCAGATTCTGATTTATGGAGAAGCGGAAGGTTTTTATTAAATACAGGCAGGCAGCTAGCATCGCAAAAAGATGGTGCGTTAATGAGTACTGGGTTCCGCACGCCCCTTCTTTTTGGAGTTTTTGGCGTTTACATTTCTATTGTTCTAGCCCTGCCCTTTCTCAGCGATGATACTCCATGTGGCCAAAAACCTGAGATGGCCACGATATTTTTTTAATAAGAATTTTGTGAAATTTTTGGCTGGAATGTTTTGTCATTTATGAAACAATTTGATGATAAATTAATTGTTGTTTGCAATGATATTCAGGAAAAGTTCGTTTGTGCAAATCTTGGAGATCATGGAGTTCCCCAGAGTTAATATCAGTATCCCCAGTGGCAGTTATTGGTGGGCAAGAAACCTCTCTTCAGTTAAAGGGAAGAAATCTGAGTGGTCCTGGCACCAAGTAAGAATTTAGTTGCTCACATAAGTGCTTTTTAATTGACCTTGACTTGCTGCTTAAGTAGATTTTGTACACAATTGCTGCAGGATTCATTGCACATATATGGGAGGATACACATCAAAGGAAGTTACAGATTCTTCTCCTCCAGGATCTATGTATGATGAGATAAATGTGGGTGGCTTCAAAATTCATGGTCCATCTCCTAGTTTTTTAGGTCGTTGTTTTATTGAGGTATTACTCTGCACTTGCTTGTATGTTTTTGAAGTTGAGAAATATTCAAACAGATTGCTTGATAATGATAACATGTGACAATTGACAATGCTACAAACAGGTAGAAAATGGTTTCAAGGGCAACAGTTTTCCTGTGATAATAGCCGATGCATCCATCTGTAAAGAATTGAGGCTCCTTGAATCGGAGTTTGATGAAAAGGCTGAAGCCAGCAATATTGTTTCAGAAGAGCAGGTTCATGATTTGGGGCGACCTAGATCAAGGGAGGAAGTTCTGCATTTCTTAAATGAGCTTGGATGGCTGTTCCAAAGAAAGAGAGTCCCTTCTATGCTTGAGGCTACAGATTATTCACTTAACCGCTTCAAGTTTCTGCTCATTTTCTCAGTTGAAAGAGATTATTGTGTGTTGGTCAAAACAATTCTGGACATGCTGGTTGAAAGAAATATGTGTAGGGATGAACTATCTAAGGAGTCGTTGGAGATGCTTCATGAGATTCAGCTCTTGAATCGGTCAGTGAAAAGGAGGTGCAGGAAAATGGCTGACTTGCTTATTCATTATTCTATTATTGGCCGTGATTATTCCTGTAGAACATATATTTTCCCACCAAATGTTGGTGGACCTGGTGGTATTACACCTTTACATTTGGCTGCTTGTGCATCGGGTTCAGATGGTTTGGTTGATGCCCTGACAAATGACCCGCAAGAGGTAATGTTTCTTTCCCTTTTTTTTCCTCTTCTTTGCATCAGCACATTCCTATATCTGGGATTCAGGGATCTACAATTGCTCTCTCTCATCTACAACTCTTTATTTTTTCCACAAAATTATCAAAATTGGATTGTATGCAGTAGCTTTCAGTCTACTTACTACCTTCAAAATAGCAATTATGTGATTTTATATTTTTATTTGATTGGCCTGTTGGGGGTGCAGGGAAGGTTGGGATCATGGTTAGCAGTTAGGAAAGGAATTGCTACTATGCTTTTTTTTGTGCCCGTGTTTGTTTTCTTACCAATATATTTTCTGCTTTCATGAATTTCTGGTGTTACCCTCTCCCCACCGCAGATTGGGCTGTCCTGTTGGAATTCTGTTCTGGATGCAAATGGCCAGTCTCCATATGCTTATGCTGTCATGACAAAAAACCACTCTTGTAACTTATTAGTGGCCCGTAAACTTTCTGACAAAAGAAAAGGCCAAATTTCTGTGGCAATTGGAAATGAGATAGAACCGGTAGCTTTGGAGCAAGAACAAAGGACAATGTCCCAGTTTCAGCGAGAGAGTAAATCCTGTGCTAAGTGTGCAAGTGTGGCGGCCAAGTTCCATGGGAGGTTTCCAGGTTCACAAGGTCTGCTCCAGCGTCCATACATCCATTCAATGCTTGCTGTCGCAGCTGTCTGTGTTTGTGTCTGCCTGTTCTTCCGAGGTGCACCAGACATTGGTTTAATTGCTCCCTTCAAATGGGAGAATTTGGATTATGGAACCATTTAGACAAAAGCAGACAATGTATGTTTGTGAGGAGTAACGGAAAGCAATATAGATGAAATAACAAAGGGGCTGTGAAATGCACAAAAATCCAGATAATTGTTTCTGATTATACAGTTGAGAGAATTCAGGTAGATAGGTAGACTCCTTCGTCCCCTGTCAGGGCATATAAGCAGTTGTACGAGAAGATGCATTGTTCTTTAGAAAGAAGAGGGAACATGCTCATGCTTCAGATGCTGCACGTTATTCTTGTTGGCGTTTGCAAACAGGAGTGCAGTGAGGTTGTTACAGGCTTGTGCCCTTTTCCTGGCAAAGAACACTGAAGTTCTATGATTGTGAAAATTTCTTGCGCTTACGATCTTGAATAATACATTTGCTGAGCAGAGATGGAAGAAAGATACATGAAAGCGCGCAGAAGGCCAAGACTTGAATTCAGGAAGAGAAAAAAAATATGCAAGCAATCATATACCATCAATGAAGATTTAATTCAGTTGATTTATGTAATGGTTTATTCTTCTATATATATATATATTTATTTATTTTTCCTTTTAACCCTTATATATATAATATCAAAAGAGCTAATAAGTTTGAGGTATTTTGCTATGTATCTAAACTATTTACTGTAAAGTTGATCACTAGGAACAGTCACAGAAGTAGAATATTGCATGGCAAAATATTTGTTGAATCATATTTACAGTAACATCCATTTTCTCTCGCCTGCTGCGCCCCTTGCGTTGGCTGGCGTGGGTGGAGGAAATGGTGTTTTCTGATTGTTACCACTGATTTTTATTTCATTTTTTCATCTATTCTATTGGAACAAGCAAACATACATGCATGCGCAAATGCAAAATGCCTGGGAATTTCCTTGGCACAGGTCTACTTCCAGCAAGCTAAGAAAGGAGGTTCTACTGACCAATGTGCTTGCTAAACATTTTCCAGGCCGCAGGATTCGCCCATCAGGACACTGGCCTTGATGAGACTGGAAACCAATTGCCAATTATATATATATATTTCCGAATTATTAAAAATGTCCGAGTCTTTCTCGGAGTTCCTGTTGGAAAAATGGAAAACTCGTGATATTATTTTTATCAAGGGCTTACTATGAATTATCCATGTAAGAGAGAATTGTCGTCTGATATATAGAATGACATGTCGTGCAGTAACAACAGGTGTTTCGGATTTCAATGCAGAGAAGACTAGACAACCTTCGTTCGTTCAGGATATTCCAATATTCCAAATTCCTGTGTGTGTGTGTATATTAAAAAACAAATAAAAGTCATGACTGTTTTACTTTGTGCCTAAACACATAAATTATAAAGAATTTCCACATTAAAATTATCATTTTATTTCTCAATTTGAAAAATTAAACCTTAGAAATCGAGGGTATTTTGGATATTTCCAAGTAATATATATGATATTCTCAAATTCTTTGGGTTTTTTTTTAATATTTTTCATTTTAAATTGAACAGTGAAACTGTCATTTTATCCTTGAAAGCTGACAAAAAGACACGGAACATTGATGCTATTTTTATTTTTTCACATATTCGTGCACGATGAAACTAAACAAATATCCCTCAGAAAAGTAAAAAACAAAGGCCTGGAGTCGGGGCTATTGTGGTACTTTCATCTCAATTATTCATGGTTATCGCTTGGTCCAAGGGTGTATAGGTAATTTATCATTTTAAAATTATTTCTTTTCGGAAGCACTAAGGGCGCGACGTACAGACGCGCCCACAATATTTTCCGTTCATGCACTTTTCAAGCAGCGCATACGGCGAAGTTTGATAATGAAAACCGCTCGTTCGCTATGTCACCTAGTGCGCCATCATTTCCTCTACCTCCTGATACTGCGCATGTCATGCGATGAAGGTCAGTGAATCGCCGATGGATGATTTTAGTTTTCTCCTTTTACTCTCTCCTGCCACCAAAAAATACCTCTAAGTCCTCCATGTTTGTGATTGTTTTATTTAATCATTTTTCTTTTGATTTCATCTTTATTCTTGATTTTTTCAATGGATTTTTTTTTCAATTATGCCCTTCAATTGAAACTTATTATATATGTTGGTTTTCATTTTAGTCCTTATTCTTTTGATTTTTAGTTTGATTTTGGTTCCTTGAATTTTTTTGTTATACAGGTTTTAATTTTGTCATCCAATTGAAATTAGTCATATATGCTATTTTTTATTTTGATCTTTATTTTTTTAACAAAATTACACTGTTTTTTTTTTTAAATATGCCTTGATTTGTTTTGGTCCCAAGGTTTTTATTTGTTTTAATTTTTTCCTTCAATTAGAGTTAATTATATATATTTTATTTTTCATTTCGGTAGTTATTCTATTAATTTTTTATTTGCTATTAATTCCTTTGATTGATTTGGTCTTTCCTAGGAAGTATTTATTCTTAAACACAACGCGCCCACAATGTTTCCAAAATAAATTGATAAAAGATAGGAAATTTCCTATACACCCTGTACCAAGTGATAACCACGAAAAAACCGATGATAAAAGTACCACAACACCCCCGGTTCCAAGCTTTCCTTTATGTCTTTTTAAGGGGGTATTGTCGTAATTTTATTACGCACGAATTTGTGAAAAAACAAAAACACTACTACTGTTCCGAGTCCTCTTGTTAGCATGTAGGGGTAAAATGCTAGTTATACCGTGTAAAGATATTAGAAATATCATACATGCCCACTAGAAATGTCAAAAATAGCCTTGATTCCGGGGATTAAATTTTCCGGATTTGAGATAAAATAGTAATTTTACAATCACAATTCATAATAATCTATGTCTATGTATATAGTAAAAAATGTTACAGTAAAAGAAGGGTACATTTTATATTTTAGTTAATGTAATGAGTTATCTCTTACAAAGAATTTCTGCTTATGAGTCGCTTATTCCATGCTGGTGGGAGCTGGAGACCAGCTTTAACGAGGTGATCTACCATGACTCGATGCATGCCTTTGACCAGGACACCAAGAACTCCCTCCTTCCTGGATTTTTCTTGCACAGAAAATTCCTGCTGTTCTTCGGCCTTCTACTTATAAATATCATAATTTTTATTTTCTCATCGATTTAATTTAATTTAGATGCTCAACAGAAACTTGTGTTTCGAATGTCAACGCTGACACCCTCTGTATGTGACCCAAGGCTTTGGAATTCAACTCCAGGTTACTTTGTTGAAAATTGCTATGATTTATTCAATCAAATAAATATACTGTTCAATTCAACAAATCCGAATCGAACCACAGCATATGTGTACAATGTCCATTTTAATTTCTTGGTGATGAATATGACTTTGAGAATAAACTCTAAACATTAAGGGAAACTAAACAGGAAGAAAGGCAACGATTCCTGTCATTTATTGCTGCTTTTCTTCTCACAAGACAAAGGGGAAGTCAATGAAGCTGATAAATACTGGGCTAAGCAATCTCATGTTAGAAAACAAAATACCAAACAACAACTGGGAACTCCATTAATGGTGCTGGAACAATGTTGTCATCGTCGTCAATGCGTGTCCACATGTGTGCTCGCTGCTTCTTCGACGAAACTAAGTCTCATCAATCCCATAAATTTCCTTCAAAGTCTTCCTTTTCTTTTGAAGTCAACGGGACCTGCAGCGTGTTGCATGCTCGAAAAGCAGCAGCATCTCTATTAATCGAAGCAAGAAGATCAAACACAAGCATCAATTTTTGAAGATAGAAAATGCCTTATCAAAGACGAGAAAAGCTAACAAGTATCACCTGATAAAAAAATATTTTATTTTTTAAATTAAATATTTTTAATATTATTAAATTATTTTTATATGTTTATATCAAAAACAATTTTTAAAAAATATAAAAAAATATTATTTTAATCCACAGCTGAGTTTGGGCTGCTTTTTCAGCCCAGATGCAACCAGTGAGAATGGTATTCGATGGAGAGGCAGGCGCTTCAGGATCTTGTTTTTCCCACGACACAATGTACTTGAATACAAGTTTCTCATGGTTTGCATTAGTTTTAGTAGCTTTCTATCTGGCACGCCACAACCCTTTCCAGAGGTTTTTTCAAAGAAATCCTAGATAGATAGTGTAACCGGTTACAAACATTAGATGAGATATGCTATCAAGGAGGAGACTTGTTGGAGTGGATTTTCTCTTGTTTATTGATTTCTTAGGACTACCTGGTTAAGGAGCTGTTCCTCTTTTAAGGAGTTGTTCGAGTATTTTAAGAATTTATTCAAGCAGCACCTACTACAGAATATAATATTGATTCCGTTAGGGGCAAAACTTGTATCAAAATATATCCTTTTTTATTGTATCAAAATACACAGTAATTTTTTAAAATTATTTCTCATCCAAGTTAATTATTTTATATTCATTTTCACTTACACTTAGGGCCTGTTTAGTATTGCTTTTGCTTTTGTGATTGGGGTTGAAAAAAAAAAAGTTTTTAAAAAAGCGCTTTTAGTGTGGTTCAAAATAAGCAGTGAAGTGTTTGGTTAAAACTGTGGTTGAGTTGGAGGTTGAAAAAAAACAGTTTTGTGTGTTCGGTTATCATGCTTTTCATATTGCTGTCAATGTGTGAGATTACTTTTAAGGACACACACACACATATATGAATTGTTTTTTAAATTTTATAGATTAATAATCATAACAATAAAATATAATTAATAATTCATAAAAAAAACAAATATTTGTTTTTATTCTCTCATCAAACTACTTGCAATTTCATCATGAACTAAATCGATACGTCAATACCTTTGTGATTCCTTGCTATTTGATCGAGGAACAATATATGATAACAATATCATTAGTACTAACATTTGCGATCCAGCTGTAGGGATATAATTCCAATACCAAATACAGTTGTAAGTTTCTAATTCATAATCAATCGAAAAATAATAGAGTTGTGCAATGCAACAAAATCACGCGTCTTTTCCTGTCATCAGGACAGATTTTTATCTACATATTTTTTTATGTTTTATTTTTAAAATATTTTTTTTTTAAAAATAGACTGAGCCTGACCCAATTAAATGGGTTGGCCCATCCAACTTGGCCCAAAGCCTAACTCTGCTGGATTGGGCTGAGACCAGGCCCAACCCAAGAACTCCACCGTTATACGAAGCCATGCACTGTTCACGTCTTCTTCATACGTGAACAGTAGTGTAAAAGTACTGTTCACCGACCTCGATAAGAGTTTCAACGGACGATGCCGATAGGTAGAGGAGGTCAAGGTGGTTCTTCCTGTGGTGGTGGTGTCGTAAATGGTGGCCTGTGGTGGTCGGCGTCAGCATTGAAAGGTGCCGTCACTGTTCACCGACCACGATGAGAGCTTCAACGGCCGATGCCGATGGGTAGAGGAGGTCGAGGTGGTTCTTCCTATGATGGTGGCATCGTAAATGGTGGTCTATAGTGGCCGGAGTCAATGTTGGAAGTTGTCGGCATGCATGGCTGTTTTGGAGAGAGAGAGTTTCTGTTTTGGCAAAACCTATCCTATCTTCTTCTTCGTGGTCGTGACTTGTGAAGCAATCACTATAGTGGTCATGCATGGCTTCCTTTGGGTTGTCTGTGCCTTCATCATCGAAGCATGCACTCTTCTGCTAGTGTAGTGACTGCAGGAAGCAACCACTGTAATTGCTTCATGGATTGCAACGATTGATTGGCAACAAAGCAGGTAAACACAGGAAACACGGGTAAAAAAAATACAATCACACTTGAAAAACTATAAATTCCTGCTTTAGCAAAACTGTGAATTGAAATGTTATTTTGGTGGATCCTATACAGTATAAAAGTGTAATTTTCAGATTACCAAATAGGTACAAACTATATTTTTTTTTAAACACGATTTGCACCATGTTACCATACAAGCACTTAGTGGCTTGCCTTGTTAGCCTTGACTTTGGCTATGCTCCTTCGGAACCTCCCTCCTTACTATCAGAATCTCCTCTACACCACCACACGCCCCTCTTGCTCAGCCCTAGAAATCACCATTTCCTAATCAAATGCTTCTTCCCTTTCTCTAGTGCCTCATTGTCGGACAAGAAGTACTTACCCCATCGTCACCCTCCCCCAACGCTGATCTAAACAACCGGATCTTCCAGTCTCACGGAAACGCCGCTGCTCTCTTTGTTCAGATGGGGCATACCGAGGCGGGCCGACCACCTTTTCTGTGGTTGGCTAGGCTTCGAAGCCCATTCACGCTTTCGGCCGTCCTAGTACAATTGCGAGTGGCTCACTAACAATGGCTCTTCTATAAGGGCCAAAGCTTATAAGATGTTCCTGACTGTGGCTATGGTCGTGTCTGCACGGTGGTGGTTGTGAATTATACATTCTCAGTCAATCCAAATCAAGACAATGCAGGTGGAAGGCTCATGATCAATGCCTATTACGGCGAGTCTCAGTGAAAGTGCGACAAGTTCACAGCAATGGAGGAAATGCCTGGCTCTTACAATCAGTCTAAGTACCACCCACCTTATCAGTACGAGTATCTTTACTGTGTGTCTTCTTTATACGGGAATTTGAGTGCGTCGAGTATTAGAAAAAAAATTAATGGCTTACCACGCCTGGTTCTTTGGACCCATTTCCCATTTCGTTTTTCATGATGATGGTGGCGTGTCCCCTGAGGTGAGGGCTGCGCTTGAGCCTTGGGTTCGTGCCGGGAGGGCTACTGTTGAGGATATAAGAGGGCAAGCTGAGTTCGATGGCTATTATTATAACCAGTTTTTAGTGGTGAATGACTGCTTGCATCGTTACAAACACCATGTTAATTGGACGTTTTACTTTGATGTGGATTAGTGTATCTATTTGCCTGAGGGGAATACTTTGGAATCTGTTTTGAAAGAATTCTCTAATTATACCCCGTTCACCAATGAGCAGAACCCAATGTCCAGTGCGCTCTGCTTCAATGATTCCACTCAGGATAACCCGGGTATTTTACTTGCTCTACGTTCTTTTCCTATTTTCATTTATTTGCCTGCGCTGTGTTTGAAAACAGGAGTACGAAACAAGGGAGATTCGACTAAATTGCTTACTCCGAGTCTTCTTCTTTTTTTTTTCATGAAAATTTTGGAATATCCTAAGCTGAGATCTGTAGTCCTGAACCCACTTCCCTTTTGCTTTGGAATTTAAAATTTAGATTGATTTCCATTATGTCATAGTTAAAACTGGGTCACCATATGTGTGTGAGTGTGTGTGTGAATATAGTTTGACGGGTTAATATATAGAAATTCAGCTGAGACATTGATGTAACTGTGGGAATAATTACAATACAGGGAATGGGGATTTGAGAAACTGTTGTTCAGAGAATAAGGAACTGGGATTCGAAGGGATCGAAAGTATGCAACACCAGCTAAGAATGCATATGCCACTGGAGTGCACATGTCAGAGAATGTAATTGGCTTAACATTGCACAAGACTGAAACGAAGATTCGGTATTACCACTACCACAATTCCATACACGTACTAGGCGAGCTTTGCAGGGAATTCCTTCCTCTATCAGCGAAAGACAATGTGACTTGGTACAATAAGCTCCCTTATGTGTATGATGATAGCATGAAGAAGAATGAGAGCAATACAATTGGAAGTGTACATTCTCACTCATGATTGCTAGAGCAATACAAGTCCAATACATGTGTGTGCATTATTTGACTGTAGTCTCCATCTTCGTGAGGCATTCACACCTTCATTTGGTTGGTGTTGCTCAAAATTCACTCATATTTTGCTGTCATGTGGGGATCACATTCGATTGAATATGAGTGATGATCAAAAACTAACGCAGGAAAGGTGGAAGATGGTCCGTTATTACTTATGATTTTGTCTGTGCTTATATATTTATAAAGGTGAGTGCATTACTTGCTTCTTTCTTTCATTTTCTTCATGACTGGCTTCATTTCATCTAGCATTGCTTTTAGAAAGTTTAGAAATATAGATGCTTTTAGAAAGTTTCTTAATTGGACATTTTGATCCGGGTAGCTAGTTAAATACTTGGATTATTAAGAAAAGATGCTCTTGAAATGATTTTCTGAATGGATGATGGAGACCCTTCAATTTGCTGAGGAGGGTCAAAATGAAAGAGAGAGTAGTTCCCCTGTGTTTGATGAAGTCATTTTAATTTTTATAAAAAAGTAGGTTAATGTGTTAGTTCTTCCAAATTGAAAGGAATTCATTATTGAGTTCAATTTCTAGTTAGAAATTGTTCTCATCAGCAACATTTTATTTTATTTTTTTGTATATGTAACATGTAGACCACCTTAGCACAGCATCTTTGTTTGAGTTGTCTCATTATAGGTCTCACCATCAAAATTTTAAATGACAGCATTCATGTAGATGAAACAACGTCCTAGTTTTTGGGTACTAATAATATTTAAGTAAATAATAAATTAAATTGTTTTTTTTTTTATTCAAATAGAAAAAAACTTCTCATTAATTTCACTTTTATTACCGAGTGAACGAGAGAGAGGTTATTATGAGGGAAAGCAGATTACCTGCAAATGTTACTTCCAATCCTGGAAGCCAGTGCAAGTAGCTCCCCTTTGCGTGCTAACTATATACGTGTGGTTCTTCCTCTGGCGCCCACATTCCATGCTTCTTCCCAGGCCTTTCATCTAAACATTGTTGTGTTCTGTAAGCGCTTGTTGAACCATTGTCGTGTGCCACAGTCAACAAAATCAGCTCCAGCTCTCTTTCTTTTAATGTTCCTATTTGCATGTCCCTGCTAATTATCAAGTTGAAAATAATGAATTTCAAGAGTAAATTATACAATATACTAAAAAATAAGTTTTTTACTGTACATACAGTGGATTGGAGCAAGGTTAATCAAACTTTAAAAATACAAAAACATACTTTAGTTGTTGCAGAGCGATGCATTAATTAAGCATCATCAGAGCAGTGATGATGTCACCGAACGGAAGGAGGTTGCGACCAGTCCGTGTGACTGTCCTGTTTTTTTTCCCGTGATGTTGGATCGTTCTGCTGCCTCTTTATTTCTCCCAATGATAATTTGTAGTTCAACTCTCCTCGTTTTCCATTTCTGTGCTGCCAAATGTCACCTGCTGACATTAAAGAGAAGACAGGATACAATTAACATTAAACTCTGCGTTTCAGAGACACCGTTCTTGGGTCTGCCCCCCGATTTCCAAAATAATCTAAAGCGAAACAGTTGATCGGGGATAGTAAATGTGTGGCAGGATCGAGAGAGCGGAGGGGAGATAAGCATGGAAACTTAAAAGGGATTTATTATTATCATCTTAAAAAAGATCATGATATAATTTGATAGCACTACTTCAAAGTTTAAAGTGCATAACGGCAAGACGCGCCACCACTGGCTTGGACTGCTTTCTTTTTTACCTCTTCTTGTCTTGAATATAAAACAGGCCCTTTATTACTGGAACTAAAACTGGGTCATCCACTCATTTGTGTTGCGGAGTCCTAGAGAGCTAAACTATTGCGGTGTTTGATAGTGGTATACAAAGCGCGTCGATTGCTTTGATCATGACCGTTGGACCAAGTGCACAAGAGAGCTGCTAGTGTCAAAGCAATCCACGATGAAGATCGATAGTAATATGGGCATCTAAAGCTTGAACACCGAAGCTTGATTATGGGGATGATGCATGCATTTGTTTTGTTAATTTGTGTGCCTAATCCGTCGATGCGTAACACAAACAAACACAAAATATCGGCATCATTCACAACGATTCCGAGCTCAATGAAAATAACGACAGTGGAGGTCGTTGGATCGAGCATGGCATGCGGTGGCGAAGCCAGCTCTCCAGGGCAAGACACATGGTAAAGTTGTATCGTAGGTGTTTCATGCACGGCCAACATATTATTATAAAACCAATTAAAAGAGACGAGGAAAACACTGTATACTATAAATGAAAACATTGTGAGTTATAATAGTGTATTTTTAGGTCAGTTTGGTTTTTGGTTCATTGGGTTCGGTTGGTTTATCAGTTCTTCTATTTTTTATCATTATTTGTATAGTAAATTAATGTTTTTAGTCCTTCAAAAGACAAAAAAAAAAACAGCTTATGGGTGAAGGGGCTCCGCGGTAATTGTATATTTTCGGTGAGCCTAACTTTTTATTATTTTATATTTTTTTGAAAATGGTTAAATACGGATATAGCCCATAATAAGACAAAATTGATGACTTGGACGCAGAGATATATTGGTAATTGACCATAATTTTTTTTTTTTTATATTGTCAGCGCGTGTTGCATGCGCGCCCGATAGTATTCCACCTCATACCCTATTTAGGTTGCGCGTGAGTGGTTCTCCGATATCCGAAGATAGGCTACTGGCGTCTCTGTCAATGCGTCGCCGTGTGGTCTTCCTCTCGGTGCAGCGCGTTTAAGCAAAAGGTGGTTGTGGATGCCACAATAGCTAGTTAAAGCCGTTTGACCCATTTCTCTCTCTCCTGCATGTAAAAGTGCAGGAGAGTCTCCTGATTTTGGTTCTTTTGCACTTTGGTCCCTGTACTTTTTAATTTTGTTAACGATCCTGATTTTTGTTATATAAGTTTTGATTTAGTTCCATTGGGTCCTTCGATTGAAATTAATTCAATGTTAATATTTCGCTTCGGTCATCCTTTTTTTAATTTTCGGACTGGGTTTAAATAGATTAATATATTCGGTACAAAAGTTTTATTTTTTTCAATTTTATCATTTGATCGAAATTGATAATATATTTGATTTTCATTTTGGCCCTTATACTTTTAATTTTTTTATTTTAATCCCTTTATATTTGATTTTCATTTCGCCCCTTATACTTTTATTTTTTTTATTTTAATCCATTTATTTATTTATTTATTTATATTTATGGAATAATTCTTACTTTTATCCATGTATATATAAGTGTGCTCTTAGTTTTGATTTTTAATTTTTGTTATTTTCTTATTTGTTGAGGTGATATTTTTTTCAAAAAAATTAGCTCTTAAATTTTATTTTGTATCTATGATAATTTGATAATGATTTTTTTCGGTTAATAATTTTTATTTTATCATTTATTTATTTTTATAATAGGATGTGGTGATCTATTTTATTATATTAAATTTTGCATATATAGATATTATATTTTAATTTGACCAGCAAATCCTATTAATTTCTTTAATCTCAATAATTATAAAAATTGTTTACTCAACCCGCAATGTAGTACGATCAATTTTTTTAATTTTCAAGTCAAATGATTTTTTTTTCAGGCAATAGTTTTTTTTATATAATTTTTTATTTGCTCCTTTGTTGATGTTTTTAGGTTTTTTTTAGCCTTTGATTTAATTTTTTTTCCCCGTTATTAACCAAATAGTAATAGTAATAGTAATAGTAATAGTAATAGTAATAGTAATAATAATTTTTTTCTTATTTGCTTTTTTATTATTTTTATTATGTTTTTTTCTCGGGTTAGTTTAATAATGTTTATTGTTTTGACAGTAATAGTGATGATAATTGTAAAAGTTAAGACTTCAATGTTACTATTGTTATGATAGGACATGTTGATCTGTTTTATTATATCAAATTTTACATGTTAAAATATTATATTTTAATTTCAATAGCTGTAAAAGTTATTTGCTCCGCCCGTAATGTAATGCGGGTAATTAACTAGTAACATATACTAAAACAGATCAGATATTCACTGTGTATTGTGAGTGTTTTTACTGTGGATTGTAATAATGTATTTTTGGGATAGTTCAGTTTTTGGTTTGCCGATTTTTCTAATTTTTATCATTCTTTGTATAGTAAATTAACATTTTTAGCCCTCGAAAAAGATAAGAAAACGGCTTATGGGTGGAGGGGCTCCGCGGTAATTGTACATTTTCGGTCCTCCTACCTTTTTATTATTTTATATTTTTTTGAATGGGTAAATACGGATATAGCCCCTAATAAGATAAAATTGATGACTTGGGCGCAGGGGTATACCGGTAATTCACCATAATTTATTATTATTCTTTTATTTATACTGTTGGTGAGTGTGTCACACGCGACCAACAGTATTCCGTCTCACCCCCTGTTTAGGTGACGTGTGAGGGGTTATTCGGTCACCAAAGATGGGCTACCAGCGTCTCTATCGATGTGCCGCCAAGTGATCTTCCTCCTGGTGCGAGGCGTTTGAGCAAAAGGTGACCGTGGACGCGGCGGTGGCTGGTTAAAGCCGCTGGATCTGTTTCTCTCTCTCCTGCATGTAAAACTGCAGGAGAGACTCTCGGTTTTGATGCTTTTTCACTTCAATCCCAGCACTTTTAATTTTATTTATGGTCCTAATTTTTGTTATATAAGTTTTGATTTATTTCAATTGGGTCCTTCAACTGAAATTAATTCAATGTTAATGTTTCCCTTCAGTCCTTCTTCTTTTAATTTCCGGATTGAGTTTAAATAGATTAAATATTCAGTACAAAAGTTTTAATTTTTTCAATTTCATCCTTTCATTGAAATTGATAATATATTTGATTTTTATTTCGGCCCTTATACTTTCAATTTTTTATTTTAGTATCTTTATATTTGATTTTCATTTCGACCCTTATACTTTTAATTTTTTATTTTAATCCATTAATTTTAATCCCTACTTTTGTTCATGTATATATAACTTTGCTCTTAACTTTGATTTTTAATTTTTTTTATTTTTTTATTTGTTGAGGTGATATTTTTTTCAAAAAAATTAACTCTTAAATTTTATTTCTTATCTATGATCATTTGAAAATAATTTTTTTTTCAGTTAATAATTTTTATTTTGATTTTATTATTTATTTATTTTCTTATTTTCCTTTCTTTTTATTTCTTCTATTGGTTTATTATTATTATTATTTTCAAGTCAAATAAAAAAAATTTACCTCATAATATTTTTTTAATTTTTTTGTTTGATCTTTTGCTAAAGTTATTAGGATTTTTTTAGTCTTTTATTTTTTTTTATTATTAACAAAATAATAATAATAATAATAATAATAATAATAATAATTTTAGTTATTTTAGTTATTTTTCTTGCTTACTCTTTTGTTAATGTTTTTGAATTTTTTTTTCTCTCGGGATAATTTGATAATTTTATTATTTTGACATTAATAACAATATAATTTTAGATGTTAAGACTCTGATGTTGCTATTTTTATAATAAGATGTGGTGATCTGTTTTATTATATTAAATTTTGCATATACAGATATTATATTTTAATTTTGGGCCAGCAAATCCTATTAATTTCTTTAATCCCAACAATTATAAAAATTATTTACTCAGCCCGCAAAGTAGTGCAATCAATTTTTATAATTTTCAAGTCAAATCATTTTTTTAGGCAGTAATTTTTATTTTTTTTATCGTTTATTTTATTTTTTATCTGCTCTTTTGTTAATGTTTTAAGGTTTTTTTTTTTTTTATCTTTTGATTTAATTTTGTTTTTTTCCCATTATTAACATAATAATAATAATAATAATAATAATAATAATAATATTTTTATCTTACTTGCTTTTTTGTTGTTTTTTTGTGTTTTTTTCTCAGGTTAGTTTAATAATATGTATTGTTTTGACAGTAATAGTGATGATAATTTTAAAAGTTAAGACTTCGATGTTGTTAGGATAAGATATGTTGATCTGTTTTATTATATCAAACTTTACATGTTGAAATATTATATTTTAATCTCAACAATTATAAAAATTATATATTAACTACAAATTCAATAGAATGGTTTTGCCAAAGCATGTGCTACCCTCTTACCTTTCCTCCATTGAGCCAAGCAAAGGGGCGAAGAGGCTTCGTAATTATATTAGTGTAGTCGTGAAATTGTAAGCCAGAGATTAAGCACGTTCACTCTTGCTAGATTATAGTTTAATTATTAGATTTTAATTTATGTTAATTTTTTGTATTTCTTATTTAGTTAGCTGTCGGTTTGTTGATTATTTAAACTCTTACTACTAAATTTGCTGCTGGTTTTGATGAATTAATTAAAAATTATAGATTTTTCTCCTCTAAGCTTCTCTTTTCCTAAGCTTTTCTCCTCTCCTCTCCTCTTCTTTTCTATATATAAAAAACCCTCCGCTTCTATTTCTTGGCCTCCTTTCTCCTCTCTTATTTCCCTGAAATCTTTGTTTGTCCCGCATCTTAGGCTACATCTACCCTCCCCGTTTGTGGCAATCCTTTTGCTGTTGCGGCCATGATCGGACCCTCGTGATAACGCCTACACCAATCTCTCAACAGTTTAAGAGTGTGGCCTCAGAATCAGTTTCGTAAATTCCATAAGCAGCTGGTTATCATACCGAGAGCATGCCGGCAGGTTCGAGATTGTCTAGAGAGTTCATAGGCATGTTGATACTCCCCCAACAGAAAGCTTCCAGCCACTTTTATCACGGCATGAACACACGGCTCTGTATCCTGAAATATCTAGCCATGCCTTATTGTACTCCAAAACACCATATCCCACGGCTCACACGTATCATGGCCCAGCTGATCCAGGTGGAAGCCAAACCACGATCATCAGGGCATATCTTCATCAAAAATTTATGTCGAAATATAGCAGCGATAAGTCGCCATACTATACACATCCACTCACACCTTCTGGAAAGATATTTTATTGATTCGGGTTCTCCTCCACGGCAGTAGCATCTCCCTTCAATGATCACCCTCGTGTGGCCATGTTGTCCTTTACCACGTCCAAGTCTTCATAACAAGTGTTTCACTTTGGGTGATAGGTTCAACTTTCAAATTTTATTCCAACAGATGCCTCTGTGATCTCAGCAATCTCTGCTCAGACTTTTGACCATAACTTTATAGTTATACCCACTTTCAACCGATCAGTATATTCCAGCCATGCCCCCCCTCCAAGCAAGCTAGTCCTCCGGTCTTCAATCACTCAGAGGTGGACACACGCTGTTACTCGCATCACAAGAGGCATGAATAAAGAGTTAATCAAGGAAACATTCCTCGTAACAGTTAAGTTTGGTCCCTTTTCTTCCACCACGCATGTTTTTAGTTGTAGGAAAGTGAGGGGGTAGAGGGCGAGGATGGATTTGCGTGCTCATCAGTCTGAGCATCAAGTATTCTCAGCACTTTGGTCCCAGTTGATTTTTTCCAATCCCATCAACTCTTTCTAAAATTTAATACCAAACTTTAGATAATGACTACAGTAAGAGCCACCGATGGATACGATCTATTTATTCCATACATCGAAATGTACTCTTATTACTGAAAAACACTGCCATTGCTTTCATTGTCGATCTCCGATCGGTTTCATACTTAGAAAACATGGTGAGGGTTTTAACAGCAGAATTTAGGAAGTTTTCCTCTCTCTGTCCGAGGACATCATTAAAAACAACAAGATTATGGAGGAAGATCTTGTTAGGATAAGATATGATTCAGCACGATATCGCAACTGGTTTTTATTACTTGTTAAATGTATTTTCTATATTTTGCAAAGTTTTATTTATATATGTATTTGTATATATTTCTTTCTTGAACAAAAAAATCGAAAACTCCTGTGAAAGCGCATTTGGGTGGTGTGGGCGTGCAAGCATGGACAACCGCTGTTTGACCGCATCATAACTCGGTGTGAGGTTTGGGTTCAATTTGTTTTATATAAATGTGGAAACAAAATTCAATTATTGTGAGTACTTTTTCTAGTAAAAGTAATTTAGACTATGTATTAACTTATTTAATATGATATGGTTGGCTTATTATGTTTAAAGATAATTTGATAATTAATATAAATATAGTTTGACTAAAAAAACTCAAGATATATTTTTTTTAAAAAAAAAACATTATTGTAATGACGACATATTGGATTAACCTCGATTAATTAGGCTAACTTGTTAAATTCACAACTTGGATGGCAAGACCCGAGTTAACCTATTGAGCTCACGAACTAAGTCATGAGATCAAGATAACCTCATACAATACAAATTAAAAAAACAATATGAGTTAACCAACACTACCCAACTAAACTCATAATTTTGGTTATGAAACCGAGTTAACCTCATATAAAAAAATTAAAACAAGTCACGAATCTCAATCAACTCATTGTTGAAAAATAAAATTTTAAAAATCAATCTAAAAAAAACATAATAAAATAAATCAAATCAATCTAAGTTAAACTTATAAAACTTGTAATCCAAATCATAGAACCATAATAAGCAAATAAAAAGTAAATTGAAACAAATCATAAAATATAATTTCTAATAAATATAATATAATATTAAAAAATAAAATGTAAATATCAATAAAAAAACCTCAGACCAAACAAAACTAATTCATTAAACTCGTAACATGAGTTATATAAGAATGAGATAACCACATAAAAAGCAAGTCAAGATTAATAATGAAACTCAATCTCTAATAAACTTGAAATTAAAAAATAAAATAACAAAAAAATTAAAATGCAAAATTAATATTCATTTTTGTTGTAAATAATAGTTTTGGAGGAGTTGTGAAGTAAAAGTACCATCTCTGGTAACTTTTTGTTAATTATAAAACTCAAAAGGTAAATCAAATCAAGTTAATATATTTTATTTAAAAAAATCAAATTAATATCAATTTATTTTTGAACAAGTTATAAGTCATCAAATATCAAACTAATTTTATTCAAGTTGTCACCAAGTTTGTTATAACATTTAATTTTTAAACAAAATAAAAATAATTTTATTCTGGCTTCAAAATAATTATTGTTTGTATTATTTTGATATGTTAATATTATAAATAATTATTATTTTAAAAATATCTATAAATAAAAATATTTTTAAAATAATGCAATACCAAACCTGTATATCATGAAGAATCGAATAAGCGACAGGGTTGCATCAAGGCATATCAGCATCCGGGTTAAATAAGGACTTCAATGCTGGCTCTACGTGTCCATGGTTTGACTCGGGAATACATAGGCTCACCACACGTGAGATGCGGTGAGAGTGCTTAAAAAAAGCTGCCGTTAACTCGTGTGCTTGTAATCATAATCATGGAAAACAAAACTGGCCTCACTTACGTCAGCAGGGTGGGATTGGAGATCACAGGTTGATCCAGGGATGCCTTGAATTTAATTAATAAGAAAGTGATCGGACGGGTATGAATAAAGCAAATGGGAAAGTTGCAGTCCCTGTTCAAGTCCGCCGATATAAACCACTGTTAGAAAATGTGGGCACGTTTCCCATTTTCACTTCTCTTTCTCGCACTGTTTTTGTTTTTGTTTTTCTCAAAAAAATAAAATACATAATTAGTAAAATAAATATATGAATAAATTAAAGTATGCGCTGTTTTTGTGACGGCCTTATAATATTAATATCATATATATGTATTCATATCTATCTCGGAGTATCTTTCTTCTCCCTGTGTTTCCCTCGAAAGCACATACACTCTCCTATATTTACAAATAAAAAATAACACTCAGCATTTCTTCTGTGAATCCTTGATTTCTTCGATCGGTGTGGCGGTTGCTTTCTACCCCAACTTCTCGAGGTTTGTTTCTCAGTCAGATGAATCAGTGTCTCTCTTACAAAATCTTTTCCATGTAGGATGTGTTTCTAATAAGTTTTCTTGTGTAATTTTTTGGCAGCTGTTTATCATCTATAGTCATCAGGAGCAGAGGTTATCGAAGATTGAATCTTTATCAGTACTAGTAGTGATTACAAAGTCATGGTATTTTCCTTTTGTTATCTCTCTGTTTCCACTACTCTGTTTCTTCTTCTTCTTCTTTCTTGTCACCGTGTTTTTGGGGTTTACTCATTTGAGTCTGATAATTGATGGCAGGTGAGTTCATTTGGGAAAATGGGGAACCACGACATGGGTCCACCATGGTTAATACCCATGCTTAGTGCAAGCTATTTCATTCCCTGTGCAGTTCATGGTGAATCAAATAAGAGTGAATGCAATATGTTCTGCTTAGATTGTATGGGAAGTGCTTTCTGTTCTTCTTGTCTTATTTATCACAGAGATCACCGTGTTGTTCAGGTTTGTCGACTGTCTCCATCATATCTTCAATTTATTTGATCGATTGATTGATTGAATGACAACCTGGTCGAATGCTTGGGTTGCTACAGATAAGGCGATCTTCATACCATAATGTGGTGAGAGTAAATGAGATACAGAAGTACATAGACATATCATGCGTGCAGACTTACATCATCAATAGCGCCAAGATTGTGTTCCTCAATGAGCGCCCTCAGCCGAGGCCTGGAAAGGGGGTCACCAACACCTGTGAAATTTGTTGTCGAAGTCTCCTTGATTCATTCAGATTCTGTTCACTTGGATGCAAGGTAGGTTAATTATGATGGTTTCCTTTCTCGATTATCAATCGGTGCTCTGCTCTGCCATGCTCTGTTCTCTTCCACTGCTCTGTTTTGATAGTTTAATACAAAATTCATTTTTTGTTCGAGTAAAGTGCTATTTACGTTTTGTTAGCTGGGAGGCATGAAGAGGGGTGACCCAGACCTTACATTTGCGCTAAAATTGAAGCAGAATAGGGATCCGTTCTTTGGTGGTTCGGAATCAGATGACTCCTCAACCCCGAAGAAGATTCGCAGGACATATGCTTTCAGTCGTTTGATGGACGGACTCTCAATCTATTCCTCTAACAATGATGGGGCGGAGAGCTCTGGTGATGATGCAGCTACCAACATCTCCCCGGCTACTCTTCCCAATTTCAATCATCGTAATGCAAGGAGAAGAAAGGGTATACCTCATCGTGCCCCATTTTAAGACTCGAAAAAAAGAAGAAGAAAGAGGCAATGCATTTAGCATTTACAAGAAGTAAAAATAATAATCTAAAAATGATGGCAAGGAGCAAGTGGGATGTGGAGGAATTCAGGGACATGGTTACTTCTCATGTTTCTTGTGTAAATACTAATATAGGGTGGAAGATGGTGTGTTTTTAGTAGTTAGCTTTGGAGTAGGGAAGTGATCCCTTCCTATACACTTGCAATTACTGCTGAAATTTAGTTCTCAGGTCAGGAATTCTACCCAAATCCATGCATGTACATATCATAACATATAAATATAAGTATATAGACGTGGGGTCATGGATTTGTTGGAAAGGAAGCAATAAAGCAGTGGGTATTATTATGATAGCATGGAATGTACACAGAACAATGTGGTTTGTCCTTGTGAATAGTGATATTTAAAGTTGTAACTTGTGTTCTGGCATTTCTGTGATCTTTTATTTCATATTCTATGTGCGTTCTGGGACACCTTTCGTCTATGCATACAGGGAGTGGGGTTATTTTCAAGGAAAAATGAGGTGGGCAGCTTCTTATTTTGGTCATCCATTGTGAGTTGTAGAGCTGTGAATGTTATGCATTATTTTGTAATTAATATGATGGGGAATTTTGGTATCTAGGAAAGTACACCCATAGTGGTCAAGTTTTAATACCATCCCCGAAGGTTAAAGAGATGGTTTTTGATTGATTTTATGCTTATTTCTCTTCCGTTTTCCTCTCCCAGAATAGGAGGTGACATCAAGTATAAATCTATTTTAACATTCTGGCTGGCATCCGATTTATGAGTGCTAAATGTTAGCTTTGCTTTCACGTCGGAATAGGGTTTGATTCGAGGGTGGGTTCTGTTTTATGGTTGGCACAAACCTCAACCATCTCTTTCTATCATCCCCCTATCAAAGTGGGCACATCATCGATTGTTTTTTTCATTAAGTCGCAGTTTCCAGTTACTACAGTTGGATGTAGATTGGTAGTTTATTTCTTCTCAGCTTGGAGTTTCGTTTTTCATTTTCTTTTTGATGGATGTTTATCTACATAGCCTTTTAAAGTGTGGCTGTGCAAAAAACATAATCTTATGCTCTTTGTTTTTCTGGCCAGTCGCTTGAAACTCTGTTACTGTCTAGATGAACGAACCTTTAAATCTTTTGTTGTTGATATTACGCATGAGATGACTATATTGTCATGCAAATTTGGATTTTACAACAATAATTTAATTGGATGGAGTTTGAGAATATCCACATGTACACAGCTGTTTATCCACTAATCATGTTTTAAATACCACACCCTTAACAAAAATCAACTTGAAACTTCGAAAATACAATGCTAAAAAATATGATTCAAGGTTCAAGGGTCAGATGAAATGACATGGCAGGAGAGAAATAAAAAAATAATTGGCCATCAAAAATATATTGGAGTTTTGTTGGTGACGAACTTGATATCTTTACAAAAATATTAATGAGATGATTATAATAATTTAATAGTTTTTTGAGGAGTGGTTAAGATAATTTTGTCAAAATTTTCTAAACCCCAAGTAATGTATTGAGAATGAATCACAACGTGCCATTTTTCATGTTATTTTTTCAAGACTTTTCTTCACCTTTGTTAGAATGACAGAAGACCTGGCCAATTCGGCAAGTGATAGTGTACTGTGAGTAGTGATGGAGACGAGATGTACGTTTTGAGCCTGGAAAATCGAGGGGTTTAAGGGGAAATAAAGACGTTGCAAGTTGCCTGGAGCGATAAAATCAAAAGCTGGTGGATGAGTTGGGCCGGGGTTTCAAAAATATTTAATTTTGTTTGTATTGTATTTAATATATTTAAGTTGTTTTAATATATGGATATTAAAATAATAATAATTACCACCACTCTCCGAGAGCACCTTTATAATGGTGTCTGAATTTGGAGATGGGATGGTGTTCAAATCAAGAGAAAAGCTTAGGAGACACGAAATCCCCATAAGGACAAGGACATCCATCTCCAGATGCTCCTAAATTCCACTATCATCTTCCTTCCACTGTTAGTTATTTATTTAATTAATTAATTAGAAATAAGTGGACGAGAGCCGTGAGGAATCTGAAAGGCTGCGTTGAGCGCACTCTCCCTCCCCACTCATCAAGTCGAGACTTCCCCCTTCTTATCCCTTCACCTGATATTTTTAGCTTAACAGGAGTCGTATCTTCTTTGAAATACAGGCTCCCTAAATTGATAGTTTAATGGATTACTGGGGCCAAAAAGACGGCTGCAGCTCGTCTTGTTGGAGTTTGGGATGGAGCTAGCTAGTGGTGACGTTTCCAAAGTTGGACTTTCCAAGAAAATCACCTCTCAGACCAGAGTTTACGTGGTGCCTAGTCATTAGACGTCTAAAGGAGCGCCACGTTTTTTCACTACATGGTTAGGGTGGACACACACACCCATCCTTTGGGGTCATGGGGCCATTACTCGGGCTACAAGAAAGAGGAGACGGTGGAGGTAGAAAGGATCGGCAACTGTCATCACCTGACCAGTTTCGGTCCTCCTTGTCTGTCAAGAAACCAACTAAAGAGAGCATCCATGCATGATGTCTCGCAAGTTGGCGTTCTACTAATGGGTGCCACTGTGGATAATGCGAACTGGCTTTATTCCTCCTCCTCTCCAACTTCTTGCTCTAACCTGCTTTTAATTTTTGGATTTTATATCGATGCATTGGGTGAATGACCCTTTATCATCACCATGATCATCAAATTAAAACAGAAGAGAATAAACTAATGGTCCTCATGAGATCACATTGTTGATAAGGCTCTAAGCCAGGTTGTGGTGTTGCCTTTGGCATCACACACGTCGTCATTTCTCATTTTACCATAAAGCACTCTTTGTGGATTTACAATCAACCCCACCCCACTTCCCTTCTTCTCTATCCAACCTTACAGTAAGTGTTGCTTTCGGTGTTTCTAGCTAGTTTACTAGTATTGTCGTCTCCCACCTTTTGTCTCTTCGGTAAGCTCCCCTACCAATCTCCGACCTGACATATGTCTCTGCTTTTGTTGTCATGCGAGTTGAAATGAGATTGTTCCATTGACAATTGTCAAATTAATCACATTTGCTGACATTTAATAAATAAACAACTAAAGAGAATTTATATGTTTAGGTACTGTAACTTGCACGATTCAACAACTTTGATTTGGATTGGTATAAAAAAGCTAAATATATCACTGTATTTCTATTCTTTGGAAATAAGATTGTGATCATTCTTGTATATAGATGCGAACACATAAATAAGGCTTGGCTGGTGTTTTTAGCAGAAAAGTTCGCAGGTTTCAATATATTGTTGTTTCTGCATCTCTTGTTCTGGGGAGGAACTAGCTATTTGAATCACAAGGATACTCTTGTTTAGGAATAATATTCTTAATACACACACCTCGATCTTGTTTACTATTTTTTGTTTATGTTTTAGATTATTTTCTTAAGAAATAATTTTATAAAAACAACCACCTGGGGATTCATTTTTCCTCCCACTTGAACTGTTGCTATGAGATTGTTAAGGCTCTCTGAAAAATCGCATAAGAACACGAGTCTCAAAAATAGGCCTCCACAGCCCGCTCTTTATTGGACTGGTCTAACCAGAGCGAGGGAGCCGGGCAGAACTGAAAAACATCTCATGACAAACTTTCACTTCGAGATTCAACTGTGTTACAGCTACATTTGTTAGTATTTAGAGATAAAAAAAAGAAAAGGAACATGTTCTTTTTATCTCTTCTACGTACCAATATCTCTTATATTCCAATACTATTTCATATTGGCACTCCCGTTCCTATCAGTGTAATTTTAGTTTTATCCTGTATGATCCATGTTTTGCTGCGCTGTGTCTGGATCTTGGCCTGTTTGCATACCAAAAAACCTAGAATCCAGGTATTCTGAAGAACTTGATTTGGTTCAAAACATTTTTTTCGATTTTGAGGCTGGTACAAAATTTTAAATTTGGAACAGCAAACGGATCTGTAATCGGGGAAAACATATGGGCCTCCCAACTCGGAGCAATATTCAAAATGGACTTTGCACGATATTGTATGAATGGGCTCCCATTCATGGTCGAGTCTAAATTGGAACTAACCACCTCACTTCTGTCTTCCATAGAGGTGCAAGTAAAACAATAACTGCGAGTATGAAATTTGAAGCAGGCATGTTAAATGAACAGATTAAAGTCTGTTAGTGCGACGCAAAAAGAAAAAAAGGATCGTGTACGAATTTCTTGCATCAAATGATATGGGGGGTGAGGCTTTGATGATAAAATAAAATAAAAAACTCATCACGCAGAGAGCGGTCTGACATGGTTTGATTGAAATTCTTGATTATACACTTCAGAACATTTCGAACTGTATTATAGTGCGTGATGTTACCTCATAGAAAACTTACTGTTCTTCACTAATTTATTCTAATAATCACAAAAATGGAGACGAATATCGTCCAATCTTACTTCTAGATCGAGTAAATGATTAAATTAAAGTTGTTACCCCCTTTATGCATCTCTGTACATGTCCAAGACTCATGAGAAATGAACAGCTTTCATGCAGTCTATAACCGAACAAGTTTAAATACGAAATTGATATAAAAAAAAGATTTTAAAATCAAAATGAATATTATCTACATAGTTTCCGAGACTTGCCCTCACAATAAAGTCCTGGCTAAACAAGCAGAGAAAAAATTTTCTGTTCTATGGCATTTATAGAAGAAAAAAAACCCAGATGTTTTATCCATGCATATGATATTATTGTTATCTAAAGATTGAGAAATTGAAAAACCGGAACATGGTTTTTTCTGAAAGAGTAGGGAATGTTAGATTTTTTTCTTGAAAATGAAGAAGGAAGAGAAAAGGTGAAGTTATTGTATTCGGGAGGGCAAAAGAAAGTCTTGGACGGCGGTTCTGTTTGAAACCACGGTGGTGTGCGTGGTGGTTTTGACCCAGCTGAGAGAGGCTCATTGGTATGGACTTAGCCTGACACGTTACAAAGAAAGCCTTCTTTTTTCAGAATCCGGGAAGCCTTGTGTTCCCTTGTTTCTGGGCATTCTGCAATGTCAAACACAAAACATTAGGCAGGCAGGTGAGGTAATCAGGTTTGTAGTGGAATAATATATTTGAACTCGATCAGTGGTATTGCTGCATGGCATGACAGTTGTGTAGCGTGAACCCAGTCAGTTAATTGTTTGGTAATCAGGATGCAAGGCAAGGCGGCTACTGACTCGCGCAATACTTTAATGTATTTAGCTGAATCATATTCCTTGAAAATTAAGTTTTGGGGATATTAATCACTCCCTCTTTTACATATGCCCATTGAAATTAATGGCATTTCTCCTAACTGGGCATGTCTGCTTGGCTGCTTAGGGTGTGTTGGAATTTGATGCCAGCGTGTGTGTTGGAATTTGATGCGATGCCTGCTTGGCTGCTTAGGGTGTGTTGGAATTTGATGCCAGCGCGTGTGCTGTGCACGTCCATGCACTCTATGATATAAATAAGATAAGTACACGGGAGCATGTTCGGCGACGAGTAAAAAGATTGTTTTTTTTTTTTTTTGTCGAATAAAAAAAAGAGCAGTGTTGATACTTGATAGTACAGAAAATACGAGGTGTTGATTTTTTTTCCGGAGAGACCTGCTAAATGCACGTTTTCTATACATATATATATACACATATATATCCATATATATATATATATATATATATATATATATATATATATATATATATAAGCGAGAAAGAAATTTGAAAAAATAGAGGTGATATTTTAGAAGCAAAAAGTAGGGCTATGTTGGGCTGATATTACTTTTAGACTAGACCCGTTGTTGTACACACACCTGAGACAATCAATGACTTCAGAATTCTGTGGGCAAAAGAAAACCTGTAGTCCTAGTACTATTACAGTAAAGATTATCACACGGGCTAGCATCGGCCTACGCGTTGGCGTTGGCTGGTCCACTCAATCTTCCTCTTCCTGTCCTGTTTGTGGGTGTGACTCGGAGTTGTTGACTTGCTGGTGGTTGCCTGCTTCCAGCGCAAGACCACGTCATTGCTGAGTAGAGGGCTGGATGTGTGTTTGACAAGAAACTTCGTCATAGCAACGGTAAGGAATTCGATTAGTTTATGACGGACTTCCTTACGTCTGATCGCTGTTGTCTATTCATCAATCATAGCGCTCACTTCTCTATTTATTTATTAATAGCATTATAGCTACCAATTGTTCCACAATTTCCCTTCATTTTCTCTCTTCTTCACGGACATCCTGTTTCGCTTCATCTCTCCTTCTCAAATTCTCTAGCAGATCGGATTAATTCCAGCGCCTCACATCTTTTCTAGAACAGACACGGCCCGCCCTCAAAATTATTTTGGAAAAGAAGAACCGACAGATGGGTGCCTGTGTTTCTTCTTCGTACTTGGGCCACCATGAATCTCATAAGCAACTACGTCCCAAAACCGCCAAGGTTATCTCAATTCATGGTGATCTTCGCGAATACTATCTTCCTGCCTTCGTTTCTCAAGTTCTCCGGTCTGAAATTGCGTCCTCATCTTCCTCTTCTTCATCGTCCTCATCCTGGTTCCTCTGCAACTCCGACCATCTTTCATACGATGAATACATTCCTGTCTTGGCTTCGGACGCCCCTCTCCATGCCGATGAGATATATTTTGTGCTTCCTAATTCAAAGCTTCAGCACAGGCTAACTTCTTCTGGTATGGCAGCTTTGGCTGTTAAAGCTAGCTTGGCCCTTCAAAACTCCTCTAAGAAAGGTGGTTCCCGTCGCGGCAAGAACGCCCGGATTTCTCCTGTATTATTGGTCAATCCTGATCATGACCACCAGCAACAAAATTTTATCTATCAGAAACCAAAACCTAAGACACAGGTGCAGCGGGCAGCTGATTCCGTTGCCATCGGGATTTCCAGATCCGGCTCTTATAGAAGTGCTAAAAAATATACTTCCAGACGAGCCAAATTGGCTGTCCGTTCCTTTAAGCTCAGACTGACTACCATTTATGAAGGGACCGCTCTTAATTAATTAAACTTTCATTTCTTCATATCTTTCCTTCTTACCTCGATTACGAAGAGGAACTCAATCCAATTTTCCAAGAAGAACATAGGGGGGAAATCAGTATTTTTTGTTGATATTTTACATCTCTTAATTATTACACCTTTCAATCTGCAACACATTCCATGTAAAACAGATAAGGGTACAGTTGCATACATGGCTTTGATTTTTTGATAACCATGAATTTTGCCGAGATTTAACTTAATCATCTTCGAGCATATAAACTTATTTCTCTCCATGTTTCTCGATGATTTTTCATTCAAAAAACATAAAAATCTATCCCCTCCATTATATAGTGAGAAGAACAGTTTTTCTATAGTGGGGATTTCCTGCCTTAGATCGGCAGACCATCTACTGGAAGAAGGAAAAAAATGGAAAGGGGACAGCTTTGGCCAGGCCAAATGACAACCGATCTGCTAGGAAAGAGACGAGGGGAAATGTGAAAGCGAGATAGCTGGATACTGTTATAGCTGGGAAGTGGGATGGCGAGTCATTGATTTTTATAAATTGAAAAGTCTAATAACTTCATGGATTTATATATCTGAGTTTGAGATAAATACCGCGTAAAATGAATCCGGTAAGCGCGTTGTCTTCAAAATAATTATGCTTGGCAATAAGCTAACGTGGTATGTTGACCTTACCAAATTAATTTAAGCTAATATGGGTTTGATAAACAAATTATATGCAAAATATTCAGGCTCTACTGCCATGTATAAGATCTTAATTCCCTAAATTAAAAGTGTTTCACCGTTTATTGAAATGTATAAATCCAGAAATCCCAAAACAAATATTAGGTGTAAACGTCTGCAACAAACCATTCCACCTCTGCAACAAGCAGCTGTATTTTTGTATTTATAGTTTGTTACAGTAGTCAGTTAAGGATTGTTATTCTGCACATAACAGAATAAATCAATGCATATAAACGTGTAATTAGTTTGTTCATAACAGACTCACCCCATGTATATATAAAGATACAATGCAGAGAAGTAAAATACGATACAGAAATTATATTTTCTCATCTTCAGTCTGTCAAATTCATTACCGTCATGCTTTTTTTTTATTCAAAACAATGACATCAATCTTCCATGTCAGGTAATAATATTTTCATGTTTATAGATGTATAGAAGATATTTGAAGTATCTATTATACCTAGCATCTCATTAATAATATTATTTTATTATTATCGTCCTCGTCGTTATTCAAAACAAGAAAAAAATGATTTGTTTTTGTCTGAAAATAATAAAATTCAAAAATTATAAATATTTCTTGAAGCATCCAGGTAAAATATTTATAATAGAGTTTTTATACTAAACAGCGTTAAACCGTGTTTATTCTTTACGAATAAGATTTTTATTATTTGATTTCTTAAATCTATTGATCGAAACTTTTTACAAGTATTAAAGATTTCATCATTAATTTGCTGCTATTTAATTGCAAAAACTAATCATCTAAGTGTAATATTGAAATGCCATATAACCCTGTACAGAATTTCTAAGAAATCATCGTGGGGACTCCAGGATGGCTCCCAGCTGCCATTTGAAACGTGGTCATACGCACGTTTCAAAAAGCGACGGTCGCAGATCAAGCTTCAATGCTTGTACAGCAAGTACCCTGTCTAGCCTAACAAATGCTCGCGTCGTGTCTTGAATCTTCCCAGACAAAGACAGTCAACTTTTAAACTAATTTGCCTCGCTTGCAATAAACCGGCCTTTTCCCTCGTCAAATCTTTCACACGGGAGATGGATTGACTGTATTTGGTAAAGCTGTAGTTTTATTTTATTTTATTTTATTTGGAAAAAAAAAGTCAACTTTTAAACTGTGTTGCCTGGTTTGCAAGAAACTGGCATTTTCATCTATCAAAAATTTCACTCGGGAATTGGATTGAGTGTATTTGTAAATCTGTAGTTTTTGTAGTTGCGATTCTCTTAAAAAAATAGTTTTGTTTTTTAATAAAAATATATTTTTAATTAAAATTATTACGAGATTAAATTCTATCCGTAAATTAAATATAAAACGAACTCCTTTACTTTATACAAAATCAAAATCTTAAATGTAAGAAATACAATGTGCACGTGAGTTATTTAAAAGCTACATTACGATGCCAGGTCTTGCTGGTTTCAGTTTTAAAAAGTCAGAGTCAAAAGTAGGAGCAGGCAAGACAGCAATATTTTCCATTGAACGCAGCTTTTGTCTAACTTTTCTATCGAGGTAGCCTGCCCTTTCCAACCTCTTATCACCCTCGATATCGCGTTGCCTTTCGAGTGTTTTAATTCATTTTTAATAGCAAAACTCACTTGTTTCAGTTAACGACTTGTCTTTTGCATGGCTCCGCTATTATATGATCTGATTATATAGACATTTTTTTATTTTTTGACTTTTGAAGTGCGATTATTTGTACTTGTGCAGGTATAGGCATCATTCCGGTGTCATGAATCATATTCAAATTAATTATTGCCCACGAGGCCATAATATATATATATATATATATATATATATATATATATATATATTGTCTCGTTGTCATCCAGCCTCAGCCATGACATTAAGATACATGGGGTGCCTCCCTCCGAATTGAAGCTTGGTGATTGAATCCGATCATAAACAAATTGTGAGAGCAACGGCGGTGCCCTTTAGGCGATCAATCCTTAGAAACACTCGTGTTGGAATCTGTCGGATCTTCCTAAAATCTGGCCACTGCTGATTTTTTCATAGCAATCATCAATCCATTATAAAATTTAATTAATTAACGTTTACAGAGCTGATATTTTATTTTAAGTTAGATTATATACATCAAGATATTATTTTTAGCTAAAGAAGGCCTGTTCATGTCGGACCCAATGAGTTTAACTCAATCCATGTCTCTTGGAACATAGCTACAACACAGCTTGAATGTCTTTTTTTCTCATCAAGAGTTTCAGCTTCAGGGGAAAGAAAACACTTGCTAATAACTCAGTTCGGCGACCCAGATAAGTGAAATGAGAAGATCTGGCCTCGAAAGTACAAGCTGACTGTTAAATCTCTGCTTCGGCCTGTTAATAATTCGAGGCCGAAAGTACTCGTATAGAGAAGTAATCAAGTCATCGTGGGCTCTTGTGCGGCTAAGCCCAGAGCTATTTCTCTTTAGACTCGGCGAACACAAAAAGGAAAGGGGCTGAGTGTTAATAATAAATAAAAGGCAAAAAAAAGAAAAGAAGCTTGAGGCTACAGCAAAAGGGTGCTCAAATGTATGCTCGAGTTTCAATCAACTTTCACGCTATTTGTTTGTTTGCTGTGAAATTATTTTTCAAAATATTTTTTGTTTAGAAAAATATTAGAATATTTTTTTATTTATTATAAAACATTTTTAATGTTAGCACATTAAAATAATTTAAAAATAAAAGAAAACTTAATTGAAAGAAAAATCAGCGTAAAACATTCATAAAAAAACAAGCATGAAATAACTATTTGTCCCCAGAAGCTGGCCACAAATCCTTACTTCTTACGTGGTATGTTGAGATAGAAACCTCCACTTTAACAGCAAAAACTGTACCTGTCCCCCTCCCACCAAGTAGATTTGTCACTCTCGTAACAACCGTTTTTGGAAGTTTATCATGCTTCTCCGGTCCTGTCTATAATTTACAGCCTGTCCATGAGCCTTGTCAGCCATATCTGCTAGATTGGTGGTGGAATACGTATATAATATATAGAAGTATAAATATTTTTCAATCTCACCCCTTTTCCATTTTCTATCTCAAATTTTATCTTCATTTGTTTTGTTGTATTGTTTTTTATTTTGCAGGGTTTTTTTTATTAATATTGCTCATTGATTCCATTATTTAAAACTAGATTGGTTTTGAATTAAATTAATCAAATTCCGTGGCGAGGATGGAAGGCGAAGGTGTTCATTTGAACAATTATATATATATATATATATAGCAACTAATTGTATTAACAAAACTAGTCGATGATGAGTGGAGTTTTATTTGTTAAAAATATATACAAGGAAGGATGATTTGATGAAAGCAGTGGGCAATGGATCATCAACACGTGGGTAGGAAAAGGATGATGAGGTGGGGGCAGCTAATCGATGTGAATATTGCCATGCGCTCGACCGGAGAAGGCACACTTGAATGATTGCAATTCATTATTAGAAAAAACAAAAGGCTGGCTTGGCTTTGCTTTGCGTGAAGAAAAGAAAAGATTGGAATATTTTATTATCATCTCGTGTGGGGAGAACCCAACATTTTGTTCTCTTCTTCCACGCAAAAACATATTTATCAAACTCGATATGATTTACACCAAGCTGTTTTCAGAGACTGATTACCATTTCCCCTGCGCTCCATTTTTATCAAAAAAACACACACACACACATATATATATATATATTTCCCCTGCGCTCCATTTTTATGCGATCCATTTTTATCAAAAAAAACACACGTATATATATATTACTTTTTGTTTTAATATATATAATTTTTAATTTTTTTAATTTTATGGTTTAGTTTTTATCTTTTTATTTTTTTAGTCCATCCTAGGATACTTCTTATTTTTTATTTGCATTTATATATCTATATTTTTAATTTTAACTTTTAACTTTTATTATTATTTATCTCTATATTAAATGTAGTTTACATTTAAAAATAACGTAAATTTATCCTTTGGTGGGGGAAATGTGAATAAAATTCTTTCTTATGTATATATAGTAAATGTCTTGTTGTTGGTGATTTGTTAAAGTTGTGTTTTTTTCATCTTTTTTGTTTATATGTGACTTGGTATATTTTTAGGTTAATGTGATTTTTAATTAAAAAAACAAAAATATTTTTTAAGATTTATTCATGATGTTATTACATTAAAAGTATTTTAAGACACTGAAATTAAATTAATTTGAGACTACAAAAAATTTTAATTCATTTTATACATATATATATATTTTAATATGTTAATATCAAACAAATATCAAAATATATAATTGGGCTACATATTATAAAAAAAAAATACCTTAAAAAGAATCATTAACATTATTTTCAACACTTTATTCATAATAAAATGAATATAAAAAAAAATCAAAAGTTTTTTAGGCAGATAAAAATAACAAATAACACGTTAACTTAAATCGTGTTTGATAGTTTAGTAATGTCTCATGATGATAATAATATGACTTTTGATTTTGATATTTAATTTTGTTCTTCAAATATTTTCATTTGTTCTTTGTATCATTTTTTTTTCAATATTGCTAATATTATTTCTGGTTTTACTTTCAATTATTCAAATAATTTATCATTCGATATTGTATTTATTAATAATTAAGTGCTACGACTTTTCTACATATGATGCTCAAATCTAGTATTCGAGATTAATGATTTGAAAAACTTATGTGGCTCATATATATATATATATATATATATATATATATATATATATATATAGCGAGAGAAAGAGAGAGATCGTTTAATTTTTTAAAAATAAAACTTTTTTTAATGGAAATGGCATGTTTAATTTCATTATAATCACGACTTTCTGTCTAGAGAGAATGTTTAATTTAGTGGGGTCTTAGCATAGCAATTAAAGGAATTTGTTTCCTTACTCTATAACAGGATTTAAACCCCATTATACACGTGTGTCACCCTGTTATACTTTACGTATCCACTGAGGTTGCAGGATATTTCATGAATTTAGAAATTAATTGTCTTGCGAATAAGCTAATCTGTATAACCCATAGTTATCTGTATCGGTCAAAACGGCCAAAATATTTCACACTAATCAAAAAACAAGATAAAATAGTGTCGTTTTTGCTTTAACTTAAATTTCGGCCTGTATCGAATATTTCAATGAAATACCAGTCGAACATGCCGGTATTGTACTAGATGTGCCGTTTGGGTTTCTCATTTCTCTCTATCTCTAATATATATATGCCCCCCTCTCTCTATATAAATCTAAACCAAAACAATAAAAAAATATATTATAAAGCATACCAAATGCTTTAAAATCAAAATATATGTACCAATAAAAAAAGAAAACAATCTAAAACAAAACTTACCATTATGATATAACCTAGTTATAAAAAAAACAATGATAATAACAACAGTTCGGTTGGAAAATGAAAAATGGGGGGGGAAGCCATGTTTTATTGAAGAATTAAGCTTACGAAGGTACCGAAGCGAAGCGTGCAAAAACTTAATTCTATTATAATGGCTCGAGCGGGGCAAAATTCTGTGGACATGATTGCAATCACGTTGTTTTTCTCGTTTAAAAATAAAAACTAGCCTTACCCACTTCATTCAAGTATAATAATTAATTACCACACTTATCCTTTGCTATCCTCTTGCATTTACCTAAAAACAAGAACGCTCGTCATTCAAGTATAAGATTTTAAAGCATATAATTAGTTTCATTTATTAAAAAGGAGGAGAGGTAGAACTGCATATTGATAATGAAAGCATGGCGTCGAGTGGGCAGTACTGGCTGCTTGATCACAAAGGGTCGATGACCGTATAAATTATAATATTTAATGAGATTTGTTTTCCTCTGAAAACAACACCCATTTCATATGGATTCAGACTTTCCAAGACGGGGGGGGGTGGCAGCTTGATTTCAGGAATCGTGGGTTTCTCCCCGGTTGATATATGCACAGCGCCGCTTCCCGTCATTGCCATAATGAAAAATCGATTCCACAAAACTTGTGGATAAAGTTTGAAGAAATTAATAATCATGCAATGCCCCACTGCGATTTTTTTTTTCAAAAGCTAAAATGAACAGACCTCGATGAGTTCTTAGAATGATTATTATCATTGCTGCTTTAAGTTCCTCGATAAGATCTTGGGTATAAAACCCCTTAATTATAATTAAAAAATAACCAAGAAAATAAAAACGAGAGTGGGCCGGGGAGGGGCATATCATCTCGGAGAACAGAAAAGGGTGGGACAGGGCAAGACTGATTGGATATTGATGCTTACAGAATACTGTCAATCTCTTTTATTGATAAACGAAACGTTGACATGTTCTTTATAAGATAACGTTACCACAAATTATAGCAATTAATTTCAGGTAAGATTTCAAAAAATATACGCAAACGTGGCTACCTATATAGTTAATTAGGTGATTGATGCAAGAGCAAGAGCAACATCTAATTGCTGTTCACTCAGGAGTATAGTTATTTGACTGAAGGAAAAAAAAAAGGTGAGAAATGCGTATTGATTTTTTCCTTGCTTCACAATCCAAGAAGTCATATCACGCGCACCACCCTCGCAAGTGCTTCCAAGAACAGACCCCACCTCCCCTCGTGGGCAGAATTATTGCCCCCGATTCCCGGGCCCACACACCCATACCCATACAGGCTGCCCTTTTGCCTCTCTCTCGTCAGTGCTCCTGATTATTTACGAATCACCCCCCCTCTTCATAATTATTCCATTCCCTTCCTCTCTACTACAACTATATACCTCTTTCCATCGCCTGCCTTCCTTGCTTTATACACACACCTCCCTCTCTCTCGTTAGCTTATTTTATCACTTCTTGCATTGATTCCTTCTCGCGCTACCTCTCTAATATAAATACTATATTCTCCATTTCCAGATTTGCCACTCCTTGTTTACCTTGTTGCAGCATTGCTGTACCGAGAAAGATAGATAGCTTAGGATATATTCCCCCCTCAGCATATATACATACATATAAAAGATGAGGATGATGATAGATTTAGGTACCCAGAGAGGTATGGTCCCTATAATGGAGACCCCGACCTCCGTAGACTGTGGGAGGGAAGTGAGGTTCCGCAGGTCCTTCAGGTCTCTAGTTGAATGCATGGTCCCTGCCTGCTGTGGCTTTCAAGCATCTGAAGATTCCCTTGCCAGTGATACCGATGATTGTCATACACCATCACCAGCCTCTACAGCCACCACCACCACCGTAACAGGCACCTTTTTCGGTTACAGGAAAGGTCGAGTGAGTTTCTGCCTCCAAGACGACACTCGTAGCTCTCCTCTCATACTGCTTGAATTTGCAGTCCCCACAGCCTACCTTGCAAAGGAGATGCAGCACGGGTTGCTCCGCATAGCACTCGAGTGCTGCCACCCAATAAGGCAAATTAATAGCCAAAAGGAGCGCTGCTCTCTCTTCAACGTGCCAGTGTGGTCCATGTACTGCAATGGAAGGAAGGTTGGTTTCGCTACGAGGAGGCAGATGAGCGTGAGTGATGTGGCTGTACTGAAACACATGCAGTCCGTCTCGGTTGGTGCTGGCGTTTTGCCAGTGGCAGGCGCCGGAGAAGCAGGTGACCTGCTCATGTACTTACGAGCCAGTTTCGAGCGAGTTGTTGGCTCTGTGGATTCCGAGTCCTTTCACATGATTAATCCTGTTGGCAGTTCTGGACAGGAACTTTCTATATTTCTCGTGCGATCCTGACAAACTCCATTGGATAATCAAATACCATGCATATATATACTACTCTCCTGTATATATAAATTAATTATTAATTAGAGTTTGTATTGCTATAAATTACTGATCCTTAATTGCTAGTTATGTAAGTCTGTGCTTTACTATCATCAGTTATCCTGTCCTGCCAAAGATCTATGTATAAACATCTCTTAAATTAATCAAATCAGATCTAGCTAGAGAGTACTGCTAGAACCAAATTACTTAGCATGCACAATACCCGCGAATCATTTCACTGTGAACCCTCTTTTATTTATTCATTTATTTTTGGTCGGGTTGTGTGATTCTAGACTTGGTTTCCCAGAAAATGATTAATTTAAGTTTGTGAAGATCATGACACCAAAATGCCAAGGCAAATCGTTTGTAATAATCTAATGTAAAAGGTAACCTCACCAATACAACAATTGATATTATAACATATGCTAAAAGAGGTCACGTTTGGGTACTGTAATATATGAGTAAAATCATTGTAGATTACAATATCGCTTAGTCTATTTGGTTCAGATGAGTTATCAGTTTATTGATTTTTTTATATTTTTTCATATGATAAAATAATTATTTTATCCCTCAAAAAAAACGGAAAACAACAACTGCCAGGAGGGGTTCAAAGGTAATTTTACATTCTATTACACATTAAAATAACCATTTTACTCTCATATAAGATAGAAAAAACCATGGCTTTCCCGTGGGGGTATTTTGGATATTTTATATTTTAAAAAAATATCTAAATATTAATATGCCCTTAAATAAGATAAAATAGAAGAGTTAACTATAAAGTTGTTCCAGTAATTTATCATTTTTTTTTGCCGAATATTGTGCATGTCTCTGACACATACGTTGACAGTATTCGACCTTACGCCAGCTTTGGACGGCGCGTGCTGTGGTGGAAAATATCCATCCCGAGTCTCACTCGATGCGTCGCCGTGTCCTCTTTCTTATTATGTGGCGCGTGACCTTTAAAGGTGGCCGGAGACGTGAGGATGGGCAATTGAACTTTCCCCCCATTGTTCTCTCTTTCACCCTAAACTACACGGCTTCCCCAATTTCATGGCTGTTTCATTTTAGTCCCTGTACTTTTAATTGTGTTGTATAGTCCTTATTTCTGTTATGTAAATTTTAATTTGTTTTAACTGTGTTTTTTTTTATTGAAATTGATAGTGTATTTAAGTTTCAATTCAATCCTTATTTTTTAATTTCCAAATTGGTTTTAAATCCTTTAATATATTTGATATATAAGTTTTGATTTTTTTAATTTTTGTCATTTGATTGAAATTGATAATACATTTGGTTTTCATTTCGGCCTTTATACTTTTAATTTTTTAATTTTTAATTTTTTATATTCCTAAAATAATCTCTCTTTTTATCCATATTTATATATGTGTGCTTTTAGATTTGGTTTTTAATTTTTATTATTTTCTTATTTATTGAGGTGATATTTTTTTTGAAAGATTTAATTTTTAAATTTTAGTTTGTGTTTGTGATCATTTGAAAATTCAAGTTTATGTTTTTTTTCATTTGTTTTTTCTTATGTTTTTTTTTATTTTCACGTGAAATGATTTTTCTCAGCTAATAATTTTTATTTTTATTTTATTTTATTATTTATTGAATTCCCCCCTATTATTCATGCAATCATAATAATAATAATAATAATAATAATAATAATAATAATAATAGCAACAACAATAATAATAATTTTGGTTTTTTTATTGGCTTTTTTCCCCTCGGGATAATTTAATAATTTTTATTGTTTTAGCAACAATAGTAATGATATTTTTAGATATTAAATGTTATATTTTATTTTATTTTTAAACTAGCAAAACCTATTAATTATTTTAATCTCATCAATTATAAAAATTACTTACTGCGTCTGCAATGTAATACTGATAATTTAATTAGTGATAATTATTACTTGTTTCCTCTCGATGAGATTTATGGGATGCTAACTCAACATCAAGCATTGTATTGTAATAATAATAAGAGGGTCTCCTAAACAGTTTATCCTCAATAAAATATGCCATAACCCTTGACTGCAAGGTTTTTCTGTTTTTTGGTTAAGGCTACAAGCATCATTTTAGTGAGCGATGAAATGCGTGTCACTAATGACTTTTTTTATTTATTCAATAGGAACCAAAGGTAAATTTAGATGCAATGACTAATTGATCCGTTGAAGAAGATTATTACTTTACCCCCCAATTGTGCAAGTTTTTTGGTTAAGGATAAAAGCATAATGAAATGTTTGGCCAATGACTTTTAGTTATAGGAATCGATTGGAATTAAGAGACTCGAGGTTCGACCGCCGTATCCGAAGCATCAAGTGTTGGATTAATGGGGACTCTAGCCAGCATCACAAATCATGGGGATAGAAACAAAGACAAACTGTGAATAGTAGACCCTATATATTTTGTATTTTATCTTTGGCATGGGGAACAAGTATCCAGCCTTAGATTGCTCGCAGGATGTGTGTGTCCAGCACGAATGGCAGCTGAGTTGTTGAATTCATCTATATCTTCTTCTTCTTCTTCCCATCGATATACCAGGGAAGGAATCGCGCAGATATCTAGCACTGCGTTTATCACAGCTCACATCAGCATTGCATTGGGATTGGCCGTTTGACTGACGGCCACTTCAACTATTAATTGGGTTTTGCTGGCTCTTACGATCTGGGTGGTGCATGGGCTGTTGCTGGTTGTTGGATGGCGGGGAAGTGGTGGTTACATGAGTTCCGGCGAGGGTGTCGTCGTTTGTTTCGTGTCCCTTGCATGCATGGATAATTAAGCCTAAAAACACATGACATGAAAACGTTGTGGCTTACCCTGCACTGTCTCGGGTGCATGACATTGTTTAAAAAATAATATCCTTTTTTTCTTTTTTTGTATTAAATTTTATTTCCTTGCCATGTCATCTTTAAATTGTGCTGGTATGTATCATTTTGTGCTGAGAATTGTATTCCCTATGTCCCCTCGCATATGCTGTATACAGAAGTTGTGTCATTTAATTAAAAAATAGATAGTACAAAATAAGATTTTAATTCATAGCTAAAAAAGTCTTTTTGAAATATAACATAAAAAAACGAGCTCTTTTCATTCTCATTCCGAGGTGTTGAAAACTTTAGTTTGGTATTCAAAGTTTTAATTTAATCATCATTGGGTCCTAGATTTAACTTTTCTATGATTCAGTCCTTTAATGTTAAGATGGGAGAAAAAACATGTCTGAAAATAGAAGAAAGAGGTGAGGCAAAAGTTTAAAGTTTACTTCATGCTTGGTTTTTAAAGTTATCATACGGTGTTTCGAGCTTTTCCCTTTCAAGTTAATCGCATGGACCGCTTCTTTTCCTCTTTTAATCTCGGGAAAAAAACAATTCTGTTTAAATTTAAATATTATTTATCACCAGTTTGTTATAGAAGTTTCTAGAATCAATTACTCTTATCTTTTCATGTAATTATATAAAAATGATGGAAACTTTATTTTTATATTACAATAAATTCAATTTAAAAAGCCTTGTTTCTAAAAACATTGTCTATATGAGAAGATAATTTTGATTAAGAAATATAATTTTTAATCAGGAATCTAAATCATTGTAGTGTTTGATTTAACTGATGGAAAATTATAGGAGAGCAGATTTTAAATGTACCTCGTGACACTGCCCGAAGAAAGAGAGCTAAAGTTAAAGTATCTTTCTAAATTATTTCGTCCAACAGAATGGGGTTGATTGAGATTGATAGGTTTATATGGACATGCACACGAGTGGTTGCCGACATATCGGCTCCACGGCCTCACGTCTCTTGTCACACGGCTCTCTGGAAGCGGACCTGCTTTGATAGAAAGAATTTCAAGTCCGGGCCCAAGAAGTACACTGATTTGATCTTTCCTTTACTTATAAATGGGCTTACAGTTAAAGCCCAAGGCCGTGATGAACCGATTCGTTAATTTTACATCAGCACTCCTTTATTAGAAAACAGATAGTATTGATGAACAGAGGGTAAATAATTGTTCCCACACTCATTGCACTGTCTAGTAATTAATGGTTTAGAATTTAAATTTATATTTTTGGTTTTTTCCTATAATGTTAACATGATTTGTATGTTCATCAAGGCATTCCATGTGTTTACAGGTTTAGTGAGGTGTTTTTTATAATTAAATTTTATTTTCAACCCCCATAAGATAACGACTCTCTCATGGAGAGATATCTATTTCGAGACTTGAGAAAAACCAATGAATATAAAATTAACTTACAAAAAATAATCAAATAACAATGCAGTTTGCTTTAGGGAAGGTGCATTGGAGTTGACGCGTCTTTCTCTTGCAAATTATAATCAAAAGATTAAATTGAAAATAAATAAAATTTTAATAATAAGGAAAAGGATAGAGATTAAAAAACCAAAACTAAATGATTGAATATCCAACAACAATAGGGATCAAAATTGATTTTATTGGGTATAAAAGAGAAAAAAGAGGATTACAAGCGATAAATCAATTACTTTTAGATGTCACTACACACCACCAGCAAAGAAATAAAACACGAAAGAAAACGAAATGAGATGGTGGGTGCTTATTTTTTACAATACAACACCTACCTTAGCGAGGGGGTGTCAGGGAGTTTTTCTGGGGTGTTTTTAAATTATTATTTGTAATTTTTATATTCAAATATTAAAAATAAATAATATTTTAAAGTAGACCTTTTCAAAGTACAAGAGGCTATTTTTGAAGCATTGACGCCCCACATGCGTTTTTTCCCCATCATATTTTATTAACTAACAATTTTTTGAACATTTTTTTTAAATAAAATTATTAAGAATATATCTAGAATTATGTCGTAATTTTTAAGTAAAACCATAATTTTGTATGCTAATATTAAAATCATTTTATTTTATTATATAAATCTAATTTACACAATATTTTCAAAAATTGCTCATGAATATTAAATGAGAATAAAACATCTATTTTAACTTTTTTTTTCTCATAGTTTTCTATATAATTTTTTTTTACATCAATGCATTTTTTTATCACCATCGGCGTGCAAAAAAGCTTAGTTTAAATTTTTACGAGGAGAGGGTGGCAGCATTGAACTGAAGTAAATAAAATATATGATGGTCAACTCTCCAAGCCATTTAACTAACGTTTCTTCTTCTATTACAAAAAAAGAAGCAGCTATCCTTCTTCGAATGAGCCCTGACTGCCTCGAGAAAATAAAACTCTAATGAAAATGATATCGATGGCGAAACGACACGTATTCAGTGCTCTCTGCCCCACTCCCTAAGCACTGTTGCTCTATATTAAAATATCAGTCATGTGCTACAGGTAGGTAATCATTCACTCAGACTCATAATCTCCCAAGACTTTAGAGTATTAATTATTTCCCCTCGCGCCCGGTGAGTCAGAGGAGCATTGACCGATTTCTGTATGTTTGTTAACTACTCCAAATTTATGGCTTTACTGTATGTACACACGTTTTCTATTATGCTGATAGCGTTTGGTAGAGTGTCATACTTCTGATCTGGGCTTGGTGAAGTAGCTGGGGAATACAATCCAGCACTCACCTTAGTTAAGGGGGGTTGGGTGACCAGAACATAAATGGGGAAAAAAGAGGAGGCCAACTGCTCCAGCAGCTCCTCGTCCGGGCCTGCAAAGTTGCAATCATCCCACTCCACTTTCCATCTTATTCCAACTAATCTCTTGTGATAGATATCCTTGTTTAATTAATTAACTAGTTTAGCAGCGGCAGCAGAACTAATTATTAATGAGCTTTATGTAAAGAGGCAGCATGATTAACCCACTGCTGCTTGCTCCCACTGTCAAGTGTCATCATTCACCAGCTGTTAATGAGTCATAATAATAATTGCTGTTTTTAATGCTCCATTCTACCCCTTTCTTGGTGGTTCTTGTCCCCACTCCATCTACAGGATAACCCAGAACGTTATGCTGTTCCTTTCATTTCCCTTTCCTCCCCCCTCCCAACAAATATTATTCACCTACTCCACGACTCGCTGTGGGCCGTCCATTTCTTCCTCTCCTCTCGTTATTTTCTTGAATGAGTCGATAGTTGATACTCAGGATCGTTTTTAGGCTACTACGGCGAATTTGTTGTCTTGTCTTGCCGTTAGGCTAGAGGGTTTTGCTTTTCTTTTTTGTGTAGGACTCGAGGGGGAGAGAGATCTTTTGCTTGATAGTCTGTGCACTGGCTCTTCCTACCAAAACTTATGATGATGGTGATGTATTATTATATGCGCCACTCAACTCCCTCTATGCTTTAACTAAAGTTGGAGGCTTCGAATTTATACATCTAAAAAGTTTTTACTAAAAAGGTAATCCTAAGACGACCGCTGCTACAGCATTACTTTCTTTTACAAAATTCTTCTAGTTTTGTTCAACATATGATCTCATCTTGCTCTTTTCATGCATGTCTCTGCACTTCGCTCTGCTTGCTTCTTTTTTTCCATTTTCTATAGGCCGGCTAAACTAATTACTGGCAACACAGAGAAACAGTAGATGGCCGGTCCTGATGGGCGCTCTTTCTCTTCTTCTTGTCCCTCTATTTCACATCGGAGTTCCTCAAGGTTAGTAACCTGTTTAGTTCCTGCTATGCCATGCCACCACATTTTAGCCCAAACTCAAAATAATTTGCTTTTTTTGCAGTGACCCAGATACTGATATGCTTAACGGAGTGCTAAGCATGTCACCTAAACTGTCCTCTCTTTCGAATTCTGTAAGTATCCATCTCATGGTGCTTTAAAGTTCATTAATCTCACTACTTTGCAATCAATATAGAACTTGTGAGTCAATCCTACTCCTTGCTTTTATATCCATGCAAATGTCATTTGACTCTGTTAAGAAGGCTTACAAAATGTTTTCGATTCATGTTTCACTTCACTTTCGAATACCATCAGCTTGCAATCTCACGCTGTCTTTATCTCTATGGAATTATCTATGTCAGAAAATTAGAGATCTCATTTTACTCTCTAGACAGAAGTTCTCTCGACACGATTACCTTCTAATGTGATTGATGGGACCGACCACCTTGTTTACCGATGTCTACAAGATCAAAAGCAGTACACTCATTTCGAAAGTATTACTCATTCACGTATCTTCTTTATATTTTGACAGATTGCAAAGTTGGAGAGCACAGTGTCTCTTGAGGCTTCACGGAATTGGGATTCTGAGAACACAGTGGGTTGTAGCTCCATTGTATCTATTCCTAGCGATCACACTCCAACGCCAAAGGTTCAGTATTATATAATCATGTAATGCCAATTTTTAACTGGAATTATGAATATGTGATAGTACCAGTTATGGAAACTATATGGTGGAGCGTTATATGCAGGATCGGATATCATAAAAACTAGGCAGCCGTGTTTAATTAAAGAGTACAAACAAAAAAAAATTAATAAGTGCTGGAAATGGTTTGATTCTGTATTGAAATATCTGGTTAGAATCCAGCTACTGGAGTACTATCTCACCATGGATACTGTCTTTTCTCTTTTGCTAATTTTCTTGGATATAATTTTGACCCCGTTTTTTCTTCAGTCTTCTGCTGTACTGAGGAAGGAGATTGCTACCCTTGAGGCCGAAATATTGCATCTGGAGCGTTATCTTCTTTCACTTTATCGTACAGCTTTCAATGAGCAGCTACCTGGTTTCTCAAGCATGACTAAAAATCATTTGCAATACAAGACAGGATCACCATTGCAAGTTCAATCGCCTCACAACTTAAAAGTGCATCAATATACGGGTGATTTGATCCACCACGATCAAAGTTCCCCTGCACATGGTTGGTCAGGATCATATAGTCAGAGTTGCATTGCTAGCTTACAATCAACATCTACCATGGTAACTAGCCTGATCACCAAGATCTCTTAAATACAGCTGTGCTGTTCACATCTGTTTGCACAACTGCATGTGATTTTGCCATAAGCTGCAATTTGTGACAATCAAATCGAAATTTCTGTTGACCATTTGCAGGAGCAGAAGAAGGTTGATTCTGGTCGTCGCAGCCTTGCGGATCACCTCGGTGCTTCTTGCTTAGTTAACGATCATGACACTCCAGATAGACTCTCTGAGGACATTGTGAGATGCATATCTTCCATTTACTGCCGACTTTGCAATCCCCTTCATAGCCAATTAGGCTCGGCAGCTTCTCCTACTTCATCCCTGTCATCCTCTAGTATATTTTCTTCTCGAAACCCTTATGACAACTGGAGTCCTCGTTGCAATGGGGATGCTATGTTTCAGCATCAACTTCAAGGGTTGAAAGGAGAGAGCGGACCATATGATACAATGCTGGAAGTTCTGAAGATTTGTCTCGACGATGGTAGTTTCAATTATGCTGCCACCATGCTAAAAAAATTCAGGTGGTCAGAGTGTGCCTTTTCCATCGCATTGGGTATCTAAAATGATTGATCATATTAATTGCGTTCTTGGTAGCTTTAAGTTTTTATCTGTTCTAGAGGAATTGGCCCGGGGTAACTTGCATTCAAGGGTAGTGGAGTGTCTGGTTAAGTCCTTACTGTTGGCCGGCCTACAAGGTGGCAGAATGGATTGAGTCATTTGATATTTCACTTTGTAAAATCTCAACATCATAAGAGTTATTTTCTGAAATTTCTCGCTCACTTTGTATTGCTGTACAGGTCACTGGTTCAAAGGCTTGAGAAGGTGGATCCAAGGAATTTGAAGCGTGAACAGAAGCTTGCGTTTTGGATTAACATTCACAATGCCTTGGTCATGCATGTGTGTAGACTAGCAGTTTGAATATCTTTAACCTTCACTTACAAATAAGTAACCTGTAGTGTGAGTAGAATAATTTTGTAGATGCAGAGAAAGAACAAAACTGAGTTGCTCATGTGATAGCAACCCATTATTCATTACGATTTCCTGTAAATAATCCACATCAAATGCCAAAGCTTCCACATGACATGACCTTGTCTTGTAAACAATCTGAAAGTACAGAAACAACCAGTGGATGATCCTTACCTTGCTTTTCGACCCAGATGACAGTGATTCTCATGTCTCATTTAATGGGCTTTATAATTCTCAAGGAACAACCCGTGATAACATGCATGTTGAATCATGTATACATTTGCCATGACATATCAACCTTTATTCACCCAGCTAGTGTGTTGCACATTGATATCGCTATTTCTGTTGTCAATGCATAATAAATGTCTGCTTATGAGGTTTTCTTGGCAGGCATATTTAGCATATGGGACACATAATCGGGTGAAAAGCGCATCCATTTTGAAGGTGAAGAATGTTTACACCAATATACCTATCCTATCAGTTTTTTATCATCAAATTTTATTGTATTCTCTTCTTTCAGGCAGCATACAATGTTGGTGGACAAGGCATCAATGCGTGCATTATACAAAGCTCCATCTTGGGAATTCGGTCGCACTACTCAGAACCAGTATGTCTTTCACTTTAAAAACCTATATACTAATTACATCCATGGGTGTTCTTGCATATATACTGAGAAGGCATTTATGATTGTGCTGTGAATGAATAAACAGAGAAATTGTTGGGAAAAAAACATTACATAATGGAAAACATCTGGTTCCATGGTGTATGTTCCTCGGTGTTCTTACAGTTTTTGGTTTCTCAAGTTGGAATTGTATCGAAGGCCAGAGGAATGGTCAAAATGCCTTGGTTTAAGGGTGTTACAGATACAATGATGTGATGCAGAGTTTCGAAAAGTGATTAAGTTAATAGCATTGTCTATGGTATGCTTCAGCTAGTATCTATGGTAGGCTGATAATGTTTTCTTGAAATTTAAATTCAAGATTATAAAGGAGGTACCTTGAGCGTTTGAGCAGACTGCACCGTGAATTCAAAACAAACAATCCTGAGTTAGCGTTGGTTTTAGCTGCCTAATGAAACGAGCCTATTCACTTTGTTTAAGAGAATAAGAGTTTGCAAAGTAAACAGAAAATCTATTCACAGTTATTCTACTTTAAATAAGCAAGATATGTTCTTTGAAATTTTCCATTTGTCTTATTTGCGTTTCTTTAACCCTCATGAATGCAGTGGCTTCAAGCATTGCTTTCTCCAGGAAGGAAATCCAAGACAGGAAATATCAGACATGTCTATGCCTTGGAATACCCAGAGCCACTCGTTCATTTTGCGCTTTGTTCGGGGGCATATTCTGATCCAGCAGTATGGATCTTTCCTCTCAAACACATCACAGTCTCTTAACTCCATTGACTAGAACTGCTGTACACGTGCAGTCATGGCTGAAGTGAACTCATCAATACTTGTTTTGATTGATGAATTCAGGTTCGAGTGTACACATCAAAGAATATCTTTCAGGAACTCAAGGTTGCTAAAGAAGAGTTCATTCAATCCAAAGTTTACGTGCACAAGGAGTCAAAGATTTTCCTACCAAAAATACTCTGGTACTTTGTGAAGGATATGTCGGTGGACACGGATGGGGTGATGGAGGTGATAAGTGAGTGTCTGACACAAGGGCAGGTGAAGGCTATGAGGAAATGCACGAGGGGGAAGGCTAACAAGTGCATCCATTGGCTGTCACAAAGTTCATCCTTCCGGTATTTGATCCATGGAGAGTTAGCAAAAGGAAGAACAATGGTCTGGTCTGACCTGATCAAAGAACACATTGTCTCTGTATAATACACCTATATACACCTGCAAATTATCATTTTTTTCTCTCCTGAACAAAATAACGAGCGAATGCTGTATAGAAAATAGTAGCCGGAACCACCCCGTAAATTAACTTAAGTATAATCATTAAGGAAAATTCCATCTTTTTTTTAAGAAAAAGAATCATGGTCTGTGTGTGTTTAATTGCAATTAATTAATTAAGAGTAATCACTAGCAGTATTAATTATTAAATATACTGGGAGGCAGGGAAATTCGCTGGCTGGCATAGGCTGTGTTGGGAATGGAAGAATTAATATCTTGACTGGGCTCTCCTATATTCGTTCATAGACCAGATGAGTGGAGTGGGTGCCACCTTTTCGTAATTATAATAATAATCAGAGGTATAACCTTCCTTTTCTAACTAAAAACATGGTTCGGAAACATGGCAACCATGCCGGTATTCCTGAACGAGCATTTCATTTATAAGGTGAATCTTCTATAATCTGCTATTTTTTTTCTTAAAACAAAAGAAATAACAAGGTAGAGCGTGCATGCAGGCGTACTATATTCTGGACGAAATCCTGATAGCTGGCGAGGTTCAAGAGTCAAGCAAAAGATCAGTGATACGGCTCGTGCGCGCGCATGTATGTCCTCCTCGCTTGCTTTTCTGATCAATAGCAACACGCCATTGCCCTGCACGTTCTGTCTGAATATACAGATGAATCTTGAATGCATGCAGGATTCACTGGTGGAGACGGCTAAAGAGCAGGCCAACCCGTTAAGCAATATGATCCCCCAGGCTACCATCTAGTGCTTTCATTGTTGATGCTGCTTGTCCACGCTCCTTCTCATTTTATTTTATTTTGAATGTTTTTTCTGTCCAGCAAGTGAAAAACTTTTACTTGATCATTGTATCCCTTCATTGATATCTACCTGATTAAGTCTGTTTAATTAATTGGTACCATGGACTTGTAAGTATTTGTGTTGGAAGAGTAAATGAGAAGTGCCCATGACAGCAATTACATTATACACCGAACACACCTTTATCTCAAGATATAATTTTATATTATTTATACTTAATTTAGATGAGACTAGCTATAATATTATTTTTCTAATATACAGTTCAAATATCACAAGCGTGCGGCTATAGTTGATTATAGATTAATATCTTAAGATAGAAATTATGAAAATAATTACAACATCATTTTGTGAAATATTTTTACATCGACCTCTTCTATCTTCTAGCATTAATCAAACAAAACCTTGAACACAAACACAAATGATATTATTATAAAGTGGTCTCAGCCTCGGCCTCAGGAGAATTTATTTGCAGTGAATTGATAGAAAACAGATCAAATTCCAAAGCACTAATATTTGAACTTTGTGATGCCTTCTCTCTCTTAAAAGTGTTAGGATTGGGAGAGTTTGCAGATAATTGAAGGAGAAAGATGAATTAGTTTAGAGAAGGAAAGAGGGAGAAGAGAGAAAAGAGAGGGAAACTAAAATTTGAAATTGTGTTGTATTGATTTCTGTTTTGCATACATTTGTTGTGTGTGCACTTCTCTATTTATACACATTACACTATTCTAGAATATTCTTCTATACTCTAACATCCCCCCTCAATCTCATGCTTTGATAAACCAAGCATGAGATTGCAACAATGAAAATGAAATACAAGAGTACTTAATTCTTTTGACAAACAGTATGTAAACGAGAGAAGAGAAGGAATTTCATTGGTCTATTGCTTGACCTGAATTTCAATAGTCTTTGTAAGACATTGAGAAGAGAGGGATGAGAAAAAAGAAATGGGAGGTAAGAGAGGTGAAAGAATGGGTTTGAATTTCATTTGTCTTCTTCAGTTTTTCTGAAGTTTTTCATTTGTTGATGAATTTCTTAATCTGTGTAAGAATTCATGTTCTTCTTCTTCTTCTTCTTCTTCTTCATTAGATTAAGTTTTTCTTAATCTTCTTCTTGATTTTTTTTTTTTTTTTTTTTGCAAAACGGTGGAAAGTGATGTATAAAACGGCACACGGAATACAAAGCACAGAAAACCTACAAAATTGAAGGAGAAAGATGAATTAGTTTAGAGAAGGAAAGAGGGAGAAGAGAGAAAAGAGAGGGAAACTAAAATTTGAAATTGTGTTGTATTGATTTCTGTTTTGCATACATTTGTTGTGAGTGCACTTCTCTATTTATACACATTACACTATTCTAGAATATTCTTCTATACTCTAACAAAAAGTACCGATCTGAATTCTGCATAAAATATATAAAAAATAAATCCACAATAATCTCTCCTGAAACTAACATTATACACTTCATGTTAATATAAACTTTATTTTTGCTTTGTTTATTTCACATGTCTTCTTCTTTCCTTTCAGAAACTCCTGTCAACACAATGCCCTTTCTCTATACACCGGACATCAATCCTCGTCACAATACTTTTATTTCCTATTAGACATGTTATTACCCTTTCAGTGATTTTTGTTTCTGTTTTTGCTAAGCCAATCCTTCTATTTTCTTTAAATAAATATAACAAAAGGTACTCATTTGTTTTTAGATTAAAGATAAAATAGTTAGCATTGCCAATCAAATTTATTCTAAACAATAAAAACCATGATAGATTATAATCAAATTCAAAACTGTTTACAAATTTAATTTAATTCAGCATATGTTCAAAGGCTATGATGGTGATCTTGCATGAACTAGCCCGTTTGGCATTGCTGGCTAACCTGTTTTTTGCTGTTTTTCATTTTTTTTTTTTATTTTAAAAATCGACGGTTAGTGTTTTTAGATCATTTTAATGTACTGATGTCAAAAATAATTTAAAAAAATAAAAAAAAAATATCATTTTGATATATTTCGGTACAAAAAATACTTTAAAAAATAACAACAATAACACTCCCAAACACCCCCTTGAATAGCTTGTTAGTAACAGGTTCATTAATTTCTTTTCATCATACAAAATGAAAAAAAAAAAATATATATTTCATTAAAAATCGGGTGGGTCTGGAAGTTGACGTGGCGTAATTATAAAAGCTCCTTTCTTTTGTTTTCTGTGGAATATTTTTTTCGGTAAGGGGTTAGAGGTAGAGGAGCGGCGAGTGAAATGCGAAGAGAGTGAAGAAAGAAGACGAACGTAGCGTGAAGAGGGGTTTAGGGTTTTCCTTCCAAAATGCTGAAATCGGTCTGTATTTAATTAATCTCTCTCGATTAAATCTCTCTCGTGCTCTAAGCAGATCACGAGAATTAATAGCAATTGCAATTAGAACTTGACGGTTGCTTTAATTCGTTTCAGGGAGAGGAACATGAAGAAGATTTAGAAAAACAAAGAGCCGCGGTTGTGGAGTTGAGAGAATTAGAGAAGTCAGTAGAAGCTGATCCTGATGACCCCTCTCTTCGATTCAACCTCGTAATTATCAGTTTTTTCATTGAAGTTGTCTTTATTCCTTTTCCACTTGGCCAGAAGCTTTTCAAGAAAGTAATGATGCTTCGATTGATTGCAGGCAGTGTATATGTGGGAAAAATGCGAATGCAAGGAGAAGGCAGCAGAACATTTTGTTGTAGCAGTGAAATTGAACCCTCAGAATGCAACTGCTTTCAAATATTTGGGCCATTATTACTACGAGAAGGAGAAGGCGAGGGCTCTCAAATGCTACCAGAGGGCTGTCTCCCTCAACCCAGACGATTTTCAAAGCGGAGATGCACTTTGTGATATGTTGGACCAGTCTGGAAAAGAGACCCTGGAGCTCTCTGTCTGCACTGAAGCCTCTCAAAAATCACCTAGAGCCTTTTGGGCTTTCAGGAGATTGGGTTACATTCACCTCCACTATAATAGATGCTCTGAAGCTGTTAATACTCTTCAGCATGCCATTCGAGGTTTTCCCTCCTCTCCTGATTTATGGGAAGTATGTTCCTCTTCCACACCCAGTCTTTTTCTTCCTTTCCAGTTTACCTGCTTTTCCTTGACATTATATTTAATCTCGTTTTTCTGTCTGTAAAGGCTTTGGGTCTTGCTTACCAGAAACTTGGCATGTTTACTGCTGCTACTAAGGTACGCTTCCTCTTTGTACCCTTCTCCCACTGTTTGACTCTACACACTTGTGATTTCATTTTTCAAATTAATAATGCCCGTGATCACTGACTGTCCTACTCGCCTCAACAATTTAACCAGTCTTATGGACGAGCCATTGAGTTGGAGGATAGGAGAGTTTTTGCTCTCATTCAAAGTGGAAATATCTTCTTGACGCTCGGGAATTTCCAAAAGGTATTCATCCTTTGTTTAATTTTTAATAGTTGAACAACTGAGGTTTTCTATATTTACAGTGCTTGGTTTCTTATGTTTATACAAGTATGTTTCCATAACTGGTGAATGAGCACGCATAGACCTTTCAACTTGATGGCTTATTACATCTTTTATTAAAATAGAATGCGCTGAGGCATTTTTTTTTTTACATGCACTCATTTCTTAATAAAACTTATCATTAATCATATCCAATCATACTTGTGAGAAAAGACGTCTAATTTATGTGTCTCCTTCTATACAAATTCCTTTATTTATTTGGAGGTGATTGATGATATGTGATAATGCGCTCTTCTGCAAAAAGGGAGTAGAACAGTATCAGCGAGCTTTGGAGATCACACCTCAAAATGTGTCTGCAAACTATGGGCTAGCTTCTGGACTCCTTGCATGGTCAAAGGAATGTATGAATATGGGTGCATTTAGGTGGGGAGCTTCATTATTAGAGGTTGGCCAGCATGACTTCAAATAATCGCATCTTGGATGTTTTTGTGACGTCACTATGAAATTATCTAACTTTTGGTTCCTAAAATTACTGCAGGATGCATGCAAGGTTGCTGATAAAATTGCTCAGCTGGCTGGAAATTTTTCATCTATCTGGAAAATGCATGGTGACATTCAGGTGAGTCTCTCTAAACTTCACCAATCTCCACCTCTTTAATGCCCCAACTTCAAGGTTGTAAAAAACACTTTTTTGACACGGCACGAAAAATACAATGTAAACTCAAACTGTAAAATCATAAAATTAAAAGTAAAATATTTTAGCTAATTAAATTTTGACAATTTCAAACAAGAAATTACATTATATTAAAATTTAATAAAGAGAGTCAACAATATTATAATCAATGAGTGATTTAAATACAATGAGAAAGATTAATAGTATGAATCAAGAAATTAATGATATGGAGAAATAATACGTCTCATAACAAAACTTCCCAATAAAAGGGGAATCACTGAATGATATGAAGTACATAAGAATCTTGTGACAACTTGGTTGTTTTCATCATAACAAGCTCTAATAGATCCCTTTTGGGGCGCAAGCTAATGAACCTAAACTATTAATTAACTAACAAAAGTCCAATAATGAAATAAACCCCTAAAAGAATTTTAATGCATCAAAACAAATCCAAATTAAAAATAATTATTCAAAAATAAATTAATAAATAAAATAAGATAATAATAACAAAGTATTCATGCTAAAGTTCCTCCATGTAGCCTGAATCTCCAATTTTCACACATTCTTGGTAGATTTCAATCTTGATTTCAAACTCTTCGTTCTCTCTTGTCTGGATGAATTATTGGGCCTACCATATATTGTTGAAAAACTTGACATGTCTAGTTTCCAACCCAACTTGAATCACATCAGAATTTCACCTATAGCTCTAGATATGTCCCAAACAACACAGTTTTAGCTTGATTGATTTGACAAGATTCGTCTAGTAACTTCGACTCTAAGAAATAATATATTTTGGAACTCCATTTAACCTAAAAATTTACCGCAACATAGTTTCATCTTTCATGTGTCTAGTATTATCTTGTAAAATTTGAGAGATATGTGTCTAGACTCCTAGTATTTTTTAAGATTAGACATATCTTTCATGTTAGATATGATGCATGATTTGAGAGGTATGTCTAATCTTAAAAAAATGTTTAACAAATATTTTAAGATGGCCTAATTTGATTCATGCCACAAATTTAGTAAACTAGGAGAATCAAATTGAGTTTACTGATTTTGCACGAGTCAAGTCTGATTTTACTGGTTTTAGAGTTTTTAGTCCGATTTTGCATGTTAGATGCATGTTGACTCGTAAAATCATACAAATTCATGTGTCACTCATGATTTTGACAACAATGCTCAATTGTTCAATAATAGTTGCTTCTTTCATATTTACTGATTTAAAATATAAATATCACTAATTTCTGGCCTTTGACCAAGTAAAAATGAAAGATGGACTTTTTTCATAGAGTAATTTAAAGTTTGAATTTACTAGTTTGAGATGTGTGCAAACTGTTTGGCTTTACATTCTGAATTCACCAACATCTTTCATTGTTTTATATTTTTGTTTGGTAGTGGTATTGTTGTTGTGAATGCAGTTCTGCCCACCTCTGCTACTGCATTGCTTGTTGTTGAGCAAGAGAATGACAATACCTTTTATGGAATCTCTCGGGCTATTTGAATTAATATCTTGCCGATTGTTTTGTTAAAGAACTTTTGCACAAACTGATTTTTGGAAAATTACGTTTGCAATGTGTTTTGCACCCTGATTCAATATCCAGGTTTGTATACCAAATTTAATAATTCAGGCATGTCTGTTTCCTTCCTAGCTTAACTACGCCAAGTGTTTTCCATGGATAGAAGATGATCAGAATGTAGAATTTGATGTTGAGACTTTCCAGGCTTCCATCCTTACCTGGAAGCAAGCATGCTGTTTGGCGGCCACATCTGCCAAAAAGTCATACCAGCGTGCTCTGCACTTGGCTCCATGGCAAGCTAACCTTTATATTGACATTGGAATTGCTTCTGATCTCATTTCTTCTATGAATGAGAATTATGGGCAGGACCAACATCCCTGGTATGATCTGGGTTTGTATTGTTTTGTTTATCTTCTATTCTTACCATAAATTTGCTCTCTGAACTTACTATTATTTTCACCAGGCAGCTGTCAGAAAAGATGGTTCTGGGGGCCCTGTTACTTGAGGGTGACAATTATGAGTTCTGGGTGGCGTTGGGGTGTTTATCTGGTTATAATGCCTTGAGACAACATGCCTTGATCAGGGGATTGCAATTGGATGTCTCCTTAGCTGTTGCTTGGGCATATCTTGGGAAGGTACTTGCATAAATCTCATAATTAGATCCCCCCATCTCTGCTCTCTTTCTCTTGTGGTTCCATTTTATCATGTTTGGACTTTACTTTTCAAAGAAAACACACTATTATGCTCCTGAAACCATTTTGTTGCCTGTATGTGCTACATTGGCCTGACTCTGGAGTTACAAACATTCCCATAGTTTTGCGCTATGCCTGAATGCCACATGAATTCCCCAGCTTGATTGGCATCATAAATACAGAAAAATCAGCAATATGTCAAAATGGTTCCTAAATTCCTGGTTACAGCTTTACAGGGAAGAGGGAGAGAAGAGCTTGGCAAGGTTGGCATTTGATTGCAGCAGAAGTATAGATCCTTCACTTTCATTGCCATGGGCAGGCATGTCAGCTGATAGTCAAATTAGGTAGGTTCCTAAATTGTATAATATTGTACAATATTAAATGCATGATTTTATGGTGATATAACTCCCCAAGTAATGCAAATGGTGCATTGTAATTCAGGGACATGACACCAGAGGAGGCTTTTGAGAGCTGTTCACGAGCTGCGCAGATACTTCCTGTAAACATCTAATATAGTTTTTGCTCTTTTAATATGCTTTAAGAGAAAGGAATTTTGCATTTAATGTATCAGTTGCACATCCTTTAATGCTACCTGGTTATGTTGATTATCTCATTGCAGTGGTGTGATCTGTTCAAATCATTGTTTTGATTGACAGGTCGCAGAGTTCCAAGTTGGTCTTGCTAAACTTGCTTTGATTTCAGGGAGCCTTATGTCTTCACAGGTACTATATTTTCCAATTACACATGAGGAACTTGCTTCTTTTGAAGAACTTTTCATTTGTATTTAAAATCAACTGGGCAACTTGCTTAGGAAGCTGTCACTTCTACAGGTTTTTGGAGCCATCCGGCAGGCAGTCCAGAAAGCCCCTCACTATCCCGAAACTCATAACTTGCACGGTCTGGTTTGTGAGGCACGTTCTGAGTATCAGGCTGCTATTACTTCGTTTCGTCTAGCACGCTTTGCTATCATTTCTTCAGGCAACACATCAAAATCTTGTCTCCAAGATATAGCAGTTAATTTGGCACGATCTCTGAGTAAGGTAAATTTATATTTCTGCTTGTTTTTTTGGACTTTTTGTAGACCTGTAAAAGTATTTACATCTTATTCAAAGTTTTTTTGCTTTGTGCATGGTGTGAGTAAATTTTGTGGATTTATTTTTTTTCCTTTTCTTTAGCAAAAGCCTTTATTTGGTGCAGGCTGGGTATGCTGCTGATGCTGTACAAGAATGTGAAAGTTTGAGAAAAGAAGGTTCGGTTCTGGTTAACATTTATGTTCCAGTATTTATTCTCTTTTATTTTGCTTAATTTACTGTCTTATGCAAGAAAGGAGTGGAGTGATATATGGCTTCTTCAATATAGTTAATGCTTTTAATAACGTATATGAATTCTCCTAATTTTTAGAATTTGTGGCTAGTTAAAATTGTGAAACAATAGCAGTATCAGCAAACAATAAGCGTAATGAGAAGCCTCTTTTCGTGACATATTTTTCTCTGTTAGAAATCTTTGATTTTGTTTATTTAATGTGATCATACTGTTGAATTAAACCCTGGTCCTTTTTATGTGATTGGTTTTCATTTTTTAAGGTATGCTTGATTCAGAAGGTTTGCAGCTATATGCTTTCTGTTTATGGCAACTTGGTGAGAATGATCATGCGCTTTCTGTGGTAAGAAATCTGGCTTCCAGTGTTTCAGCAATGGAACGGGCATTTGCAGCAGCTTCTGTTAGTTTTATCTGCAGAATGCTTTATTACATTTCTGGACTGGATTTGGCTGTTTCCAGCATTCTGAAAATGCCAAAAGAATTTCTCCAGAGTACAAAAGTCTGGATTGTAGCATCTGCCATTCATGCTCTTGATCACAGTAATCGGCTTGTGTTGGCTGTTTCAAGCAGTCAGTACTCTCTTTTATCCCATGACGAGATCATTGAAAAACACTATTTAACAGCTCTTGCTAATCTGGTATTTGTTTTTTTTTGCTGCCACTTTAACATCTGCTGTTATATTTGAACGGGAATTGCTTGTTTTGGGCTATGCCATTTACCAGTGCATACTCTTTTGTCGGTGGCTGTGCAGGTTAAACATGGATCAGATTATTGCCTTGGATTTCAGAGTGGAATTAGTCACGTTAAGAAAGCTCTTCACAGTTACCCCAATAGTAATTTGCTTAGGTAGATATTGAAACTACTACTGTGCATTATCTTTTATGATATTTCAAGAACTCTAGTTTCTGCTGCTGCTGTTCTCCTGTGCAACCTACATTCAGATTTAAGCTATTTGACTGGAACTTAATGATCAAATATTCATCTTTGATACATTTATTGAGTTTATTACTTATTTTCATGAATGGAATAGTTTGTTATCTAAAGAAAAATTTGAATTTATAATATTTTCTAGTATTATTGAGTTTATTAAAGTCTATAGTTTTGTTAGTATCCATATTCTAGTATGTACAATGGTCCATGGCATGATGCATGATGCATGAATTTGGTAACAAATGCAACAATTTCTTTTATTCATATTATGTGCCATAGATTCTACATTATGACTTCCTCGTTGTTTCATATGTGAACTAACAGTCTCACAAGTCTGTGAGTGTATTCCACACGAATCCCTTTCCCCACCATTCAGTTTGTGTAAAATATTTTTGATATTCTTGGAAAATTTGGAAACTTACAAAATCTTGCAATTTTCCTTGATTGCATAGAATTCTTGGAAATTTATTATATTGTGTTTGGTTTGATTTCAGATTATCAAATTAGCTATATATTTTTATGCATCATGGACATCTTTCCTAATTTTATCCACCTAAACATTTTGAAGGTTGATGAATGTTGTGATTGCTAATCCAAACTTCAGCAAGCAGTATCATTAGTTATAATTATTTGCATCCTTTATCCTTGTTGTACCTCTCTCAACAGGAATCTACTTGGTCATCTTTTGCTATCATGTGAAGAATGGAAAGAAACTCATGTAGCTAGTAGGTGCTGCATTACAGAAGCTCCTAACTGTGCAAGCAAGCAGGGTTTAAAGTCAGGATGTGAAATTCTTGGTGCTGGGGCAGTTGCTTGCTATGCTATTGGCAATGTAGAACCAAAGTTTTCTTACCCGGCATGTGGTTATCAATGCCTTAATGGACCTGGAACTGTCCAAGAACTTCAGAAGTATAGTAACTGTTCTGTCATTCTTATTACACGATTCTCTGTTTTCAATAATGGATCTGTGTTTGATGAAGGTTCAAAACAAAATCATTAAGTTTTTCAACTTTTCATATTGCTGTGGCTTTTTGGAAAATATACAGTGCTGTTTCCTACACGCACAGACTGGAGTTTGTTCCCCTCCTAAAAGAAATACACATGTTTTTATTCATCAAATAAGCACTCTTCTGGGTTCACAAAATGAATCTAGATCAGTGAATTTATAGCACACGTCTAAAGAAAAATATAAATAGAAAGAAATAGGGACGAATAATATATTAACCAAGTTAGGTTTCAAGAAGTGGATGAAATACAAATTCACCCCGCCTTCAAAATTTAGTGTCCAGTTCCACCACCATGCATGCATGTGTATTTTTTTGTGCTTGTGCTGGTGGTGACTTGCATAAATTGTGGGATTTGATAGATTCCTTTATAAAAATCTATTCTAATCCATTTATTTTGTATTTTAATGAGTAAACACACTTGTTTTTGTTTTCAATGTGCAGATACATGCGCCAAGAACCTTGGAACCATAGGGCTCAATACTTGCTTATACTTAATCTTCTACAGAAGGCGCGGGAAGAGAGATTCCCTAGCAATATCTGTGTCATACTTGAGCGTTTAATTTTGGTGGCGCTTTCCAATGAGTTCTATTCAAGAGAAAGTATGTCTTGTAAATATCAAAAGTTTCAGCTTTTGCTTTGCGCTTCTGAGATCAGTTTGCAAGGTGGAAATATAGCAGGCTGCATCAAACATGCTAAAAATGCTTCATCACTTTTGATTCCTAATAACTACCTGTTTTTTGGACACTTGCTGCTATGTCGTGCCTATGCTGCAGTGGATGATTATACAAACCTCCAGCAACAGTATATAAGATGTCTAGAACTGGAGACAGATTATCATATTGGCTGGGTGTGTCTTAAAATTATTGAATCTCTGTATAATGTGGAAAGTGATTCAAAAATCTCAGTGCTGAGCCTCAAGAAATGCTCAAAAGAGTGGAAGAAATCATTGAATATGTGGATAGCTGTATTTAATTTGGTTCTGGGATTAATATATTTATGGAAGGAGGAGTACTTTTCAGCTGAAGAATCCATTGCGCAAGCTTGTTCACTGGCCAGTTCTGAGAGCTGCCTTTTTCTCTGCCATGGTATTCATCAATTAGATTGAGTTTTTGGTCTATTACATCAATGCATCATAAAATTCCCGTAAGACAGATAATGTTGTGAACTTTTATTTAGTGAACTTGTCTTTTGCTTAGTAGATATTTGGGCGAGTTGGTTATTTATTGACTTGTATGGATCACACTTTGCTAGCAAAATCAATCTGACAACTTTTGCATTTTTGTTGGCTTGTTATGAAATAACCTCACATTGTTAAAAGTTCTTGGGTGTCTTGAAGGTTGGCTAGTGTATTGATAACAAATTTTCAAAGTTGTCGAAGAAATTAACCTTAATGATTAAATATTTTTAGTTCATTTCCTTTAATTTTTCCTTGTAATTGAATCATTAATGCTTTCAGGTGTCGCATGTGTAAAGCTTGCCAGACAGTTTTGTTGCTCCGATTACTTGTCTCTTGCTGTAAATAGCCTCACCAGTGCTCATGCAAATTCTGTCATCCCCTTGCCTATTGTATCATTACTGTTAGCGCAAGCAGAAGGGAGCCTTGGTTTAAAGCAAAATTGGGAGAAGAACCTCCGCCTTGAATGGTATTCTTGGCCACCAGGTATGAACTGCTTAAGATACCGGATATCATTTTATTATTTACACAATTCTGAAATGCCAATTTTCTTGCTAGCTCATTTTGCATAAAATTGCACTGTTTTTAGTAGTGTTCTACTGATGCTAGAATTCCACTGTGTCCAAACTTTTTGAAATGCATCATTGAAGGCTATAAAGTGCAATAAAAAAAGAAATGTATCTGATATATAGTGGGGAGTAGTTTGGTTTGCATTTCTCATTTAAATACGCATACCAATTCACCATGTGACAACTTCTAAATGTTGCCTTTTGATATAAATTTGAACGCATTTTAGCATTGTATTTACAGTTATACAAAGTCATGGTCAGCATTTGTGTATCTTTGGAAACTTTACCCTAAATTTCAATCTGGTTCAACCTTTCCACATAAGAAGATTGTCTAGTTGTTTATCAACATGCATATCTATTCAAGATTTTGAACTGCCAAAAACTATATTCGTTCCCTTCAAAATATTATGGATCTGAAGGCCCAGGTAGATTGATATGGTCACTTGCTGTGTATCTGGTGGTAGTTGCATATTATTTCCGAGTGCTGATTATTCAGCCGTTAGTGGTGTTTTACACACACACACCTGCATATGCATGATTATTCTGATATGCTTCATGTTTTTACAGAAATGAGACCCGCAGAACTCTTCTTTCAAATGCATTTGCTTTCAATACAATCAGAAGCTGGGTTTAAAACTCCATCCGGGGTGGAATTTTGTCAAAGCTCACTTAAATGGGTTCTTCGGGCAATCCATACAAATCCATCTTCTTCGAGATATTGGAACATCCTGCACAAGCTTATGTAATGATGCATGCTCCTCCAAGATGCACGTTTTGAAAAGATGGCAATGTGGCAAAATCCTTGTCTCATATCATATGGCGTCACCAACTTTTGACAATTATATGAATTATCATCACTGATTTAATTGTCTGTAAATTTCGGTATCACGTTCTTTACCTCCGGTTTAAAAACCGAATGATTGTAATGTACAATAGCACGTCAGAAGCTCAAGAGGGGCCATTGTAAATCATATTTCTGTGCTGTTACACTCTGCCACTAAAACCTGGAATTCCCAACTCTGTGGCCTGAGGCTTAACTGGCAGGAGTAGCTGTTTATAATGGGGATCCTTTTAATTGGAACAACAATGTATACACAGCTCGCAAGACGACGGTTTCAATCACGTTCACGGTGTGTTAAGAAAACAATATTTCACTTGTGCAGTTGCATGTCTGATTAAACATGTCGTTTCAGAGAGCAACTATCACCTGAACTCGTCAATATTTTGAGCTCCCGCTATCCATTTGGTTAAATACCAAGATAACAAAAAAATACACTTGGAGCGAAATCATAAACCAAGAGGTGTTCATTTTTCAAACGAAAGCGCATAAAATCTAAAAAGGTGCACGAACAAACAAATCCATATTAGCTTGAAAAGCCTTGACGAAAATAAAGCTCCTATTTCGACGAAGCATTACAACAGTGTTAACATAAGAAAAAATAAATAAAACCTCTTCAAACCAGCAAATTCGTAGCATAACGAGCCTGAATATAGGCATGAGCAAACATAATAACAGTGGCCATGGTGAGCTCCAAATAATGAAAATAAATAAATCAAGAGGCTAATACCTGTGACTCATTATAGAGTTCCAAAACAAAGCTGTTCAAACCTGCAACAACACGTATAAATGGACCATTAGCCAAAGGAAATGCAGAGTTGCCAAAAAAAAACATGCACCGACCCTGTATAAACATAAAAGCAGTCATAAATTCCGCTTCATTAAACCAGGTTAGTGATAAAATCCTTGAAGTTTCAATTTTATTCAATTGAATCCCACAATGCCAATATGCATTATGATCCCTTTATATACAATTTCAGTTCAGTACCACAACTAACTGAACTTACAATATAACCGAATTCAACTAACTATAACAGAAAATGCAACAACATTTAATAGCAACAAACTAACTGATTAGCAACTAATTTCATCTCAACATACCCTCCCTTAAACTAAATCAGTTTACAAGTTTAGGTACGTCACATACTCCCAATTGCTTTCTCAGATTTATAAAAGTTTCTAGCTTTAAAGGTTTGGTCATAATGTCTGCAACTTGCTCTTGCGAGCTGCAATACTTCAGCTCTATCTCTCCATCCTTAGCCAAGTCACGAAGAAAGTGATACCTGACAGCTATATGCTTGCTCCTCCCGTGCATTACTGGATTCTTCGATAGCTTGATCGTCGAGGAATTATCACAATATATCACGCAACCCTTTTGATTCCACTGTAATTGCCCAAGTAACCTTTGCATCCAAATGGCTTGGCATGCGCATGCTGCTGCAGAAATGAACTCAGCTTCAGTGGTCGAGAGAGTGACTATAGCTTGCTTCTTCGAACTCCATGCGACTGTCCCATAACTCATCATGAACACATATCCAGAGGTGCTTCTTCGGTCATCTACATCGCCTGCATAGTCACTGTCAAAATAAGCAATTAATCCATCTGTCCATCCTCTCTTCTGATAACATATGCCCATATCAGTAGTGCCTCTCAAGTATCTCAATACTCTTTTTACTACCTGCATATGAAGTTCAGTGGGCTTCTCCATATATCTGCTCACCAAACTCATCACATACATGAGATCGGGTCTCGACACAGTCAAGTACATCAAACTCCCAATCATCTGTTTATACTTGGTTGAGTCAACCTTAATTCCATCCTCATCCTTTGTCAACTTACAGCCTGGTACTATTGGAGTTTTGGTGGGGTTACTGTTTTCCATACTAAATCTCAGAAGAATTTCTTCAGCATACTTCCTTTGACTCATGTAGATACCCTTGCTGTTTTGAACTACTTCCACTCCCAGGAAGTACTTCATTTTCCCCAAGTCTGTCATGTCAAACTCGTTCTTCATTGACACCTTGAATTCACTGATCATCTCCTCATCATTACCAGTGAATATCAAGTCATCCACATATATACTAACAACCAACACCTTCCCTCCTTTAGTCTTAGTGAATAATGTGTGTTCACTGGGACATTTTTCAAAACCAAACTCAACAAAATATGCTTCTATTCGGCTATACCAAGCCCTTGGTGCTTGTTTTAAACCATATAGTGCTTTGTGAAGTTTGAATACCTTCCCTTCTTCCCCTTTTCTCACAAACCCTTTGGGTTGCTCAATGTACACAGTCTCCTTCAATTCTCCATGCAAGAAAGCACTCTTCACATCTAACTGATATATGCTCCAATCATGATAGGCTGCCACTGCCATAATCAATCTTATGGTGTCCCATCTTGCTACAGGAGCAAACACTTCTGTGTAGTTAATTCCATACTTCTGAGCATACCCTAACACAACCAACCTGGCCTTGTGTTTATCCACCTCTCCTTTTTCATTCAACTTGGTTTTGAAAATCCACTTCACCCCGATGGCTTTGGTGTGACTTGGTAATTCTGTCAAAACCCAAGTTTTGTTCTTCTCTATGGCTTGTATTTCAGCCACCATAGCTTGCTCACATATAGGATTTCCCACTGCTTCTTCATATGACTTTGGATCCCCAGCTTCTGTGTACATGACCATGTTTTGTTCCTCCTCACTATCAGACAATCCCTCTCCTGAAACATGGTCTCTCATCCATCTCGGTTCTCTGCTCACTTTACCCAGTGTCCTGCCAGCAGTATTCACATTTCTGCCCTCACTTACTTCTTCAAGAGATTCCCCAGCTGCTGTATTATTTACCCCTGCTGCATCAGCTTGGTTTTCCTGTATATTTCCCACATTTTCCCCCAAATCAGCCTCCAATTCAGCCTCATCAGCACACACACTAGATCTGTCATCACCCTCAGAATCATCCCCCCACTTTAATGTGTTGCTGCTAGTCTCATTTTCAGTGGTTTTTTTCCATTTCCAGCTCTCCATTTCATCAAAAACCACATCTCTACTTATGATAATCTTTTTGGTTATAGGATTGTACATTCTATACCCCTTGGTCTCCTTACTCACTCCCATATACACACACTTAATACTTTTATCATCTAATTTCTTCCTTTTTTGATCCACATTATGCACATATCCTATGCATCCAAATACCCTAAGGTATTCTACAGATGGTGTCACATTTCTCCATGCTTCCTCAGGGGTTTTATCCTTTAAAGCCAAGGTTGGACTTCTATTCAACAAATAAACAGTCCAATTTACTGCCTCAGGCCAAAACTCTCTCGGCACATTCCTCTCAATCAACACACTCCTAGCCATATTCATTATAGCCCTATTCTTCCTCTCGGCCACCCCATTCTGCTGGGGTGTATAAGCAGCCGTAAGTTGTCTACTTATACCATTTGATTCACAAAATGAGTTGAATTCCTCAGAATTAAACTCTCCCCCCCTATCAGTCCTTAGGCTGCCAATATTCTCACCAATTTCTCTCTCAATCAGCACTTTAAACTTCTTAAAAATCTTAAAGGCTTCTGATTTTTCAGTAATGAATTGCACCCATATTTTCCTCGAGTAGTCATCAATGAAAGTAATCAAATACCTCCTATTGCTGAGGGATATTGGGGTTATTAGCCCACATATATCAGCATGTATCAGTTGTAACCTCCTAGAAGCTCTCCACTGACTTTGTTTTGGGAATGGATCCCTATGATGTTTACTCAACACACATCCCTCACATAATTTGGTAGGGGCTGTTATCAGTGGTAGCCCCCTTACCATTTTCTTATGATACAAAGTTTTCAGCCCTTTGTAATTCAAATGGCCATATCTACAATGCCACAATTGTGCCTCATGCTCAGCAACCAATTTGAAACAGTTTTGTTCACTAGCAACAGGTTCTCTAACAGTTAAAGAGGCTATCACTACAAACATTCTGTTTACTGACATTTCACTAGTCATAATCAACCCCCTAGACATGTGAAACAGTTTACACATATTGTTTTTGATCAGTATAGTCAATCCCTTCTCTTGTAATTGACCTATACTTAACAAATTGTTTCTTAATTCGGGAATATAGTATACTTGGGTAATAATTTGTGTTACCCCCTCCACTGTCATCCTAATACTTCCTATTCCCATTACCCTCATTCTGGAATTGTTTCCTAACTTCACAGATTGTCTAAATCCTTCATCAATGTCAATAAACCACAATTTATTTCCAGTCATATGATTACTACAGCCAGAGTCTAAGAACCATACCTCCTCTCAGTTTGCATGATTTAGCTCCACATGTGTCATCAAGAGCATTTCTTCCTCTTCCTCTAGTTCGGCATAGTGTGCTCCTCTTTCCTATTCTGGACACTCGAACTGAAAGTGCCCCAACTTGTGGCACTTATAGCATTCGGTGAGTTCCTTGTTGTATTGGAACCTCCCTCTGCCTCTCTCCCCTGCCTCGGGTTCCCCTTGAATAATTGAAACCACCACCTCTGACTGGATTATAGCCCCCTCTGCCCCTACCTCTAGTTGTTCTTTCATCATAAACAACTTTGAGGACTTGATCCTCTTCTCGGTGCTCACTCTTCCGTTGCTCATGGACTAGTAAACTCCCATGAAGCTCGTCGATACTCAGTGTATCCAAGTCATTTGACTCCTCCACTGAACACACAATGTAGTTAAATTTTGAGGTTAATGTTCTCAAAATCTTACCTACTATCACACTCTGTTCCATTTTTTCCCCATTTGTTCGCATCTTGTTCACCACTGCCAAGGTTCGTGAGATGTATTTGTCCACTTTTTCCCCTTCCTTCATGCTCAGTAATTCGAACTCTCTTCTTAGGGCTTGCAACTGTGCCCTACGTACCTTGGTTGAACCTTGATACTTCTGCTTCATTGATTCCCAGATTGCCTTTGACGAAGTTTTATCAAGGATCGTCTCCATTATTTCTCGATCAATTGCCTGGAACAGACAATTTTTTATCTTCAAATCTTTGAGCTTTGTTTCTTCTAAACTCTTTCGCTGAGCTTCACTCACTGTTGTTCCTCGAGCCACGATTGGGATGCCATCTTCCACCAACGTCCACAGCTCCTTGCTCCTCAAGAAATTTTCCATCATCATCGACCAATGGTCATAATACCCGTCGAATCTTGGAATGACAGCTTGTACAAATTTTTCTGTGTTATTAAGCATCTTCTCAGCACACAGTGAACGATTTGCACAGAAAAAATGAATTTTTCACTCTCACTCACTCTCGGTGTTTCTCTCTTACTCTCGTGTTTCACTCGCTCGCACCTCTCCGTGTTTCACTCTTTCTCTCCTTGCCTTCACTTTCACTCTCACAAACTGCAGTGGTCTTCGGTGGTGGTGGATCTTCCGTCTTCTCCACCAATCAAGGATTTTAATGGATCATTACTCTCGATTTCTTCTCAAATCAAGAGTTGCTTCTTCTACTTCTCTTCTATCTCAGCAGAAAACACTGATTCTAGGCTCGATTTGAGCTCTTCGAACCAATTTCAGCTCAGCCAGAGTCGATCTCCCTCTCACTTTTCTCTTCTTTCTCACGAAGCTTCTCTCGGAAGCTTTCTTTCTCTCTCTTCTTTTATACGGGCTCTGATACCATTTGATAAAATCCTTGAAGTTTCAATTTTATTCAATTGAATCCCACAATGCCAATATGCATTATGATCCCTTTATATACAATTTCAGTTCAGTACCACAACTAACTGAACTTACAATATAACCGAATTCAACTAACTATAACAGAAAATACAACAACATTTAATAGCAACAAACCAACTGATTAGCAACTAATTTCATCTCAACAGTTAGGCTATTGTTTTTTTATTTATAAAAAAATGAAACGTAGGGAAGCATATATAGAGAAGCACAAGAGAGACAAAGGAGATGTTAAAAATTGACCTGTTAGATTGAACATTGTTAAAGAAACAAAGCATTTGTACAAACACAACATGACAAAACCTAAGAGATTCAACAAGCAATGAACTCAAAAATAAGAAACGCTAAAAAAGCATGCAATCAGCAACCCAAAAACCTTTTTAAAAAAGAAAACAAAACCCATGCCAGTCCACAGAGCTGAGATCACAGGCTTGGTTAAAAAAAATGGCAAACAAAAATCTGAGGGCAATCGTAGTTGGTGAAATGAAAATCAGCCCCTCCAGCACAGAGCCATCAGTGGACCCCGCCTCAATGCCATTTCTAAACCATAGATGCACCCCTAGCCGAGAGCCAACAAACCACAAACCCCCATCTCACGCACAAAAACGAACATGCAGCCAGACCCCTAGCAAACCCAACTTCACGTGAGAAGGACCGCTCCAGCCCACAATATTTACTCTAGCATCAAAAGCAATGGTAAAAACCTGAGCTAAATTGAAAAAATAACTATTTAAATAGTATAAATATTTTTTTTTGTTTGTGTGTATTATAATGGTAAAAGTTATTTTTTATATAATATATTGTATATAATATAACTATGCAATTAATATACGTTATATAATTAAATAGTTGCTTTTAAAAATCCCTTCAACATTATAAATATTAATTTTTTAATAATATTTAAATAAAGAAATCAAATTTAGAATAAACAACCCGCAATATTTTAAATTTTAAAATATTGAAAAAAATTCACCAAAATTTTAATTTTTGTTAAAAAAAGCCGCCAACTTTTGAATTTTAAATATTGAAAAACTAAAAGGCAAATTTTAAATTTTAAAATTTCAAATTTTGGGGAAAATAAAGTCATCTATAAATATTCGCATAAACTTAAATATTTTTCTTCATCGTTTTCTTCTTTTCAATCTTTATTTTATTTCATTAAAGTTTATCATGAATCATTTTAATTTTTATGATGCTTTTGATTTTGATTATGATACTCCCATGTTTGCCTTCAAAGTTGCCACTACAGTGGTTTTTGAAGAAAAATCGATAAATCAAGGGTAAAGAATAGAACAGAGTCTAGTGGCTTTGTTTTTTCACACAATATCGTCAATTATAATAGAAAAAAAGATAAATTAAAACTGTATAATGATTATTTTGTAAAAATTCTAAATTGTATAGGAACAATACGATAATAAATAAATGATCATTAGATTTAAGCTACTTATTGTATGTTTTTCAAGTAATTGTATATTTTTTATGGTTGTTGTATTTAAAATCAATTAATACTATTTATTGTCATTGAGTGTTAAAAGAACTTAAAAAAACAAACTGAATTGATATCAATTTTATAACACGATAACATATTATCAATTAATAAAATTAACACAGTAAACAATATATTTAAAACAATAAGTTTAAACATAATTAATTAAAAATAAATTTCATTACAAATAATTCAATCAAATTAATTACAAATTAAAACCCCTATTTGCCATGATTTTCAACTTTCTATTTTGAAATTACGTTGCAAAAATTGGATCCAATGTATAAGTATTCATCTTCATAATTTGATCTTATTTCTCAATCCTTTCCATTTCTTATTTCTCTTGACTTTGTTTAATCATTATAGTTTATTGCCTCAAACATAATTTTTCTATCTTATTTTTTTTTCAACTCAATTTCAACTAAAGTATCCTTGAATTATTGTAAGAGATTTGTTACAGTTATCTCCCTAACTTTCTCTTTTTCTTGTCTACATTTAAGTCGTTCCTTTGTAATCTTTTGATCAATTATCTATTTTGATAAATAAATGTTTCATTATCTTTTTCTAAACTAACAGAATCAGGAGTTGATAGAGTCAAAGGAGCTGGACTTGCAATTTCATGATTTTTTTCATTTCTTGTTTGATTTTTTATGTTGACTTGCACGCTCAAATTGTCATTTAGGTTCTTTTTTTAAAATAACTCAACAATGTTTTAGTTTAAATTGTTTTCCAACACATGAAGCATACATTTGACGAGCATCGTTAATTTGGTAAAACAAAGTCAATAAATTAAACTATGTTAAAAAAAAAATGTTAAACAAATAGTTTAATATGAAAATGAAAAAATAAAAAAAATTACCCTTGATTCTTTAGTCGTTCCACTTTGTTGATGGTTTTCAATGTGGGTAACAAATCTAATAAATTTACCAGCTTTTATATTTATTTCTTGCCATCTACTTGAGTTGAAAACGATTATTCAAGTTTCCTCTTTTCTCTACAAAGCAAGCATGTACTCGAGTATAGAATTGTCTTGTTTATTGTTCAACTTCTGTAATTGGATCTTTGCTTGTATTTAACAATGTAGACACAAGTAAATAATCTTTCTCTTGTGAGAAGCTTTTAGTTCTCTTTGATTTTTTTTATTGTATGGACAATTAAATTAGAGTATCTAGGCCCATAAGAAAGTTGAGTATGATCATTTGGTTGAGAAACAATATTTTTGTTAAATATGACCGCTAATTACCTGTTATAGGTGCTATGTAAAGTAATAAGAAAAATAACCTTTATTCTTGCTATTTTAGTCTAGGAATTTGTTTATAAATTGTGTGTCAATTATAAGAGGAAACACACTGAATATACTGAAATTACTGGTATTTCAAATTCTTACAGTCTTCATTCTCACTTGTAAGAAAGTTGGTGAATGAGTTTGATAAATTTGAGTTCATCCAACAAAAAAAAAAATGTGTTAGTTGATATATATAAGGAAACAGATTCCTCATTTTTCTCAAGCACAACACAAATCACCTGAAAGTTTCAAACCCAAATTCTAAAAGCCAAAATTTAGATTAGTAACTAAAAATTATCTCATTCAATCACATGTTCAGCTTTTGCAAAACAAATGTTCACCAGCCTAAGCCTTAATTTTTCTGCTTTCCTTTACCTGAATTCCTTATCAAACAAACATACAACTATACTCATCATTTGTAATAAAAAAAATCCTTCAACAACATGCAGAAAAATCTACTAAGATAATTAAAAAGTATAATTTTTTTCCGTAAAAACCAACCAATAAAAATCACGAACCACAATAAAAACAAGAACATATCACGAACAACAAACCAAATATAAGATTATCCCAGTAGCAACACGATATAAAAAACACGCTCATCCAATCACAAATAGACCAGGTTCATTCCCAGTTAACAATTGCAAGTACACGCTAATCTTCATTCAAAAACTAAAGCAAAGCGAAAAGGAATGAAAAGAATCCACCCAGGCTTATTTTCTTCCATACATCTTAACTTTCTTTCTCTATATTGTTGGTCTCTTTTGGATTTTAAGCCGCCATACAAAGAAAGACTAGTTTTTCTCTTAGAGTGAAAAGTATAAGTTTTTGTGTCTTTAGCGAGAGAGAGCAACAAAACCCCTCCCAAACCCAACGCCTCCTATCTTGACTCATTGCCAAACCAGGCAAATCAACCCAATAAAATCAAGGTTATTCATACTGTTTTGTTTCGGCCGAAACATTTCATACCAGTAAAAAAACAAAACAACGTCGTTTTTATCTCAATTTAAATTTTAACCCATACTCGAAATTTCAGCCAAATACCGGCCAAAACACGTTGTAATCGGCTGTTCTATTTTGACTACAGAGAAAATTTTAATTTCCTGCATCATTTTTCTCCCGCCCGCATGCCTGGCCAAAAATGATGTATTATGCAGTAGTGACGTGAGTTATGCATGGCCAAAAATGACATGTCATTATTCATTATATATATATATATATATTGTTTATTAGATGTATTGAAAATGTAAAAATAAAAACATTAAAAACAATAAAAATTAATATATATATATATATATATATTATAAAAAAATAAAATTGTTGTCAACTTTGATTTTATAAAAAATAAAAAATATATTTAATTGTTTTTTTCTTTTGAAGTTTTTTCATATATATAATTAATGAATTATATATGAACAGTACAGCCCTGAAACGGCATACCAAAACTGAAATATTTTGTACCAATAGAAAAAACAAAACGGCAATCGAAATAGTATTGACAACCTTGATTAAAACAACAATAAAACCCCTCCCAAACCCATTTGGAGAACAAAAATCAAAGTAAAAAACAGAACTTGCAATTCTTAGAACAAACAATTAGCCCAAAAAAAACCCCACAACACTAATCATAGACATACCTACACTCATCTTCATTTGGGTCCGTAGAGCATATGCAAAAAAACAAAAAATAAATATTTTTAGAAACTAACCTTTTAAAATAAAATAAAATCACTGGTTTATTGTATTCCTCATTTATTGTATTTAATTATTTTCAGCACTTCGAAGCCAAAAATATGTAAAAAATGAAATGAAATATTTATACTGTATTAAACCATTTTTAAATAAAAGCAATAAGGGATACACACACATGTGAGGTTGAAACGGCGACAGGGTGGAGGACAACAGCCACAGAAACAGGCCCCCAATTTTGTGCGTTTGGGCTTCCTCTTCTGGCATCGGAAGCAAACTCTGTGGCTGTCCAGTCCTGTCTTGAGAGGGACTGAAGTGGGCTTTCTTCAACCAAACATGTCCTCCATCTCTTCTCCAACGCTTTTCTCCTCATCTCCTCGTCCTCGTCCTCCTACTCCGCCTCAGGTGCTTCGTGTCAGCTCACTCTACGCAGCAAATCCTTCCTTCTCCGATTCCATGGCTGCCTCTGCTCCCAAGTGGGCTCAGAAGACTATTACTCTACCCCCACACCACCGTGGTTGTCATCTTATTACTCCAAAGGTTTCTTCTTCTTTTCGCATCGAAATTTTTTAGTTGAATTCACAAGAGATTTTTTTTTTGAAAATATGAGGCAGTTATTTAGTTGGGTAGAATATCTTCAATTAATGAAAAAAAATTTAAAAATTCGTAGTGTTGTTTCCTTACCTCCTACTACTACGAACAACAACAACAATATAGGCATGCTTGTACTTTCCAATTAATAAATTGAATTTCTTTTATTATTATAAAACATAGATACTGAATGAAATTGGGAGTGACTTGTCAGGATTCAAGTGCGGCCTTGCTCATCTCTTCTGTAAGTGCAAAAAAATCTCTCTCTTTTTTTTTATTATTCATCGATTCGATGATACATACATATGTGTATGTATGCATGTGTAATGGATATTTTTTATCTCAGTGCATCACACAAGCGCCTCTCTTACTATCAATGAGAATTACGACTCTGATGTCCGAGATGACACTGAGACTTTCCTCAACAAAATTGTCCCTGAGGTGAAACACCTGCCCTGCCTTTTTCTTTCCTTTTCATTTACCAACAAGATTCAACCTTTGGACTTTCCTTTATTTCCTATGTTTTCAGGGAAGATCTGCTCCTTGGAAGCATACCCTCGAAGGTTAGAGTGCCTGTCTTTGTCCTCAATTTTAAATGCAATGTTTTTTCTTTTTATTCGTTTCCCCGTAGAGTAACTAAATCAATATAGAGGAGGTATTGTGAAAGTAATACTAAGTCTGATTCTGGTTTCGTCTAATTTGAAAATTTTCCACCTATGCTAATCAATCTCTGCATTTAACACTTTTGCAGGTCCAGATGACATGCCAGCACACATTAAATCATCAATGTTTGGATGTTCCCTAACGTGCGAATACTTGCTACTCATACTTTATTTACTCTTTTTTTATTCTATCATTTACGTAGTTTCTATTCCTGTGCAGGATTCCAATTACTGATGGAAAGCTTAATATGGGCACTTGGCAGGTTTGTGAACATCCTTTCTTTTGGATTACTTGGAATTGTGTCATGATCATGAGCTGATGCCCTGTCATGTACATGCATTACCGACAGATATGTTTTCCATTTTAATTATAAATAATAGGTGGTTTGAATGCTTCGATTGCACAATTAGTTGTTGATGCTCAGCTTCCTCGTCTTGTTTTGTTTGATGAGAAATGCTTAGCTTTTTATTGCTACACTGGTATTCGATGGTTTATACTTCATATGGTTATAGAACGACCAATATCAAGAATATGTTGTGCTGAACCAGTACATCAAATTAATGTCTTGGAATATTTTGAAAGCATGTAGAATGGAACATCTTTTTATTTTTTTTGGATTTGAGATATTCCTTTTCCTTTACTTTCAATTAGGAAAGAAATTTGTTTGGAATTGAGATATGCTATTAACTAGGCTTTCCAATGTTTACGAATACGAGGTAATTTGTGTGCATTGACCCTCTGCATTTTATCTCTAACATTGCAGTACAGTATTGATAACAATTTCCTTATATTTACTGTTCTGGTTCAGGGAATATGGCTGTGTGAGCACCGGGACTACCCTACTGCACGTAAAGTTGTGGTTACCCTTAATGGCATATGAGGAGTTAATTGTTGGAGATTTTCTTGTTTCCTTTTTGGGTTTTGTATGTTTGTAACTTAATATGATGCCGTGACAGATTATCGTGCCTGTTTCACATTTTAATGGGAAATACTGTCCTTATTTCATTCCTGGACATGGCGTTCTGATGACCTTGAGCATATTAAAAACTAGATCCATAGAATAAATTATATTGTTACAGCTACAAGATAAAATTCCAATAGTTTGAGCGTACGTCCATGTATTTGAATTTTTAGGATGCAACTGCTGATGAATATAATGCACAAAAAAAAAAAGGTTTGCTTCCTATCAACCGCTCGTCCTTCACAGTGACAGTGGAGCTAGTGAGAAGCAAGTGGGAAATACGATCGAGGCAGAATGTCATCGTTCTATGTTGAGTTAGAACTGGATTATCAGTTTTAGGGTGATACGGGCCATCTTTTCTAAGCCAACAGCTACAATCGAGCAAAATTGAACATAGCCACAATAGAAAACACAAAGGATCTTCTTGATCCCCAAGCCGCTGGAAAATCCCAGCGACGCTGCTCCAGAGGAGTTAACAAACCCAGAGGAGACCCAATCTGAATGAAACCCAGTTCGCTCAGAGCCCATAAGAAAATTGAGAGACGTGAATGACTCATCCCAGTCAGCAGGAACATAGGAAGCGTCACCAACCGAAACCCAAAGAAAAGAAAGAGAATTCCAGCCGAACCCTGCCAGAATCAAACCACGTTGCACTTGAAGAGAGATTCGGCTCAAATCATGGGAAAAGAAGAGGCGTGAACAGTCACCGTGGTATCAACACAGTAAATTTCCCACGGGGTTTTAGGGTTTCTGTTAATATTTCCAAGTTTAGCTTTGCAGGCTATTGATTAATATTGGGAAAAAATAAATTCATGTAAGTTAACTGTTATTGATATCCCAACGAACTTACAGTTGATCCAATATGTACAGAAAAATAATGAATATTTAACAATTCAAGAAGAACAAATGAATGAAGGAGAGATGGATTCGAACACTCAAATAGTTCACAAAGAATGGTATCGGTTTTGAAGAGCGGGGCTATTAACCACTCGTCCAATTTCTACTCTACTATTTTATTTTTATTTCACCTGACAGAACAGGGATATACAGATATGAAGTGGGAGAAGGGCAGGGCATGGATGGGGATGAACTAGCGCATCATGACAGAAAACTCGTTAAAGCTAAGAACACCGTCTCCATTGAGGTCGAAGGTACGGATTATAGCCTTGCAGTCGTTGATGGACCTGGACTCACCCAATCGACTCAACACCCGCTTCAAGCTGGTATGAGTGATGCAGCCAGAGCCAGGCTCAGTCTCGTACAATCGAAAAGCCTGTCTGAGATCCTCGGTCTTCTCTTCCTCTGAAACACTTCCTGTCATCAAGCTTAGGAAGTCCTGGAATCCCAACAGCCCGTCTCCATCCATATCAGAGAACCTGATGGCGGCCTCAGCTTCCTCGATGGAAAGCTTACCTCCAGCAGAGGTAATACAGGACTGCAACTCAGCAGGAGATATCTTTCCATCTCCATTTTCGTCAAAGTAATTGAACACCCAACGGAGGTCGTTGTTGTCATCAACCACATTAGGAGCACTAGATGAGTTGTTGACGTTTGTGGGAGGTGGTTTATCGTGGGATTTCCTTGGAGATAGCTTACGACGTAATCTTGCAAGAGGAGATGAATTGGCGGAAGTTGGAGGTGAAGATGAAACTGAATGTGATTTCATGATATATATATAACTAGCGAGGTTGAGGTTGAAATAGCCTACTACTACTTTTTGAGTTTTGATGGCAGAAGAAGATGAGATAGCTGAACTGAAGAAGGAGATGAGTTGTTTGTGGAGTGGAGATGGCAATATATAAAGGTTTGGCTCTGGGGGGATGATATTTGATAAATGATGTCGTCATGGTGAGTGGGTGTGATCTGAAGGAATGGATAAGTGAGTGGAAGAACACGGTTTTGTTTAGCACTGATCTGGCATAGCTGGCCAGTTGTTTCTTGTTTTTTAAAGATCTAGAATCCAGAATCGGCAAGGCAGCGCGTGGAGGAAGCTTCCCTCGTTGTTGACTGTTATTTCCTCCTCCTTCTGGGCATTTCCGGAATTTTCTTTGTACTCCCTAGAAAAGGACGCCGTTGGCAAGGAGAGGAGCAAAATGTAAGTCCGGTCAAAGCATGTTCATTTTGTCTTCGTCATGCGTGGCATGGGCGGTTAGCCGTTCTAATCCTTCTTTTAGTCTGGTCACTTTACTATTTTATTTCCTTACACTCCACTTCATCCCAAACTCCCTCCTAAATCTCAAAACAAACGAACAGTAAATTATGACTTAGTTTATATATATATTAACAAAAATCTTAGACCGCGTGGTGTTTCCCGGTAGCTATAAATATTTCATTGTGAATTGGAATAATATAATTATTATTATCTATTCGTATATTTGTATTTAAGCTTTAGAATCAATGGTATTTTTAATTTTTTATATTTATGTATAATAAAATAATTATAATAACTCCTAATAAGACAAAAATCACCAGTTACTGGAGAGGTGTTCTAGTAATTACATATTTTTAATGCATAGTAAAAATTACCCTTTTATCATCTAATAAGACATAACAAAATAGTTATTTATGGGGTGTTTACGACATTTAACATCTTTTAAAAATGTGTAAATACGAATATACCTCATTTAAAAGTCAAAATATAAGAAATGGATGTATAGATGTGTAGGTAATTCATTTTTTTAAAAATATTTAACCTCTGGATATTGTTAGCGCGTCGCTAGACACGCCAAAACTTTTTAATCGTACTCTCCCTTTTAGCAGCGCGCGCAATGGTGTTAGATCGTCAAAAATGTTCGCTCGTCGTCTCACCGCATGCACTGCCATGTCGTCTTTCTCACGGTGGTGCATGTGTCATACCTTGGTGGGCGGAGATGTGATAGTGGCCAGTTGAATTTTATTTTCTGCTTTTCTCTCTCTTGCATAGTAAATTACACGTAAATCCCCTTTGTTTCTAGTTGTTTCACATTAGTCACTAATCTTTAAATTGTGGTTTGATCCTTATTGCTGTGATATAGGTTTTGATTTGTTTTATTTTTATCATTCAATTAAAATTGATTATATAGTTGTTTCTCATGTCGGTCCTTTTTCTTTTAATTTTTGTTTTAAATCCCCTAATATTTTTGGTATATAAGTTTTGATTTGTTTCAATTTTATCTCTCAATTAAAATCGACCAACAATTATTTTTATTTAGGTCCTTATACTTTTAATTTTATATTTGATTTTAAATCGATTAATTTACTCGATACAAAAAATTTGATTTGTTTTAACTGTCTTTAGATTAAAATTAACTATACATGCAAATCACTAGCAGAAAAATATTTAACTCTACATGCATAACAAAGAGTTTCACTCTCATTTTACATCACCAAAGTTAAACTAACAATGTTTTTTAACATAAGCTACATTTAATACAAATAAAAATAACAATAAAAATTAAAAGTCTAAACTAAAAACAAAGGTGTATAAATACAAATTAAAAATTAAAAACTATCTCAGAATGACTGAAAAAATCAAGGGATAAAAACTAAACCAAAAAATAAAAGAATAGAAACCAAAATACAAAACAAGAAATTATATATTTTGAAATGAGTAAAAAAAAATCATTATAATGGTGGAGCATAGGATGATGGCTCGTATGTGACTAAATTAAGTAATAGTTCCTTTTTGTTTATTATTATTTCTGGAATGAGGGTCTAAAGCCCTAAAACAAGAGACTATATAAAGTACATCTTGGGAAACAAAATTAAATATTATAGATTATTACTAGTTTTTTTAAAATATTTTATACTTGAAATTATATCAAAATAATATTATTTTTTAAAAATATTTTAGATATCAACGTATTAAAGCAATATAAAAATATAGCAAAACACACCCTACACATGTGTGGTCATGGGGGGAAATTAAATTATAGCTTATCATTATTATTAATTATTTTTTAATAAAATGAGTAATCTAATTCACAATTCAGTGCGACAATTCTCGAAACAAATTCTGAAAAAAACTCCTAGCAGTCTAACAACCATATATATTGTCTCTTCACCTCTCTACAAACAAAACAAAATTAAAAGAGAAATCCCTTACCATCTCCATTCTAGAACTCATGTTACAGCGGTGGTGAAGAAAATGGTGTCGTTTCAATTGATAAATCTCTCATTTTCCCACTTTTTTTTTCCATCAATGGTGGAAAATTTTTAGCTTGCAATTGTGATTGTATTTTGGACATTGATAATAAGTATGCTGATTTTATGGCGAATATTATGGTTGATGCTTGATCAGTTTCATGCATATGTTATTCATTTAACATTTACAAAGAACAATGAAGGAGAAAGCAATTGATAAACGTTGCTCATGGTTGATTGCTCCTCTCCTTTAAACACTCGAGGTCATCATCATGCAGGGCTTGATGGGTTTAGAATTTGCAGAATTTTTAAAGAAAGAATACAGTGAGTGAAACATGAAAGGAAGAGAGAAAACTTCATACAATCTGTAATCTCTAGGTTTGATGGTCACCATGACCATTGGGCCATGTTGTTAGAGAATTTTCTCCAATCTAAGGAGTATAGGAGTTTGATTGAAGCTAGGATACTTACTATTACAATAGGAGAGAAGCCAACCGAGGCACAAAGAAAGGTAATGGAGGACTAGAAACTGAAAGATTTGAAAGTGAATAACTATCTATTTCAATCCATTTATCAGACTATCATGGAGACTTTCCTGAATAAAGGATTATGAAGAGCATATGAGAATCAATGAAGCAAAAATATCAAGGATTCACAAAGGGGATACATACTCAATTACAAGCTTTTCGAAGAGACTTTGAGATTTTTGTAATGAAAGAAGGTGAGAGTGTTGATGATTACTTTGTAAGGACTCTTACCATAGCAAATAAAATAAAAACTCATGGTGAGAAAATGAAACAAATTGTTATAATGGAGAAGATCTTGAGATCAATGACACCAAGGTTTGATTATATGATATGTTACATTAAAGAATCAAATGACCTTGCGACTATGACTATTGATGAACTTTAGAGTAGTTTATTGGTGCGTGAGTTGAGAATGAGAGGTCACAAGAAACACATTCTCTAAAGGTCACAAGTGGAGAAAGGTTTGAAGCAAGGGAGGATGATAGAGTTGGAGGTAAGGGTAAAGCCCATGGAGGCTCTAGAGGCAAAGAAAGAGGCTGAGGGATGTAGTCACTTAAGAAGGCCATCATTAAGTGTTATAAGTGTCATAAATTAGGGTATTTTCAGTATGAATACTCTAATTAGGAGAAAATTACCAACTACGCTGAGCTTGATGAAGAAGAGGAAATACAACACATGTCGTATATGGAAATTCATAACTCAAAAAGAAAGGAGGTATAGTTTCTTGACTCTAGTTATAGTAACCATATGAGTGGTAATAAGCTATGGTTTTCAAAGTTGGATAAAAACTTTAGGCACTTTGTAAAACTAGTAAATAATTCTAGAATGGATGTGTTGGGAAAAGAGAGCATTAGATTGAATGTTGGTGGAGTGATTTAAGTTATTAATGATGTGTTTTATATCCTAGAGTTAAATAACAACCTATTGAGCATAAGTCAATTGCAGTAGAAGGGATTAGTCATGCTCATTCAATCTAACACGTGCAAGGTGTTTCATTCTACTAGAGGCTTAATTATGCAAACAACAATGTCTACTAATAGAATGTTCATGGTGTTAGCCTCTATGTTTCCACAAGAATCAACTTGTTTTCAGACAATTAGTGAGAATGACACTCATTTATGGTATTGCCAGTTTGGTCACCTCAATTCCATAGGTTCGAGGACATTATATCACAAGAAAATGGTCAAAGGCCTATCTCCACTCAAAGCTTTTACAAAATGTTTTGATTGCCTTGTAGGGAAGCAAGATAGGGACTTTATTCCTAAGAAGAGTCTTTAGAAAGCAACACAAAAGTTATAACAGGTACATATAGACATTTACGGACCTATGAAACTTGAATCTAATAGTAGAAAAAGGTACTTGCTTACTTTCACTGATGATTTTAGTAGGAAATATTAGGTATATATTTTATCAGAAAAGTTTGAAGCATTCAACATGTTTAAAAGGATTAAGAGTTTTGTTGAGAAGGAATCTGGTTCATTGATGTGTTCCTTAATAAATAGAAATGCTGAGTTTACCTCGAGTGAATTCAATGAGTTTTGCAATTCAAATGGTATTAAAAGACAACTTATTGTTGCTTATACCCCTCACTAAAATGGAGTTATCAAGAGAAAAAATAGGACAATTATGAATCTTGTAAGGAGCATGTTGTCAAAAAAGAAAGTTCCTAGAGAATTTTAGGCCGAGGCAATAAATTGGTATGTGCATGTTATAAACCAAAGCCTTACCTTGGTTGTAAAAGATAGCAAACCTGAAGAGACATGGAGTGACATCAAACCATCAGTGGAGTACTTTCGAGCCTTTGGCTATATTGTTCATGTTCATATTCTAGATGCTACAAGAACCAACCTGAATGTCAAGAGTTTTAAGTGTGTGTTGCTGAGTGTGAGTGGAAAAACAAAAGCCTACAACCTCTACACTCTTGTTACAAAGAAGATTGTTGTAAGCAGATATTTGTTTTCGAAGAAAATGAGAATTGGGACCAAGGAAGAAGCACAGAAGAAATGAGAAGTGATGTGCTCCAAGTAGATAATAAAGAAGATACAGAAAAGAGTGAGGAACATAATGAAAGTGACAATAAAATTTAAGAACAAGAGTAGCATATAGATATAGAAGTTGTGGGTAACTCATCTTCAATAAGTTCACTTAAGACAGATCAGCCTAGTTTACTTGGAGAAAGAACTTGAACAGCTTATGTCAGTTAATAAGCCCTAGTCTTTAGGGATTTGTTTATTAGGTTTGAAATATTCTTATCCACTTACCACGTTATTAGGGGTGTTAAACGTGGGCTGGTTATGCTTTGCTTTCCTTTGTAAATGCCAGTGTTTCTGTGTTAATAAGATCAAAATTTTCTCTTAAAATTAAGTGGGTTTCTTGTAATCAAGTTTCAATAGGGCTAGCTTGGTTTAGCAAGAATTAGTGTCGAGTTTACAAAAGATATTTTACGATGTTAATATAAAGAAATACTTTCTTACACTTGGTATCACCATGACTCGGAGTGTATTAGCGAATGTAATTAATTAATTTGGTTTAAGATTATGTGTTTGTTTGGCTTTCCGGTACAACCGGCGTTTTGCCAAAATTCCATTTTTTTCATTTTAAATAATTTTTTTTGGTGTTTTTAAATCATTTTGATATGCTGATGTTAAAAATAATTTTTTAAAAATAAAAAAAATATTATTTTAATATATTTCTAGATAAAAAATACTTTAAAAACAATCACAGTCACACTCCCAAACCATCCTTGTAAATTCAAGAATATCATAGAGAGCGCAGGAGGGGGAGCCATAAATTGGGAATGCTATTATTGTGGGCTGGGTGACCCTACGATGCCCCGCAGCCCACAGGATTCGACATGACCCGTACTGATTGGTTTGCCGCGTGATTTATACGTGGAATGGACATCGCGATAGAAAATCCGCCACTGTACATGATCGTATCTCCTCACTTCAATTCCGACTAACAATTCAAGGACTAAAATAATTAATATTTAAATACTTTATTGATAATATACAGGCAACCTAAAACCCGGGGCAAAAATACCGTGGACTTTCTTGTGTACTTGTTGTCGCCAGATTTTAGTCATTGCTCTCTTTCGTTTTCCTCTCTTTCGTTTTCTGTTTTCTTCCTCAAGCCTTTAACTCCCCTGAAGTCAGCCTTCAACAACACCCAGAACAAAACCCCATCATCCCTGAGGAGTAGGAGAACCAGGAGCAGAAGGAACTTGAAAAAAAGAGAGGAGTTTTTGAGGAGAGAAACGAAGAGAGAAGACAACACAACAAATGACAGCTTACATTGATGAGGAGTCGATGGTGGATCCTTTCTTGGTTGAGGCTTTACAGAACCACATCGTCCCTGCACCAATTAGTGCTTGGCTCCTTTTATTTTCGATTTTTTGATGTGATTTTTAAGTTTTTTGTTGGTTTAGTTCAATATTTTCGGTTATTAGTTTATTTAGATGTGTTTGGCTATTTTGGTTTCTAGGTTTTGTTGTTCTATGGATTTTTTAGCTGTGTTTGGTTAATTTTGTATTTTATGGATTTTTTAGGGTTTGTGATTTAATTTGGGAATTCGGGTTTGAATGATTTTGAGATTGGTTTATCTAGGAGCTTTGACTAAACTGGTATGTTTATGTGACTTATAACTAGGTTTATTTATGGAAGACTTGGAGTGGGTTTTTTTAAAGGAACAGACCAAGTGTGCAAATGTGAGTAGAGATCTTTCTTTCTTTCTTTTCTTTTATTTTGTTTTGTTGATTTCAGGGTTTCACTGAAACACTTGGCTTCTGATTTTTTGGGTTTTAATTAATTCATCTATTTTCTTTTTAACTTATATATGTTAGGAGCAGCTTTCACTATTCCGAATCTTCATCGATTAAAACCATCCCAATCTCATCTCCCAACTCATGTAGACAAGCCCACGTTCTGCCAGATAAGTTTCTTTTAAAACCTTGTTTGCTTTCTGCTGGTTTGGTATGCAATTTATGATTTATCTGGATTTGCATGTTAGTTGTTTTTTGTTTCCATTTGTATGATGTCTCTCTTTTTTTGGTTGTTTTTAGCGGTTGATGGTTTGTTCTGCTTTTTTTTTTTTTGGATTAGTTGCGGTTTTGATTCTAACGGTTCTGTTTCTCCTTCCTTGACAAATAGAAGAGTCTGTCTTGCTACCAGGGTTCTTAGCTGCTTCTGAGGTCTATTTTGCGACTTTTCCCCTGTTCACGTTGGTTTTTAAGTGTCCTCTGTCCTTTGGATATCAACTTTTTTTTTTATTTGTTTTCCAGCTCTCTTTTTTGGTTGTTTCATGTTTCGCTCCTATTGGTTGGTTGGACTGGTGGTTTGTTGTTCTGATTCTCGTCATGTTTTTTCCTTCTAAGCCTAAGCTTTATCAGTGAGGAGGCTGTGTTGTTATAAGGATTATTGGTGCCTTTTTGAGGTCTGTTTTCCCCTTATTTTTAAGCTATGATTCCTTTTTTATGCTGGGAGCTCTGTCCGTGCGCTGGTCATGCTTTTTTCTTGGCTTATGGTTTTTGAGTTACATGCTGCTTTGATGTTGTTTTTCTGTCCTATTACCCTGCATGATTGGTTTACGTTGGGTTTATTTTGGTTGTGTTGATGGTTGGGTCAGATTTGAGCTGCTGTGCATTTTTGTTCTCCTTTTTTTTTCTTTCCTGTTTTGTTTTGTTTTATATTGCATCTTGGTTATAGCATCTATGTAGTTACTACACATGTTTTGGATGGTTCTTTAGTCTTGGGTTATTAACTTGATTCATGGTTTTTTTTCCTGGTTTTAGTTTGCTTGCTTAACTTGACCTTGCCACTGTTGTTGAATTTTTTTACCAGGTTTCAGGTTGTTTACTTCAAAAGTTTCTTTCACCAGTTAGTTGTTGTTTCGTTTTTTAATGTTTGGTTGTTATTTCTTCTTTGCATTTCCTCTCACTTGCAACACTTCTATCTTCTGCACTTTTTCATTATGTTTCACATTTTTTTGATTGCCCGGTCTTTTAGAGCTTTAGTTCAGACGCGTTCTGCTTCAAGTTGGTCAGCTATAGAGGGATAAATACAAAGCGGGGCAGGTCAGACGTTAGATATAGCCTTCGGTACTCACACATGGTGCCCTTCTGCTTAAGGGGAATGGAAAAAATGTCGTAAAGCATGAAACCGTTTTATAATGATTAATTTAAAGCAATTATTAGTTTTCTTCAGGCCAAAGGTAACGCTATTGCAGATACTTATTTTGGAGGTATCCATTTAAGGCGTGAATGGTGCTTTGTTTGTCATAATTTCAGTTTGTGTGGAATGCAGCCTAGTAAAGCGTGACCTATTTTATTTTCTAGCTTTGTGTTCCATTTTTTGTAGTTGGATTTGCAATTCCAGGCTGGCCATGATGTTGCCTGCCTTTTCCTTCCTTCAATCGAATCCTTTCTGTTATCATCAGACCTCAGTATTATGTTTGGATGAAGGAACAAATTAGCGTTGAGCCACGGCTTTCCAGTCTAGAGACTTTCGTGAAGGGCCATGTGTTTTTTATCCGGTCCTTTGAGAAGCCTTTCACACCTTATTTTTATTTTTATTTTTAATTAAATATTTTTAATAGTTTCAAAATTAATTCATGTGATGTATAAAATAATTTTTAAAAATTAAAAAAATATTATTTTGATATGTCTTCAAATAAAAAATATTTTTAAAAATAACCTCTAATTATACTCCGATACTTGATTTTAATCCTGCGGGCACCATCATCTTGGCAATCTTTTTCCCTTTGTGCTAATAAGACTATCAATGCGACCTAAAAACATGCCATGTTATTTAGCAGCCATTGTTGCTGTCGTTTGAAGCTAGATCTTCCTGCAACTTTGCCAAGTCCTTGCATTGTTGCTGATTTTGGATTTCTTCATGTTAATTCTTGCCTTTTCGGCATCTTAACTTGCATTCCTAGACATTGTTGATTAGGCTTCTTTAAGAAACTTTTCCGCCGCTACTACTGGGCGGAGCCGACATTCTGCCCGTTGTCTTTTTGAGATCTTCACATCTTAATTAGCCAAGGTCATTCTATGCAGGCACAAACGGACATTACTACATTGGATCTGCATAATAATTATAGTCATAAAAACGGTCTTGATATTGGCATGCTATTATATATCATGATCCTTCTGATAGTCTATTTTCTTCTCCTTTCAATTTGCGAGAGGAACCTACTCAAATTTAAATATTCGATCATCGGGTTGTTGACTTGAGATTGAAGCTCAACCTCAACCGCCACCACTTCAGCCACCACCTTGGCATTATCGATTAATCCGTCATTTAGCCAAATTATCAAATAAAAAGTTGTTCATAATATGCACAAATCTCTTTCTACACAAATGATGAACATCCACAACATGGCTGCTACTGCTGAGCTGATTTTCCAAAAGGAACACATCACATCTTACTGGGGACAAAAGTTGCTTTTTACCACATTATTAGACATCAGATATTATGACTTAAATAGAAGTGGAAAATTAGGAACAAAGGCAATACACTCATCAATCAGAGATATCAGGCCACACCTGAAAGAGCAGCAGGGAAGACAGGTTAGATTAGATCACAGGTTAGACCATGCCACCTATCACATAAGCACAAAGAAGAGCGTGACAAAGAAACCTTTAAATTAATACACAGAAAAAACAACTGACAGCTTGCTTATTCTCTACTTTCTAGACATGCCATACAAAATCTCCTTTGCCTTCTCTTAAGCTTCTTCCCCTCCTGTAGTCAATTTCTGCATCAGAGCTCGATAGTCCCAAATGATATTTCCTGCTGGTTTTAGATGATGCCATCTTCGAGAATATATCATCATCAGTCACAACATGGTTACAGGGTGTACTTGATCCATAGACATTCCCAGGTTGCCATCTTGATTTAGGGTCTGAGTTTACTAAGAAAAAAATAGATCTCTGTGAGAACATATCTTAATTGGATGTCTTGTACATGGTGAGGTAAAATCAAGCATGCACAACACCAACAATATACATAAAAGTTTTAAGACGTGAGGAGATGGAGGGTTCTCTATTTGTCAAATCATTTTTTGTTTTTTTTGAAAAGTGCAAACACAACCGCACGCAGAGGTTGTTGAGAAAAGCAATATGTACAAGCATTGCAATATTTTAGGTTAACTGCCAAGAAAAAACTGTCTCAAGTTGAGCGAGCCAAAAGCCTTGACTGATAACGTTCCGATAATATAGAGAGCATCCCTTGCCATGCTCTCTTTCTTATCCACCAAATATCATAAACTTCCCAATCTTTCTAAGCATCAAGAGCTTTTCCCATCAGGTTTATAAGTTTAGAACATTAAATTGAATTTGACTTGTGAGAAAACATAGATTAAAAGTTACTTTGGGAACTTAGGTCGTGTCACTCTTCTGAGATTCCATTTTTTTCTTTTCTTGGGCCATAATTTCAGAACAAGAAACAAAGAAATGCAGATAAAGTTAAAGAATTCACCTTCATATCTATCAGACGTGACTGGCACTTCACAGCATACTGCCCCCAGAGCAAGATCTGATTTCAATTTAAGGCTATTCTGTTTTGGCAAGTTTGCATTTGCTTTTTGACCCTCATTCAGTAATGAAGCTTCCACACTTTCTTCCATGGTAGATTTGGCTGAAGTAAAAGGAGTCATGCTAAACGTGTCTTCCATTACATCAGAAATCTCTACATATTGAGTGGTAGTGATTATCTCATCAGCACTGAACCCAAACGATGCTCTATAAGCTTCTAGTTCTTCTGCATCTTGCTTGGGACTTTTATTATGCCTGTTCTGGTGTCCATTTCCACTAGGAGGATAAACATCCGAATCCTTGGAAACACTTAATCTTCCACCAGTATTTGGATTATGGTCCAGATAGAATTGGGCAAATGTAGCAGGGCAGAAGAAATTCGAATCATGTGACACCATGGAGGCACCAGTAGTCTCGTGCCCAAAAAGCCTGCCAGATCCGCTCCTTGAATATTTTCCATTTTGGGGAGAAAGTGAAGGATCCCACTGCCGGGGGAAACCACGTTCAGGAAAGGATGTTGATAAACAGTCACCTGAAGCCCTAGAAATTGGTGATAGGAGACTGCTGGCAGGACTTCCAGGATAGAGTGAATATGTTGATTGAAGATCAGTTGCAACAATGTAATTGTTCTTTTCAGCGCCTTTGAGATCCCTAGATGATGTGAGGAATTGAGCAAAAGGAACATCAGGGGAAGAGGGTGTGGTTAAGTGAGCCAACTCTGGTGGGGGTGTGAGAGGAGCAGTAGACGGCTCTGTTGTGAAGGCTGAAAAAACAGGAGGAGAAACCAGTTGTGTTTCGTGAGCATAAGGTCCAGTGGCAAACATTGTGGATGAAGGACCCCCAGGTGAGTTGGCAGACATTGAAAGGAAGCAGCTAGGAGACTGAGCAGTAGATGGTAGAGCGGAATTTGTAAATGATGCTGGTGATGACGGGGGAGCTAGAAGTGATGGAGCTAGTGCTGTAGCTTGATTGGTTAGTCCAACAGGTTGAGGTCCATTTGCCTGGGCTGCTGATGCATTGCCCTCAGGAATTCGAGATGCAGGCACAATACGCTTTCCACGTTTTTGCACACTGAAACAAGATAATGCTCCCCAGCATCCACCCCATCTCTTTGGCTGCCCAACATAGCGAAACAGTTATTAATAGATGACAAATTACTCACGAAAAAGGAAAACCCAATCCAAATGCTAGAAAACTAGTGACAAGAAATCAAGAGCTAGCGCTGCGTAATTTAGATTTTACAAGGAGAATTCAAACGATTATAGTTATAGCTAGCGCTGCGTAATTTAGATTTTACAAGGAAAATTCAAACGATTATAGTTATAGAAACACCATGTAAACGCATTCATAGTATTTGATACTAAATGGACAAAAAAATTCTAGCACGATCCAATTGTGTTGATGCATTATTATCGAGAAAATAACAGTTGATCTGGAACACAATAAAAGCAATTAGTAGATATAAGGATTCTTATCAGATCTGTGTCTCTTTTCTTTTCTTTTTCTTCATTTGATTTATATGAATTTCAATTTCCTATTTAATTGCTCACTTCAGAAGTAATAACAAATAATAAATAAGATAATATTACAGATCTATCTATCTATCATTCAATCTGAGGAAGGAAGGAAAGAAGGAAGAGATGAAACAAAAAGGAAGGCCGCAGTGGCCAAATAAGATAGGTAAGAGGCATCAGATCCAGATCTGGAGGACATGTATGTACGTATGTAAGTATCTAATAGAAATAGAAAGATAAACCTACCTGTTCCTGCTGCTGCTGCTGGGGGAATCTATTCTGCTCCGACCCCATAACTGAGTCTGATAGATTGATAACCCGCACTCACTCACTACCACTGCTTGCAGCTTTGTCTTAAACTCTACACACAGTACTTCTTCAAGCTGCTATAGATTTATAAAAGAGAGATCGCTGACTTATCTTCAACCTATCAAATAAATACAGTACAGCTCTCTCTCGCACACATTTTCATCTTTCTACTCTCACGGCACTGCCCCATGATAAGCTAATCTATGCACTCTCCATGTATGTATCAGATTTAGAACAATTCTCAATCAATTACTACTATTAAACAACATCACAACATCGATAATATTAATCCTATTACTCCTACTATCCACCACCATCACTACAATCTCCTTTCCTTCCTCTAAAACCCAGATGCTGACAGTGACACCTTTTAGATTTCATCCTCAACTCAGATTTCTATCTATATAGTATTATTGATTAGTAAGAGCTCTCACTTCATAAATACAATAAAGAGTACACAGAAAATGACCAAAGAGATGGAGAGGAGAGAGAGAGAAGAAATAAATTATTAATTAATTCAATCTGATTAATCCTTTCCTTTTATTTATTTGACAAAAAGATTTCCTTTTTTTCCTTTTCTCTTTAGTAATTTTTTATAATAATAACAAATACAAAAGGAAGGACAAGGCTAGACAAAAGAAAGCGAAAAGGATTGAGGTGATAGGGAGAGAGACGCTACTCTGCTGATTTTAACAAGAGAGAAAGAGAGAGATAGAGAGAGACAGACAGACTCACTTGTCCTTCCTAAGCTTATCTCGCCGTATACTAATATGCTTTTCCTTTTTCTTTTTCTATGACAAGGAAAACAAATTAAAAATAAAAAGATGCGTGCCTCATTTTCATTGTCATTATTTTTTACTCCGGAACCGTTGGGGCTTGGCATGTATAAAAACAGAAAATATGAGTGAATAAGCTAATAATAATAATAATAAGAATAAGAATAAGAATATCCTTTTATAAAAAAATATGAATAATTATTTGAAGGAATAGAGATTTCAAAGAAAAAAAAAGGAACCAGAAAATAAAGAAAATAGCAAGGTGGAAGAAGGGGTGAATCCAGGTAAAATAAAATAATGAAAGAGCGAAAACGGCATTGAAGTTAGAGCTGGTAATGCTTACTGTCATGGGTGTGGGGTTTGTAGACCTTGGCCCACCTCATCTGGGGCCATTCATATTCAAGGATCCAGTGCTTGATTTGCTTTTGTTTTTGGCCCTGCCGTGCCCAGTTCAGCTCTTTACCTTTCCATTAAGGCCCACACAGCCCACTTTCTCTCTCTGCATGACATCGACTTATGTTCTCATCTAAACAAAAAAACGCCATCTTGAATTTGGATAAATTTCCATTTTCACACGCCGAACAGATATCTACCAATCATTTTTCACTCCACTCCCTCGCAACGTCAGAAACTTTGCGAATTTGGGTCATAAAACTGGAAACATGCAAATTTTATCAATCCAGCTCACAATGGTCCTTTGTTGTCAGTAAATCTGTGAGCCTTGTAGCATGGTTTCTGCTTTGCTTGATCTTTAGTTTTCCTTTTCTTCTACACTAGATTTCGGCCTCGGCAATTCCCACTACAAGGATGAATGAGTTGCAATAAACAATACGACATCACAGCTTAAAAACTATAGTCGCTTATAAAAAGCAGAAACAATAAAAAGGACAGGTTTGCACCACTGCCATCAGGAGGCAATCACTTGCATACACCGGTCTAACAAAGGCTTCGAACCAAACCCCCCAACGCACCACTTTACCCCCCTTTTTTTTTTTTTTTTACAATTAAAAAAAACTGAATGCCACAGTTAATTCACCCATCTCTCCTTTCATGATATGTGAAGACTACCGAGAAGAAAAAAACATTTTTACGTGTTTAGCTCCAATTAGTAACTTCACTTCAAAACCATGTTATTTCAGTGGTACAAAAGCCATCACTGTCGAACACTTGGTATTAAACAGGTGTTATCCAATGTCAAAGGAAACCTTCATTTCACATATCATTCCTAAATAACCTAACTTCCAATACGTATCTTATAATGGTTATCTTAACCCCCCCCCCCCAAAAAAAAAAAAAAACACGGAATCTTTCAAAATCCAATAGAAACATGATTCGAGTTTTGGAGCCAGCGAGGAAAGCAAGCCTCTTTTATTGTTGCAAGGCTCATAATTTATTAACCACACCCTCCTCCTTTTTCCGGGCTTGGGACCGGCTGTGGTGTGCATTACAAACCACGAAACAACACAGGCGGAGTTACTCTTATGCAACTGAAATAGGCAACTTACTCTAGAATCTAGATAATCAAACAGATTGAAGTATTTTAAAATCTCTTTTTATCAATAAATGGCATGCATGCCAAATGGAGGTTCGAACCAATGCACTCCATTTGGGGTTAAGTACTATCCACCAGCCTTCTTTTGCTTTGTGTGAGCGCTTATTTCCTAGTGCAGCGAGGCAAAGAAAACGGTCAATTCAATCTGTGGTGACACGACTTTTCTAACTACTACGTTCGAATCTGACAATTGACTGTGGCTGTACGGTCTTATGAGCCCCCCCGCCCCCAAATTATAATACAAAAGAAAAATATTTTTTTAAAAAAGAAAGAAATACGGAAACACGTTTGGATTTGGATTTGGACTTGGATTTGAGAGAGCTGAGTTCGGTTTAAAAAATAATAAAAGGCAAATCAAGCAACCCCCGCTCTTTTAACACTTATTGATTTATTATAAAATGTATATATATGTATACATAGCAAGTTTCACCGTGATTCAAGCGTTTGAATTAGCAATTGCTATTTGGTCGGTACCTTCCATAACTGCACAAAACCAATACAGTGCATATGGCGTTAGCATTTATACAGAGAGGGAAGCAGACATGACATACCAGGGGGCATAAGGAAACCTCCGCCCCACCTCAGCGGCGATAATGAATCTTTACCTGAAGCGCTCCTGCAACCAAAAAGAAATCGAAGGAAAAAGATGAACAATTAAACAGTCGCACCCGTTAAATTCCCAAGATAAGCTGTTGATTGAAACTACCACATACCCAAGGCTCAAATAGAACATTAAACCACCAAACTACGTTGCATGTTGGACATCAACATTCCTTTGGGATTGGTTTTTGGCACATACTTCCCCCAACTTTTAACCGCATGCTCTCTTCAAATTCTGACCAACAAATCCTAAACAATTTTTTTCCTTTGTTTCAGCCACTTTCAACCCGATGAGGTGTGTCAATACTATGGACCTCTCATCAAGGCGTGACTTTAAAAAAAAATATTTAGCTGTTATAATCTAAAAGCTAGACTGCTAGAGTGGCGCCAGTTTTTATTTCACAACTTGCTAATCAAAGCATATAGGATGACAGGCTTTAGTTAGTGCCAAAGAAATGGCTATCACAGAAAATTTAAAATATTGGCGAATCCAAAATGCAAAATAGAATAAATATCCCGACAACCACCAAACACTGGCAGGGGATTTAATTTCACGAGCTTCATAACCGCGACACTCATGAATGCCATGATTGGGAAACACAAGAGGGGTTAAAACTGTGCTATTTTTTCCAATTCTTTTTAAACTGTGTTATCCTACCAATACTTTTGTGTTTAATTTGCTAATTTAAAAAGAAAAAAGAAAAAAACCCCCAAGAAATCACAATGAAAGAAACTAAACCGGTTCCATCATGCAGCAGAATTCATGTCAGCCATAAAAATGGTTGGTTCATAAGTATTGAAATGACAGCAAAAATGTTGAGATCCATGGCCTTGAAAAGTTTTTTACCAACTGCTTGACAGCTAGTCCATAATTACCGAGTCCCTCCTGTAGTCAATATTTGGCTTAATAGGTGTAAGCACCATACGCTCCAAAATTCTTCAGTTCTCTAGTTTAATTTTGAGACACAACAATTTGAGTTGCAAGGGTGAAGCAGCCATCACCAACTATCACTATCAACAGAATCAAAAACTAAATTTATTAATAAGTTTCATCACATATATTAGTTTTTCCATGTACTGAATAAATTAAGGAAATAATGCATGTCTGTACAACAAATCAATACTCCAAAAATGTTGTGCAAAAACAATAAATTGATTTGGAGTTTCTAAGAGGAGAAACTCATCTGCAGCAGAGAGAGATCTACAAGAATGCACAGGTCATTAATTCATCTTCGAAGAATGGGGGGAATTCAACAGAAATATCACCACAATCACATCGTCCAGCTTTTTATCAATGCCTAGACTCACAGCCTGAAACAGAATAATAATTGCATTAATGATTTGAATGCAAAAAAATGGTCCTCCAGTCAATTGCTAGAGCTAATGCAAAATTAACCGATTCTCAGTGTCAAATGATGATGTAGAGATGATAGAATATGCTTTGATAATTCATTGCTACAGAGAAAAAAATGCTTAAAAGTGATATTAGTGGAAAATGAACTTTATTTGTGAAGTAGTTATTACAGGTAACACTTCTCCCAACAGATCCCACCACTGGGAAAATAGTAAACAAGTAGGGAGTTCCTACAGGAGACACAATATGAAAAAATCCCATTAAAGATTATCTATGCCCGTCTAGAGACCCACTTTTTAAGTCATCCGCAGACTGGATACATCATTTTGGGTAGTGAAGAAAATTCACGATTCTCTTCAAGTTTACCTCTTCAACTAGGGGCCCACTTTTCAAGTCATCAGCAGACTGGATATATCATTTTGGGTAGTGAAGAAAATTCACGCTTCTCTTCAAGTTTACCCACATCTCCCTTGTCACAAAAACACATCCACCCACGCCTTCCTCCACGGTGATATATAATTGGTAGTCCATTTAATTTAGCGAACCACACTCTCTTCTTACATTGCCAAGTTCACCACCAGAGCTGCTCAGGTCGAGGCACAGTGAGTGGACTCACTAATCGCAGATATGAAATGTTTTATAATTATACCAGTTATTACAAAATGGCAGAGGCATTTTCAACATGAGATTGTCTGAGACACTCTAGCACAAAGTTGACAGCTTCACAAAGGTGAATTGCAGATTTCAGTTCCTTTTATTTATAAAGTAAACACTGTATGGAAACAAAATGATGGTAGCATGAAGCAAATGCAATAGCACAAATGAGCAAACAAGTCACATGTTTAATCCATTTACAAAGCTATAATCATATCCGGGTTTTGATTCAAAGCAAATACAAGAATAAAAGAGTGTGGGTATAAATGTAAGCTGCATAGTAAAAACACCTCTGAATTGTTGTTACTGTTATTATTAGTTTAAGAGCCCAAGCTATAAGATGTATTCCAATTTAGCCATTAATGAAGAGAATACAGGTATAAAACAAAACCTTAACTCAATCGATTAATGTGCCTAGACAAGACCTTTCTTCATCAATTCAAGAACTTGTACACAAAGCAAACATTAGAACCGGAAGCAAAGGGCAATGAACTGTAATCCAAGATTCATTATCAAACTACTCTCCTATCTATAACCCATGGCCACCAAAAAACTTCGAACTCAGAGAGAACACAAAAACCTAACCCTATTATCAAAATGACATATTAAAAACTACTGCTATCATATAAATATTCCTTTTTTTCTTATCACATTCCACCAATCCCCCCCCTAAACAATCTATACAGGTGAAAACCCTAAAAATTAAAATTATCAAGCCCAATAAGAGTTCGATCAACCATAGAAATTAAAAGGCTGAAACCATTATTCCATCATCCATCTAGTCCCATAGAAAAAAAAAAAAGCTTTACAAGATCATAGCCAAAAGCATAAAAAGGAAAACCCATATAAGAAAAACACCATTAATCAAAAGTCATATGCAGCATGTTTTTCTAAACAATCACCAAGATGTCATAAAAACAATGAGGGTTGATTCTTGATGATAGTTTATCATATTGTAAGAGAGTTTTATCACAGTATTGGTCAAGGTTGATTCATTAAGGATTTTTTAGAGATATTTTGAGATTTTATAAGGAAGCATGAGGGGAAACTGGGCAGGAGTCAGTCAAAACAGCCAATAATTCAGAGGACAAAATCAGCAAAAACAAAAAAAAAGATAATTCAAGAGTGTCAATAAAAAAGAGCTGTGCGAAAGACCAATTAACTGATAAATGTATTTATATATGTGTTTGCACCATCCCATGCTCATGTTAATAGTGTTCATATGTATATCTCCAAACCTTTTGCTTTTTCCTTTGGCCATTGGGAAATGTACACATGAAACCCTTCCCAGTTGCTTGTCCTAAAATCCAGACTTCATCCTCTAATACCACATGTACCAAGGGAACATGCCATTGTGCCTCAATGAAATGCATAAACATCATCTAGTTTTCATGCTAGCTTTAAGAAATTTCACATATCAACTTTACATCTCAGCTAATTTCACACAGCACGAACTCCATGTATTAAACGTAACATTCTAAGCTCTTATGGATTCCAATATTGGTTCATTAAACAGACAAAGATGCCAGGGAAAAATGGTAAACTGGTTGATAAGTGATGGCAGCACTATAAAATACTCAAAACACTAAGTGATCAGTGATTAGAAACATACAATTGAAGACAAACCGCACCAATGTTCTCTGCTACTGGTCTGCACCAATCTCATCATAGCACCAAACAGATCTTTCAAGCAGCAGTTTATGAAGGGTTTAAAATCTCAAGAGAACAAACCCAGCTCTTCTAAACGCATCAAACTACAAGAATAAAAGCGAATTGCTAAATTCTCTGTTGCTAAAAGATAAAACAAAATAGCTAAATAGAATTCCCACATTCCAGTTTTGAAAGAAAGGTAGCAAATTAAGAAATCATTCCAGGAAACGGGGGGAAGGAAGAGGAGAAGCTAAATCAAACCAATTTGGTTGAATAAAATATATATGCATTCAAAATAAATAACATACCAATATGCTGATCCTGTCAACCATAGAAGGTGAGAGACAACTCTAGAATACAGCCTACAAAATATTGAACATAAACTATAAGAGATGGGAAGGTACTGAACATAATTCATGTCTTATCACATTAAATAATAAAAATGACCCTTACAATTATTGGCATCTCAGAATACTTCCTAATTCAATGACCCACGACACCTGAAAAAAAAAATGTTGAATTAGATGCAAGACCAAACTTAAAAAGTAGTGCAAACAAGATACCAAAGATAAAAGTCATCCACGGCCACTTACTTCCTAGAACCACAGTTGCAAGGTATCTTTTTATCCTCCAGAGGAAATTTGTAATTGTAAGTAATTTCTTCACCAGCAGCTATATGGCGTTTTGCATAAATGAAAATTTTTTTCTGACCTTCAACGCTTATAACCTTGGTGTAGCAATTGGGCTAGTAAAGAAAGTCAATTCAATTATAAGAAACACGAAATAACATCAATTTCAGTAAATGGAATCATTTGCATAATAATAGATGCACCAACCTCGCAAGAATGGTTTATAAATCTTGCAATCCCACCACGTTTTGTGGCATCAACCTACACAATTTAGGAAGGACATACAAACCATGCTTGCGTTCACAGCTTATAACAAACATCATATAATAAAATGCAAAGGTGATAAAAGCAGGTCACTGCTGCCCTCCAATGCCAATATCAACTTTGTGGTTTCCATACAAGTATATAATTCAATAGATGGACTGCTAAAAATAAATTGAACAGTTTTGCTAAAGTAAAATAACACCAAAACATGCCTTGCAAAGATAACATCCAGCTCCAATCAGGATTTCAAAATTGCAATCAACAGTAGAGATTAAAAAATAAGGAAAGCAAGCAGTGAAAAGGTTCTGTGCATCCATATGTACAGAATTGAGACACCAGAAAAACAAACAAACCCTAAACACAAGCCCAGACAGCAGTCTATGTATAAGAGCACTGCTGGGGAAAAAACAAAGCTAGAGGAGAACTCTGGGGTTGAGTGGATTAGGGATAAGGGGAAAGAGGGAAATTCTTGTTAAAAAGCAGACTTGAACAAAATAATGAATTTGAAATTTGGTAGCAAAAAATGCAGAGATGATATAATATTGATCTACTGACCACATAACCATCATCAAGTCTAAAAAGATAACTGCTGCCAATTCCCATCTTCTCATAAAGTCTTTCACGTATATCAGATATCTGTGTAAAGTATAAACACAATAAAAGGGCATCAACGAAATGAGAAGAAAATAGCAAAAGAGAATAATAATTAAAAGATTGTAGGCAATGGGGGAAAGCTTTAGGAATTACGAATATATTATGAAACACACTGAAACCAGTACTTACTTGTGGACGAATCAGTTCGCCAACATATTCAATTACAAAGTCCTCTGCCTCAATTGACTCTATAGCAACAAGACCCCAGTCATGTATCTTGCTTCGCTGGAAACATAAACGCTTTTTTCTTGCCTAAAAAAAACATGCAATAATTATTATTTGACAAAACTTAAAATTAACAGTTCTTAGACAAACTTCATTTTTCAATCACCTTCAACTGTGTTGCTTTCAAAAGGTCAACACCTTCTGCAGCAGCAAGAAGATTGCGAAGCTTCACCCTGTTAGTCCTTGCAGAAAGGACCTTGCCATTTGACAGCTGAGATGCATATGCCTCTGAACCTGAATACTTGGCATGAATGCACTGCGCTCCCCTAACACGAGCTCTTTCAGCAGGACTAGCTTTAACTGACCATGCATGCCATTCCCAACCATTAATTGAAGACCGAGCACAACCATCAGATCTAGGGCAAGGATTTAGCATCCTGGATTTACTGCACTTTGTCTTCCGTACTGTGACCTGTCCAGTTGCTGCTTGCTTGTTAGCACCATTTTCTACTTTAAGAATCTTCATAGGATGCAACACAGATCCACCATCTACTGTGTTTTTCCTTTTCAACTCCGACACCTTGGTTGTTGTACACAATAAAACATGATCAGACTTTGTCTTCCGTACTGTAAGCTGTCCTGTTACTGCTGCTACTTTAAGAATCTTCATAGGGTGTGACACTGATCCACCATCTACAGTGCCTTTTCTTTTCAAGTTTGACACCTTGGTTGCTGTACAAAAGAAAACACAATCAACAAGAAAAAAAATATAAAAGGTTTCATGCTCAACAAAACAGCATCACATCATTTCTTACACTTTAGAGTTTTCTTAGAGCATTCAATAGTCCCTGATTTCTCGGTTCCAACATCACGGCCATTGCAATCAATAAGCCCAACCCTCTCCCTAGAAGTCTTTACAGAAGCTTTGGCATCTTTATAATCTGAATATTAATGAGTAAATAGGTAACGGCAAAAACTACATGACTTCATGGTTATAACATTTACAAAGAAATGAAAAATTATAATAATAAAGCAATACCATTAACTACTGTGATTTTCCTTTTCAAATTCGACACCTTGGTTGCTGTACACAAGAAAACACGATCAACAAGAAAGAAAAATATAAAAGATTTTCTGCTCACCAAAACACCAAAACACCATTTCTTACACTTTAGAGTTTTCTTAGAGCATTCAATAGTCCCTGATTTCTCAATTCCAGCATCACAGCCATTGCAATCACCAAGCCCAACCGTCTCCCTAGAAGTTTTTATGGAATCTTTGGCATCTTTATCATCTGAATATTAAAAAGTAAATAGGCAATGGTAAAAATTACATGACTTCATGTTATAACATTTACAAAGAAATAGAAAATTATAAGAAAAAAGCAATACCCTTAACTACTGTGATTTTCCTTTTCAAATTCGACACCTTGATTGCTGTACACAAGAAAACACGATCAACAAGAAAGAAAAATATAAAAGGTTTTCCTCTCACCAAAACATCATCACATCATTTCTTACACTTCAGAGCTTTCTTAGAGCATTCAATAGTCCCTGATTTCTCAATTCCAGCATCACAGCCATTGCAATCACCAAGCCCAACCGTCTCCCTAGAAGTCTTTATGGAATTTTTGGTATCTTTATCATCTGAATATTAAAGAGGAAATAGGCAACGGCAAAAACTACATGACTTCATGGTTATAACATTTATGAAGAAATGAAAAATTATAAGAGTAAAGCAATACCATTAACTACTGTGCTTTTCCTTTTCAAATTCGACATCTTGGTTGCTGTACACAAGAAAACACAATCAGCAACAAACAAAAATATAAAAGGTTTTCTGCTCACCAAAACATCATCACATCATTTCTTACACTTTAGAGCTTTCTTAAAGCTTTTAATAGTCCCTGCTTTCTCAATTCCAGCATCACAGCCATTGCAATCACTAAGCCCAACCGTCTCCCTAGAAGTCTTTATGGAATCTTTGGCAACTTTATCATCTGAATATTAAAGAGTAAATAGGTAACGGCAAAAATTACAGGACTTCATGGTTATAACATTTATGAAGAAATAGAAAATTATAAGAAAAAAGCAATACCATTAGCTGTTCGTGCAATCTTCATTGATTTCCAACAACTAGTATTTTTGGGCACCGATTGATCCCTTTTTAAGGTGCTTTTGACAGTGGCTTTCAAAGGCCTAACATTAACAGATGATTCAGCAATAGTTGCTTTCAAAGGGCTAGCATTAACAGATGATTCAGGAGTAGTGGCTTTCAAAGGCCTTGCATTAACAGATGATTCAGCAATAGTGGCTTTCAAAGGCCTAGCATCAACAGATGAAGCCTGGCCCTTGGTTAATTCCTTCTTCTTAGGAGTCTTTACAGGTTGAATCACTACATTCTCAGAAACTTCGCTAAGAACATCCTGCTTTCTTGACTTCTCCACAGGCTGTTTCAGTAACCCAGCATCAACTGTACTAGTAGAATGAGAAGATGAGCCCAACTTCTTTCCCACCAACTTTCTCTTCCGATGATATGTATATTTACCTGAAACCAATGACACCACTGAAGACTCTTGGCTGTGGAATTTGTTCGACCCTTCCGTGAATTTGAATGCTCCTTCCTAAAAATTTCACAGCAGAATTGAGCATTTACTTGAACATTAAAATGCAACCAACAACTATGTGTAAATGTAAAAAGAGACTAATGAAAGAAAAGTTAAAATTAATAAATCCATACCACATTGCTACCAGGCTCAGTATGTTTTTCTGAAGAAGAGGAAAATCTGAGAGATCGATGAAGAATTTCATCGACAAAGATCGATGTCCAAACACTAAGTACATCATCATGCAGCTTCTGCATGCACATTGCAATGGCGACATAGGCTCCAACCTTGGGAGTCAATTCAAGTGATTTTGAAGGTCCGAATTTACTTTTAGTGGAAGGAAAAGGAGCAGTATCTTTGAATCCAGGTGGTGGTGTCTCGTCAATGTTTTCATCATCAGTTGCATTGATAGCAGATGGACATAATCTTTTAAAAGCAATTGCCAGAAAATTGGATATTTCATTCTCAGATTGCAATGGAAAAAAAGATTTTTGCATTTGTAGTGATCTTTGAGGGTTGCGGGAAAATTTTATCTCGGCAGGAACTTGGTTTGAATCAATCATCTGCTCATCTTTCATTTCTATAGAGCCATACTCACTTGCCTCGCTGAATGGAATAGAAAAGTCAACAATTTCCTGCAGCAGAAGAAAAGTGCACCAATAGATATAAAGCTACAAATTAACAGCCGCAATCAATTTCCTTTTATTCTCTTTAGCAGCAATGGGGAAAAAATAAAGAAAGCGCTATGATCTTACAGTTACCTCATTTAATCTTTTATCCTCTGAGAAATTAAATAATTTCTTTACTTCCTCCTTCACAAGAGTTTCAAAATACTCTAACAAAGACACCTTTGTGGAGTTATGCAGCTCATAAGCTACACTTTCTAAGATGCATTTCATGTCATCATCCAGACAATCTTTAAACAATAGGCAATTATGTTTGCAAGGTTCTTGTCCCACATGTGCACATGAAGATATAATAGATGATGGCACAATATGACCTGATTTAGTTTTGAGAAGCTCAAAACCAGGAGGGCAGTTGGCACTGCTAGCAAGAGATTCTTGGCCAGGAAAATACTGTAAAACCATTTAAAACACTAATTCAGAAATTTTCTGTACATGGAACAAGGAAAAAAGGACTCTGAAAAAACTCTCTACATACAGTTTCACCGGGTAAATCTTCAATCTTCTTGCACAAATATGGATGATGAAACCAAAGTTTGGTTTTTCTCCAGAAAATTGTATACTCTTTTATGGTATCATAAAAGACAGCATTCCACATGACTTCCATGCAATAATCAGAAAGACATCTACAAATAACTGCGTAAGACCCCCAGAAATCATCAGCATTTCCAACAGATTTCTTACTTCTGGGTAATTGCATGGACAGCTCATCAGCACATGCCTGATCAGAGATATAACTGTAGGCAGTGGCGTCCCACTCGGGAGCAGAGAAAATCATCCTATCACTGGCAGATTGAGACTAAAAAACCAATGAAGATGTTAGTGAGAGTAGGGTATGAAGAGGCACAAAGAAATTCAAGCATGTGTAGAATCCAAAGAAATTCTAAGCAATACCATTCTACCATCCACAGAGCAAGTTTTGGCAGCCTGATTATCAAGCATAAGATATCTCTCTGCTCTCTTTGTGTGAACAAACTCTGAAATGACATTGCAGATTATCTCATCTAATGCAAATCTACGAGCAGCTTTCAATATTCCGGAGTGCAGTTGACTGGAAACTTCTTCAGAAATTACAGATATGAAACTCTGAGATGAGCCAGTTTCAGCATTGGCATTGGTCAAGGAGAAATATTCAGGTTTCTCCAATCTCCAAGCATTCATAACAGATAGCAGAGGAAGGGGTGTAAACTTATTCTGAGCATGGTATATCTGCCAAATGAGATGCACAGTGAAGGTTAAAATACAAGCAAAACTGTGTTATGGGGTGAGAAGCACAGTTGAACAAGTCTGAAGCATCTGCTTACCATTAATGAATCTTTAAGATACCCGTACTGATACCAAGAATAAAGCTCCAGAAGCGAATGTGGCCCATGCTTCCTCCCATCATCATCCTTGAATAGCCAACAGGAATCTTCACCTGACTGGAAAGAAAGAAAAAGAATCAGAGGCAGTTTCAGAGGTGGAAGTGAGCTAAAAAGGAACAGGGAGGGAAAGATATAGGAGAGAGGTATGACCCCATGAAAAAAAAAAAATTGCAGTACCACAAGTGAAACTGGTGTGACATAGTCGGCTGCCTCAGAGTTGGATATCGGTTGGTTGGAGCTGTAAGTATGGTTATGAACACGGGAATCAGATACGGATTCCATATCTGGATGTGCAGCTCCTGGAGCAGCATACTGAACGCCTTCTTGCCTATGTGCTGCCAAATCTGTAAAGTGATTTGTAGGCATAGATGTGCCTGACGTACCCAAACAAAGATATGTAAAACCAGTGGAAACATGATCAGGAAACTGCTTGAAGTAGTTGAGAGGAACAGGATTGATCAATATCCCATTTGCAATGGGATACACAGGAAGATCTTCAGGAAGGAAACCAGTAGATAATCCCTCGTACAGCTGTTGCTGGATATAAGGACCACACATTTGTCCATTTTCATTAAGGTACATCCATCCACTAGCAAAAGAAGGTGGTGAGTGGCCAGAACAATTCTCTCCCCGGTATGAAGTCCCGCCAGTACTAGGCATACCATCACTATTTCCATTGGACTTGCAACTCATCTCTGGTATGAAACTAGAGCTAAATATTTTCATCATATATGAAGCAGCAACAGGGCAGGGAAGTTGGAGAGGCAATAAGCAGCGTAGACAGGGTTAGATAAAGAAAATCAAGAAAAGAAAAGGGAAAGAGATTGGGAGAGGGGAGACTAATGTAATACCCATCGAATGAGCATTCTTCTGCGCTACTCATCACCATGAATGTGTCTTCATCACAGTTTCCAGTGGAGATATATGCATCTTGTTGTTCTTGGCATTGAAAATCTGAAATCTTCAACCTCTTTCTAGAGGAGAAAGAAAAATAATCATCGTCTTCCTGAAAGCAGAGTGTTGAAGAGACCATAGTTCTCCGTTGACCTCGCCTCGCCTGTATTAAGAAAAGAACTGAAGAGTTTAGACAGTACAAATTGATAAAAAAAAAAAAAAAACGGATGGATGATCAGCGATCCAGCGTGCAATTAAAAATTAATAAGGGTTGAAAACTGAAACTGTACACGGAGAACGATCGCAAGAACACGAAAAATATCGTGTGCTCTGACGATCATAATTCTTGATCTTCATGAAAAACAAAATCTTCTCCTGACCTAATTTAATAATGACCGAAAGAATCGTCGACATACGAATGATACCTAATTACCTATGCTCACCAGATTTTGGACTTCTTCAAAGTGTGGTACAGGACACCTTCATCAACAATCTCTGTTCAATTCATCAAGACTGCAGTCCTTGCCCTGTGAATGCGGGGAACCGCTCAATCGAGCTGCCAGTATTTACGACCTCAATTGATAAGCTTAAGTCGGGGGGAGGTTTGCCTGGTGGTGCTGCCGTGGCTCCAAGTCGATTAGGGTTAGGCGACCGGGTGATAAGAGGACCTTCTCGATCACGCGCCGGCTTTAGGCTTTCCCAGCAACCAGCCTTTTATCTACTTATTTCTTTATTACGATTATTATCACAGACTTGGCAACAAGTCCAGCTCCAACTTCCGTGTTTTTTTTTTCCATGGGCTTGTATTAGAGTTGCTTGTTGTTGTTGTTTTAAATATTTTTTATTTAAAAATATATTAAGATGATATATTTTTTATTTTTAAAAAATTATTTTTAATATTAATATATTAAAATATCTAAAAATATTAAAAAAAATTATTTAAATTAAAAAAAAAAGATTTTTGAACCACTACAACCACAGTACCAAATAGCATTGTTGGTCCATGGTTTTTTCTGTACGAATTACTAGTTTGATTAGCCCTCGATGCCATATATTTTAATTGTTTTATTTGAAAAAAAAAATCAAAACATTAAATAAATTAATAAAAAACAATTGAGAAGGCTTGGTGAAGCCAGTACAGAATAATATTATAAAATTATTTTTAAACAAGATATGTATACTTTGGTTTCGTAAAAAAAAAAACGTTTTTACAATATATCTGTATTTAAAAAAATATTTTATTTTTATTTTTATTTTTGTTATATATTGTTGTTAAAAAATAAATTTTAAAAATAAAAATATATATTATTTTAATATATTTTCAAATAAAAAACATATGGATAAAAATTTATTTGAGTATTATTTTAAAAATAAATTATTTAGATTTTTATTTTTTTAACCGGGTTTGTTTTTTATTTTTCATGTATCCGTTTTATCTTTTCTCACACATGGTGCACTGTTTTACTTGTAAAAACACATATTTTAATGAGTTTTATAATCTAAATCTTTTACTTGTACATAATTTTTTATTTGATACGTGTTTTATTATTTATTTTATAAATTTTTTTGCTTATATTTTTAAACTTGAATAGTGCATGGGACATTATTTTAACATTTTAATTAAAAAGCTAAAGCTCATTTTATCAAATTATTTTCAAAATTATTATTTGATCAAATTTTAAAAAAAATAGATTGAAAAATAATATTTTAATATATTGATTCGATATTGAAACTTTAAAAAGGAAATCTAGAATAGAAATTCTTCTCTCCATGACTCAAGTTATAATCTATCTTAACGATCGGGGTTCCAAGGAATAAAGCATTTATTGGGTTATGTAATTGCAACGAGCTAATGAGGTTCTTAGCAAACATGGCCCAACTAAAATATATTATTTTGTATTTTACTTCAAACACCATTCTCCAACTATAAACAAATGTTCTTTAAGTCCCCCCCCCATCTAACCAATGATGCAATTCTACCAGTGAACTATTATCAACTTATAAATGAGTTTGAGCAAGTTTATAATACACACAACCTTTTCTCTCTCTCTCTCTCTCTAGCCACATCTCAAGAAACAACACCGCAAATTATGCTAATATCTTCTTTACTCTCAACAATTGTTTTATGGAAGGAGTTGTACACACCACCAAATAAAAGGTTGTTAAGAGCGAAACAAGTCATAGAAAGTTATATTCAGGTAGAGAACACAAGTATGTTGTGTTATGGTCCTCATTTTTTAAATACAGTCACTCACTCAAATATGATCGCTCTTCAAGAAGAGAACAATCTTAAGAGGGGTTAGAAGAAATCAATAAAGGGAAACTTAGGTTATTATGAAGTGTGTGTGCTTCTCCATTAAATATCACCCTTAGAAAAGTCCTTATGGTCATTAAAGGTAAAAACTTTGTTTATATCCTTCGCCCATGAAATCTCTTATTAGTACAAACACATGTAAAAAGTATTATCTTTTTCATAGTAACAAATGGCATGACGTCGATGACTATCGCACGTCACTGCGCAGCGTCCCAGTGAAAGGGTGTTTTTTGTGTCTCATAGTGGAGTTATTGAGGAGTCGTCACCTGGTTGTTGAGGGTCGCTAGGAAAACCCGATTTGCACTGGTCTGATCAGAGATTCAAATGTAGGGGACTGATTGCGTAAAGGGAAGGTATTAGCACCCCTAGTACGCATTACCTTAGGTAAGCTACATTGTCTATCTTGATGTGATTTTGAATGCTTCAACGGGTCGTTTTTATTCATGTAAAAAAATTTAGCCTTTAAAATTATATTATGAGTTTATGAACCTAAAATAAAATATCAAGAAATAGATCCATGTAGATGCCTTAAAAGGATCACCTATCATGGATGAGTTTTTCGTGATTTTGTACCTCGTAAAAAATATTCTGATTGAAAAGAGAATCGGTCATCGCTCAGAATAATCTTGCAAATTTTATTGGTTATTTCAAGATATGCAAATGCTAGCCTACTTGTAGTTTCTTCATTTACCACCTGAAATTAACCATTAATTCTTATGAATTAATTTCGTGATTGATCAATTCATAACAAATCGACCACCACTCAGAATAATCCTGACAATTTTGGTGGTTATTCCCGAATATATAAATGTTAGTCTACGCGTAAATCCGGCGATTACTACTTGAAATTAACCATTAATTCTTATGAATTAATTTCACTATTTGTTTTAATATTAGGCCAATTTCTCAAGATTTAATAAACTCGTTGTTAAATCTAAGATAAATTTTCGGAAAACGCTTTGGTCGTTGCAAATAAAACATATTTTTTTTATTTCACTTTATATTCTTTTTTTCCTTAACAAAACAACATAAAAGTTAAATAAATAAAACACCACACACACACATATTCTCTTTTTTCATTTCTTTTTCACTACATTTTGTAAATAAAATACAACACACGCACACATTCTTTTTTTCATTTCTTTTCCGTTATATTTTACAAATAACAATTAAACAGCAATAAAAATTCAAATAAATACATAAACATAAACAAAATTACAAAAACAACCTCAGGAATAGTGTTGGAACAGTGGTGGCAGCGGCCAGAACACTGGTGGCGCGTGTTTCCACGCACCGCCGCCGACTGAGCAGCCAGACAGGGGGGCCTAACAGATTTGCATCTTCTCTTCCTTCTCTCGCCAGAGATGGCGCTCATGGAGACTTGCAAGCACAAAAAACACAAACAAACACAGAAAGGCAGCTGGGGTCTTCTCCTCCTCAAGATTTCAAATATGTTCTTCTTCTTCTCAACCTATTCTTCGACTCTCCTCTTCTCCTTCTCGCCGGCAAGGGTGTTCTACCATGACCTGTGGTCACAAACAAATATCACACAACAAACACAGCAATTCAATAAAAAATCAATTTCATTCTTTTCATATCTTAGAGCTCGGGTCTGTTCTTGTCTTCTTCTTCTTGGGATGGTTGGACTACCGTTGGTTAGGTTGAGGGGAGAGAGTTGGTCAGAGATGTTGCTACCGTGGATGAGGCTTCATTGATTAAAGATGACGGTGGCTGATGGTAGGGCTCAGATCTGGCGAGGTTAAGAGAAGAAAATGAGGAAAGGGAGGGAAATTGTGGTGCTTAAACGGGAGGGAAATAGAGGTGAAGTGAAGGTCACCGATGGTGATAGTGAAGGCTTAGGTTTTAACGGGAAGTGGAAGGTGAATGTTGTTGTTATGGTGGCTGGACTGAAGGCTGGGAGGAGAGGAGAGTAAGGATAGATCTGTTGGGCAAATGGCTGACAGAGAGGGGTTGAAGGCAATGCTTGGTGTCAAAGCTAAAAAAGAAGAAAGAAAGGGTGGTCGATGAGAAAAAGATGGAGGTCATGGGTCTGCTGGTTGTGGGGAGGAAGACTAGTAGGTAGGTTGCTATGGTTGACCGGAGTAGGAGAAGAAAGGGAAGGGTGTGGTCGCCAATGGCTCCAAGATGCCTCTGCAAGAAAAAAAAATGAAAATGGAGGGGGTGGTTGCATTTGGAAGTAGCTAGCTGAAGAGAGAGAAAAAGGTCCGTAGGGCTGCTTGGTTTTGCTAGGAGTAGAGAAGAGTGAGGGGAAAAGGAAAAGGGTAGGGCTAAAGGTAAGGCTGCAATGGAAGAAGAGGGGTTGTGTGTTGGAGAAGGAAAAGGGTAGGGCTAAAGGTAAGGCTGAAATGGCAGAGTAGGGGCTGTGTGTCGGAGAAGGAAAAAAATGGGGGCTGCAGCTGCCCAGACGGGGCAGCGGTTGCAGCCCTAAATGTATAAAAATATAGGGTTAAGGCTTTTTTTATTTTAGGGTTTCTAGTGAGTGTATTTTTTTTGTCCTTTTTCTTTGTGATGGTTCACTCTATTTCTAGAATTTTTCATAGGCAAAATTCAAAAACAACCCTCAACTTGTGCGTCTTTTTCAATTTGATCCTTGATTTTCAATTTGTGTGATTTGACCCTGCATTGACTGTTAAATTCTCAAATTGTTCAATTTTGCCTCTGCAACAAGATATTTTTAGGTTTTTGTTTTTGTTTTTATCCGAAACATAAAAATAAATGGGTCAAAAATTGGGTAGCAACAATGACTATTATATCTCGAAGAGGGAAATTGAAAGGCTAATAGCTAAGGATTATTTTCATCAGTTTTTAAAGAAAGATTTTTATCTCAAGTTGAATAAATAAGAGTATGGTTAATCCGTTATAACTTTACAGAGATAAACATAATAATAGAGAAAGAAAAAATAGTTTTTACAATGAAAATAAAAATTTATAAGAAACATGTCATTACGGTTATTAGACCATTGGATCGAGCCAATAGTTTTTACTCATAAAGATGCATAATGAGTAACTTTTCCCATATAAAGATGTTCTCATCATTACCACCAATATCTCTAATCTTATAATACATCAAATGTTAGTAGATGATGACAATACAACTAATATAAGTTATAATCTAAATAGGGACTCCTTATTTAAACTGATAGCAATAAAGACTCCTCTTATTGAAATAGAAAGCTCAAAAGTGCTAGTGAAAAACACCTTAAAATTACATGTTATAATAAGCATTCCTCAAAGACATGTCTTTTTTTCAACAAAACTTCATGATGATTAATATGTTATTAGCTTAAAGTGTCATGTAGGCATCCCCTTCAACTTCAAATCAATGATGTCATCAATACCCCATGTTTGATGTTAAATTCCTCAACTCAAAAGAGATTGACCACATAATACAAATATTAGGTAATCTTAAGATAATATGCCACCACTTGCTTAAAAGGTAACAAATTAATGATACAAAACCAGCAATGGTCCTCAAAGGAAATGATATAAATTATAATCAAGGTTGTTGAGCAATTGAAGGATTTTTATTAAGGGCGATATAAACAAACTATCATAAAAATAGGATCCATATTGACACCAACAAATAACAATTATTGATAAAGCTGTTACAGATCCAAAGGTTGAATTTCGCACCAAATACACTAAATATGTTAGGCATCAATCTTAAGATAACCACCTACAAGTTAAAGGTAGATTCAAATGCTCATCTTGTTTGTCCAGAGAAAAAATTAAAAATACAAAGATAAAAAGTCATAACTAAAGAAGTAGATAAACTTTTGGGTACTGGTTTCATTAAGAAAAATGTTGTACCCAACCTAATTGGCAAATGTAGTTATGGTTAAGAAGAGTATTGTCAAGCGACATGTATATGTGGATTTCACTGACTTGAATAAAACCTGCTCAAAAGATAGTTATCATCTCTCAAGAATCAATCATATGGTAAATTTTACTGCGAGTTTTGAATTCTTAAGCTAATCAGAAGTCAACTCGGGATACTATCAAAAACCTATACATCTTGAAGATAAGAAGAAAAAAGCTTTTATAAATCAAGGAAAGATTTATTATTATAGAGCAATACCATGAGGATTAAAGAATATAGTGGCACAATATCAGCAAACAATTAACCAAATTTTCAAAAATCAGTTATGAAGGATTATAATTGGATATATGTATGACATGTTAGTAAAATTTTTGACTTATGGGCAACATCTTATGAACTTTAAAAAAGTCTTTGTTGTCTTGAGTCAATACTAAATGAAACTTGACCCTTTCAAATGCAGTTTTGCCATTAAAATAAGAAATTTCTATGTTTTCTTGTAAGTTCTAAGGGAATCAAGCAAAATTCATACAAAAAATTAGGCCACGCTAAACATGATGCCCTTACAGATTATGAAAGAGGTAAAATGTCTTAAAGGGAGATTGGTTTCTCTCAAGAAATTCATTGTTAATTTAGGGAAGTCCACTCTATCATTTTTTAGAGATATTAAGAAAAACAACCAACTTTTAATAAACAAGGATTGTCAAAAATCTTTTGAAAAGGTTAAGTTTTATTTGTTATCCTTTAAGATTCTATTTCAATAAAAAAAAAAAAAGGATTAAAATCTATTTCTCTACCTAAGGGTGGAACATTTAATGGTAAGTTAACTTTTAATAATAAAAAAAAGGCATACATTAACTTATGTATTACACCAACTAAACTCTTCATGATGTATAAACAAGATAATTAAAGGTGGAGAAAGTAGCTTTATCATTGGTGAGCGCCTCTAAAAAGTTAAAACCATACTTTCAAGTTTATCAAGTAACAATATTGATAAACCAACTATAAAGATGAATTCTTAACGAGCTAGGATTATCCGGGCACCTAATTAAATGAGCTATAAAGCTAGGAGAGTTTGGGCTTTAATACAAACCTTATCCAATAATACAGGGTTAAACCTTGAAAGATGTGAATGTTAATTTATAAAGTTCACAAACACCTTTAATCATCCATTTTCAACTAGATCAGAAACATTAATGGGATCATTTGTGTAGGCATCAGATTTTAAGCAAGCAGAAGGATCAAATAAGACATAGATTTTCTCTCCTAAAAATTATATGTAGATTGTGCTTCCAATATAAATGAAAATGGAGTTGGGATAATACTTATAAGTCTTTAAGAGCAAGTATTGAAGTATGAAATACCAACAATATAGCAAAACATTAGGTTTTTCTACTTACATTACATCTTGTAGAGGTTTTGCTAACAATTATATTGATCTTCCATGTCAAATGATTTCTTTATATCTATAAATGTGTAAAAGATCTCTTTAAGGACCAACCAAACTTATCATCTTATTAATGATATATAAGTGGTATTTGTTCCTCATTAATGTCATAAAGAATAAAAGAATTTCCAATTATTTTTCTATTTACAAGGTACAAAGGTTATAAATACTCCTTAAACCACTTAAGTACAAGGTTCAGAACTTCTTATACACTAAATAACTTGCCTATCTCTTAGCATTAACCATCTTAAAATTTTAAAACAAACATCTTTGTTCCTGAATTTAAATCTCTTTTTAAGTCAATCATTATCTTTCTCATAAAAGTACTGACTTTATTATCGGCAGGTCTTTAAGTCCCTTTGATTAAGATTATTTTTTGCAGATATTGAAGTTTTTACCATTAGCTTAGTGTTTATTGACCTAGAGAGAATAAATATAATTATTTGAACATAATGATTAGTCATTATCCAAACACAAAATAACCTTTACTTCAATATTCTAGATTTTTGGAACATCATCACCATGCAATAATTATATTAGTAAATTTTTGTTTTAATGCTATTACCATCATTTAGCTTTGTACAAGTGTTCGTCATGGTGTTAGGAAAGAGATGCAAATTGATTTTTATTTTGTCTAAGCTAACTAATGACCCTTGTTACTTGCAAAATATGCATGAGTGGTGTTAATGCAATCTCTATAGCTTATTTAGTTGGAACTGGATTTCAATTCAATCATTTAGGCGCATGATTTTGCAATAAAAGTTTACAATCCTTTAATTTGCAGGGGCTAGGGGCGCTTCTGAGGAGTGTAGTTAGAGCTACTTACATGAATGCTGGAGCTAATGGCCAGGTAATTCCATAGCTCTAATCTAAAACTATTGTGTAAAGAGGTTGGCATTTTTTCTCTTACTGAATGAAGGAGATTGTTAATAGTATCATGCATTTGTTTGTTTTGCATAAGCTATGTTAAGTATTAAGTAGGTATTTCAAATCATACCCAGGGGAATGGCTATAAAAATATCATGAATTTGTTTGTTTTACATAAGTTCAAGGAGATCATTCAAATGGTTATAAGTTATTAAAGCAACATCCTAAACAAGGAGGCCATTCATTTATATGTTGGCTATACATGTTTTTGTAAAGAATGAGTGTCAGCTTTTATCGAAACAAGACCAAGATGTTTTTACAGGCTATCAATATTTTTCATTGGCACTAAATTGTTATTATAGATATATATAAAATGCATCTCGGCTTTCCTGTGTGAATTCATAGTAAACTTTACTATTAATATATGCTGTCATGAACTATGAATGATATGTTAAGGTAGCCGAGTTGATCCCATGAGAGCAATATCATGGCTCTCTTCTAAAAGGGCGTGGGTTCAAATCTCACTCTCAATATATTTTTATTTTACTCACATTAAAATTAACCATTAATATATATTATCGTGTACTATTAATGATATGTTGAGGCAGCCGAGTTAGTCCAAAGCGCGCGACTGTATTCCGAGAGGATGCGTATTCGAATCTTACTATCAGGATTTTTTTTCTTTGTTTCTTGCTTCTTTTTTTCTTCCTTTTTTTATTACGTTTTTTGTTTTGTTTTTTTCCATCAATTTTTTTTTGCTTGTTATATTTTTTTCGTTTTTCACTTTTATATATATATATATATATATATATATATATATATATATATATATATATATATATATATATATAATTGGAGTGTATGGACTAACTTAAGCGCACCACGATTAATCCTCAAATCCAATTTTTTTTATAGATTTTTTTTGTTTTTTTCTTGATTATGTTTTTTTTTCCATTAAACATTTTCTATTTCACTTGGAAATGTGATTGATTCATTTTTTTAAAAATATTTTTTGTTTAGAAATATATTAAAATGATAATTATTATTTTTAATATTAGCACATGAAAATTATCTAAAAACATTAAAAAATATACAATATTTGGACAATGTTTGTTTTCTGTCCATATTTATTCATTTATGCTTTTAGATTATTAATTTTTCGATTATCGGGGTTTTATTTTTATTAGGTTGCATTCTGAAATTTTAATTTATGTTAGTGATAATTTTAAAATTAATATTGCTCCTTTATTTTATTTTTTTGTGATTTCTATTATTTTATCTATTTTTCGGATCAAATAATTTTATGATTTTATTGTTTGTTCAATAATAATAATAATTTTAGTGATTTTTTTTTGTTTTTTTTTTGTTAAAATATTTTGATTTGTTATTATTTTTCGGGGTAATTTAATAATTTTAATTGTTTGAGTAATAATATTGATAATAATTTTAACTGTTATAGTAATAAAAATAACAATAACATATAGATGAATTTTTAATTTATGTTTTCATCTTTTTATGGATAGAAAATTAACTACTTATTTTTTATTTGATCATTACAGGTCTTTCACGATTTATATTTTGTTTTTAAATATGATTTAAATTGAATTATAAAATGAATTAATCCTAATACAATTAATTCAATAATTCAAATATCTAAATCCTCTTGTTTTTTTTTAATGATAATGATAATTTTATATTAGTTAATTCGTTAAAACCTACTAAATAGATAAATTTATATAAATCTAAAATTCATATATTTTATATAAAAAAACTTACACTGCATAGTAATTCTGCATAAATTTATTATTTTAACTAAATTTATATTATAACAAAAAAAATATATGATTAATATTTTCTTATATTAAAAAAATATAATCCTATCCACAGCGAGGAGAGGCAATTGGCCAGTGGAATTAATATACCGCATCCCCTTGCCAGGTCCAGAGATAATCTGGTAGGTCTACAGAAGAGTTATTATTTACTACCGTTTCCTCTCTTAAAATCTTTGATTTTGACTTTCCGTTCTTCTCTAAGGCTGTGTTTGTTTCCCGGAATTCACTTTCCGGGAAACCACTTTCCGGGAAATCACTTTCCAAACTTTCCTGTGTTTGTTTGTCTTCTGAAAAGTTGGTCAACGGAAAACACTTTCCAGTCAAAAAAAAATTTGGCTTGGTTTTCAGGAAAGTGTTTTCCGGAAAATTTGGGCGGAAAACACTTTCCGGAAGTTGTGAAAAAATTAGAAATGTCATTATTTGCTGATTATATCAAATTTGATCCTCAAACTTTTGATTGCTATATATAATTTGTTTTGAATATTTATTTTTCAATTCCATCTCTTAAAATTTAATTTTTATATTAATTTTAGTTCTTATTTTTATAATTGCTATTTGCTTTTTTCTTAACATTTTTTTATTGAAATTTTTTATCTATCAAATTTGATCCTCATTTTTTTTATTGTTACTTATTTTATTTGAAATAATTTATGAAATGTTAATTATTATTATTTTAATTTATTCACCTTTCATTTTTTTTTAAATTTTTAGATTTGATCTCTATTATTTTGATTATTATTTAATTTATTTGAGATAATTTATGAAATTATATTTTTCTTCAATTTCATTCTCATTCAACTTTTTAATTTGTAAGATTTATTCCTTATTATTTTAATAAACTTAAAAAAAAATTAATTTATTAATAAATTATTTTCCAGTTCATTTTCTATAATACAAACAAACACTAGAAAGTGTTTTCCAGTTCGTTTTCCATAACACTACCAAACATCGGAATTCACTTTTCAGGAATTTACTTTCTAGAAATTCACTTTCCCCGAAATTCACTTTTCAAAAGGAAACCACTTTCCAGCAAACAAACGGGGCCTACATAGAGGGATTTTGCCCGTTTCTATTCTTGGAATTTTCAACACCATATAGTAGGGAGCAAAAGCTGATGCCACAATGCACAACCATGAATTTGTAAATACTTAAAGAGTCGTGCACAATCGTGCTGCATTGCGCTACCTTTTAATAGAGATTATGGTTGGGGTTCTGATCAAACATTTGATGATGAGGACATGTATAAACAATTCACTGATTTTTCAATACCTTCATTGCTAATAAAATCCAATATAAACATTCTCCGGTTAAATACTCTTGCAGTTAACATTAACACGAGTTGTCATAGGGAGAGGCTGCTTAAGTTATCTCACCCCCGGTTTCAACTCTGCTCATTTAACCACTAGCATTTAATACATCCTATTCCAATCTAAGAGCCAATCTAACGATACCATGAGTGTGTATCTAAAAGCCAATCTAACGATATCATGAGTGTGTATGCTGCAATTTGCTTCACGAATATTATTTTTGAGGAGGTCCTTGTTTTTATGTTTATGCTAACAGCTTTTACCATCAAACTATGTTTTTCATGGTATGAAAGAACTTCACCTTCGGACAACATGCACAAAATCTTTGAATCATTCAACAATAATAACACTAAGCCCTTCAAACAAAAATCAGATACGTAAAACCGAGCAGATTAATATGAAAGGACAATCGCCTTATTTTCAGCATCAATGCAGTGAAATCCACATGCTGATGCAGTTACAATCAGGCTTTTTTTTTAGTTCACTAGCAGAGCATTTCTAAATTTTAACTTCCAAACATGCAAGAATTTCCTTTTCAGAATATGCATGACATGAATAGCTCACGCATGATCATTTTAAACTAACCCCCGAAGCTATTTTAATTTTTCAGTAGTGCACGTGTGTTTCATAGATTGGCATTTAAAGCTGGAGTCATGTTTTGTGAAGCCTTAGTTTTGGAATCAGCTAAGAATTAAGTGTGCAGATCACACAATACAAATCAATGCTTCCACGGGCCTTGTAAATCAGGTAAATTTGCTACTCTTACTGCATTAGGCGTAGGGTCAATCGACCCATTGGAACTTTCAAGGCAATGCTCAAATCAAAGGCACTTAATTTCAAGGTAGTATCAGCCCCCATCAAGACAAATCCAATCCAAATCAAAGAATCTACCTCAATTTTAACATGTATCTGATATATAAGCTTTGGTTAAACCACCCCAAATTAACAAAATGTCTAGCCTATAGCTTTCATTCAAAAACAAATTTCTAACAGTACATATATAAATTCTAACATTTTGCATTGTGAAGTCTGTTACCTCCCTTGGTTGATTCACAAACTTCTTTAGAAACATGAAACGTATTGGTTTTCGTAAACAGATGAAGTGATTATAGTACGTAGTTGACATCAAAAAATAGGATGGAAGTATGATCTTAAATAAAATGAAAATCCAACCTTGTAAAATATTCTCAACAACATGGAATTCGACAGCAAAGGAAATGGTTCAGTTTGGATAACATATATCAAAGGACAAGACAAAAGGATACTTACAAAGAGCCATAAAATATATTTTAACTTTAGGCTCAGTATATATGGCTTACCAAAGTTGACAAGTCCTCACATGGCAAGATGTCAAAGAATAGGATGGATCTTGTTGCCAAACCTTCAATCACCAAAACTGTAATAGATGTTTGTCATCCATGTCTCCGGAAAATTCTTCAGAAAATATCAACATTATGATCAAAACCACAGTAGTCCCTTGCAATGCAATTTCTGAAACTGTTTCGATATCACATGATTCGGATGCTTATTGGTTCTCAAATAATTCTTGGTTTGGTCATCTTCAAAACAAAGTCACTCTGGTTCTAGTCATTGTGATGCTGGGAAATGGGCGGAAGCTGCCAATTCAGCCAACTGCTTGCTCCCAAGACTGGATACAAGCTCCACAGGGATGATATGTTTAGGTATTAAAAATTCTTCCTCTTTAAAATTGTATAATGGTTGAAGTTTTTTTGCTTCATCATTTGCTGCCTCAGCCTCTGCAAGTAGGAGATTAGCTTCTTTAGTGTCACCCAGCTCTAAGGCAGCAAATCTTTCTGCTGTGGCAGCACCAGAAATTAAAAGCAACCTCTGGAATCTAGCCATTGCAACGTCCTTTTCCTTGGATAATATCAGTCCCTCGATAGTTTGCAATCTGTCAACAGTATCTTTAATATCTTCCTCAAGCCTCTTCAGCTCTGATGTTGCCTTTTGCAAGTCATTCTGTAAACTATCCTTTTCAACACCCAATGACTTCGCCTCAGCAGCTATTCGTGCAGCTTCCTTGAAGTTTCTCGCAGCAGCAGCAACTTTCTTTTCTGCCTCCAGCTCTGGGAATCTTTTATCTATGAACAAACTTCTCTGCTTTAAGGATGATATATTTTGCTGGATGCTGGACTTAGTTGACAATAGCTCCTACAAATATCAGAGAGAGAGAGAGGGAGAGTTATAAAAAGTGTCATGGTTTCAATGAAAATTTTGAAACATGGAGTAAACTGAATTGGAAAATGATCGGCTTGGAAATTTCAATATCTGATCATGGAAAAATACTTCCCGTGACTGATATTTTCAAGACTGTAATTGAAAAGACTAACAATAAAGTGAAATGAAGTGCTAGCCAGGTGGATTCTATACATCTGGACAACCTCTTCTACTTAGAAAAACTAGAGTTAGCCACATCAATATAATTTTTTGTATGGATTCCATAGCTCATGCAATCTTCTGATACATGAACATACTGGCTTAGACAACTCTAGGCCCAAGTAAACACCTATAAATTCCAAAAATTTCCCATCAGCTAAAATTATTCTGAAGATTATTTTTTGCTTGGCTCCCCAGGATAGATTCATGAACTCAACAATCTTGGTATAATTTTTTCAGTAAGGAAGTCACTTTAGAAAGAGAATCTTTATTCTAACCAACTATAGTATACTTGATAAATCATGCAAGACTAGTAGAGGGACCTTCTGTAATATTTCAGCAACTTGGTCATATTCAATTTACAAAAAATAATGCATGAATCTGGAAAGACTAGATTGTCACAGGTTGCTCAAGTAGAAAAGCCCAAGATTTATCTTTTGTGAGTAGACATGCTTGCACAGAAATCTAACACCCTTAGAAAATAAATAAATAAAGAGATCTACTTGTTTGCATGTATTTTTGGAAGAAAGAAACATAAAAACATGAAATATTTGGAAAGTAAAACCCACCTGCAGGGAACCTCTTGCAGCAGAAACTTCCTGTTGGAGCATCTGTACTTCCAAGGTAAGCTCCTCCTCGGTCTTTGCCAGCCTCAACTTTTCTTCCCTGGATTTCAAAATGGACGACTTGAGGCTTTTTCTCAGCACAACAACTTCTTGGTAGACGTTTGCTTCATCTTCTGAAACCCTGACTAATTCCCTTAGCTTAGCCCCACGTTCTTCCTCTTCAATAAGGAACCTATCAATTTCCTTTCTTTTTGTCGATAATGCTTCACTCTGCAAATGCATCTGAGAAAAGCGTGATTGCAAGTCATCAAACTTTGCATTAATGTTTGATTGAATCTCCTTGAAATCAGAGACCACGGCAGCAATCCTCTCATCAACTGCTTTGATTATAGTATCATTCTCAGCTATCTCCATTTCCTTCTGTTTGACTAAATCGAGAAGATGGTCGAGTTCCTTAGTGAGCACGTCCTTTTTCTTACAGAGAATTTCTCTCTCATTGCTATCGTCCTCAACTGAGTGCTGGATGGAATCATTGACCCGCAAGCGTGCTTCATTTATGAAATGTGACTCAATATCTAATTCGATTTTCTTGGCCTCCAGGACTTGGGAGGATGAAAACCAATCATCGATTTCTTTTGAAGAAAGTATCTGTGCATTCTTCAAGACTAAATCTGCATTATTTTCTGCATCCTAGGAGAAAAGGAAGGAATGATTTAGGCATTATATGCAGGGGCAGTGACGATTATTCCCTTAAGGCAGTTCTGTTAGTTGTTTTACATGTACATGGAATGGGATGGATAAAAAGAAATAGAATTTTGTTTGAAAGTAACAGTAATGTGGTAGTGACCTTAGCGAAATAACGAAGAAGAGAAGCGCATTCTTGCTCAGCAGAAATCTGGGAGTCAAGAGCATGGTACATCTGAGAGTCGATGGCATCACAGTGAGCTTCAGCGTCTTTGAGAGCAAGGAGTAGAGCTTGCTTCTCCTTCTCAGCAGCAGCAAGGCTGTCGCTAATCCTTTCAGCGGTCTCGAAATCTTCGGCCTCACAAGCAACCTCCAACTGGTGTTCTAAGTGAGTGTGATTGGCAGATGCTGAATTGAGATCCTCAGCAGCTTTTCTTCTCCTTGAGATGGAATCCTTGCGGGCAGAAGAAACAGAGGCAATCAAGAGCCGAGCAGCGTCTAGCTTCTCAGAAATCTGGGACTTAAGGTGGTCAAATTGGGACAAGGTTTCATCTTTTTTATTTTTGAATTGTGAATCTGAGAGGGAAGTATCAATAGGGTTGGAAAAAATAGATGATGGGGATTGAGAGGCATCGTCTTCATTCTTATCAGCATCATGGTCATCGTCACCATTGTGGTTGTTGAGATCGGGAGTCGCAGGAGGATAGGTGCGATCTCTGGCATAGCCGATCCTGAAGGAAGCTCTCCTTTTCTTTCTAGAAGTAGAAAAAAACTGAGTAGTTGGGTCAGTAGTAGGAGAAGGGGAGATTGGATCGGTTTCGGGCTGGGACTGGGTTAGGGTTTGGAGGGAAGAGAAAAGGTTCTCATCGAGGGGCTCTGACAGCTGTTGATGATAAGATGCTTCCTCTGCCTCTGCTTCTGCTATAGTATTGTTGTTGTTGTTGTTGTTGTTAACTGTACCATCAGATTGAGATTCTTCAGTGTGCTCAAGAGGATCTTCAACAAGTTGCTGATGAAGTTGTTCATCGGTAAATTGATGAGAAGCTGTAAACAAGACCATTCCCTCGAACAGAGAATCCATGTCATCCTCCTCCTCCCCCATCATCATCGCCATTACTTCCCCAAAACTACTCAGAATTCCTTTCCTCTTTCCTAACCCAGTCTTCTCTTCACAGTTCACGCTACTCGCCAATGCTTGGACTCCCTCTCCTCTTCTCTACCGATCCGTGTGTTTCCTTCTTGTCTCTTTCTTATTACCCGCTCTAATTTGTGGGCTCAGCCCTCTCGCGTGCAGTGCTCTAATGGCTCACTTCCTACGAGACTGTAACACTATGAATGGGCCCTTATGGACCTTGCCCTTGCTTGATTAAAAGGCTTCTCGGTGTTGTTGTAGAGGCAATGGCCTGATCTGGATGAAAAAAACAAATAATTATCGGTTTTTCACTGTGACAGTAGTCGTATATTATTATTGATTATGATAATATAATTACTTTTTTTTTCTCGGTATATAAAATTTTAATTTAGTTTTTTTTATGAGATTGTTTGGTATTCTCTAATTATTTAAGGGTATTTGCATACTTTTTGAGGGTTTTTTTACACTAAAATTATATTTTTACTCTACCAACAGATAACAAATAGTTAATTATCTAGAAATATTTTTTATTTTTATACTACTGTAAACAATAAAATAATCATATTACTCTCAAATAAGATAAAAAACAAAAGTTGTTGGTGGGGTGCTTCTGGTTTTTCAAATGTTTATAAATAATACAAATACATATATGATCTCGGGAAAGACAAAATCCAAAGGTTGGTTGTATGGCTGTTTAGGTAATTTTATGTTTTATTTTATTTTTTCCACAAAATACTATCGACGCCTCATCTGGGCACGCCGACAGTTATCTTCCCTACTATCCTTTTAGGCGGAGTGTGTATCGTCAAGCAATGGTAAAGAATATTTATTTGGCATCTTAACGGATACTTTGTCATACCTTCTTCCACATGGTGGTGCGCGTGTCGTCTTAGGTGGCCGAAAACATGACGACGGACGATTGTTCTTTTTTTTCCTTTTCTCTCTCCTATAGTCTAAATTACATGGAACTCTCATTGCTTTATGGTGTTTTCAGTCCAGTACCTCTTTTTTTAATTATTTTATTTGGTCCTACTTTCTATTATAAAAGTTTTTGATTTGTTTTAATTTTGTCATTCAATTGAAATTGAATATATATTTAGCTTCCATTTCAGTCTTTATTCTTTTGATTTTAGATTTGATTTTAAATCCCTTAATTTTTTCGATATAGAAATTTATATTTTTTTTTCAATTTTGTAATTTGATTGAAATTAATCATATATTATTTTTTTCATTTTGTCCCTTAATCTTTTTAATTTTTATTTTATTTTTTTAATTTCTTATTTTTTTTAATCTTCTAAAATAGTCCTTATATTTTGTCCATGTTTATATGTGTGTGTGTGTGTGTGTATTCTTTTTTATTTGTTTATCTTTTGTTGAGGTTGTGTTTTTTATTCAATTTAGCCCTTAAATTTTAATTTGTACTGGTGATATTTTAAAATTGATATTTCTTCTTCTTCTTTTCCTTTTTCTATTTATTCTTGAAGTTAAAATATTTTTTAAGGTAATAAAATTTATTTTTTTGTCAATTTGTTTTTGCTCTTTTGTTAAAGCTTTTTTTTTTTCAGGGTGATTTTGTTATTTTCATTATTTATACGATAACGATAATAGTTTTAGTTTTTTTTCTTATTTATTTGTTAAAGTTTTTGAGATTTTTTATTATTTTTTGAGGTAATTTAATAATTTTTATTTTTTTAGAAATAATAATAATAATAATAATTTTAGGTGTTATAATCATTATAATAATAGTGACATTACTAATTATAATATTAATATCAATTGTAATTTATTTCAATGGTAATGGTGCTTATAGTGTTAATAATTACGGATTTAATAATGATAATAATAACAATAACTCATAAAATAATATAAAGAATATCAGTAATAATAAAAACAATTATAATAATGATAATAATACTAATTATAATTGAAATAATATTAATAAAAATATTAAAGAAGAAGGTAGATTGACAATGGTGCTAGATTTTTTAACCTATAAGAAAAAACATTAATGGCGCAATATTTTTATGATCTTATACATCTATACAAAATAATCAACCTAGATAGAATTTGTATTAGGTAATGTCAAAAAACTAATTATACTAATGTTAAATAATATAATTTTTAATCAATAACGTAAAAAATTAAAAACAACATTGAGTTACAAGAAGCTATAAAAAATAATTCTTAATAAAGACAACATCAAATGATAAATTATTTCAATTGTTATTATCATTGTTATTCCTTTTATTGAAGGCAAAAAAATGTTATCGGCATAAAAAAAATATTATTTGATTTTGAAGAAAAAATAAAAAAAGTTAAAGGACATAAGCAAATTTTTTCTTTTACCATTATGAATATAATTATTATATTCACTTGTATTATAATAAAATTTGTTGTTTAATAATTTGTTGTTTAAAATTCTAAGGAAATAAGATAAAAAAATAAAAATAATATTGAGCTACAATTTTTTTTCAAATCATTAATGCTAAATATTAAATTTAAAACATTATATGTAAATAAGTTGCAAAACTTAATTATTAATAAATATAACACAGAATGATAAATTACTTAAATTATTATTTCCATTGCTATTATTATGATTGAAAGTAAAAAAAAAAAACATATTAGCAACATTGAAAAAAAAATATAGATATTAAGAACAAATGAAAATATAGATATGAAAAAAATATAAGAAATAAAATTAGTATTATTATCGTTATGAGATATTACTAGACTATCGAACACGATCCAAGTTAATGTGTTGTTTTCTTTTTTGACTGCCTAAAAAACTTTTAATTATTTAGTTTTTTTATATTATTTTTTTATTGTGGATAAGGTGTTAGAAATAATGATAATGATTATTTTTAAAATATTTTTTCTTAAAAATATGCTAGGTTAATTATGTATTTTAATATTTGTTTAATATGAATGCAATAGATATATATAAAAAGTAAACTAAGATTTTTTTTAATCTCAGTATTTTGAAATACTTTTAGTATAATAATATCAAGAATAAATATTAAAAAATAAAAAATAAATTAATTTTTTTAAAACAAAAATCACTTAAAACTAAAATATATCAAATCACATGTTGACAAAATAAATGGAAAAAAAAACCACAAAGATAACAAATCACTAACAACTAAACATTTATTATACATGCATAAGAGAGAGTTTCACTCTCATTTCATATCACCAAAACTAAACTTCCTATATTTTTTAACACAAATTGCATTTAATATAAATATAAATAACAATAAAAATTAAAATTCAAAACCAATAGTATAGATACATAAATATAAACTAAAAATAAAAACTATCACAAAATGATCAAAAAATTAAAAGGATCAAAACAAAATAAAAAAATAAGGACCAAAATGCAAAGCATAAAATTACATATGTTGAAACAAGTAAGAAAAAAATATTTTCTCTGTGACAGAGCACAGGGCAAATAGCTCGTGATAACATACAACATGGCAAGCCTTTGAAGAAAGAAAAAAAAAAGGTGACTATAAGTTTTTTGGTGGATATATATACTATTAACTAGTCATTAACCCGCGCTTTGCTGCGACTGGAACTATATTTTTTTAACGTAAAAAAATATTAATTGGTAAGATTTTTTTATTATACTATAAATTTGGGTAAAATAATAAATTCGTGGAGAATTTTCTATAAAATATATGAATTTTAAATTGATATAAATTTATTTGTTTAGAAAGTTTCAATGAAATCACCAATATAAAATTATCATCGTTATTAAAAGAGTAAAAGGATTTAGATACTTGAATTGTCAAATTCACTATATTAGGATTAATTTATTTTATAATATAATTTAAATTAAAAATAATAACAAAATATAAATTTTGAAAACACCTATAATAACCTAATGACAAAAATAAGTAATTGATTTTCTAACTACAAAAATAAGTGGAAAAAAACACCATTTAAAAATCATCACTACGTTACCATTATTATTATGAATGTAGCAGTGAAAATTATTATCAATATTATTGTCCAAACAATTAAAATCATTAAATTGCCTTGAAGAATAAAAAAAATATTTTTACAAAAAAAAAAACAAGCAAGAAAACAATTAAAAAAACAATCACTAAAATTATCATCAATATTGTGTATATAACGAAACCATAAAATCATCTTGAATAATAATAAAAAAAAAACTTAACAAAAGAGGAAACTAAAACAACAGCGAAAAAAAGAGACAAAACTAAAATAAATATTATGAGCATAAAAAAATTATTTGATTCGAATAATAGATAAAAGTAATAGAAAACACACAAAAAAAGAACAAATAGAAAAAAGAAGAAATATTAATTTTAAATTGACCACAACATATATTAAATTTTCAGGATTTGATGGAATAAAAATAAAACCCCAACAAAAAATAAAATGATAAAAATTAAAAATTAAAAACAAAAACTAAGCATAGATGTATAAATACGGATAAAAAATAAATTTTGTCCAAGAAAGATCGAAAAAACCAAAGACATTAATACTAAATAAAAAGATTAAAATAATAGGGGCCGTAATAAACAACAAAATATATAATTAATTCCAATTGAAAGACAAACTTGCAACAAATCAAAACCTTGAGATAAAAAAAAATAAAGGGATTTAAAAACAATAGTAGTATATTTTTTTTCAAAAATAAAAGAATAAGAATCGAGATGAAAACTAACATATATGACTAATTTCAATTGGAGGACAAAATAATTAAATCTTGCAGAATGGAAAAATTAAAGGAATAAAAAACAAAAAAAATAAGGTCTGAGATGAAACACAACATATATGATCAATTTCAATTGAAGGGTATAATTGAAAACAATCAAAATTTCCATTGAAGAAATCAAGAAGATAAATGAAATCAAAACATTAGTAAATGTAACAAAACACCCCAAAACATAAAGGACTGACATGCATTTTGTTGTTGCAGGAGAAAAAAGAGGGGGGGAAAAAAACCGTGCACCAACGATTCCCTGACTACCGTTAAAAGACACGCTCCCCACCAATAGGAAAAAAATATGGTGGCACACCTACTAACACGACACTCAGACATTTTCCACCAGCGATAAACATGGCATGTGTGAAAAATGACAGCACGTACGAATGTAGCGCTTGCAGTAAACTCGAGAAAAAATAAAAAAATACAGAATTATCTAACCACTTATGAACCCAACGATAATTACAAAAAAAACAAGCGTGAAGTGCCGTCATGCCCCTGTAGTGAGCCATCACTTTTATCGTTTATGAGAGTATTAAAGCAGTTTTATTATGCAAAAAACATGAAAAAACCTAAAATACCCTCGCCTTCAGCTCCTTACCTGAGTCCAACCCAATAGCATAGTCGTTATTTCACTATTAAGATCAAATAAAAAAAATTAAAAAATACCCTTAACCAGCTGTCGTCTTCTTGTCAGCATTCGGGGATAAATCGATAGTTTCACCCTAAAAATAAAAAAGACCATATCACCCCTCAAAAAATTTGCAAATACCACAAATGTCTCTTGGAAATGTTTAAAATGCACTTGACACTGCGGGTTAAATTTTGCAACTTGAGGAATAAAATGATAATTTTATTATTGAAATTCATAACAATATATATTTAGAAATATAATGAAACATCGACGTGTTTATATGTTAATATTTAATATTTTTAGATTATTTTTATATGTTAATATTTAATATTTTTAGATTATTTTTATATGTTAATATTAAAAATATTTTTTTAAAAAAATATTATTTTAATATATATATTTTTTTAAAATGGAGAGATAATCCAAATATCCTCCCCCTCCACTTCTAAATATCCCTCCTTGTCAGTATTCTCATTGCTTATAGGTACATATATAAATATACTTCGATAATATGAATTTTTTTCTTTCATTTTCCAACTCTTTTAATTTACATGTATTTTTTTCTGGACGGGTGAAGCCAGCCTGTGATTGTTTTGTTAGTAATACCGGATCGGTAAAAAAACAAAAACAAAAACAAGTTTTTTTACTTATACAATTATGATAATTTTATAATAAAAAATCATTTTAAATCAAATCAATGTTAAAAAATAGAATTGAAAAAAACAATTATAATATTTTTTTTTTTTTACTTTAGTTATCTTACCAGGCTTGTGATCTTGATCATAAAACTGAGATAACCTCATAAAAGATAAATAAAAATGCCCTGAGTTAACTTATATTAATTTCTTAAACTTATAATTAAGGTCATGATATTGTGATAAACTTATAAAAAATAAATTATAAAAATAAATTTTCAATGTACTCATTGTTAAAAATTAAAATTAAAAAAAATCAATCTAAAAACAAGACATAATAAAACAACATGAGCTTACTTGAGCTAACTCATAAAATACATAACCTGGGTCAGAGCACCGGGATAACTTAATAGAAAACAAAACAAAATAAATTATAAAACTTAATTCATAATTAACCAAAATACTGAAGGATGAAATAGAAGAAAAAAATTAATTAAAGAAATACAAAACAAAATTTGAGTCAATAAGGTTAACTCGGAAAAACTATGACTCAATTCATGAGACTGAGATAAACTAAATGAAAAAATTAGAATAACTTATAAAGTTTAATTATCAAGCAACTCAATATTTAATGATGAAATTAAAAAACGATTATCAATTTAAAAAAAAATTAAGTCAACCAATCAAACTAGTAATACAGGTTATGAGACAAAGCTAACCATGTATAAACAAAAACCACAATAAATTATGAATCATGCTCTTTAATAAATGTTAAAGTATAAATTTTGGAAAATAAATGTGAATTTAGAGGGAAAAAAGCAAAGCAGAAAAAATTATTGAAATGAATATTTTTTTGTGGGATGGTGCAAAATAAAATCATCTCTTTTAATTTACACGATAATAATAAAACAACCTTACTCTACACAAGTTAACCTGCAAAACACGTGACTAGGATTATAAGACCAAGATAACCTCATAAATAAAAAACCAAAATAAATCATAAAAGCCTAATTCATAATCAATTTAATAATGAAGGATAGAATTGAAAAAAACACAAAAAAAAACCTTGAGGCAACTAGGTTAACTGATCAAATCCACGACTTAGGTCATGAGACTGAGATAACCTCATAAAAATCAAACTATAATAAATCATGAAGACTAATTCTTAATTAATTCAATGTTCAATGATAAAATTGAAAAAATATCAATTATAAAAGACAAAAAAAAATTGAATTAACCCCACAAACTTGTGACATAAGCTATGAGACCAAGCAAACAACATATAAAGTAAACCATAATAAATTATGAAGCCCAAAATCCAATAAAACTAAATATTAAAGTATCAAATTACAAAAAGAAATATATTCTTTTTAAAAAAAACATTATTGAAGTTAATGGATCAACATGCTTTATTTTTAATTCAAATCCTTATTTGAAGAAACCATATGCATGGTAATAGTCTAATATCCTTATAGGCTCAGCAAAACATTAAGCTCAAATATATATGAATTTAATGATATGTCATATCCAACATCATCTAGTTCAACTAAAAATTGAGTCAAAGCACTTATGAGGTATTTTGAACCTTCATATATTAATGTCCTTGAGCTTCGTTAAATGTTCTTCACAAGCATGTATGGATTTGATTAATTGTTAGATCCAATATTTTTAGGCTTAGCCACACACAAATGGATATGGCAAGCTATCACGCCCATCACCCTCAAGCTGTGTTAAGAGTTTAGCCAAAATACATATGATTTTAAAAATCTTATTATACTTCTTTTTAGTTTTTTTTTTTTTATGAAAATATATTTGGAAAATTTTTAGGTTGAACTCCACCCAAGCCCCTGTATGATTGTTGGTTTGACTGGACAAGAATATTATTTATATGGTGGTCAAATGACCACTTTAAGGGTTGGTTTTAAGGAGTAAAATGAGAGGTTTGTTTGCCCTTTTCAGATGAGAGTGGTAGTCAATGGTCTTTTCTTTATGCAAGGAAGATATTGCACGATTGCTGGAGGTAGAGTAAAAAAAAAGAGAAAATTGGTGGTTGAAAGGAGAGAAAGGAAATTCTTAATTGAAAGATGTTTTTTATCTTTCTCAATTTCAGTTTTAAATTTCTTGATGATTTGAACATGGATTCCACTCTTATATTGGTAGTGAAAAATAGTAATCTTGTCTTTATTATGATATATTTTTTTTTATTCATGAGCTATAAAATTTGATAGTTAAAGATTATTTGAGTTTGTAACTTTAGAGTAATGTCGATGCAGGAGTGGTTTTAATCAGCTGGAATGGATGATACCAGGATGTAATGAGATGTCATACTATTATTTTGTTATGTGGTTGATCTTATTTGATGAAGAAATAAAACATTAAATACCTCTGAAAATAACTGGCCAAGCAATTTTTTTTCAAGCAAAAAGGGAGGGACCTTTTCATCTTCAAAACAACGTCTTTCTGAGCTAGAGTTTTGATCAAAATTTAATTTGATCCTTCAACTTATAATTGCTCTAATTACACACTTAATTGGCTTCATATCATATTTTATTTTCCAATTTCATCCATGATAAACTTTGAAATTAGCCTTGAACTTGCTTGTCCCTTTTCATTTTTTCTTTGATCTTGAATTTATATAATTTAACCTTTAATTGACCATTAATTTTTTTTTTATTTCATCCCTATTGTCAACCGATTAAGTATATAGAGTTTGACACCTTTTATAAAATGATAATTACTTGTAAATTTATTCAATTTAACCCTTAATTGACCCTGAATTTTTAATTTTCTTGCAACTTTGTTCTTGATTTCAATAAGTGACTTTATCTAAATTAAATATGATTTCCTAAAACTCTATTTTTTTCATTTAAGTCCAAATTAAGCTATCAAACTTATTTTTTCCCACCAATTAAGTTCATAATAAAATTATTTTGACTCACTTAAATTTTAAATCAGTCCTTGCACGTAATTAAATTCTTTAATTGAACCCACATAAATTTTTAAACATAATTAAACTTTAATTCATCCTATCATTAAGATAATTTGACCTATTAAAAATCTAATTTTTCACTGTACTCAGTTTTGATTTGTCCAATAATCATGTATTTAAATCTTGAATATGCATTATTTTTTTGTTCTTGGGCACAACAAAGTACAATCGGATTTTTATTTTTTTTCTCAAAATTTTCAACTTGATTTTTGCACTACATATATCACTTTTATTTTATTTTTTATTTGTTTTGATTAGATTTTTGCACTACGTAATAAATAGGTTATTATGGGCTCGATCAAGAAGCTCATTTCTTAACAAATTGAATTTTAAATAATAAAATTATGGTGAAAAAACTCACTTGAAAGAAAAAAACATAAAATTTGATAGAAAAAATACGAGGATGAAGTTTCACAATTTAAGAGTGTCGAGATCTTCCAAACAACGCTCTTGAAAGACTATATAGCAGTCCACTACTGCAATTAGCAAATATTGACACTCCATCACAAACGGCATTAGCCGCCCTAGTTTTAGTACTCCATCACAAGCCTCACTCCTTTCAGGGCTGCAAACAATGCATGATACTTGATCGAGCTTATGTTTACAACTCCGAAGTGTTGATATGAGATCAAATTATAGTTAGATTGACGTGTTTTTTTTTTCCTCTTCAATTTTGAACAACAACAATATCATTCATTTATCACAACCGAGTTTTCATTGGTTTTTTAATAGGTTAAATAAGACAATAAAGCATGACGTATCGTGTCTCTCAAGCAAGTGAAAGGAGAGTAACGAAGCTGCCGTGTTACTTTCTTAAAATAGCAAGTGAAAGGATAGTGAACTTGCCCGCAGATTGTGTTGGATTTTTATTTATATGAAAAATTAATTTATTTTATATGTGTTATAATTGGTTATTTTAATATTTAATTAGTAAAATTATTGTATCGAACTTGTTGATAGTTGAGTTTATTTTAACGACAGTGAACGATTTAACCGGCAGATAGCAAAAGTGCAACTACTAAAATATATCAAAGGTGAATTATTTCTGATTTATTGCTATTGTGTGTCGATTGATTTAATTCATAGATTGCAAAACTACAATTGAGTGATTGTTTGGTGTGTCTTAATTGTTTTGATAATTATATAATCGGTTGATGAAAAAATTACAATTGATGAAATCAGTTAGAGCTTAATTACTTTTTTTTAGTCTATTGGGCATTCGTTGGCGGTTGGATGTGTTGTAATTATTCGGCTTATTATTCTCTTTTTTCTTTTTCCTTTTATTTAGTCTTTAAGTTATTTTTTTAGAATATAATAATATTCATTTTTGTTTTGTCATTTATTTTATTTTTTAATTGCTTTTTTTTTTAAATATTAGTAGGAGTTGAAATTTCTAATTATTGTAGATAAGACATTCAAAATAATGATGATAATTATTTGTCAATTTTTTTCTATAAATATATTAGACTAATTATATATTTTATATTCTTAGTTATTTTAAAAAAACCAGTTATTAAAAAATAATGAAAAACCCTTCTAGTTTTTTTTCTAAAACAAACCACTTATTTTTTTTTAAAAAAAACCTAGTTATTAAAAAAAAATCAAACTCATGTAGTTACGCAAATATCTAGTAAACAATAATATATAGTAAACAGACGATCTCGTTTGGCTCTTTTTAATAATAGATACTGAAGATGTATTTACCTTTTTTAAAAAGAGATGCATTCTAATACTATTTTTGTCTTCATCCCTTTAACATATAATTTTTTACCCTTTATTTTTATCCTTTCAATAAATACATTAATATCTCTTTTATTTTTATATTCTATTTGCAATTAATTTCATGAAAGCAATAATAATGCCACGAGGGACTTCCTGCCAGTTACGATCATGCAATTTCATTATTTAAAGCTAATATATTATACATTACCACCACAAGCTTATTTATAGCGCACATGGTTACGATGGGTACATTTATTAGAGAAGCATGCCGCACGAAACATGATAAAGAACAGCATAGCACGTAATAACTGGAATGATCCAAATAATAATAATAATAATAATAATAATAATAATAATTAACATATTTTGATAACTTTTTTCTTTCACAATAGCAATGATAATTTTGATTTTATGTTTGTTTGATTATTTTTTTTTTACAATTTTTTAATCTTTCATTTATTTATTTAATCTTTCATGATGATGATAATAATAATAATAATAATAATAATAATAATAATAATAATAATAATAATATTTTAATGTTTTTTTGTGCTTCCTATTTTGTTTATATTTATTTCTCTCAGTATAATTTGTTAATTTTTATTGTTTTGATAATAATATCAATAATAAATATGACTCGCTTTTTGCCTTTCTTTTTTTTTCTATTATTTTAATTTGCTATTTGGATTAAATGATTTTTATTATTTTACCGTAATACCTACATTCTAAAAGATATAATCTATGCTTGCGTAACAAACTCTACTTAAAATTTTATACATTTTATCTCCCAATCTATAACTTTTATTTTATTATATCATATAAATTTATTATTGTTAATTTAATTATGTGAAATTATATACACAAAAATACCCGCGGCAACGCGCGGGGGATTTGGCTAGTAAGACAATAAAGCATGACGTATCGTGTCTCTCAAGCAAGTGAAAGGAGAGTAACGAAGCTGCCGTGTTACTTTCTTAAAATAGCAAGTGAAAGGATAGTGAACTTGCCCGCATTATTTCTGATTTATTGCTATTGTGTGTCGATTGATTTAATTCATAGATTGCAAAACTACAATTGAGTGATTGTTTGGTGTGTCTTAATTGTTTTGATAATTATATAATCGGTTGATGAAAAAATTACAATTGATGAAATCAGTTAGAGCTTAATTACTTTTTTTTAGTCTATTGGGCATTCGTTGGCGGTTGGATGTGTTGTAATTATTCGGCTTATTATTCTCTTTTTTCTTTTTCCTTTTATTTAGTCTTTAAGTTATTTTTTTAGAATATAATAATATTCATTTTTGTTTTGTCATTTATTTTATTATTTTATAGAATACCTATTATTTTATAGAATACCTAAAAAGATCGCAATTCCAAAAAGCAATATATATATATATATATACACGCACCACGACTATTATTATTTTATAGAATACCTAAAAGAGATCGCAATTTCAAAAAGCAATGAATAGTCGTGGTGCGTGTAAATTGATCTGAACACCCTAATTATATATAAAAAATATATAAGTGGGAAAAAATAGAAAAAAAATATTAAAAAAAATTGAGTCCAAGAATTATTCATGGCATGCTAAGTTGGCCGGAACAAAAAAAAAATACTTGGGAAGAAAAAATCATGGTGTGTGTAAGCTAATCTGGACACCTCGGTTATTATTATTATTATTATTTTTGTATAATTGGCAAAACAAAACAGGGGAAAAAAATATAAAAAAACATGGATCCGGATATTAATCGTGGTGCGCGTAAGCTGACCCGGACACCTTAGTTATTTTAAAAAAACCAGTTATTAAAAAATAATAAAAAACCCTTCTAGTTTTTTTTCTAAAACAAACCACTTATTTTTTTTTTTAAAAAACCTAGTTATTAAAAAAAAATCAAACTCGTGTAGTCACGCAAATATCTAGTAAACAATAATATATAGTAAACAGACGATCTCGTTTGGCTCTTTTTAATAATAGATACTGAAGATGTATTTACCTTTTTTAAAAAGAGATGCATTCTAATACTATTTTTGTCTTCATCCCTTTAACATATAATTTTTTACCCTTTATTTTTATCCTTTCAATAAATACATTAATATCTCTTTTATTTTTATATTCTAAAATACTAATCATATACAATTTTATTGCACAACACTACATTGTACAAGCAGCGAAAGCAACCAAGGAAACCTTTTGCAACTGATTTCCCATGAAAGCAGGAACCATGCCACGAGGCCCGGGACTTCCTGCCAGCTACGATCATGCAATTTCATTCCTTAAAGCTAATATATCATCCATTACCACCACAAGCTCATCCATCGCGCACATGGGTACGATGGGTACATGTGTTCGAGAAGCATGCCGCACGAAACATGATCACGAGCAGCATAGCACGTAATATCTGGAATGGGCTCCAAATAGGTAAATACATCCACGCAAGTTTGACACGATATTTTTTTACGATATTTTTTTACTTTCTATGAAAGTATTTGGTATTGCTTTTCCACTGGCTTTTCAAATAATAAGCAGATTTTTCATCATTTAGTAATATACAATAAACAGATTAATTAACATGGGTTTCACAAAAAAAAAATATCAAAACTATGATTTACAAGGAGTAGGTTTTTTATATTTCTCCTGTGTTTACTAAATCATGCATTAAACCACTACAGTGATTGATTCTGCCAAAATAATTCATCCAAGCAAACAAAGTGAATTATATTTCGAAGCAGATGGTTATAATAAATAGGAACCCTCTCCCCTTTGTCTCTCTCTTTAAAAAACAGTAGCTACTTCACTCCCCCCCTCTCCCTTTCGATCAACAACTCTAGCCACCATCTCAGACCACCTAGCCCTACCCTCATCATCACTGTTAACATCTCCTCCACCCCAGAAGCCCAGCCATGGCCTCCAACGAAGCAGCAGAGTCAGCAGCAGTTGGCGGTAGCGTGAGGCTACCAGCTTTCGAAGCTTCGTCCGGCCACCACAGGCCTCTATTTTCAATACCACCATGACAGGAAGAACCACCTCGAATTCATCTACCCATCGATATTGACTGTTGAAGCTATCTTGATAGTCGGTCGAAAGCTACTGTGCACGTAAATTAATTCATGTGCACAGTAACGTTGCACTGTCACGCGAAGAAGACGTGAACAGTGTAGCGCACCATTTCACTTCTTCTCTTTTTAAGCTAGACTTGGACTGGGCCTGCACTCGACCCAGCCCAAGTCCATCAAAGTTGGCCTTAGGCCCAATTTGGTTGGGCCTGCTTTCGGCCCAACCCATTTTTTTTAATATATATATATATTTTTTAAAAAATATATTGATACAGATCAATCCTGATGGAAAGGAAATACATGTTCGTGATGAAATGGCAAGTAGTTTGATGGGAGAATAAAAAATTTTGTTTTTTCATTGAATTATTAATTACATTACATTATTATAATTATTAAATTAACAATATTTTAAAAAATTATATATATAATACACACACCCCTTTAAAGTAATTTTACAAGTTAAAAGCAATATAAAAAGTTTGGTTTCTAAACACATAAAACTGATTTTCATTAATCTCAAACTCAAAAGCAGTTTTAACTAAACACTTTAAAATTTATTTTGGACTACAGTTAAAATACTTTTTATAAAACTATCTTTTTTAAACCTCAACTATAAAAATAAAAACAATACCAAACACACTCTACGTCGCAATCCTTCAATCAAGCCCCGGCAAAGATCCAACTAGACACCCCATCCGGCAAAAACATAAATGGTTATATCGGAAGAAATAATTCTATAGCTTACCAAGAGCTCTTTTTTATATATATATATATATATATATATATATATATATATATCTATATGAAGTTTACAGTTCATCGCGTCTTGGCCCCGCTGCTAATCTCTTTCCACATACAAAGAAATAATTTAAATGAAAAGCAATAATTAATAAAAGAACATATGGTTTACAGAAATAGAACACAATTTCTAAGATTATGTGTGAGGGTGGTCAGCCGATGGAGACCGGTCTTGCGATGCCATAAATGAGGCAAAGTTGCCAACCAAGCTTAAGTTAAACAAAAAAAACAGAACCAATATTCCCAGCCAATTGCAAGCAGACCTACACCTTGGACTCCGCGAGTTCCAAATCCTTCAGTGGCATGCTTTCCACACCCTCTTTCAGAAGTCTGATTTCCTCTTCTGTCAAACTGTTCTTTGTATGTGATGTGGTCTTGGAATTCAACCTCTTTTCAGCCTCCACTGCCCAACTATAAACAATCATACCAAGAACTGCAATAAACATCCCCATAATGTTCTTGAAAGTCAACTCGGAGTCAAAAAGGAGCCAACCCAGTGTGAGAACACAAACTGTTTTCATGTGACCTAAAACCTGGAAGGATGTAGCTGAGAATCTTCCAATGCAGAGGTACTGGCTCACATTGCAGAACACAGCTAGGGAGCATGAAAGAATTATAAACAACTGTACAAATCCAAACTGCTTGTTAGCTAAAAAAAGTTGGCCAGGAAGTTCCAGAGTACAAATGATGCTGTGAAGCACAAATAAATCCTTTGACTAGAATAGGGAGGGGATTAAAGAATGAGCTTACAATGGCACCAGAAGATAACTTATAGTTTGTGATGAATTTTCCATTCAGGTAGTAGTCAATGAATGGACCAAGAATAAGGAGGGAGACGGCTTGAATTGGTGCGGTCCTGCTCAGCAACTCAAAAGATCCAATTGAGTACTTCTTCTGCAAGGAACCGATAGTCTGTTCCGCAAAGAAAAATGAAATGAATGAAAATTTGTTCCACAAACATTATCAAGATGTAACGCTGTATTTTGGGACAAAGTGCTTTGATACTGTGCTCATCAGACTACATTCCATACCTTCATTCAGTATCAATACTCTCAGTATCATGGCTTGAAAACAGTTAATAGAGAAAGCTATGACTCTTGCACATTGTGCATATTTTCTTTCAAAACCTTAAACAAAAAGATTTTTCCACCTTTGTTGAAGCTCTTCCAGTTAGCCCACAGAGTTAGAAACAACCCAGCATATTAATTCATGAGAACGTGCCTGCTCCTCTCTTTCCCTCACTTTATCATGACCGAAGTGAATTTGTTAAGCATATCTACAAATGTTGTATTGGCATGTGTATGGGAAGAAATCCGTATCAAAAGGTTTTGATTCTGTATTTACTAATCATTAGAATCCTTGACCTCTATCTCACAGTTAGTGCATTCCAGGAATTCATTTCCCACAAGAAGCATCTAGATGTATGCTAAATCAAATCATTTACATGATCCAAAAAACATCGAAGTTCAAATGTCATGAATTTGTGCTTTTAAAAGAGAGTGCATGAAGAATAGGATGAGAGTTGCAGGGAAGAGGGAATACAGGTATTTAGAGAAAGGAATGCTCAAAAATACTCACAATCTGTTGCAATGAGGTTGACAAAACAGCTAAACAGGCGCATACAAAACCTTTGGCATTAACCTTGACATCAGTGACAGTGCAAACACCAACACCTATGACCACAACAAGAACAGATAACTTGACTTCCTTGGAGTATTGCTTACTGTGAAGGACCCACTCCATTATGCAAACCACTGGGATCATGCTAAGCTTAGAAATCTGAACCATGCACCAATTAATTGATTAGTTTAGCAATGGTAAAAAAAGAAAAATACACTAGTAATGGTAGATGTGTGAATATGCGAGGCTCTATAGTGTTAATTAAAAGATAAAAAAAAATCAAGTAGATCTGGTTAGTTGTTGGGTTGAGAACGATAATAATAATAATAAAACTCAGTTAATTGAGTGACATACCTGGTAGAATCCGACAGAGTTAAGCATGAGACTCAAGTTCATGCCAGTGATGGAGACATTGGCAACAACGGAGAACCAGAGGAGCTCCCACATCGGGACGTGCTTTGATACAGAGAGACCAGTTGCATTTGAAACGAGGCCGACAAGAGCCGTTACAGTAAAGTGGAAGCCCGTTAGGGTTGTGGCTGCAATGCAGAGAAAGGAAAAAAAACGATTACTTATTGATTCTACAGATGAATCCAGTCAATTGTTAATTATCACTGTGAGATTGAATTATGAGATCTAGAGATAGAGATAATTTTAATAATACCAAAGCCGAAAGCATAACCGTTGGCAGACATGAGCTGCTTATTGGCCATGATAATACCGACTGAGCTGATGATGTTCATTGCCCAGGCTCCCACATCCGACACCGCCGACTTCTTGTTCTCGCTCTCCATTATAATTATTCTCAAATAATTTCGAGATTTGGATACTCTAATAAACAGATCTCCCAATTCTCAAAACGAGAATAACAGGAGAGGAGAGGAGAGGATGGAGAGACCGAAAAAAGGAAACAGCAGAGAAAAGACGAGGCGATTTCCGCTTTTAAATAGTCAAGGAGAGGAAATTGACAACCGCCAATATAGAATGGACTGCAATTAGTAGGAGGGCGGGAGATCTAGCATTGACTCGGTTCAATAATAATAATTGAGGGAGGGAGGGAGGAAAGAGCAGTGGAAGACGCAGGCAGGCAGTATTATATGTCCGTTTTAGATGCGGTGGTGGAGAAAGGAAACAAGTAAAGGTTTTCTTCCGTTTTTTCGTTTTCACGCACTCAGAAAGTCACCATCCCCAATCGACGCTTCTTCTCTCGCTCTTATTTAATTAAATCTTTAACTCTTATTTAATTAAATCATCAACTATTATTTATTATCTGACTCAGCTAGAATATCGTTATTTCTATTTAATTATCCATGTCCTTTGCTAGACTATCGTTATTTCTAAGCTAGATCGATCCATCGCTTCGGTTAGCTTGCCGTTTGTCAAATTTCCCTTTCCTTTTCCTTGCATTAATCTCCACGCACATTTTGTTTTCTTTTACATCCATTTAATTTATATAATACTACTTGTATTCCCTCTCATTTGTTCTTTTCTTTTCTATCAAGGGTTGCTAAACTCACGAGTTGACTCGTAAAATCATATATATACCTTGTAAAATCAAGTTAAAACTCTAAAACCAATAAAATCATGAGTTGACTCGGTAAAACTTGTTAAATCATAAAACTCATACCAAGTTTATGATCTGCCCGGTAAATAACCTTTTGTTTTGTGTTTTTTGAATCCCAGTCTTTCAAGCTTTCAACTCTTAGATCAAACTGTCTACAATTTCCTCCTCCTTTCACTAGGGTTCTCCAAGACTCACACAGTGCAACCGAGCAGCAACACAAGCAAAGACTTAAAGAATCAAATCCTAGGAAGCAGATTGCAAGAGAATTAAACTTTGAGCATTATGACAAATCAATAATCAGAGAGAAAGATCTTTAGTGTATAACCTTTGTGTAATGTTGGGTTTTCAAGAACATGGATAGATCTAGATCCAAGAGGAACTGTTACTATGACCATCAATATTATTACAATGACAGCTCGACAACAACAAGAAGGTTAGGATCAATGTTGTTAAAATCATGTTTTGACTTCTACAATCATGTGATTTTATTAGTCAAATGCATAAACCTGGTAAAATGAGTCAGACTGGATCAGTCCGATTTTACAATTCCAATTAAATTCATACGTTGCATTGTTCATGTGTATTGTGCATGTTAATTAATTCCCCCAAATCCTCTCCTCTCCTCTCCTCTTAGTCTCAATCTTAGTCATCCTCTCCTCCCTTGCTCATCGCCATCATCGACCTTATTTTCTACCACAAGTGGTCGATTATCCTAGTATTGACATTCTCATCGCATACGAAGATCAATTTTCTAAATCACTGCCATCCTCTCCTCTCTTACCTCTTGCCCTTATTTTCCCTTTCTTAGTGCACCACTACAATAATATGATGATTGGTTGTTGTTAGTGTCGTCGGCCTTTCTTAGATATGGTGGCTGGTGTTCGGCAACTACACTTACTTTCTGTTAATGTTAGTTTTTTAGTTCTTTAACTTCTACAATCTGCAATTCTCAATTTGGTTGAATAAATTTCATTAACTTTGGTTTGGGGTATTCTGGCCTTTTCTCCTTGTCTGCTATTTTTTTTTCCTTGGTAGTAATTGTTGGAATTACATGCGTTAAACTTGATTTCTGTGGAAAATTAGGTTTTGAAATTGGAGGTTCAGGAGGCTTGGATGAGAAATGAAAAATTAGGTTTTGAAAATATTTCAACGATATTATATTTCTAACTAGTGAGAATTAAACTTGAGAATCTATGGCTTTTGATTAATTAGGTTTTGAAAACATTAAGAGGTTATTGATTATTAAAGAAAAAAATAACTTTCATATGATTAGTAGTGGAAATCCTAATCAGGATGATCATGAGTGAAATTTTGTAAAAACTTAAGAATCTATGGCTTTTAATGACTCTTGGGACATTTTTTTTTTATTGCTTGATGCAAGTTAGAGATAAAGATCAAATTTGTTGTTCTATGACTTCTGATATTTGTTTTCATATTTTTTTTCTATTCTAATAAATCTAGTTTTACTGGTTCCTAGATTTAATTGGCCTATTAAATAAATGGAGTAGATGTTTTAGCCTTTATATATGACATCTATTATTTTTCTATTTTGATTTCTAATTTTACAGAATTTTAAATTACCACCTTCACTTTCAATGTTCAAGCATATATTATGTTAACATGAACACATTTATTACATATAACATGACATCTAAAAAAACCACTAGTGCCAATAAACTTGATGTGGGATGGCAACTTTGTATAGATATTGATGAGAATTCAAGAAAATTTCAATGCAATTAATGTCATAAAATATAATCTTTTCATATTTGATAAGAATCTTATATGTTATCAATTTGAATTATTTTTCATAGGTTCATACGAAACGAAGAAATCATCCGCAACCCAAAAAAATAAATGACTTGGTATTTATGATGTGTAATTTGAAGATGAATGATAACCAAGGAAAATGGCAAGCTATTGATTTTGGTGAGGGTCTAGATGATCTCTCATCTGATGATGATGGATCACAATATATTGGTTCATTGAACATTAATTTACTTCATGCTATTGATAGTGCAACACAAAGAAAAAATGGAAAAAAAGACGAAAGTGGTGAAAAAACTTTTACTGATGTTGAAATGGGTACTTATGGTATTGAAGCTAATTTTGAGATTTAGAATGATGTCAATCCAGATAATTCAAGGAGTTTATAGTTAAATATTGTTGTTAATACTAAGTTGGAGTTGGAGCTAATATTAACAATATCAATGTTTGTATCAGTGGTAATAGTAATAATCATTTTGATAATAATGTTTTTGATAAATGTCTTAGAAATAATTAAGACGGTGAAGGTAACGAGGCTGATTTTAGTTTATATAGCACATTAATAAAATATTTATTTTAAATTAATTAGTTTTTACCTAATGAATTTCTATGGACATAATTATTTTGTATTGTATTTTTAAGTTATTTTAAATCATGTATGAACCTTAACTAATGAAGTTTTATGGCAATGATTGTGTTGTGTTGTATTTAGAAATATTTTACTTATAATTTTATAATTTCTCTATGAAAATATTTTATTTATAATTTTAAAATATTTATATGGAAATATTGTATTTAAAATTTGATTTTATAACCCGAGTTATAATATCTGTTGCATGTCGTGTCAAAAAAACAAGTTTCACAACCTTGGCTAGGATGATCACCTTGTCAGTGCCTTCCTGAAAAACAACACGGACAAGAGAGCATTTATGATGGTCAGTGCCATGAATAGATTGAGCGGAGAAACCACCGGTAAGTCTCGATTTCACTGATTTTTCAAGGTTCGTAGTGGTGGTTTCACGTGAGGCAATGGTGGCAGACATAGAAAAATAAAGGAGAGTGAGAAAGAAATATTGGTTTGTGTGAGGTTTGAGAGAAAAATGAAAGGGAGAGAGTGGTGGTGTTTTAAAGGTTATTGAGACTGTTCTGATTTCAAACTTCCATAGGCCAAAGGAAATTTTTTTAGCAATAGCTTCATGAGAAGGTGAAGATGGACGATGAGTGAAGGAGATAATGTTTCTTTAATTGACAACAATACCAATTTTTTTTTTTTTTATTAACGTTTATACTTCTTTTCAACAACAATAATATTTCAATTATCTAATTTTTTTTTTCACAATCAATGAAATTATTTTCAATTTGAGTTTTTATTATCAGGTATCATTATCTAGTTAAAAACAAAACTATGATTAATAATATAAAAAAATAATCAAATATGATATATTTATCTAATCAAATACCTTTTTATTACATTCAAATGTTGAGTTTAAGTGATTAATATTATTATTGAAAATAATTCTTGAGTATTGAGCATTGAATTATTATTGAGCATTAAATTGAGGCCTTAGAGTATCCTGGGTTTTCATTGATTGATTATAGGATGATTACAACATTATGAAATTTATATAATTTTAAGGAATTTATTACTGCATTGTTGTTTAGATATTTGACTTGATCCATTTCAAACCCAAAAAGACATCAAAGAATGGAAGATGATGAGTAAGAGTTGTCATTTGTTCAATTTTAGGGAATTGTGGCTGGTTGTGTTTTCTAACATTTGTGGTGTTTTTAATTGTTTTATATAAGAGAACTAGATAGTTGAGTTACTTTCAATAATTGTTTTAAGATGTGAATTATTGTTAATGGAAGTTAAATTCATGACGCATACTTTGTATATCGGTTTTAGTTTACATGTCATGCCAGCATAATGTTTCTTTTATATTGTATTTTTAAGTTATTTTAAATAATATATGAATTTTAAGTAGTAAAATTTGATGAACATAATTGTATTTTTAAATATTTTATTTATGATTTTTCTATGAAAATATTTTACTTATGATTTAATAATGCAATTTTACAGTTCAAGTTTATATTATATTTATGTATTGTGTAAAAAAAATAATTTTGACAAACTTGTTTTAACCATTTGCTTCTTTTTTCGCAATTTTTGTAAAAAAATTAATATAAATTTTTTTAAAAGTTGACAGTAAAAATTAATAGCTGCTTTTTCATTTCCTCTTGTAACTGGATAAGAGCAATGGCACCTGGCAACAACAGCCACAGAAAGGGAAAAAGGCCAAACTTAGCCTATAGAAGTATTCCCCATGCAGAAAACTGTTGTGCATCATAGAGTTAAACTTTTTTCATTGACGTGAAATACATTGAGCTATTAACGCTAAATACAGAAAATATGCAGACACACACACAAGTGTGTATGAAAAGAGATCAGATGCATGCCTCACACACTAGAGATATATCAGAATTTGATACAGGTTTTGACAACTATAAACTACCCTTGAATAATGGTCCAAAAGCCTGTATGGTTTGACCAAAATGCAGATCAAGCAAGTAACCACCATACATGGTTATGATCAAAGCCACAAGTGTCCACCAACCTGTTGCTGCAGTTACTTGGGATTTAATGAAATGGCCTTTGTTTCTAAACCACTCTGCAATGAATGGCGCACCCAGATATATCGCTTTTTTCCCAAGCTCTTTTGCTGCTTGTCTTACATAAATGTAACCAATTGTGTTCAGCATATCGACACCATAAGCTGTAAAACACATAGAACAAAAACTTTTAAAAAAAGTGTTATGCATTATGTTGAAACACAAGATGAGAAGGATTACAAAGGGCCATGGTTAAAGTTCAGTTTCACCAGTCATTGACCAAACTCTGCCTATGGTTGTATGAAAAAGAAAAGGAAAAAAAAAAGAGGGATATTATTTAGTTTCCAAGGATGAATTAAATCGACAGCATTAATTTTATAAGAATCAAGAGATGTTTACAACAATTTTGTGTCCTTCTAAAATGTTGTCTTATTATCTTCATTAGATGCCTGTGGTGCTTTTGTTTGTGCTTCATTGTTCTTCAATCCGGGGTCCTGCATCATGCTCCTGACAATTTCTCTTCTCCTTTTAGTAAATTCCTTTAGTCCATAAGCAGACTCACAAAACAAGTATTCAAACATGCCACTTCTTTCCCTCAAAAGATTTGAAGCATGGTAAACTAAATCTACTTGCTTCTCTCTGCCACACAGCAACCAAACTTTAGTCAAGTAGTTAGATTTTAAGTAATGAGTGGGTTTCTTTCTTTATTTTTATTTTTCCAGTTGGATAAAGTTCCATACTGATATAGATAAAAAAAAAAAAAAAAAACCTTAAACAACAGATTTACTGTTACTGAAAAATATCAGCATCGAAACTTTCAAGCAGACCTAATTTTTAGCCTGTAATCTTCAACTGCAATTAAATCATAAGTGATGTCAAAAATCTTGAATCTTTTCTCTTGGAAAGCACCAAAACCCTCACCTTTTCAGCTATACCTACCGCATAAGCATCAGGAAACATATGTCCCAAGTATAGACAGCAGATTCAATTTTCATCCCTTTTGGAACAGCCACACGTTCCTCATACAACCAGCATCTTAATAAATTAATCGTCACTTTTTACAATTATGTCAGTCAGCAATTCATGCAATGGACATCATTGAGTTCAAAAGCCATAAACCATCACTTCAAAAAAATGAAACCCATCATGAGAGTGAAAATCTCTCCCAGTTAAAATGGAAATAGTGCATTGGCTGTTTCATGTGTAGATCCTATATTTAGAAACGCACTTTAGAGTTAAGTTCTCCCCAAAGCTCAGTTTAAAGCAAAAGAGATGGCCAGTTCAGCCTTAAATAAAACCAGAAGGACATAGAGAACCTATTGTATTGCACTCCTTTCTTCATTTTTTGTAATTCCTTATCCTTTAAGCAATCATTTCCAGAAAATGAAAATTAACCTGCATTTGAGAGCCTAGCTACTTCAGCCTCGGCATGATTAATGAACTCCTCTTTGTTGCCTTGTAGGTATTGATTGAGTCGATCTTTTAGTATTTCAGCAAGTTTTTCTTCCCTCTCCCTCTGAACAACCTGTTGAAAAATAAGATTGAAAAGTGAAACCCTTCATTACCTAAATTCATCAGCAAATATTCAAGTAATAAAACAGAGCACGTCTTCAATGCTCAGTCCAACTTAACCCCGCCCGGGCATAAATGCATGAAAACAAGCTCTTACAGATAAAGTTACGAGAAAGTGCTACATCTGAGGTTTTATGTTCTATATGAAAATTAATGACATATATTATACATAGATTGTGTTTGGTATGGGATTAAAAGTTTGATGGAGGAACGTTAAGGGAGTAAGATTTAAATAAGTTTTAAAGATGTAAAAAATATGTTAAGAGTGAAGTGTTATGGACATTTGGTAGTAGAAAAAAAATGAGGGTAAATGTGAGTCCCAATATAAATCAAATCAAAATTAAGTGAAATTATAAAAAAATTAATAATATTAAAATGAGAAGTGTAAAAGGAAAATGAATAAATTAATATTCGCACCCCACCCCCTAAACTTCCTTTGTTCCTCCCCTTGGAAGGTTAACATCTAACCTGTTTTCAAGGTTACATGTTACCCTCGAAAATTTTCCCTCCCCCAAATGTTGTGTCAAACAATTGTATAGAGGGTTAACAATTACCCTGGCAATCCCCCCTACCCCCATACCAAACATATCCTCAAGTATAAATTGCTGCTGTGAGTTAAATTGAAGTCAGTGTACCTCATGGCATACAACCGCAAAGTGCAAGCATCCATCCCGATCCCATTAACATGTCTACCACAAAAAATAATTTTACCCCCTCATTTCTCCTCTTTTTTTTTGTTTAATTTTGCCTACAATGATGCTAAAAAAAACAATATGCAGGGTTTCTTTAATCAAAAGTAGAAGGTAACTTTATTCAGCCTCTGTGACGGACATCACTTTCTTTATTGTATACTTGCCAAACAGAGGGGGCATCTGTACTCTGACTTGGTTTGAGACATGATAGTTGCAGCAGAGGTTCTAAAACTCTGCCTAGAAGCCCTCAGTTTTGACAGTAATATCAGCAAAGAGGAGTAAAAAAAAATCCCAGAAGATCACATGATTGCAAACTCACTTTCCCATACACTTTTTGTTGTATCATTTCTCTTCTTATCACTGTTTAGCTCATCAGCAGTACCAAGACTCATTTTTAAAGCCATAAGACACAGAGTCAGCACACACAAAACATTTTTAATAAATAAAATTTTTTTTGAAGAGAATAGGGGTTTTAATGAAATGCCAAGTGTTGAGTTGGTAATAAATAAAGGTGGACTATTGGATCTTACCCTCATTTTCTCTTGCAACTTTTTAGTATCCAATTGTTCCCCCTCTTTGAAAATGTTTAGTGAAGCCATTGATGCCATAGCAAATTGTCCTATGTAGACCTCAAAAAGCTCACTACCGAAAAGCATTGCAAATATTGCTGCGGGTTCAATGATTGCTTCTCTACAGAGAATGAAGATGTAAAAAGAAAAAATATGAGAAAAAAAATTTCAAAGCTCTATCTTATTTGAAACGCCTTGTGATCTTCCACTAATATTGCGCTTCAATATTAAATGGAAATCCATGTGGAGCCAGACAATCCATCAGCCTTGAAATTCATTTATCCACCTATTGAGAATAGGAAACTAACGTTGAGATTCCAGATTTTCCATTAGTATCGTAAGCTTGTCGCTGGGCAGGATCACTTAATACTTGGTATGCCTCTCCCAACACCTGAATCCGAAAGAAAGAAATCTCAATAAGAGATGCCAATGTTTTCAATACCAGAATACCCATTGCTGTTCCTGCCAATCCTTGAACGCATGTTAACCATTAGTCTAACCCAAGAAAGAAAACATAGAATTTCAGATAACAAGTATATTCAGATTTGATACCTGGAAACTTGTTCATGTTTTAAAAGTCAGGAAATTAGATTTTTTTTAACTAACAATCATTTGCCATGTGGCAAGTAACCATAACTTGATCCTAAAATATGACAATTTAGGCGACATGACGCAGTTTTTAGAAAAATTTAAGAAACTTAAAGATGAAATCTCTTCAATGTTAAGGGCAAATTTGGTAGCTTAAAAATTGATACTACCATTTTCTAATAGATTCACCTTGTACTATCAGTTAATGCCAACAATATTCCTAGGAGGCAAGTAACAAAGGGTGATGCTAAATAAATAAGCTTGAAAGAGTGTAATGGGAAAGGGAAAAAAAAGAAAATTTCCAACCCTAAAATATCTCGTGTAGATTTCATGGGAAAAGTGTAAAAGTCAATCCTAAATGACTCTCCTGTATAAAAATAAACATGCCAGAGAGACTAAGTGGATAGCTCATGAACCACTTCAAGACATGTCCATCTTATTTGAGAATATAAAATCTTTTCCAAACATTACTACTAACAAGGAAGCATGCAAATTCGACTGTGATAGTTAATGATGACTTACTGTTGAAACAACGAGGTTAGAAACACACACACACAAAAAAAAAAAAGAGGTATCAATATTTCTATTTCAGAAAGGGAAAGGCTTGCCTGAAAATTCTGCGCAGCAAGGGGATCGTTAGGGTTTTTATCAGGATGGACCTGCCGTGCCTGCGGAGGAAAATTAACCAAAAAAAAAATGAAGAGGAAGGAAATGACTCTTGCTGAAGATTATAGTAGCTCTAGTCTACAATAGAATAATAGAATGGAATAGAGAAGTAACCAATCGAAAAATTCTATTGGTTTATTTAAAAAGAAGAAGCATCATTATCATCGTAACGGACCCAACCAGTTGAAATGAATGTGTAAGTGGTGATGGATGGCGAGAAAACGAGATCTATTTGTTTCTACTAGAAAAGAACGCAAGAGTAGTAAAGTATTTTCTTGAAATTGAAATTTGGCAATTACCTTGATGTAATAAGCTTTCTTGATCTCGTTCTCGGTGGCCGTGGGACTGACTCCAAGCACGTCGTAGTATTCCGTTTCCTTTACCATCTTATAATTTCTTCTCTTTCAATCCAGATCCCTTCTCTTCCCTTCCCTGCCAATCGAAGATTACTTAATAGCTAATTATACATTTTGTTTATACAATCTAAACTCTTGATAAATAAAAAATTTCTGTAAGGACTTTGAAGCGTGTTAAGCAGAGATGATTACAGTGAAGAGAAGATGGATACGTTCTCTCCGTTCCGCTCGTTCGTTGTAATGACAGCAGGCAGTAAGAAAAGAGAGTCACGTAGGAAGATTCTGCTGCTGGCGATTTGGTGTTGCTTTCGCGCCGTCCGTTGCTTTTTTGGCGTTCAGTGCTTGCCTGCCACCGGCGTTGTACCTTCTCCTCTTTTGCCACCTTCCTTGCAACTTCCGCTTGTACTTTCTACTAACTATTTCAAGTTTAGATGAATAATTTATTATTTAAACAATTTCCCATGCAATTTCGCTTAATTAAAATTAGATGACGGCAGTGATATATATATAAAATAACGAATGGATGCCGATCCCAACCATCCCAGATGAACATTGTTTTTATTTACTTTAAATAATTTCGATGACTATAAATAAAAATATTCATCAAAAAGAGAGAGGGAGAGGGAGATTGTATTGGTGAATTAATGATTTTGCATTTCATATAATAAGACAAGGATAAGAGGAAAAATAAAAATTTTATTATTATTATTATTTTGAGTAGAGTAAAAAGGTATTTTCATCTTTTTTTTTATAACATTATAACAAAACAAAAACTTGTTTTCTATAAAAATGGCCCTCTTTAATTACAAAAGGCTGAACGAAGAAGATAAAATTACTCCACGAACAAAAATACTCTTGTGACCAGATTCCTTTTGTATTAAATTTTTCATATCTCTTGTATTATCTCTTACAAAAATAAAAGTTGATATTATTCAAAAACATATGCATGCTTTGTATTTAATTAAGTATCATAACATTACTTGTCCTGCTATATATATAACACAAAATCATGCATTCAAAGCACTACAGCGTCAAGAATCCACCTTCACATGATACTAATACCACTTAAACCAAGAACAAGCATAAAAAGCCACCTAATAATTCATCATGGAGAGTTTTCTAACCCTTAAAGAATGAAGAATCAAAAGCCAAGACAAGTTTCAGTTCTCCTCCACACTTCCCTCTAGGCTCAATTTTCCTTTTTTAAAAGCGCACTTTAACTCTTAAATTTCTTAACACATTAAATCATCTCTTTATTTACTCAAAACCCTTTCTATCACATAATTTATTGTTTTTATTACTATTTATTTTCCAGCAATTCCCATGAAAAATGACAAGAACCCTCTTCTTTTTCTCTTATCTAGAGATGCACATTCTTCTTATTTTTTTCCGTTGTTGATAGTTTGTGAGGAGAGCTATTTTGGGCAAATTATCAAATTGGTCCTTAAAGAGATTTCTAGACACTCATTAATGTCATTTCAAACTTGAAGATAAATCCTATCAAACTTCAAAAACTTTGAAACTTTAACTTGAATCCAAAATCACATAAAATTTCAACTAAATTTGATAGATAGATTGAAAGTCACGAGATACAACTTAAGACTATTTAATTTGTAATTTTTCATCAAAAATCCAAATTTCCTTATTACACTCTTGCTTATATCTTATAAATTATTTCACTCCATTATCAAGACCATTTTCTTGTCTAATATATATATATATATATATAGATAGATAGATCTTGTATTTTTTTTTTTTATCATTTATGTCCTTCATAAACTTATTATTGTTCCCCGATAATGTTACCGACTTTTAACTCGTGTTTACAATATAATTTTTTTAATAATTTCTCATAAATAATTTTTCATCCTTGTTTATTTCAAAAAAAAATAATCATATGGAATTAATTTAATTTATCATCAAATATTTATTTTTAATCAGGGTTTACAATATCCACCTTAAAATCAGAATAGAAGGTAGCAAGAAAAGAGCTATAAAATTAGAGTAAAAACAGGAAAAAAAATATAATAAAAAGAGCAATATAAATAACAAATGTAGGGTTGTGTCCAAGAAAAAAAAGTTTTCTTGAGTGTTTGTAAGTTTATGAGATGTAAGACCTTACAAAAAAAAGATTTATGGGAGAGTAGTCATTCTAGGTATACATTGCATACCAAAAAGTCAATATTTTATGGGGGTTTTGTTTTTTGTTCATTGTGTTTAATGTTTTTATGTACAAGTATAATAAAGAGTTTTGATTGTTTTAACAAGCAGTTGCATTCAAATTTTTATTTTTGTTTAATGAAATTATTTTAAAGTTCTCTTTATGTTTTAGTATACTTAAGTTGTTGTTTAGGTTCTCTTTCAAATTTGTGTTTTGATGTCTAATGTTGTTTCAAGTTTTGTTTAGTTCGAGTTATGCATATTGAAAACCATAATGTTTACTGTTAGTTTGTTAAGCTTGTTAATGCATTAAATGAGTTTAGAAAACCACTTTTGAATCAATGTTGCATGAACCTGTAAGCTATTTTAGGTTGTTAGTTTTTGAATTTGGTACCTTGAGCTTAATTTTGATGTTTTGATATATGTTTATAATTTTTTTTTTATTATGATAATGTGTTTGCATATGATGTTGTCACTTGTTAGGATAAAATAGCATGTTTAAAGGCTGAAAATGTCTATTTTTGGGTTTCGTAGTGGCTATATTTTGTTGGGAAATTTATGAGCATGTTCTTCATGTTATTGGAAAGAATATTGTCTTAACCCATAAACTCAAATCATTTTTTATCCTTTTGTTTTGCGCATAAATCTTTCTTATTAGATAATTTAGGATTTATTGTCATCAATAACATGTTTTTAATGGATTTTAGTCATAGAGTTTTGGTTTTGAACTGAAAATCTATCTTAATAAAATCATTATATCTTAGTGGTAATCGAGGTGAAAGAATATTTGATTATTGATCATTGCATGATTTGCAACATGTATATGCTTCTTTTTTTTACCAAATTTGATCTATTTAGAACCCACATTACCAGGCTTGTTTTGGTGTTCTTGAGTGCTCTTGTCTAGTTTTTTTTTGGCTTATGGCCGAACCAGAAATTCAAGTTAACCCGATCGGGTCGTGTTAAAAAGTTTAGGTCGCAGGGTTTACACCTTATTTGGTTTGCCATGCTTTTATTAAAGAGTTTTTTTTGGGCTAAGAGTGTGTTTGACAAACACCTTTTAGCTTTAATTTAGGCAATTTTATTTTAGAAAAAAATAAGTTTTTACCAAACAAAGCCTAAAAAATAGTAAAAATATATATAAAAAACATTAAAAATACTCACTTCTTTTCTTGCATATGGCCAAAATACTAAAATTATTTGAGCATTTTCTCAACGAGAAAATTAAATATATCTAGCATGTTTTGAAAAATATTGTAAGGATTTTTCAAGTTATTAAAATCCCAAGGAGTTTTGGTCTATATTTAAAAGACATCATTTTTTTAGAAAAAAATATTATTCACTTTTAATACAAGGATACAAAAACTAAAGGAAGTTAATATTCAAAATAATATTAGGGACAATAATTGTATGAGTTTAATATTCAAAATATTATTGTGAATAATACAACTTATTCACTTATAATATAAGGATAAAAATCGCAAGAGATTTTATTCGAGATATTATTTGGAATGACACGATAGAAAAAATAAAAATTTTACTCCAGAAAAACCTTAATGATAATTGAGGGTATTTTACCTTTCCATATCAAATTTTTAACTTTAAAAACCAAGGTTTATTTGTCATAACAAACCCGTCATGACGGGTCAATATAGGTAAAAAAAAAACATCATCGAACCAAAGCAAATAGGAAAAAAAATATAGCTTGCTTTAAGTAAGACATACTTAATATTTTTTTTAATGATTTCATTTTTTCATGGATTGTTGTTTCCAATTTGGCCATTTTTCTTTTGATTTTTCTCCCTATTTTTATAAAGTTTTGTTGTTATCAATTTTATCATTCAATCAACGTTTAAATTTTTTTTTTAATATAGCCATCATTGTTTTGATTTCTTTTTCCTTTTGTTTAAGTGTTTTTCATTTTCAATTTAACATTCTAATGTTAATTTTCTTGATGTCTTATAATGTATTTATTTATTTTTATTCTTAGACTCTCGATGCCTTTTTTTTAATTGCATTTTTATTTATTTCATCCTTTAGTGTTTGATTTAGTACGGATTAAGCTTCATAGTTTTTCTATTTGTCGTGCTTTTAAATATCTATTATATTTTATTAATTATATAAAATATTTCATCTTATGATTTCAAATATTTTGAAATATATCAATCTCTCACTTTTCTATTTATTTTTAATATTTTTTATTTACATTGATAGTTCTCAAACTATTACATAATTTTTTTAATTTACATTCTAATTTATTTTATATATAAAAAAACATATCAAAATATTCTATTAACGAGTTTTTTCTTCTTTTATATATACATATAAAGTTGTGTTCTGCGGAGTATTTAGTTATTGAGAGCATTTCCAACCGGGAAGCTATAAGAAAAGTCAAAAGTAAAATATTATACTTTTAGCATTTTTGTTTCGCTTTACCATCTCCAGTGCAGAGCCATCTAAAAAACCAAAAATAACTTTTTTATGCTTGAGTTGCTATTAATAGTAGATCGAAAAGAAAAAACCATTTAATTAAATATTACCATTTATATAGAGCTGCTTGATCTCAGTCTCCGAGAGCTGAAGTTGCTTGCTTGGCTGGCCAAATAGAGGGGTTTGGTTACTTTCTTGCTTGCCTGGCTAGCCAAGTAGAGGGGTTTGGTTGCTCTCTCTCTCTCTCTCTTTCTTTATATAAGGGCTTAGAATTCAAAAGAGACCTACAGTACAGAGAAAGGAAATTAAAATGTATGGAAGAAAAAGCAGAGGAAGAGGAGACGAGAAGACAAGGTTGACTATTTCCATTCTTTTTTGCTTTGCTTTACTTTTTGAATGAATACCAGCATGTACTTGCAATTATTAAATGGGAACAAACAATTAATTAAAAATGAAATTAATTAAATATAATAAAATTTGATTTTTTATTTAAATATAATTAAAAAATTAATAATTATAATGTTGAAGGATTTTTTTAAAAGTAATTATTTAATTATATAATTTACTTATATTAATTGTATAATTAATTGTATAATTATATTATATATAAAATAATTGTACTATATTTAAAATAATATAAAAAAAGGGCTTTTCTAAATGACTTTTACCATCGGAATACACATAAACAAAAAACTATATCTATACTATTCAAAAAGTCATTTTATCAATTTAGCTATTTTGAATCCAATGGGCGTGCTATATGAAGAGGCAAAAGCAAAAAAATATCAATTACCCATACACCTCTGGACCTAACGATATCTACAAAAAACTAGGGGTACAAGTACTAGAATACCCTCGGTTTTTTCAGATGTCGGTTTTTGTCGTTCAGGGGGGCTAAATTCGTTATTTCACTGTGCAGCAAATTCAGAAATGCCATCTGTGTTCCTTAAAAAATTTGAAAATGCTCTCGGTTCCGAGGGTTAAAAATTTCAATTTTAGAGGTAAAATAATAATTTTACTACCACAATGAATATTAATCTGAGTCTGAATGAACAATACCAATGTGCACAGTAAAACTGAGATGCCGTTAATTTTTTAGGTAATTTTAGGTTAGTTTGTAGGTAATTTTATAAAATTGATATCAATTCAGTTTATTTTTTTTCTTTTAACACTCAATAACAATAAGTAGTATTAATAAAAACCATCATAAAAATTAAAATGATTCATGATGAACTTTAATGAATTTTTTTTATTTAAATATAATTAAAATAATAATAATTATATTATTGGAGTGTTTTTTAAAAGCAATTATTTAATTAATTATATAATTAAATTATATAAAAAATAATTATATTATATTTAAAAAATATATAAAAAATTGCTATTCTAAGATGATTTTTACTATTAAAATAAACATAAATAAAAATTTATATTTACACCTCTAAAAAAAACTATTTTAAAATTTAAAAACATAGAATTTCGGCGTGTACATAGATAGACCAGAGATAACTGACAGTTCGGTAGGAGGAAGTAGAGGAGAGAAGAAGGGAAGAAGAAGAGAGAGAGCGATGTCTTCCAATTCTAACGCGGTAGCGAACGGGTTAGCAGGAGCAGGAGGCGGTATTGTTGCTCAAATCATCACTTATCCCCTCCAAACAGTACTGTACTTCACTTTACTCCACGGCCTCTCACACTCACACACCCCTCCTACCTGCTCTTACGAGTCTTATCATGGCAGCTCATCTCCTCTCTTTCTAACTTCCTCACCTTCTCCTTCCTTGTTTTTTACTTTTCAAGTAAATGAATTAAATCTCAAATAAAGAAAAAAGCTAAATTAAACCAAATAAATTATTGTCGTGACGTTAGGTGAATACGCGCCAGCAAACAGAGAGAATAGACAAGAAGAAGAAGCAACCTCAAATCCCTTCCGAACGCTCTGTCACAACCACAGGCACTCTTCTTCAAATCCTCCAGGTTAGATGTTATGTGAAATTTCTTCTTCTTGTTCCTTAATTTGTCACCGTGATTTTTTCTTCCTAAACAAAATTAGTTAAATCCCAGGTCGTCAGAAGCGAAGGTTGGGGTGGACTATACAGCGGCCTCAAGCCTTCTTTGTTTGGAACTGCCGCTTCTCAGGTCCACATTGCTTTCATTTCAATGCTATACTCAAATTGACTAATGCTAGTTTCTTTTTTTTAATGGTTGCTACTAGTATATTCTTAACTCGTGCCATTTGTTCCATTTTTTTCTTTACTCTTTCCACGCACACATAGTTCGATAGTTTAGGGATTTCATATAACAGCATCGATTGAATACAATAACAGCCTCGTTCTTTCTTCTGCATCTATGAGCAAACTGAATGCTAGAACAGCTTCCTCATCACGGACAAGGAGGATTTACAAATTTGAAAAAAGCAATGCAAACCAGCTGCAATAGAAATAGTAAATCCTGATTGGTGGCCATCAATTTTTTTTTAATTTGTGCCAGCACCATCAACTCTGTTGGAAATCTTGAATCTGAACAATTACTATTCAGATCAAAATTTGAAATTGATAGAAATTGAAGAACAAAATAAAATGGAATTGTTGGATCAAATCACATATATTGGAATGAATCTCACTCAGTTTATTCAATTGAAACTTGTCTATTTATAGGCTTACAAGAACTAGAAATTAAAATAAACTAGAACTCTCAATAGATAGGAGAGATTATTGGATAAGGATAGGATTTATGATAAATCCTATCAAAGATAATCATAAAAACTATTTAGAATTCTATAGCTAAAAAAGAGAGCTAATCTTTTTAGAATCCTACAGCTAAAACAAAGCTAATCTCATTAGAATTCTAACACTCCTCCTTGAGATTTGCTTTGGGCAATCCCAACTTCATCTTCAGGAATTCCAGTCTTGCAACTGGAAGTGCCTTGGTCATCAAATCATGCTGGACTAGGTTTTTATCAACTCTGTTTTGTCCCAAATCACCATCAGAATTTCCTTCAAATGTTGTTCCTCCTGTCTTCATGTGCCATTTTCCAACATAACATTCCTCACCATCAATTTCTTTACCATTAAGAGTCTTGACAATTTCTTAAGCATCCTCAGCTTTTTCAAAGTTCACAAATTCAAAACACTTTGATTTTTCATCAGCATCCCTCATCATCACAGCACTAGTGATTGCTCCATGTTCAGTAAAAACATCTTTCAAGCCTTCATCTGTTGTGGATTCAACCGAGTTTTTCACATAAACATTGTTGAATTTCATGCTATACAGAGCACCATCTCTGTTCTTCCCATTCTTATCACATATTTGCAGTTTTTCGCAAATTTGTTCACCATCATTAATCATACCACTATTATCCATAACCATTAAAGAATTAAGTTTACCATGGTTAAACCTTTTATACCAAATTCTACTCTCATCAGATTTGACACTTAAGACATGCCCTTTCACAGCATTCATATTCAAATAAAAACTATTACCCTCCATCTTAATTTTTGCTATTGCTGAATCATGCGAATCAGTAATGAGGCAAAAATTTCCTTTAAATGATACTTCATATCCATGTTTCAGTATTTGTGCAACACTCAAGATGTTTTGATCCAATTCTGGAATGTAAAGAACATTTGAAATGACTTTCATACCTTTGTTTGTGTTGACAATAACACTGCCTTTACCCTTGGCCTGCACAATATATCCATTCCCCAACTTGATCTTTGGTTTAATTGATTGATCAATTGAAGAAAAAATTGACAAATACTTTGTCATATGGCTGGTACAACCACTATCAAGTAGCCATATATTTTCCTTGGAAGTGTTGCCAGTTTGAAGAGCCATGAATAAATGCTCCTCATCATCCTTATCTTCTTCGGTAATATTTGCATGCTGTTGTAGTTCTTGCTGGGGTTGCCTCATTTTTATTCTGCAAAACTGCTCACTATGACCATGATTATTACAGAAAACACAATGGAGAATAGTTTTCCCCTTAAACCAACAATCTTTCTCAGCATGATTTGTTCTTTTGCAATAAGAACAAGGTGAGAGATTTTGTTTTATCCGAGGCATGACATTCTTGTTCTTAGGAGATGTCTTTGATTTCCAGCTATTGAAGTTTTTCTTAGGTTGAAAAACATTGTTTGCTTGAAAAACACCTTCAACGGATTCATCATCCCTCATTTCCATCCTTTGCTCCTGTATATGCAATTTGCTAATTAATTCTGCAATAGAAAGGTTTTGCAAATCGCAAGACTCTTCTATGGCAGAAATCTTGGCTTCAAATTTCTGAGGAATGGACATCATAAGTTTTTCTACTACCTTATGATCCTCAAATGTCTCCCCAAGGAGTCTCATTTGGTTTACAATGTTCATCAATTTCCCAGCATAAATCTTGATGGATTCATTGTCTTTCATCTTCAGCAATTCAAATTCTCTTTTAAATGTAAGTAGTTTGACAACCTTGACTCTGCTACTACCTTCATATTCAACTTGAAGCTTGTCCCATACAAGCTTTGGTGTTTCCAGATCCATGATCTTGGTGAAGATGTGATCTGCAAGTCCCGAGTGTAGGCAGGTGATGGCTTTGTCCTTCTTCAATTTCTCTTCTTCATGTGCTCGCATTTGAGCAAGAGTAGGATTTGTTGGTAGGGCTGGTGGATCAGCATTAGACATTACTACATTCCACAACCCTTGAGCCCTTAAATGGAACCTCATCTTGACAGCCCATATATGGTAGTGTTCCCCAGAAAACACTGGAATTGCAGCACCAATATTGCTAGAGGTAGACATGATTTAATATGCAATCTCACTTTGTTTTTGCACACAATTCACTCTGTGTTTTAGCACTCACCCTCTCTGTGTTTCAGCACTCATCCTCTTTGTGTTTCACTCAAAAAAAATACCCCACAGTCCCGTAAGAATATTGCTCTGATACCAATTGTTGGAAATCTTGAATCTGAACAATTACTATTCAGATTAAAATCTGAAATTGATAGAAATTGAAGAACAAAATAAAATGGAATTGTTGGATCAAATCACATATATTGGAATGAATCTCACTCAATTTATTCAATTGAAACTTGCCTATTTATAGGCTTACAAGAACTAGAAATTAAAATAAACTAGAACTCTCAATAGATAGGAGAGATTATTGGATAAGGATAGGATTTATGATAAATCCTATCAAAGATAATCATAAAAACTATTTAGAATTCTATAGCTAAAAAAGAGAGCTAATCTCTTTAGAATCCTACAGCTAAAACAAAGCTAATCTCATTAGAATTCTAACAAACTCTTCCTAATAAATGCCCAATAAGCACAAGCAAAGAGTATTGATCAATCATCCCCCCCACCCCCATCTCTTTGTCGGTTCTGATCTAATATCCTTCTTTCCATGCTGACAGGGCATTTACTACTACTTTTATCAAGTCTTCAAAAACAAGGCCGAGTCCATTGCAGCTGCACGCAAAGCTAGGGGACTGGGAGATGGTACTGTTGGCATGTTTTCTTGGCTTGTTGTGGCTGCCATTGCTGGGTGAATACTATACAATACTAATCCATTTAATTAAAATTTTCATAATAACACGTTTCCTGAGGAGTTAGGAAGATCATGCCCAGTGCTGGAACAATTGAGAATAAATATAGACCTTTGTTCTCTATGAAATGGCTTCTTTAGCAACAGAGAGAGATCAGTGATGTCTGCCTCTCACTTATGATGAAGATGTTTTCTCATGATTAATGTCATCATCACACATTATCATTATCTTGCAGGTCCTTGAATGTATTGCTGACGATCCCAATATGGGTTCTTGTAACACGTATGCAGGTGCCTTTATATATTTGTACACACATGCCGTTTTTTTTTGCCCACACTTTGGATTGCCATACATTTAATTGTTTCGTATACGGATCCCTTGTGCTATTTCCCTCTGCCACTAGTTGTTAGAGAGTTCTAATAAAAACCATTTCTATGACCTCACCTAATGGCTTAAACTCTTGGGTTAAGTTGATTCTTTCACACTAGTCATCAAAATAAGATTTTCCCACTTTCTCAAGCACAAAAACACTCGCGCATGCACAGAGTAAGGAAACAGGTGATAAGCAAGATGTGTAGGAGGAAAGGGTGACTGAGCCCTGTTAGTTTTTGAAACACACATACAGCTTGCTTAGCTCAAGTTGTATGTTTTCAGGCATTGTATACATGGGATGGTATATCTTTTGCACCCCTTTTTTTAAATAACAACTGTTGCAATCATAACATATGAGACAACGATGAACAACAGTTGAGTTCATAACTTTTAAATGTTTTGTAATCTTTTCTGGGAATTTCCTGATGTAACCTTTAACTATATATTCATTAATTATGTCTATCAAAGATTTTGTTGACAAAAGTATTTGGTTCTAGACACAAACTCAAGCAGAAAGAAAAATTATTGAGGGAAAGAAACAAGCTCTATTGAGGGAAGTTTCTGAAAGAAGCTCAATAGATTCAACTTTGCAAGAGAAGTTGTCTGAACTTGATTCCATAAAACCTCGTCCATATGGAACTTTACAAGCAGTAAGTTTCCACCCACCTTTCATTTCTTAATCTATCTTTATGTTTAATACTTATCAAGGCATATGCTTGATGCTTGCAAGTGCTTCTTCACATCCTTTGTTTTACGAAGCATGGCATACTCATAAATCATCTACTCATTTACTCTGTCTTTTTAACTTTTGTTTGGTCACAATCATCAACTACTTAAAACTTGATCTTATTCTAGGATTATGGTTGGCTTGAAGAAAGATAGGAAGAGGTAAAATTGATATTATATTAAATGAGTGCAGAGTACTTATGTGCCAATTTAAGACATGTAATTAAATTCTTAAATCATTTGCCACTTTTGAATTTGTTGGCTAAACTGCAAAATGTTGGCATCAGTTTGTCTCAAAATTGTGCTTACATAATTATGACATGAATGGTTATGGTGTAGAACCAAGTCCATTCATGTGGGGTTGGTAATTTTCCCTATCCTGCCACCCTTGACCATTGTGATTGTTTGCAAGCAACAAATGCATCATAGTTATCTTAATAAGGGAGAAAATTTATTTATTTTAATTGGCTACAGGTTGTCATTCATCATCTTTCTTAATAAAGGAAATATTTATTTTTTCGGAAAGATAACACTATAGTCATGGTTATCAAAGATAATATGATAATAAGATCATTGCCACTGGGATTATCACTTGAGCATTCACTGGAGTTTTTTAGGTTTTTTTTTTTTTTTGGCACCAATTATGGTTTCTGTTACATGTGTGCAAGGCTCGTGAAGTTTATATTGAAGCAGGAATCACTGGATTTTGGAAAGGCATCATCCCTACCCTCATTATGGTTAGCCTCGATTAATTGTGCATTTTTAGGTGCACTTTTAAAGTTAATCTCCACTCCTCATTTCGTCCTATTTTATCAATTCCAGGTGTGCAATCCATCAATTCAGTTCATGATTTATGAGAGTTCATTGAAGCATTTAAGGGCTAAACGTTTTGCTAACAAGCAGGGGTACAAAAATGTGACTGCTCTGGAGGTATAGAACTACTTCAGACAATCTAGCTTGGTTATGCCAGTCATTTGCAAAATAATTAACCTCTGCACAGATATAGTGAGCATCTGCTTGTTTTTTGGAAAGGTCTTTTTACTTGGAGCTTTGGCGAAATTGGGAGCAACTGTCTCAACATATCCCCTATTGGTTGTAAAGGTAAATTCTCCACTGGCTTTTGTAATATTGGTGATTATCCCTATGGAAGTAACTGTTCTCTTATGAATTGACTTGTTTGTAATATTGGATGGTTGCTTGCCGTGTTGGTCTTTTCAAATAAAATGGATTCAAGATCTCGTCCTTGCATCTTTTTCTGCATTAGATTTCACAAGAAACTACAGATTGTTTTCTCACTTGGGGTTATTTAACCAACTGATTCAGCACACAGTTCTACAAAGTTATTTTCTCATGATGTTAGAGCAGCACGGACACAGAAGCTTACATGCATGTGCTTATGCACAAAGCTCTACAAAGTTCTGTATAATTTTACCTGGAAGCCTTTTCCTCTTTCTGTTCTCTTTGCAGTCGAGGCTTCAAGCAAAACAGGAGATTGGTGGAAATAACTTGTTAAGATACTCAGGTTTGCTTTCAGACACACAAAGGCACAATGAGAATAAACTATTTTACATCTAGAGTCCATCACTATCATCTCTATCCTGCGGACTGTTGCATTTGTTTCTCTTACAACAGAATTGTATTTTTTGAAAATCAGTTGTTTGACGTGCATCTACTCTATGAATTAATCATTACAACACATTGATTGACCTATAAACACGAGGTTGAAACCTTGAAGGTTAAAACAAGTCGCATGGACTTTTTCCTTACTGTCTTTGGCTGTGCCAAACTTTCGCTTTATTCCCCCCCCCAGTAAGTTTGTGTAAACAAACACTTTTTATCATGCTAGCATGCATACTGATGAAGTGGCAAGACCTGGAGAAGAGGCAGCATTTCAAATTTTTTCTACCTTGATAAGGTATGCCTTGGAGTTGAATGAGAAGGATATGCGATACTTAGTGAGCTCAATTTTTGCGAAGTGAAACAAAAGATGGAATTTATAGTAGAGTGGAAGTGGCTTTCACCAAGAAGAAAGTTGTGCTTGACTAACAGGAAGATGACCAGTGGAATTGGTAGAGGAGGGGCTTCTTGACTTTCTAGAAAAAATCTGATCTGAGTTTAAATTCTCTTTACATTCTCTTAAAACTAGACAATTTAAGGACTGCTAGAAATAACTCAAATTAATCCTTTTTGGAGAAAAATAACTAGTAACTATGATAATAATAAATGCTTGAGGCAAATAATAACTTTTACATGTATTTAACTACTTAGTTTTGGATTGTCCAATCACTTCTGGTACAACGAAAACTAGATTTGCTTCTCTCTAGTGACATGGTTAATTGACAGTTTGTTCTTTAGGAGAATAAAAGATTTATTAGTGTTGCACGACAAAATTTGTATTGGGGCAATCAAGTGTATGGATTCCAGGGATTGACATTTGTTGATGTGCAAGATGCTTCTAGCTGTGGATCTGATTTGCAGGGGAATTAAGGGGGAAGGGGCAAAATCTCACTAGCTCCACACTGGTTAAAGCTTAAGGAAATACTCCAGGATGTTATTTAGAAGCTTTTCACACATCTAGATCACGTCCCTAAAATCTTATAACCCCAAACATAATAAAAGTCCTGTAAGAATTTCCTCGAAATACATTAGTTAAAAAAACAAATTATGTGATTTTGGAATTGAATTCTAGGAGATGTACAGTTTTGTTTGTCATCTCACTGCTATAATTCTGGTTTTTGTCTTTTTTACTGGTATACATGCAGGCACTCTTGATGCGATAGTCAAAATGATCCGTCATGAAGGATTGACTGGTTTTTACAAGGGGATGGGCACAAAGATAGTTCAGAGTGTGTTTGCAGCTTCTGTGCTTTTCATGATCAAAGAGGAGCTTGTTAAGGCTTACATGGTACTGGTTGATAAGAGCAAGAAACTTCTGATAATTTCGAATAGATGATGGTTGTTTATATCTCATGAAGAGGCAATCACATAACCTTATCATGAATATATGAAGGATAAAGACAGCACCACATGCCTGGACCTATCGCTCCCTGGGACATCGTGAGTTGAACACTCAAAAGTTAACATTTTGCTTTTGATAGTAATGGAATTCTGTAAATTACTGTTGGAGAAATACCAGTTCGGTGATATTCAAGGTTCGAGGATCTATATAATCTGTCATTTATGAAAATTCACTTGCCTACAAAAATATAGTATCGATTCTTCTAAGAAGGTCCCGTGACTCTCAATGCTAGTATATTTTGAACCATTTCCCTTCGCATTTTACAAAACATTGTTACTGCGCTAAAAAGAAAGATTGAAGTCATGATGCTGCCTGCCGACATTCAATTAGTCTAGTACAATAACAAGTTTATCCTCCGATCTTCTTTGTCCCTTGTACCACTGCACGTAATGGAATGTGGCACGTAATGGAATGTGCAACTTATGCAATTATATTTACCCAATTTTTGCAGCTTTTTTTGACGTAGCAGAAGACAGGTTTTTGAGTTTCTTATTTTCTTCCTTTTGCTTAGTATTTGTGATGATCTTCCATTCATGTATACTCTGTACAAGCAAGCTCAGACTTGTCATAGATTTCATCCGCATATATTCACAATAACATTCCCAGGGACCAATTTATCAAATTATTATTGTTATCATTATTACGTAACTGCTAATTTCCCCCCCGTTTTATTTAATCAACTTTCTAGCAAACTATTTTGTTTCACACGCTTTGGCAGGTGTGGCTGCATGAGGGAACGGGATTGAGCTCGGCCCTTGGGGTATGTTATAATATTAGCCACGATACCACCGCTTTGCTGATCGTCTTACCAAGTTAAACGGTACAAGGTCTACCAACAGGCAACAGGTCCAATGGTTCTTAGCCAATATCAAGCTACAGACCACTGCAGAGTCCAATGCATTCTAATGGTGTTGAGTGTAGTTCTAGTTACCGGAATAATTATTTTGAGCTTTGAACTGGATCTTTTTCACAAAGTTATTATGAGTGAGTCATGCTCACCGCAGAATACCACAGGGAAATTGAACTACTCAGTGAGAATGGATGGTCGCCTGTTGTATTGAAGTAGTTAGAGAAGAAAAACGAAAGTTGGATTTATTCTTTTTGAAGGACTTTCCGCCAAGAAACTTCAACAGCTCGATGTGAGACTTGTTTGCATATAATACAGGTTTTGCATTTCGATAGAATCGGCTAGAACTGGTGGATTCATTTTTTATATATACATATATTTAATACATAAGTGTAAAAACCTATTCAACAGTATAGTTTTACACCTTAAATATTAAAATCTACAGTTAAATTATAATAAATAAAATGAATAAAATAACTGGATAATCGTAAATATGCTCATTTGTGTTTAAAGGCTGAACTGTAACCCGTCTCTCACACAACACAATTTTTTAAAACTGGACATGACACTCATATTTATTTCTTAACCACTTGATACATTTAATAATAAAATCAATCTTCTATATTTATAGTAGCTCTAACACCAATAAAAAGTACAGCATTAACTAGGAAATCAACTTTAAAAATAATAAGTCCTACTAGGAGATTAAATCCCTGTAACATTTGAGTGAAGATGCATTGCATTTTTTATTTGCGATTACCCTGTGATTTAGTTAAATCATTTAACAACATATTTGCATCCATGTCGTCACATGAATCAACAAAGAGCGGTAAAGGTATCTCAAAACACATGAATTAACAAAGAGAGGTAAGAGATATATCAAAACACCGCTGGACTTGTAGTTTAATGGTGCTCTCCATCCATGTACCCAAACACTTGTTTGTAGAATGCAAATGGTCCATTTCTGCTGCGGTATTAAGGTATTATTAATTGCACGAATATCCAAGTGTCCTCTTTGAGGAGTTTACAAGTGGTGAAGCATACAGACTTTTCTCCTTTTGCGTACTCATTTTAAATGATCCTATAATATTTTTTCATCAAAGAATGGTCAAAATGTATACTATTTCCATTCCAAGCATATAATTACATGCATATGGCTTACCCCATCTGCTGGGAACAATTTATGAAATGGAAGTAGAAACTGTAGTCGGAGCTCGAAGAACTTGCTGTAATAATCGTGCTGCAAGCCGTTGTGTGATGCCACCTATAACACGCTCCCCAAGGCTGCGTGCCTCAGGCTGTTGAAGCACCTGCACATGCACATTTCCCTATTTAGTTTTCATCTCAAGAATGAATGGCTCTTACTCCACAAAGATCCACAAAACTTTCATTTCTATTAATCAATGGAACAGTCAACTCCACTCAACAGTCCTTAATCTAGCAACAGTTTGTATTGGTCAGATAAATCAATCAGCATGTTCATGCGTTGTCTACAATCATATTCTCAACACAAATGTATAGCACCAAAAAGGTTGGGTTTATCCTCGGTTGAGAGTCCAAGAGGTGAAAGGGGTTAAGAAGTAGCCTTCCCAATTTGTCTGAAAAAGGGGGTGGGTTATGAGGGATTAACAAATAAAACAGCTAGAAGAGCTCTAAATATAATTAATTTTTGAATGACTAATTGAAAATTTACAGTTACATATGATGTGATATAAGATATGCTGGAGAAAAAATGCTTTTGCAAAAAATGGTGCAGATGAACTCCAGTTACTTCGATACCATCCTTAACAAATATCTAGATCAGATTCTTATACTTCCTAAGCTAGGTTATTGACAGGATGATGCCCTGCTGAAAAGGTTGCACCGCCATACAAATGTAAGACAATCTTAAGTGTGGCAAAACAACTGAATTTACCTGTAATATGGGTTGCAAAAGGGCCGGATCAAAATCTTGAGATGATCGCAGAAGCCCCCATATCCTGAAAACCTGGTCCCGAAGTGCCATCAAGCTTTCAATTTCAGAATCACTCACTGTGAGAGGTCCAGTTACATTGCCACTAAAGATTAAAGCCCTAACAACATTTGGGATAGAATTGTACGCATCAACTACTGTGCCGATCACTACAGCTTCAGTGATACGGACAGCCTCCTTAATAACTAAAATTCGGAGCTCTTCGCCATCTGGGCCCAATAATAGCTTCAAAACAGGTTGTAAGGCATCATTTGCAGAGAAGTCCCTGTCTTTTCTTCCCTGGACAAGCAGGTTTTCAAGTCTATTCCACCTAAATTGAGCAAAAACTTTGGTTCTTGAGGGGGCTACGAGCAGATTCAAATGGAAGCATAGAATTTAATATTAGCAGAGTACATACCTAAACCTACCATCCTTAAAGAGCAACTCAATAAGAGCATCTCTAAGGTATGGATTTGGATCAGTGAGAAGCCTTTTAGCAAAATATGGATATGAAGCTGCCAGAACCTTGAAATTAGGATCAGCATAAAGGGCTAGGCCTTCAAGTACAGTGAGTGACCTCAATATCAAAGCATAATAAGCTGGAACTGCAGGTTAATTGACAAGATAGACAATCAGATTCCACAAGCACTGCATTCACTGGCTATTTTGTGATCAATTAAATGATTAGTTGTATTTATCTACTGAAATGTTAAAAAATAAACATAACTTACCATTAAACGGATACTGATAAAAAACAGCACCCAGACCATTCACTAGAGTTTTGAAGTTTAGTTCGCTCACAGTGTAATTGAGTGCATCATCAAAGAAGTTACGCAGTGCTGGAACAATTGGGGACACGTCTACATCCCGTGACAAGAAATCTAGAGCATAGTAATCACGGGCCATGGCTTCGTAATCCCTATTAACCATGTGAACCACATGACCAATTATCGCAAATCTTGCTTCTTCTGGTGTCTCACTCATCATTCCAAAATCAAGAAAAGCAAGCTTTCCCTCAGGTGTTGCCAAGAGATTGCCAGGGTGAGGATCTGCATGAAAGTATCCATACTCTAGTAGCTGTCTGAGGCTGCATTGTATACCTGTGTTGACCAGATCTAGAACCTTTAAACCTTGTCTCTCAATAGCATCTTGTTCATTCAATTTAACTCCATCAACCCATTCCATTGTCAACACCTTGCTACTTGTATAATCCCAGAAGATATCCGGAACAAGGATGTCTTCCCTGTCAGCATACAATTTCTTAAACCTCCTAGCATTCTGCCCCTCCTGCAGGATCCTGTTGAAATTAAAATTCAAACCCAAAAGAAAGTCTAGGAAAGAAATAGGGTTTTGGAACAAGAAAGGTAATGGAAAATATTAGTGGTGGTCCCAAGTAGTATGCCAGAAAGAAAGAAACCAGAGGGACTGGGATTCTTGTGTTTCCAACAAGTATAAGGGCATTATAACCTACAGAGGCATGCATTCCTAAAGTTGTGATGCAATGCAGTGCTAGTAGCAGTAAGGATGATGAAAGAAACAACCTGCACATAATTAAGCTCTTGATAAACTCTGCGTGCAAATTCATCAATGAGAGCAACAACATCACTGGTAATAATGTCCACATATTTGTTGATGAAAAAGCCAAGTCCTCTTATGAGGTAAAAGTCAAGACCAATAGCTTCTTCGATACCAGGGCGTTGCACCTTGACAGCAACAGTCTGTCCAGAATACGTAAGTTGAGCTTTATAAACTTGGCCTAAACTGGCAGCTGCAATTGGAGAAGGAGAAATGGATGAAAAAATCGAGTCGAGTGAGAGACCCAATTCTCTCTCAATGCACGAAAATGCTTCAGCGTCTGGGAATGTAGGCAAAGCATCCTGTTCATCCAGTTCAAAATTAATATTAATGATTGATTGATTGATTGTATATGTTTTTGACTGGTATAGTAACTTGCGAGATGCAAAGCAGTACCCCCATTTATTATGAATGTTATGAGAAATAATAGGATACCTGAAGCTCAGCGAGCTCCTCCAAATACTCAGGAGGGCAGATGTCGGGCCTGGTGGACAACCCTTGCCCTAATTTAACAAAAGTAGGGCCCAATCGGGTGAAAATTCTCCGGAGTTCGGCTGCTCGTTTACGCTTCTTCTGATCGAACACGCCATTCCTTTTGTCCAGCAATAGTTTCAACCCAAATGAACCCGCTGCTGTCAATATCTCAAGCGTTCTTCGCAACACCTATTTTTTTTTCCCAGTCAATTCTCAGATCAATATTCATCATACACACACATGTTTGATTGTTTATCAATTTATAATAAAACAAAACCAAAAACTAACTGAATAATTTTGCTTGCCTTGATTGGCCTAGAGCCGTATTGAACGGCCAGAACCTCGGGGCTATAGACGGACGCATTGACAGCACGGGCCATGGCTCGTACCTCCGCCTGCATGTCTTCCGTCCGATCACCTCCCACAATTAAATTTGCATCTCGCACTGCAGGACGCATCACTCGAGCTGGAGCTGGCGGTGGTCTCGTTTCCACCACAGCAGCTCGAGCTTCCCTCGCTCTTCTTGTCTTTGGCCTTGAGGCTGAAGTTGGACGGGGACCCAAGACAAGGGATGAGGAGCCGAAGCACTGGCTGCCGGCTGCAACAAAGCTCATCATCGCTTTGGCGCTTTATGCCTATCCTATACAGTTCTACTTTTCTCAACTGCTTCTGCACTTCAATTTCTCAGTTTGCGTTTTCATTAATTTGACCAAACATTACCATCTCTTTGGTTTTGGTTTTGATTTTTCTCTTCAAATTCTGTGTGTATATTATAATATTAGCTTGTTTTTCTGGTCGCAAATTGTTGCGTACTCGTGTCACGCTCAGGCTTCACAACAGCTTTCCTAATCTTCTCTATCTATCGAACTATATATTTTATAGAATAAAATGTAGTATTTTATTAAAAAATGTGAAAAAAACACCTCATCCATTTTATGCCACGATGGAATTTGTTTTTTACCCTTTTAAGTGTAAAAATTAACTAAACAATAAAATCTTTTACTATTGAATTTTTTAGTGTTTATATAGATTCAGTTCACTATTCATTGTTACAATGCAATTATCATTTTATCTCTAGTCTCGTTAATTTTTAGATTTCGGGACTGAGAGTATTTTAGAAATTTCCACGGGACACAAATGACATTTCCTAATTTATTGTATAGTGTATCGACGCAAATAGCCCTCGAAAAAGACAAAACAATTCACCTAGACACAGGGGTGTTCTTGTTTTTTTCACAAATATTGCACAGTGAATTGACTGTATTAGCCTCCAAAAAAGACAAAAAAGAGTACTGGAGATAGGGTTAGGGTTGTATTTTCCTCTCAGGTTGCGTTAAAGTAATTAGCTATTATTTTCTAATTTTTTTTACAGACACTACAGGGTGCGTCGTACAGACGCGTTTGCAGTGTTGAACGTGGACGTGCCTATAAGGCAGCTCGTGCGAGATCCTACGGAGGCCAAAACTTAACCTCCACCGTCTCTTTGGGTTCGCCTCCCTCTCCTCTGTCCATTGGTTGTGTGCGTGTCTATCTCCGATGTACGGTTAATCGCAGGTGAACGATTTAAATGTTTTCTCCGTTTCCTCTCTTCTCTCGGTGCAATTTACGCCTGGGTCCTTAATGTCTGTTATTTGTTATATTTGGTTCCTGAGGTTTGGATTTCGTTTTTGTTCTTGATTTCTTGAATTGAAAGTTTGATTGTTTTTAATTGTGTCCTTCAATTAAAACTAATTATAAATGTTGATTTTCATTTCAATCCTTATACTTTTAATTTTTTTTTATATTTTTTTTCCTTTGATTTTCGGTGCAAAGATTTTTATTTCTTTTAATTTTGTCCTCCAATTGAAATTGGCTATATATGCTACTTTTCATTTTAGTTCTCATTCTTTTAATTTTTTAACAATACTAAACAACAATTAACTTTAAAAATGTCATTATTTATTTTGGTCCCAAAGTGTTTTTTTGTTTCAATTTTATCCTAAAATTGATATTAATTATATATTTTGTTTTAATTTGTTTTAATTGGTTATTTTTAATTTTTTATTTGTAAAAATGTTTTTTTAATTATATATTTTTATAAAAATATATATTGTTTTAATTGTTTTAATTTGTGCAATAATAATGATAATTTTAGTGGTTATTTTTTAATTTTTATTTGTAATTTTTTTTTTAGTTTTTTTGGAATAATTTAATGATTTTAATTGTTTGAGAAGTAATGCTAATAATAATTTTAACTATTATAGCAATGATAATAACGGTAATGTAGGGATAAATTTTTAATTTATGTTTTCGTCCTTTTATGGATAGAAACTTAACTACTCATTTTTGTTATTTGATTATTGCAAGTATTTTTAAAATTTATATTTTGTTTTTGTGTTTGATTTAAATTAAATTATAAAATGAACTAATCTTAATATAATGAATTCAATAATTTAGATATTTGAAACTTCTTGCTTTTTTTAATGATGATGATAATTTTATGCTGATTATTTTGTTACCTATTAAACAAATAAATTTATATCGATTTAAAATTCATATATTTTATAGAAAATTTGCACTTGACACGAATTTTGCTTTCATTTATTATTTTGACTAAATTAATATTATAATATTTTTTTTACACAGTTAATATTTTTTTGCACTGAAAAAATATGGTGCTGCCTGCGACGAGGCGCGGGGACATTGGCTAATTAAATAGAAAGCACGTTTAATGCCCTGTTTAAATATAAAAACCAAAATGATATGTTAAAGATCAATTTTTGCAAATTACAAAAAAAAAAAAAAAAATCAATAACAACTCTTTGCAACAGTTTCATACAATCCACATGTTAAAATTTTCTATTTTTACCTATCTAGTTTTCAGAAATCACAACATTACCCCTAATGAATAGATCATTTATAAAACATAGGGGAAATTCTAAACGATGGGTCTAAGTGTACTATTTGTTACTCTATAGGAAAATAAAACAAATTCAATATATATATATATATATATATATATATATATATATATATATATATATATATATATATATATATATATTATTTTTGTTTAAATTAAATTAAATTATATAATTAAACAAATAAAACATTGTTTGTTATTGAGATTATGTTTTATTTATTTAAAAAATAATTTTTAATATTTTTTAAATAATTTTAATACGCTAATGTTAAGATTAAATTTGTAAAAATAAGAAATATATTATTTTAATGTATTTTTAAGAAGAAAAATATTTCAAAAAACAACCACTATAACAATACTAAACATCTAAATATTGATGGATAGATTAACTTATGATGTATAATTTTATATATATTTTTTTAAAATATTAAAACAATAATTTTAAAGATATTTTCACCATTATCTATATTACAAATTTCATTATCTAATCATGTTCCACTGGTTCATCTATTCTTTGAAGACAGGGTAGAGGTGGAAATTGACACATTAAGGATTATGGTTGTTCTACAATCAAGACATTTGATCAAGACTTGTCTAGCATTTATGGAAAATAATAATGATAGTGGATGTAGTTTTTACAAGTGAACAGTAAAAGACATGTGAGTTTGAGAAAGAAATGGTCAGATTTGCTCCTCATACCATATTTGTAAAGATAATGACATGTGTTGAAATCTTTAGTCTCTCTCTTACTAGGATAGCCTTGCATCTATTCTCGAAATGCTGTTTAGAGTGCCTTGTATGTTGTGTGAGGTAGCCTTGTGCAATCCACACCCGAGTCAATGATAGTTCCACTCATAATAAAAACTGGTAGATTTATTGGTAGTTCATCGGATCTAACACTTATTCCAATAATATGAACTCCACATTGAAATGAGAAAAATTGTAATGTGGAAGTGAATTATGCAACCCGTGAGACTCCATCGCCAAAACTTAAAAAACCAGCTAAATTAGGGGCAAATGAGAAACAATTGCAAAGATAATTTGAAAGACTCTAGAATTGGTTGTTATATCTTTCAATAATTTGTTTTGGAAAGATAATTGGGAATGACCTAGTCCTAATAGAGATTCATAAGAGGAAACTTCAATGTTATTTTGGCCACATCCAACACAAGAAGTTAGGATATTTATTGTTTCCATTGTTAGTGTTTCTTTGGCAAAAACTCCCTCACATAACAAGATATCATCATATTCGATTCCATAAAAGAAATTTGAGGAATTACTTCTCTTTTCACCTCTATAAAATGTAATAAAATTTATAATTTTACAACTTGTCCATAAAACTACATAGTACGTATGTAGTGCATGTTTAAATCCTAAAGGTTAGATTAAAGACGCACAACATAGACTATGTAAGGGTTTAGGGTCTACGGTATGGGGTTTAGAGTTTAGGATTTTGGGTTTCAAGGTTCGGGTTTGGGGTTTAGGGTTTAGGGTTTGGGGTTTTAGGGTTTGGGGTTTGAGGGTTTAGGGTTTTGTGGTTGGGGTTTTGGGGTTGGGATTTTAGGGTCTGAGTTTTGGGTTTAGGGTTTGAGGTTTCGGGATTCGGATTTAGGGTTTCGAGTTTAGGGTTTGGGGTTTAGAGTTCAGGGTTCAGGGTTCAGGGTTGAGGGTTTAGGGTTGAGGGTTTAGGATTTAGGGTTTAGGGTTTTGGGTTTAGGTTTTTTTTTTTTAAAAATAAGGATGGAACCCTGGACGAATTTATTATTAAAAATTAAAGAAACTTACAAAATTGGAGGGGGGCCAAACCAAACCTCTAAAGCACACTAAGAGATGGACAAACCCCATCTCCATACAAAAAACCCTGGGAACAATCATTAATTTAGAGGGGGGCCAAACCAAACCTCCAAAGAAATACAAAAACTTCAATTGATCGCAAGCCGCCACAACTTCCAACAAACCAAAGCAGCCTGTATCTACAGGAATCCAGAAAGAAGTAAAAGTGCACCAGAAACAAAAACTAAATAAAAGCATGACGGAAATAAGGAAGATTTAATTTATCAGTTCCAATCATTCCTCTTAAAGAAGAAAAAGCATCAAGAGAGGATCCAATGTGCAAGTTAGCAGCCTTAGACCCTAAAGCAGCAATATGATCTGCTACTTGATTACCTTCCCTGTAGATATGAGATAAATGGAATTGAAAAGATTCGAGACAATCATAAATACCCTGCAGACCGTAACATACCTCCCAGGACCCAATACAACGGTTTTGGACGAGATTAATAACCGAGAGAGCATCCATTTCAATCCACACTCTACCAATACCTCTATCTTTGCAAATTTTCAAGCCATGATATAAAGTTAGAATTTCAGCGTGTAAGGCGGATTTGGCTTTTAGCGGAAGGAAGAAAAAGAATGAAACATTGCCGTGCCAGTCGCGGAGAATACCCCCACCACCAGCCACAACACTGTTCCCTTGAAAACTCCCATCTACATTAAGCTTAAAATAATGCTCCTTTGGTTTAATCCATTGAACCATTTTAGAGGAATACTCTTTATCTAAAACATAATGACACCCAAAAAAAGAGGCCATTTTCATATCACCCTTCCAATTCCTCCTCTTCAAAAGCCCCGCTTGGAAAAGTTGAAAAATCTTTCCCTGACATTTCCAACGAATCCTATCAGGATAGAAACTCATGTTCCTATGCTTGGCATCGTTTCTCTCGAGCCAAATAAACCATAAAACAAATAGCGGAATAATAATTCTAATATAACCTGCAGAAACATAATCACCCGAGAAAAACCATACAGAAAGCCAGTGCCTAATCGAGCCATCAACAGGCAGACTAACAGAGAACATCGCAGCAAAAAAATTCCAAACAGGAGACACACTAGGACAAAACAGAAATAAGTGCTCCAAAGATTCAATATGATTACAACCATGGCATTTAGAAACCATGCAGATGCCTTTACTCTAAAGCCTGATATCAACTGGAATAAAATCATTAAGCAATCTCCATATAAAAAAGGATATCTTTAAAGGAATAGAAGCATGCCAAATTTTTGAAAAAATTGACTGATGAATCGAGACTTGGCGCGCCCTATTCCAAGCACTATACATAGTAAAACCACCATTTGCAGTGAGCGACCAAAGAGGATGGTCAACTCTGGTACTGCAAACATCAATGAGGTATAAAGAATCTATAATTTCATTTGGAATTGAAGACCTTACCTGATCTAGAGACCATGCATTGCTTCTCCAATAAAAGGAAACAGTGAGATGGGACTCTCCAAATGGAGGAGTATACCTGGATAAAGCAGAATCATCTACCCAAATATCATGCCAAAAATTAATCTTACCACAGCCAACCTTCCAATGTATAAGATTATCGCAAGCACAGCCGACCTTAAAGAGTCTTTTCCAAATGGGAGAATCATGGACGCTCGCACCACCTGAAAAGGAAGCACTGTTATAACCATATTTACATTTCATGAAATTTGACCAGAGGTTATTTACGGTACGAAACCTCCACCAAAGCTTCAAACTCATAGCATTGACGAGGTCCTGAAGTCTTCGCATGTTAAGACCCCCTTCCTCTACAGGATAACATAAGTCCTCCCAACACTCCCAATGAATTCTCTTTTGCCCCTTGGAGCTCCACAAGAATTTGTTGAATAGCCTTTCAATCCCGCACATAACCGATTTGGGAGGCACAATAACATGTAAAAGATAAAGAGGCATCGAAGTAAGAATACTCTTAAGGATGGTAATACGACCACCCGGCGATAAGACCTTTGCTTCCCACCCCTTCATCCTAGCAGCAATCCTGGAAATAAGATCATCCCACAAAAAACTTTTGCTGGGCCCGTTGTAGAGCGGCATCCCCAAATATTTAGTAGGCAAGCGGATACGAGGAAAGCCCAAAGCCCTACCTACAACAGAGGCCCTGGATAAAGAAGCTCTAGCAGAAAGGATAAAACCACTCTTAGATGAATTAACCTTTTGGCCTGAACACTGCTCATATTCAGCTAAGAAATTAGTAATGCGCTTAAGAGATGACTTGGTACCATTAGAAAAAATAATAATATCATTAGCAAAGGCAAGGTGCGGAACAAGCACCGGACACCTAGCAAGATAATGCAAAGAGGGGAACCTCTGAAACATATTATAAAGACCACGCGATGGATATTCAGCAGCAATGATAAATAAAGTAGGGGAAATAGGGTCACCTTGACAAAGACCCCTAGACCCATGGAAATAACCTGTAATCTCACCATTTAAAAGGACTGAAAACCAGCAATTGGAGATACAATTTTCAATCATGTCAGTCATTTTAGAACAAAAATCAAATTTACACATTATTTTAATAATAAAAGCCCAGTCAATTCTATCATAAGCTTTCATCATATCCAGCTTAAGGATCACATTAGACCCCCTGGTTTTCTCATCAATGGACTGAACCAACTCCTGAGCCAATAAAATATTGTCCTCAATGCGTCTGCCTGGAATAAAGCCACTTTGGAAAGGAAGGATTATTTTAGGCAAGATACAGGAAAGCCTATTAGTCATAATTTTAGTAATAATTTTATTGAACATAGTGCATAGGCTAATGGGTCTAAATTCACTCCAATTTTTGGGATGTGGAACTTTGGGTATCAGAACAATAGTAGTTGAGGATGCACCTCCATTAAAAAAATTAGCTACAGCCTCCACCAAATCCTCTCCGATAATATCCCAATAATGTTGGTAAAAGAGACCCGAAAAACCATTAGGACCAGCAGCGCTATTAGCATCACACTCAAAAACTACCGTACGAATCTCATTTCTATCAGGGATATTAGTAAGAAAATTATTATCCTCTTCAGTAATAATATTAGGGATAAAACTCCAATCAATGATATTAGTATCAACATTAATGGCGTTATCTTTAGAAAGAAGTGCAGAAAAATAATCCACAGCAGATTGCTTAATCTCCACGACATCATTTAGGACAGAGCCATCGTCATTTTGAATGATCCAGATAAAATTTTTAACCCCCTTTTTTTTGAGTAAAAGCTGGTAGTAGCGAGTGTTCCTATCACCCTTTAGAAGTCATTTACAACCTGATTTTTGTTGCCAAAATTTTTCTTCCAAAAATAGAGTTTTATTCAAAATAGCCATCTCTTTATGAAGAGCCTCCCTATTATTCAAACTCGGATCATTTTGGAAAATAATTTCTTTCTCAGTAACATTATCTTCGGCAATTTTAATTTTATCAAAGATATTACCAAATTTATACTTATTCCATTTTAGACAACTTTTCAATCTCTGCTGTTTAAGCCAAAAATTCAAACACCCCGAGCTCCCACTAGGTTGTTCCCAATTATTTTTAACAACATTTAAAAAATCATGATGATGGGTCCACATATGAAGAAACCTAAAGGAGCTAGTGAAAGTTTGCACGGCTTGAGAGCATTGGAGCAATAAAAGGCAATGATCAGACCTTACCCTATTAAGATGCTTAACCCGGGTGAGAGAGAACAAATCACTCCACTCCAGATTAAAAACTATCCTATCCAACTGACGCAGGACCTTACCATTAGTCCAAGTAAAATCGTTTCCCTCATAACCTGCATCCAACAGCCCACAATCTAAAAGGCAACTACCAAATTCCTTTATCGATCCCTGATTAGGATTGTCCCCATCCTAACTCTCCTTAACATTGAGAACCGCATTAAAATCACCACCAATAACCCAAGGCCCATCAAGTATGGACGCAATCTCACACAACTCATCCCATAAAATTTTCCTTTTTGACCTTAAGTTCTTAGCATAGACAAACGAGATAAAGAAAGACTGAGAAAACCAAGGCGTATTGACAGAAACAGTAAGACACTGGTTGTGATTTTTGAATAAGTTAACAGTTAAGTCCTCTACCTAAAAAACCCAAATTTTATTAGCACAATTAGACATAGAGTTAGCAAATCCTAATGTGGGTGTTAAGAAAGCAATTCTATCCAATTCAACCATTGGTTCAATAATGACAATAATTTTAGGACGATGCATTTTAATAAGATTTTTTAGACGGCGAAGACCTGTCTTACCAGCTATCCCCCTTATATTCCAAATGAGACTATTAATCATTAAAACCATCATTAAGAGGAATAACATCAATCACTTTAGCAATTGCAGTTTCATTAAACTCAGCATTTAAATTTTTCTTACCTAAATCCTTTTTAACAAAATGGGATTGCACATCCCCTTCAGAATTTCGACGAGTCAAGATTCTGGGATGACTCTCAAACTCGAGATACCTACCATCTGAGTTAAGACTTTTTGTAGACTCTATAGAATTACAATTTGAAGGGATTGTATCATTCGTATTAAGACTGCACAAGCCAATAGGTTGAGAATCACCATCCCTGGAATCGCTACTAATTTTTGAAGAAAAATTAGCCTCCTGTAAGTTATCAGAAACAGTTAAATTAACCAGAGTTTTAATTTCAATTAGATTACCCATAGGAGTTTCCCGGATAATTTCTCTATCCTGGGTTTTCGCATAAGTTCCTTCATCCACTAGAGTTGGGGTATTATCAATTTCGATAGATTTGCCTTTGTCTAGAGGTTGAATAGGATCACCCTTATCCGTTTCTAATTTTTGACTCTCCTCTTCAATTAAATTACCCAAAGGAGTATCTCGGACAATTTCTCTATCCTGAGTTTTCGAACTGGTTCCCTCATTCACTAGTGTTGGGGTATTATTAATTTGGATAGATTTACCTTTGTCTAGTGGGGGAATAGGATTACCCTTTTCATTATTTTCCACATGTTTAAGAGCTGTTTTCTTATGCCGAACCTCCACCCATTCCTCTTTATTTTTAACACCCTCCGTGGCAGGTTTCAGATTATTTTTTGAGGCAAGCTTTGAATCATTTTTAGGAGCAGTCTCAGCATGTTTAAAGGGTTGCCTAGGTCTCATATTTTTGTCTAATAAGATACAATTATCCATGTTGTGGCCTACATGTAAGCATTTAGTGCAATATTCAGGCATTTTTTCGAAGGTTACCAGTTGCCAATAACCTGATAAGTTTTTTCCAGATTCACGGCTCCTAACCTGCACCAAAATTTCAGTAGGGGGTACTACTAGACAATCAAATTCAATGCAAACACGAGCCTTAGAGGGTCTAGTTCCCTTGGCCGTAGCCTCATCCATTTGGATAGACGGCCCTAGCGACTTTGCCAGATTCATTAAAGCGGATCCTTCATAGAGATGGTATCTCAAGTTAGGGAACGAGATCCACACTGGCACAATAGATGATTCTTTCTCGAGGACAAAATCTACGGACCATTTCAGGACCCGCATTTTATAGCCCCCAAAAAACCATTCACGCTTAGCAAAAAGTCATTGATAGTCAAGGTCATTATTCAGTTTGATAAATATATGTTTATAATCAAACCAGTGAATATCAAAAGCACCCAATAAATTTAAGCGTCGAAAAAATTCTCGGATTATCTCGAATCGCGGCATGCAGTTAAACTTACCTACCAACGGTGTTTTTGTTATATGCTCGAGGTGAAAAATTTGGTTGGAATTTTGCACCAACCCCACAGTTAGCCATCTCAGCATAGGATGGCTTTGCCACAGGAGGTGCCAATTTCACCAGATCCGGAGGTCGAAGTTCCATCATGCACCGGTAAAAAAAAAAAAAAACTCCACACAATTTGTTTATATATTTTCAACTAAAGAGAAATCACGATTGCATGCGGACAATTTCAAGAAAAATTGTGTAATATGTCACAATTAAATTCATAAAAGGAAAGTCTAACCTGCAAATTGCCACTACATCGAACGGCAAAAGAATGAAACTCAATACACATACGGGGAGTGGAGAATACGCACGGTAATCACAGCTCTTGTTTGCCGCACATAACCTGCAACAAAAGATAATCGAGAGAGATGGCTAACTTGTAATGTGGATTGCTTTCAGACTCATCCCAGCTACAACCAATCAAAAGGATTGCTTGCAGGCGTTACTCACAACGCCGCACGCACATGATCCAGCTGAGAGTCACGCAGAGAAGGGAATCACTCACGGTCAGCCCAGCTTGCAACAGACACGCTCGCACGGGATTGCAGACAAAGAGCACGCACGTTCATCCCTTTCTTCATAAAGAATTGCCACTGAAATCACGAAAAAATGGAGATCGGTGCAGTTTTTGCAAGTAGCCGGCGGCGGCTAACCTGCATGCAGAGAGAGTTTTCGGTGGTTTAGGTTTAGTTTTTTTTTTAGTTTAGTTTAGTTTATTTAGTTTTGGTTTAGGTTTAGTTTAGTTTATTTAGGTTTAGTTTAGTTTGGGGTTTGGGGTTTTAGGGTTTTAGGGTTTTTGGGTTTAGGGTTTAGGGTTTAGGGAGTCGGGTTTAGGGTTTAGGGTTTTTGGGTTTTGGGGTTAGTGTTTAGGGGTTAGGGGTTTAGGGTTTAGGGGTTGGGTTTAGGGGTTAGGGGTTGGGTTTAGGGTTTAGGGTTTTGGTTTAGGGTTTAGGGTTTAGGATTTCGGGTTTCGGGTTTGGGGTTTGGGGTTTGGGGTTTTGGGGTTTGGGGTTTGGGGTTTGGGGTTTAGGGTTTTAGGTTTTGGGTTTAGGGTTTGGGTTTTGGGTTTAGGGTTTTGGGTTTTGGGTTTAGGTTTTAGGGAGGGAGGGAGACACAATGTTTGTTTCTAGAGAGAAGTTAGAGAGAGGAGCTCTCCAGAAAACCTAAGCTCTCTGCCGTCGCCGGGAAACAGAAAACCCTATTCCCTCACCTGAAAACCTATCCTAACCCATCATCGTCTGCGTCCTCTTAACCAAATTTACAGCTGCCACCGAAATACCCATTTCCGCAACTTTCAAAAAGAAACCAACAAACAATACCCAACCCCCACCATTAACCGGAGAGAGAATGGCGCAGGTTACTTTTCTGAAACATGAACAACAACACGCAACGCAAACCCCAAACCACATGGACGGAAAGGGTACGGGTCACAAACTCAACTACCAGATACACTCTAGACCCGTTGCCACGATGCACTGAAGGAACCAAGATAAGGATACTAGATGAATCCTTTATGGACGAAGTAGACTAGTGGACTCGCTGTATGGTGGGTTTTTTTCCAGGGGTAAGGCTACCTTTTAATGTTGTTAACACTATTGCAACAAAAACATGGAGGCATAGTGGTCTAGAGCATGTCATGGCAACCAGCAATGGTTTTTTCCTATTTCGCTTCAAAACCGAGGCAGAGTTGCATGAAGTCCTTGGGAAGGGGCCTTGGATGTTCGGAGGGAAGTCCATAGTGCTACAACAATGGCATCCACATTTTTGTTTTGACAAAAACAAGATCTCAAAATTACCTGTGTGGCTGCGGCTTAGAGGATTGCCTTTTCCCCTTTGGACAAAGCAGTGCCTAAGCCAAGTCGCCAGCATGGTGGGCAAACCTCTATCGTGTGATGAATATACCCATAACTGCACAAAGCTCGACTATGCAAGGATATGCGTGGAGGTGGATGCAACGCTCCCTTACGTCCACCAGTTCGAGATTGACTGCACCTTATCAGACACCCCAATACAAATAGAAGTTGAATATGAATGGAGGCCAAGGCGCTGTGAAAAATGCAAGGTTTTCGGCCACTCTTGCAAGGAAGCCCAAGAACAGCCTCCTGGGTAACCTGCCAAGCAGATCTGTGCTGAGAAAACAACAACATTAGCTGACCAAAACCTTCCACTCATAACAACAAATATCACCTCCAACCCCACCGCCAAACAACCTACCCAACAACCTCTAAACCCTAATATCGATCAGCCTCATCTAAAACAACCCCTAAACCCTAAAGCACCCATCACACAGCTGGAACAACCCACCCAACAACACCAAAACCCTAACCCTTCCACCCCCAAGTCAAAACCCCCTTCCCAGCCACAACTGAAACTGCCTGAAAACCCCTCCAACCCTGACTCAGGAACAACCTCAGGAAAACACTGAAAAGGGTTGAGGATAGCATTGAAATCACCCATTATGATCCAAGGTAGATGAGCAAACATCTTACTATTGGTCATAATGTAATCCCAAAGCTGTCTCCTCTCTGTCGGGGTGTGCAACCCATAAACAAATGTAATGTTCATGGGGTCATTTCCAGTGGTTGTGGTTGCAGTGCAGGTGATCCATTGGGTGGCTAGATGAAGGCATGTGATGTTATATTTGGTAGGGTTCCATCCTAACATGATCCTACAATGGGGGTGAGGGCTGGTGTTTATGTTGGTTAGGAAAAGCTAGTGCTGGCTTATTTTGGCTTGAACTGAACTCAGGTTTTTATCCACGATTTTTGTTTCTAAAAGCGCTACAATATCTAAATTGGTTTTGTTGATCCATTCCATAACAGCTTTTTGTTTTTGGGGGCTGTTTAATCCCCAAGTATTCCAACATCCAATATTATTCATAAAAAGATAAAAAGCTAAGGGGCTTTTTGGGAGGTCATACCTCTCTCTTCTTCCTTCCACCTTTCCGCTTCCTCACCGTATTCCAAGAGAGAGTAGGGGAGGTATCTTTTCCATTGTCAACTGGTTCTTCCCCCTTTGCTACTTCCTTTGGGGTATTGCTGCCTGAATCAGAATCTTGACCTGGGTTCCCTGTGTCCTGTGTGCAAATGGTGTTGTGACTGTCACTCATGGAGGCCATTTTATTTTCTAAGCATTTTGGAACTGCCATGCTAGTGATCATTTGTAACGCAGCTTCAGTGTGTCTGGTTATTTCAAGGTTCTCTTGGGTAGTGGGGTTTATGGTGGTGGCTGAGTGTAGAGCTTGTAGGGTTTGTTTTCCTGAGGTTTAGGGTTTAGGGTTTATAGGGTCTAGGGTCTAGGGTCTAGGGTCTAGGGTCTAGGGTCTAGGGTCTAGGGTCTAGGGTTTAGGGTCTAGGGTCTAGGGTCTAGGGTCTAGGGTCTAGGGTCTAGGGTCTAGGGTCTAGGGTCTAGGGTCTAGGTGAGGTCTATGTTTAGGGTCTAGGGTCTGGTCTGGTCTGGAGTTTGCTCGGTCAGGGTTTAGGGTTTAGGTTTTAGGGTTTTAGGGTTTTGGGTTTGGTTTGGGTTTAGGGTTTGGTTTGGGGTTTGAGGTTTGAGTTTGAGGTTTGAGGGTTTCAGGTTTGTTGGTTTGGTTTGGTTTTGGGGTTTGGGTTTTGGGTTTTGGGTTTGGGGTTTGGGGTTTTGGGGTTGGGGGTTTTGGGGTTTGGGTTTTGGGTTTTGGGTTTTTGGGTTTTGGGTTTGGGGTTTGGGGTTTGGGGTTTGGGGTTTAGGGTTTAGGGTTTAGGGTTTAGGGTTTTAGGGTTTTAGGGTTTTAGGGTTTAGGGTTTGGGGTTTGGGTTTGGGGTTTGGGGTTTGAGGGTTTGGGGTTGGTTTGGGTTTTGGGGTTTAGGGTTTGGGGTTTGGGGTTTGGGTTTGTTTGGGGTTTAGGGTTTGGGGTTTGGGTTTGGGGTTTGGGTTTTAGGGTTTGGGTTTGGGTTTGGGTTTGGGTTTGGGGTTTGGGGTTTGGGTTTGGGGTTTGGGTTTGGGTTTGGGTTTGAGGTTTGGGGTTTGGGTTTGTTTGGGGTTTAGGGTTTAGGGTTTAGGTTTAGGGTTTAGGGTTTTAGGGTTTAGGGTTTAGGGGTTTAGGGTTTAGGGTTTGGTTTGGGGTTTAGGGTTTGGGGTTTGGGTTTAGGGTTTGGGGTTTTGGGTTTGGGTTTGGGGTTTGGGGTTTAGGGTTTGAGGTTTGAGGGTTTGAGTTTGAGGTTTGGGTTTTGAGGGTTTGAGTTTGAGGGTTTGAGGTTTGAGGTTTGGGGTTTGGGGTTTGGGGTTTGAGGTTTGGGGTTTGGGTTTAGGGTTTAGGTTAAGGTTTAGGGTTTTAGGGTTTAGGGTTTGGGGTTTGGGGTTTAGGGTTTGGGGTTTGGGGTTTAGGGTTTGGGTTTGGGTTTTAGGGTTTAGGGTTTAGGGTTTAGGGGTTTAGGGTTTAGGGTTTAGGGTTTAGGGTTTAGGTTTAGGGTTGAGGTTTGAGGGTTTAGGGTTTGGGTTTAGGTTTGGGTTTAGGGTTTAGGGTTTTAGGGTTTTAGGGTTTTGGGGTTTGGGGTTTGGGGTTTGGGGTTTGGGGTTTGGGGTTTTGGGTTTTGGGTTTTGGGTTTGGGTTTGGGGTTTAGGGTTTAGGGTTTGGGGTTTAGGGTTTGGGGTTTGGGGTTTGGGGTTTGGGGTTTGGGGTTTGGGGTTTTGGGTTTAGGTTTTGGGTTTGGGGTTTTGGGGTTCGGGGTTAGGGTTTAGGGTTTAGGGTTTAGGGTTTAGGGTTTTAGGGTTTAGGGTTTGGTTTGGGTTTAGGGTTTGGGTTTGGGGTTTGGGTTTGGGGTTTAGGGTTTGAGGGTTTAGGGTTTGGGTTTAGGGTTTTGGGTTTTAGGGTTTGGGGTTGAGGGTTTGAGGGTTTGGGGTTTGAGGGTTTGAGGGTTTGGGGTTTGGGTTTGAGGTTTGGGGTTTGGGGTTTGGGTTTGAGGTTTTGGGTTTGGGGTTTGGGTTTGAGGTTTGGGGTTTGAGGGTTTGGGGTTTGGGTTTGGGGTTTGGGGTTTGGGTTTAGGTTTTAGGGTTTGGGGTTTGGGGTTTAGGGTTTGGGGTTTGGGTTTAGGGTTTGGGTTTAGGGTTTGGGGTTTAGGGTTTGGGGTTTGGGTTTTGGGGTTTGGGGTTTGGGTTTGGGGTTTTAGGGTTTGGGTTTAGGGTTTAGGGTTTTAGGGTTTAGGGTTTGGGTTTAGGGTTTGGGTTTAGGGTTTAGGGTTTAGGGTTTGGGGTTTAGGGTTTGAGGTTTGGGTTTGGGTTTAGGGTTTGGTTTGGGTTTAGGGTTTAGGGTTTGGGTTTGGTTTGGGTTTAAGGTTTGGGGTTTTGGGTTGGGGGTTGGGTTTTGGGTTTTGGGTTTTGGGTTTTGGGTTTTTGGGTTTTGGGTTTTGGTTTGGGGGTTGGGGGTTGTGGGTTTGGGGTTTGGGGTTTGGGGTTTTGGGTTTAGGGTTTTAGGGTTTTAGGGTTTGGGGTTTGGGGTTTGGGGTTTGGGGTTTTAGGGTTTGGGGTTTTAGGGTTTGGGGTTTAGGGTTTGGGTTTAGGTTTGGGGTTTGGGGTTTAGGGTTTGGGGTTTAGGGTTTAGGTTTGGGTTTAGGGTTTGGGGTTTGGGGTTTGGGTTTGGGGTTTGGGTTTTGGGGGTTTAGGGTTTGGGTTTGGGTTTAGGGTTTGGGGTTTAGGTTTGGGTTTAGGGTTTAGGGTTTAGGGGTTTGGGGTTTGGGTTTAGGGTTTAGGGTTTGGGTTTAGGGTTTAGGGTTTGGGTTTTAGGGTTTGGGGTTTGAGTTTAGGGTTTAGGGTTTAGGGTTTGGGGTTTGAGGGTTTGAGGGTTTAGGGTGGTTTAGGGTTTGAGGTTTGGGGTTTGGGGTTTGGGTTTGGGTTTGGTTCAGGGTTGTTTTATTTGGGTTTAGGGTTTAGGGGTTTGAGGTTTAGGGTTTGGGGTTTGATTTGGGTTTAGGGTTTAGGGTTTAGGGTTTGGGTTTAGGTTTTAGGGTTTAGGTTTTAGGGTTTAGGTTTTTAAAGGTTTAGGTTTTGTTAAGGTTTAGGTTTAAGTTTAGGTTTAAGTTTAGGTTTAGGGTTTAGGGTTTGGGGTTTAAGGTTTGGGGTTTGAGTTTTGGGGTTTAGGTTTAGGGTTTAGGGTTTAGAGTTTAGGGTTTAAGGTTTGAAGGTTTGAGTTTAGGGTTTGGGTTTGGGTTTGGGTTTAGGTTTGAGGTTTAGGGTTTAGGTTTAAGATTTGAGATTTTAAATTTAAATTTTAATTTAAAATTTAAAATTTAAATTTAAAATTTAAAATTTAAAATTTAAAATTTAAAATTTAAAATTTAAAATTTAAAATTTAAAATTTAAATTTAAAATTTAAAATTTAAAATTTAAAATTTAAAATTTAAAATTTAAAATTTAAAATTTAAAATTTAAAATTTAAAATTTAAAATTTAAATTTAAAATTTAAGGTTTAGGGTTTAGGGTTTAAGTTTAGGGTTTAGGGTTTGAGGTTTGAGGGTTTGAGGGTTTAGGGTTTAGGGTTAAATTTAAAAGGTTGAATAAATTAAATTATTTAAAGTTTAAATTTAAATTTAAAATTTAAAATTTAAAATTTAAAATTTAAATTTAAAATTTAAAATTTAAAATTTAAAATTTAAAATTTAAATTTAAATTTAAAATTTAAAATTTAAAATTTAAAATTTAAAATTTAAAATTTAAAATTTAAAATTTAAAATTTAAAATTTAAAATTTAAAATTTAAAATTTAAAATTTAAAATTTAAAATTTAAATTTAAATTTAAAATTTAAGATTTGAGTTTAGTTTAGAGTTTGAGTTTGAGTTTGAGATTTGAAAATTTGAAATTTGAAATTTAAAATTTAAATTTGAAATTTGAGTTAAAATTTAAAATTTAAAATTTGAGTTTAAAATTTAAAATTTAAAATTTAAAATTTAAAATTTAAAATTTAAATTTAAAATTTAAAATTTAAATTTAAAATTTAAAATTTAAAATTTAAATTTAAAATTTAAAATTTAAAATTTAAAATTTAAAATTTAAAATTTAAAATTTAAAATTTAAAATTTAAATTTAAAATTTAAAATTTAAAATTTAAAATTTAAAATTTAAATTTAAATTTAAAATTTAAAATTTGAGTTTGAGGGTTTAAGATGAGGGTGTTTGGGGTTTAAAGATTTGAGTTTGAGTTTGAAAATTTTAAAATTTGAGTTTAAATTAAAATTTGAAATTTAAAATTTGAAATTTAAATTTAAATTTAAAATTTAAAATTTAAAATTTAAATTTAAAATTTAAAATTTAAAATTTAAAATTTAAAATTTAAAATTTAAAATTTAAAATTTAAAATTTAAATTTAAAATTTAAATTTAAAATTTAAAATTTAAAATTTAAAATTTAAATTTAAAATTTAAAATTTAAAATTTAAATTTAAATTTAAAATTTAAAATTTAAAATTTAAAATTTAAAATTTAAGTTTAGGGTTTTGAGGGTTTAGGGTTTTGAGTTTAGGGTTTGGGGTTTGAGGTTTAGGGTTTGGGGTTTAGGGTTTGAGGTTTGAGGGTTTGAGTTTGAGTTTGAGTTTAGGGTTTGAGTTTGAGTTTGAGGTTTAAGGTTTGAGTTTGGGTTTAGATTTAAAGGTTTAAAATTTGAGTTTAAATTTAAAATTTAAAATTTAAAATTTAAAATTTAATTTAAAATTTAAAATTTAATTTAAAATTAAAATTTAAAATTTAAATTTAAAATTTAAAATTTAAATTTAAAATTTAAAATTTAAAATTTAAAATTTAAAATTTAAAATTTAAAATTTAAAATTTAAAATTTAAAATTTAAAGGTTTAAGGTTTAAGGGTTTGAGGGTTTAGGGTTTGAGTTTAGGGTTTGAGTTTGAGTTTGAGATTTGAGGTTTAAAGTTTGAGGTTTAGGTTTAAAGTTTGAGTTTAAAATTTGAAATTTAAGTTTATTTAAGTTTAAGTTTAAATTTAAGTTTAAAATTTAAGTTTAATTTGATTTAAAATTTAAATTTAATTTAATTTAAAATTTAAAATTTAAAATTTAAATTTAAAATTTAAAATTTAAAATTTAAAATTTAAAATTTAAAATTTAAAATTTAAAATTTAAAATTTAAAATTTAAATTTAAAATTTAAAATTTAAAATTTAAAATTTAAAATTTAAATTTAAAATTTAAAATTTAAAATTTAAAGTTTAAGGTTTGGGTTTGGGTTTGAGGTTTGAGGGTTTAGGTTTGGGTTTAGGGTTTAGGGTTTGGGTTTGGGGTTTTAGGGTTTGAGGTTTAGGGTTTAGGGTTTGGGGTTTAGGGTTTGAGGGTTTAGGGTTTGAGGGTTTAGGGTTTAGGGTTTGGGGTTTAGGGTTTGGGTTTGGGTTTAGGGTTTAGGGTTTAGGGTTTAGGGTTTAAGGTTTAGGGTTTAGGGTTTAGGGTTTAGGGTTTAGGGTTTGGGTTTAAGGTTTAAGGTTTAAGGTTTAAGGTTTAAAATTTAAAATTTGGGTTTAAAATTTAGGGGTTTAGGGTTTAAGTTTTTTAGGGTTTAGGGTTTAGGGTTTAGGGTTTAGGTTTAGGGTTTAGGGTTTAGGGTTTGAGGGTTTGAGTTTGAGTTTGAGTTTTAGGGTTTGAGGTTTTAGGGTTTGAGTTTGAGGGTTTAGGGTTTGAGTTTGAGGTTTTAGGGTTTGAAGGTTTAAAGTTGAGGTTTAGGGTTTGAGTTTAGGGTTTAAGGGTTTAAGGGTTTGGGTTTAAGTTTGGGTTTAGTTTAAGTTTGAGTTTAAGGTTTAAATTTAAATTTAGATTTAAATTTAAAATTTAAAATTTAAGGTTTAAAATTTAAAATTTAAATTTTTTAAGGTTTAAATTTAAAATTTAAAATTTAAAATTTAAAATTTTAAAATTTAAAATTTAAAATTTAAAGTTTTTTTAATTTAGTTTAGGGTTTAGGGATTTAGGGTTTGAGGTTTAAGGGTTTGGGTTTTAAGGTTTAAGGTTTAGGGTTTAAAGGTTTGGGGTTTAGGGTTTGAGGGTTTGGGTTTTAGGGTTTAGGGTTTAGGGTTTAGGGTTTAGGGTTTAAGGGTTAGGGTTTAAGGTTTAAGGTTTAAGGTTTTAGGGTTTAGGGTTTAAGGTTTAGGGTTTGGGGTTTAGTTTAAGGTTTAGGGTTTAGGGTTTAGGGTTTGGGTTTGGGTTTGGGTTTAAGGTTTAGGGTTTGGGTTTATTTGGGTTTAGGGTTTAGGGTTTAGGTTTTCGGGTTTAGGGTTTAGGGTTTAGGGTTTAGGGTTTGGGGTTTAGGGTTTAGGGTTTAGGGTTTAGGGTTTAGGTTTAGGGTTTAAAGTTTAAGGGTTTTTAGGTTTAAGTTTAAGGGTTTTAGGGTTTAAGTTTGGTTTAGGGTTTAAAGGTTTAGGGTTTAAGGGTTTAAGGTTTAGGGTTTAAGGTTTGGGTTTAAGGTTTAGGTTTAAGATTTAAGGTTTAAGGTTTAAAGGTTTAGGGTTTGGGTTTTGGGGTTTAAGGTTTAAAGGTTTGAGGTTTAAAGTTTGAGGTTTGGGTTTAAGGTTGAGTTTAAGGTTTAAAATTTAAGGTTTAAAATTTGGGTTTAAAAAAAATTTAGTTTAAATTTAAAATTTAAAATTTAAAATTTAAAATTTAAAATTTAAAATTTAAAATTTAAAATTTAAAATTTAAAATTTAAAATTTAAAATTTAAATTTAAAATTTAAAATTTAAGGTTTAAAATTTAAAATTTAATAATTTAAAATTTAAAATTTAATATTGGTTTAAAATTTAAAATTTAAAGTTTAGGGTTTAAGGTTTAAGGTTTAGAATTTAGGGTTTGAGGGGTTTAGGGTTTGATTTAGGGTTTAAAGTTTAAGGTTTAAGGTTTAGGTTTAGGGTTTAAATTTGGTTTAGGGTTTGAGTTTAAAATTTAAAGTTTAAGGTTTAAAATTTAAAATTTAAAATTTAAAATTTAAAATTTAAAATTTAAGGTTTAAGGTTTAAGGGTTTTAGAATTTAAAATTTAAAGTTTAAAATTTAAAATTTAAAATTTAAAATTTAAAATTTAAAATTTAAAATTTAAAATTTAAAGGGTTTAAAATTTAAAATTTAAAATTTAAGGTTTAAGGTTTAAGGTTTAAGGTTTAAAATTTGAGTTTAAGGTTTGAGTTTGAGGTTTAAATTTAGGGTTTAAAATTTGATTTAAGATTTAGGGATTTGAGTTTAAAATTTAAAATTTGAAATTTGAAATTAAGAATGTTTAAAA